>BCHV01000007.1:0-600000 GCA_001599735.1 Naganishia albida
GTAGGCCAAGCATTCTAGAGTCAACATATGCAATAAAGCGGTTGCTCTAGACACTATTTACAAGCAGCTACAGGAGAAGGCACCGTGTCTTTACAATTACCCCCCTCCGGGTAGAAGACAACGTCCCGGTGGCTAACCCCTCCAAAGATGCAAGTTACCTTTCCTCCTGAGGTTGATCAATCGCCTGTGTTCGGCGGGAGGAAGCAGATGCCACAGCATCTCGCGAAAGAATCCGGTATGGCCTTTAAAGCGAAGATGCTGAAGGAGCTTGCGCTGGGGGATGCGGCTTCGCTTCTTTCGTTGCCAATAGAGCCATAAGGCGCTCCGTACGCCTTCGAAACGCTCGTCCATGGCCTCGGCGGTCAGGCAGAAACGTTGCTTGTTGTGTGTGAACCTTGGTATAGTGATAGTGTAAGCGAAGTTGTATCGAAGTAACAAGAAGTCATGACCTTACACGTATTTGATGTCACCCGCAACCCAGAAGTGTCGTTGGATATCATCGACCTCGACAGAATCATCATCATCATCGGAATCCTGAGCCAGCATGACCTCCTCAGACGAGGCATCATCATGGACAACACAATTGAGGTCATCGTTGTTGATGCTGGACAGAGTCTGCAAGTTGTGCTCGGAGACGACGACGTAGTCAGGAGGACAGTCATGATCGTTGCTGCCGGTGTTGGACACCTTGTTGACGAGCAGCGTCGGATCAATGGCCTAGGCAGGGCGGGTGATCAGACATGTGCATGGTGCAAGCAGAACGTAAAGAACATACGTTATCAAGATTGTTGAAGTACTCCAACGCCGCCAACAGCTCATTGATTTGTTCCGAGGTGTAACGAGCGAACGCATCCTCGATGGGGGCGGCGTTAGGGTCGGTGTGKGTGTATACGGGTGGGTCATGGACGTAAGGAGGTGGACCCTATGTCGCGACGTCGTCAGCAAGAGGTGCGTGAGCAGGTACTGTGATCGGCTTACGGAAACCCAGTCCTCTTGTCGTACCAACGGCTTATCCAAGTCCACCTGAGTGACTGAGGGGCTCGGCGCCTTGGTCGTGTTATCCTGCACGCACGGCAACTCGTTCCACTCGAATCCAGGAGGGCAGGCGAGGTTGCGGTCGTACACGGGGAAGTTCCAGATGGCATCGGACGAAGTGGCATTGACGTTGTTGGTAACCTGTTGCACAATGTGATAAGCCAAGGCGTGAACAGACATGACACCCGACTCACAGCAGCAGATGTCCCCGCAATCCAAGGACTAGACGGCGAGTACGATCCGGCTCGAGAGAGGTCGAGGTATTGATAGAGGTCGTCTCCCTCTTTGGTGTTCACGAGCGACGTGGCAGTAATGGGAGAGCTAGGAGCGGTGGACGCAGTGGAGACGTGATCCTCCAGGGACTCGTCTCGAGATGAGGCGTTGTTGGACTTGGCGTCGTTGGACATGGTGGTTGGTGGGTGTGGTATGGTAAGGTTTGGTTGGGAAATTGTGACTGCTTGTGGACAACTGTATATTGTCAGGTAAGGAACTTGAGGATGGGGAAAAGCATTCGAGACGTACGAAAGCTGTCATGCTGAGTTCCTTATATCGTCTCGCCGGAGCGGAGGCGAGGGGTGCTGGCGCGTGGCTGGAGGACCAGAGGTAATAGGGAAATCCTGTTGTGGGAGTGAGATGGGTAGAACGAACAATAGGGGAGTTCGCGATGCTATTGTTCTGATATATGTTTATTGTTCTCGTCGGCGAGCGAGCCTGACGGCCCGATCGCGAAAAGTTACGACGGGGAGCGCACCGACGCAGAAGCGCCGCTTCGCGTTTCCGCCGCCTGCGGCGGCGAAGTTCGGCCGGAGGCCGAAAGCTTATGAGCGRAGGGCCGGTAGGTCCGCTTGTAATACCCCAAAATCGTTTTTGAGCACATGAGCGTGTAGCTGGGCGTCATACGAACCCAACGCAAGTGAGCTTGAGTCTCTAGCTGCCCTGGAAGGCGAGATATGAGCAATCAAAGTTTCTTCTCTTTTTCTTTCTCTTTTCCTCCTTTTCTCTCTTCCTCTCTCTTCTTTTTCTTTCTTTTTCTCCCTCCCCTTCCCCCTTTCCGTGCGYTGAGGGAAGGTTTCAGGCTCGACGAGCCCTCCGACTGCGCCTAGTAGCATCGGCAGCCGGACGGTCGAGCCCTGAGGCCCTCAGATACTGGTGAATAGCCTCGTGAGCGTTGCTCAAATTTGCCTCTGGCTCCCAGGTGGCATCATGAAGAGCGTAGCCTTTCCACGCTACCAAGTAACTGACACCGCTAGTGGGATTTACACGGTGAGAGAGAATTCGCTCGACTTCGTACTCCTCGACGCCTTCAGAAGTCAAGATGGGATCGGGATTCGAAGAAGCATCTCGCTCACCGAAACGGTTAGGACTAGGGTGGAATTCCTTGAAATATTCGATGTTGATTGTTGGATGAATGCGGATGTTAGCAGGAAGGTCCAGCTGATAGGCATTGGGTGAGATCTTCTTGATAATCCGGAAAGGACCAGAGTATTTGCCTCTCAGGTTCCGGGAACCGGCGACACGAGACGCCGCCGTCCTCAGAAGCTTGTGGCTGAGGAGAACCATGTCTCCCACCTGAAACTCGCGAGGGCGAGGTCTGTTCTTGTTGACGGCATCAGTTTGCTGATCCCGAGCCTTCTGGAGGGCTTCTATAGCTTGATGCTGAAGCGACTCGAGATTCTGAATGAAGTTTTCGACAGTTTCTACGTCTCGCTCGGCTTCGATGATGAGCGAGTAGGGAGTCTTCGGATGGAATCCCAGGTCAAGCTCGAATGGAGTGAGACTGGTAGACGGATGAACGGAGTTGTTATAGGCGAATTCCAGAGCTGATAACTTGTCCGTCCAGTCGTCCTGACGGTGGCTGATGGAGCTTCGGAGCATCTCCTTCAGCGTGCGAACCATTCGTTCTGTCTGTCCGTCGCTTTGAGGWTGATTCGCGGACGACATAGCCAGCCTCGTACCAAAACGTTCAAACAGAGTTGCCCAAAACAGAGACGTGAATTTGGGATCTCTGTCGGAGACTATCACGGACGGCATACCATGCAGACGAACCACGCCATCGAAAAAGCGTTTCGCTACGTTAGGAGCCTTGTCGACCTGCTTCGAAGGAATGAAGTGGCTACGCTTCGTAAGCTTGTCGACCACGACCATTACCATGTCCCATGATCCGTCGCCCGACGGGACGAAAGGTCCTGCGAAGTCGATAGTGACGGTATGCCATCGATGCGGAGGAATGGGTAGCGCTTGGTGAAGTCCGTACGAAATGTTACTGGCCTTGTTGACTTGACACTTGTTGCACGATCTGACATAATCCTTGACATCTCTGGTCAACCCGGGCCAATAGAACTTGCGTGACACGGCGTTGATTGTCTTTGCCGTGCCCAGATGACCGCAGAAAGTGGCATCGTGGTGATCATGCAAGATCTGCGCCCTTAGATTGTATGGCTTGGTAGTGTTCGGTATGCAGATCCTAGCGTAGTCGTCTCCGGGCTGCACGTACATCATTGTGCCATCTTCCATCACCCGAAAACGCTGATGACGATCGTTATGACCGTTCATGTCCATTCYAAGCAGGAGCCTGGTGAAGAATGGGTCTTCGCGATATCCGTGGTACAGATATGCGTTAAATTCCGCATCGACAGTGACCACAGACACTGTGTTGCAAGCGGACACCGAGTTGCAGACAGCAACTGAGTTGCAAGTGGAGACCGTGTTCGAGGCGGGTAGGGGTGCACGAGACAAGGGATCAGCGTTCGTGTGGACCCTCCCAGCCCTGTACTTGATAGTCATGTAATCGCGGTAAGGCTGTAGTTCCATAGCCCAGCGGATAAGTCTCTTGTTGGTACCGTTGAAGGTGAACAACCACTGCAAGGCAGAGTGATCGGTGATCAAGGTGAACTTGGARCCATCGAGGTAAACATGAAGCTTCTTAACGCTCCATACTATCGCCAGACATTCAAGCTCGGTGATGGTGTAATTCTTCTCCGCATCCGTGAGAGATCTGGAAAGAAAGACAATAGGGTGTTCCTGGCCAGCGTCGTCATTTTGAGAGAGCACGGCACCCAATCCCGTTACGCAAGCATCCGTGTACAAGGTGAACGGCTTTTCGTAATTAGGATAGGCGAGGACAGGTGCCGAAGTGAGTTTCGTCTTCAAAGATTCGAAAGTCGATGCGCAAGGCTGGTCCCACTTGTATGGTGTATCTTTCTTCAAAAGATTGTACAGGGGTGCAGCGATCTTCGCAAACCCTTGAACGAATCGCCTGTAGTACACGCAGAGACCAAGAAACCTCTGAAGTTGCTTCACGTTTTTCGGTTCAGGAAAATCCTTAACAGCTTTGACGGTACCGTCGGCGGTTCCTATGCCTAGATTGCTGACGGTATGGCCAAGAGCCGTCAGTGACTGATAGGCCAGATGACATTTCTTAAGAGACAGTGTCAGTCCTGACTTGGCTACCAAAGAGAGTATGGTACCGATATCTTTGATGTGAGTGACGACATCCTTGCTGTAGATGATGATATCGTCGATGTATACGAGAGCTGTCTGCCATTTGAAGCGACCAAGGAMCTTGTCCATTAGCCTCTGGAACACGGAAGGGCCATTCTTCAATCCAAATGGCATCCTCTTATACTGGTGTAGGCCAAGGTGAGTGCGAAAAGCTGTCTTTTCTCTGTCCTTCGGGTCGATTTCGATCTGATGAAAACCCTTGTTCGCATCGAACGTCGAGAAATACGCCTTACCGGCAAACTGAGATAGGATATCATCGATTCTGGGAATTGGGTATTGATCCGCCTTTGTGACATCGTTGACTTTTCGATAGTCGATACAGAAGCGGTCCTTCCCTTTCTGACGGACCAAGATGGCAGGTGACGCCCATGGAGAGTCAGACTCTTCAATCACGTCGTCCGCAATCAGTTCAGTCAGAGTTTCGTCGATGATTTTCTTACCTTCAGGCGATGCTCGGTATGGCGCTTGAGAGATGGGAGGGGCGTTCCCAGTCTCGATGGTCATGGTGGCGAGATTGGTGCGACCAAGTCTTCGAGAACCGTAGGAGAAAGCTTGACGATTCTCCCGTATGGTGCCTCGAAGTAATTCCTTTTCTTCTTCTTGAAGCTCGATGTTGATGTCGATCTCTTGAAGAGCCTCCTCGAAAGCCTGCAGATCGGCGGACGTTTCCTTCTCTACGACGTTAGACACAGTCGCATTAGGCCGACTGTCTTGTACCGCCATGACCCTAGCTAATATGATATCGGCAGGAAGCTTGATGATATTCTTTCCCACGTTCATAACATGAGCGAAGTGCTGCGTAGCGTCGGTTCTTCCCATGGTTCGTGACACTTGGATATCTTCGTTGATCTGGACGGGATCCAACATGTAGAGAGACGAAGGAGGTGTGTGCGTAAGGGCGATTGRTACCGGGCCTTGGTATCCAGGTTTGATAGTGAAGACCTTTTGGAGTCTTGCTGAAGGTCGGTCTGCGGGAGAGACCTTTGGCCTGTTACTGGTGATAGGAACTATGCCAGCAGAAGACTTGAAAGAACAAGTGCCTTCCTTGAGATCAATCAAAGCGCCTTCTTCAGCCAAGACGTCATTTCCGACGATGATCTTGGTGGCCAATGAGGTCACGACGTGGAACACACCGGTGATGGAAGTGTAATGCTTGTCCTTGTTGACGAAGTGGATGTCTGCATTCACCCATCCATGAGTCTGGTTGTTGCCGACACCTTTCAGCATAATGGTGGACGATGCGTTGACCTTGATGCTGGGAAARTTCTTCCTAAGGTAGGCCGAATCGATAAGCGATATAGCTGAACCGGTGTCRATGCACACTTCATGTGCGACACCTTCCTTGTTACCAATCTTAGCCATGGCAAAAGTTGGAACCTTGTTGGTATGGCGGTGTTGGAGCGGGGCATCGACTACAACCGAGTTGTTGCAGACAGAGTCGTCGTACTCCTTGGTGTTGCATAAGGAATCGTTCAGATCGTCATACCCATCGTTGTCTTGTTCGGGTAGAGCGATCTCGATAACTCTTTCATCCTCTTCCTCGATGGTAACCAGATTCATACGCGCCTCGAGCTTCTTGACTTCATGGTTGGGCTCGATGGAACCGTTGGGCTTGCCCGGCCATCGAGACCTCGTGATAGGAATCTTGTTCGGGAAGCTTCGAAAGGAGGAGACGTTGTTGGACCTAGATGTCTTCTTAGGACAGTCTCGGAACCAATGCATCCCTCCACAGGTACAGGGACCAGGAGGCTTTGCAGCGTCCTTCGTGTTACTGTCTCTGTTCCTGGGACCAGGAGTACTGTTGTTTCTCGGTCGGTCGTTGTTGTATCCATTAGGAGAGCGGGTGGAGGTTTGATTGTCCTGTCGACGCGCATTCCAAGGTCCGCCCCATCGAAGACCCTTTTCGTAATCCAACAGGATCCTTCGGAAGTCGAGAAGGTCCATGTCAGGAGTGATGGAACTCTTCAAGGTGGGTAGCATATAGTCGGGCAATCCGTCCAAGATATCGAGGATTAGTTCCGATTCAGGCGTGTTCGCTTCGAAGACATAAGCCTGAAGATCTACCTTTGCGTCAAAGTAATCGGCCATATCCTCATTGGGTCGAAGGTCCCTTTTCTTCCAAAGTCGTTTCTTTTCAGCCAAGTAGTTGGCCTTCAAGAACCTCTGTCGCAGAGCGTCTTGCCAATGCATCCAAGTGGGAAACTGAGATCTTCCCTTTGGACCGAGGCGAGTAAACCATTTCAAAGCATTGTCCTTGAGAATAACGGAGAGGAAGGCAACGATCTCGGAATTGGCGCATCGATTGGCTTCGAAAATAGCTGAGACCTGTTCAATCCAGACTTCCACATCATCTTCTTTTTCTCCTCGGAACTTGGGTAAGTCGGATGCCTTGATCTTAGTCGAAGAGTTCTGTGGAGAAGGAGAAGTGTGGTAAGCGCGGTTCTCATCGTAAGTAGAAGGAAAAGACGGCTGTCTAACATACTGTGACTGATGAGGCCTGTGAAGATTACCTTCGTTGGCTGGAGAGGTTTGAAGCGAATTCTTGATGAGTGTCTCAGGTTGGGATCCGTCTATCTCATCTGCCTGAGCTGGAGGAGACTGAGAGGCGATAGGMTGTTTGACGGTGGAAGTCGAGGGAAGAGGAGAGACCTCATTGGCTTTGCCTTTGCCGATGAGCAAGGACTCGATTCGAACTTCAAACTGTTGTTGCTGACGTTGGAGTTGCTGTTGCAAGCTGTCTTGCATCTGAACCATCATAGCTTGCATAGCTTCAATGGTAGAGTTGTTGGTGGTGGCTGTCATGTTAGGCAGACGAGAAGTGCGTTCAGGATTAGGAGCGGGAGGAGTCGCCAACGTACGGCTGCTTCGGCTGTCTTGAGGCGAAGGCGTGGTGGGAGATTCCGGAATGGAGCTCAGAGCGGAACTCAAGGCAGAGCTGCGATCAGAAGGAAGATCCGACATGTGCTGAGTGGACTGGCAGGGCTAGGCCTGAAGTGATTTCGGGATCCACTTGGAGACGAGAGGTTGCGAAGAACCGAAGAGCTAAAGAGCCAATGAATTGACGCGGGGGTCTCAGAGCGGGTGCTGTTGCTCTAAACGAAGTTCCTGCAGAGAACTCTTCTGACGCTGGCGAGAGGTCAGGTAGACACGCTAGGCAGCCTTGCTTTACTGACCTAGGTGTAGTTGACTGATGATGATGAAAGTAAGGTTAAGTTGGCTTGAACCTTGTTGATCGAACCGATGAGGTTGATGCTAAGCGCTGATGAGACTAGGCTGGCCTGAGTCTGGGGTCGAACCAGTGGTTGACGTTAGAAGAGATGAGATCAGGCTGGGCTGAGTCTCAGAGATGATCGGTGTTTTAGAGTCTAGACTGTTGGTGACGCCAATGATTGAAGCAAATCAAGCTCTGACTTGTGTAATAAGGTGCTAAGTATCCCAGTCCGGGCCCCAAAGTTGTCGCGGGCAAGTAGTCACTCCTGCTTCGCAGGATAGCACTGCCGTTGTAGAGGGTACTAGCACAAGCGATGTACTCTTATTACTCAAGACAGGACCTGATATGTACCGGAAGTGGAAGACGAGGGTAGCTAATCCTGGAGAAAGTCTTGCACTCGAGGTAGCTTCGTGATTAAATGGTGAATCAAAGGGTGATCATAAATCATGGAAGGTGTTACAACTGGCAGAAGAGCTGCCTTATATACGTATTCTAGGAGGCAAGGTTGCCAGACCTTGCTGCAGCTTGCAAAGTCTGTCGCACCTGCAGAGGTTGACGCGCGATGTGCAGTTTGTAGCTGGTGCGATACGGGCACGAGCCACAGAGTTTGTCAGGCAGTGCAAGATTTGTGTGCCTGCAAAGTCTGCACAGCGTACTTTGCATCAGCTGCGAGTTTTGTGTCGCAAGGTCTGCTTTACCTGCAAAGTTCGTAAAGCCTGCCTTCAGGTCTCACATTCAATGTGTGCAACACCTGCCAACCTTGTGTCACCTGGCAAGGCTGCTGATGACAGAGTCCTAGTGTCCGCGTATTGCTAGTTGAGTCTAGTTCGGCAGGTAGGCCAAGCATTCTAGAGTCAACATATGCAATAAAGCGGTTGCTCTAGACACTATTTACAAGCAGCTACAGGAGAAGGCACCGTGTCTTTACACTGTGCATTGTAGCTTCATATCATATAGCTGCCCGGCTGCGAGAGACAAAGGATATGCTTGAGTGTAAAGGGGCTCGAATCTTGCCATGTTGTCAATCTGTATGTCGACCTCCAGCAAAGTGGTTCTGGCAATTTCGCTGGCGGTTACTGTCTCACGCGAGATCCTGCTTCTTTGCACGCCTGAGGGTTGTATGTAGGAAGGTTCACCGTCCAGATACTTCAGAGGCTTTATCTTGGATACCGGCAGCGGACATATGGGACACACGGTCACAACTTTAGGAGCCTCATCAGCAGGTCTGGCTTGATAGCTGACTTTGTTCATGTAAGCATGGCAAGCAGGGCATGTTTCGTTTGATCTCACGGTTCTTCCTGTGTCTATATCGGTGGGGAGTTGCAGCGACATCTTGGTGCCCTGGCAGCATGTCACGGACGGGTGTGGTGTTGACCTGAGAGTCAACGCTTGGAATTGACACGGACTTCAGGGACAGGACAGGAGGATGACTAAGGCTGATGGACGAAGGTGGACTTTAACCACTTGGCTATAATTCAGCTGCACGTGATTTATAGCTTTGACATACGAACTAGCTCTGAAGAGCAAAACGGAATACAAGAGGGGAACCGAGTCTGGAGGCTCGCTATATATATCTAACAGGCTAGCCAGAGTTGGGAGAAACAATACTCGTACGAGTATTTCGATTGCAAATACTTTGATTGACGCGTGACACGGATCACGCGCGTGATCAAATCTCTGATCGGAACTAATGGAACTGATGGCGGACATCACGGCCAGCCGTGTAAGCCGAAGGAGCTTGATCAGCTGATGACCTGACATCAGCTGATACCTAGAAGTCAGGTGATGCTTGCTAGGACCTAAGTCATTCATGACAACATCTAGGTTCGTCAACAACGGACGCAAGCACTTCATGACCGCGGAGGCGATGAACGCTCGTTTCAAGGACGTCCCAACCGCCATCGACCGATACTGGGCGCAAAAGCGTGAAGGATCAATCTCCGTCATTCGAATCTTGGACTACTTCCGTGCCCATGGTCCCTTGGGCCCCTTGCGACGACCGCTCTACCGTTTCCTGCCCCGACGTATGTATCAGATGCTAAAGGAGGATCCCTACAACTTCTTCTTCTGATTGCCGGCTTCAACACTTGCCACGCTATCAGCCTTTACTTCACCATCACCACCTGCGCTGTTTTAAATCCCTAGTGACGCCGAGGACGCCGCCTTCCTCGAGGAGGGGAGATGCTGTGGAGATACGGCAGGTTACCTTGTAGTTGGGTACATAGTCGACGATGACATAACATGCCCTCGTCCCTTTTCCTCCACTACCGAGCGTTGACTAAGCTCTCTTGACTCGGCTCACCTCTCGCATCACCAGTCACTTAGTCACGCGCCGACTTCGCGAGCAAGACTTCATCACGAAGTACTTCTCCCATCAATCAGACTTCGTCGCGAAGTCTTCTTCACGAAGTCCATCATTGCATCAAACGGACTTCTTGACGAACACTTCGCCAACAACACTTCGTCGCGAAGCTTCGTCAAGGAGACTCCGTCGAGCGCACTCATTGAAATGACTGATAGCTAGCCCAGAATACGTATATATAGGAGCACCTCTCAGTCGTATTCTTGACTAGCTACATGCTTGATTCACCCTTTGATTTGCTTTTAATTCCGAAGCTACCTTGAGTGCAAGACTTTCTCAGGATTAGCTACCCTCGTCTTCCACTTACGGTACATATCAGGTCTCGTCTTGAGTGATAAGTGCACATCGTTTGTGCTAGTACCCTTTACAACAACAGAGCTATTCTACGACGTAGGAGTGACCTCTTGCTCGCGACAGTTGATCAACTGGGCCAACCGGGCTTGAAACGATGGAGATGTTTTTGGTGGAACATATAGGTTTGTCCCGGTGGAAGTTCTTGAAGTGATCAAGGTGAACTTCGAAGCTGCATGTGATCCGTTCGAAAGGTGAAGTGTGTTGCAAAAAGCAGGCGTAGGCGAGAATCGGACCAGCGACCCTTGCTAGTCTAAAAAGTATTGAAGATTGGGGGATGTTGAATACTGACTTAACTATGGCGGTGTTGTTACTTTTTTGTTTGAGTATCCACAAAATCATCGTCGATTTGGAGAGGCTCGACGAGCAGGCTGAGAAGAACCGTCGCCTACATTGAGCGAACGCCAGTAAGTTTGGATGGCTTCTCCAGCATTCTGTAGAATCCGTTCAGAATCCCAGGTGGAGTCGTGCAAGGCATATCCCTTCCAAGCGACTAGGTAACTAGTTCCTTCGATGGGATGAGAACGATGTAAGAGTCGAACGTAACGTTGTAGTATGTAGACGTATGATATGGTTATACGTGCGACTAACTACAGTACGAGACCTGGCTGGGTTCCAGTTTAGGGTATTATGCTATCGCTATCGAAGGTGACAAGTATGTTGAGGAGGGCGGAGGGAGTCAAGGACGAGTGCCAGCAACTAGCTGAGATCAAACGTGATTCATAAAGCATGGAGGCGAGAAGGGCACAACTTTGGCTAGTATTATATAGACGAATCCTCTGCCACCGATGAGCGGTGGCGACTAACGTAGAAGAGACTTTTCAGATACAACAGCGCTACATAGGAGAGGGTGACAGAGCGCAGTGACAGCGCCTGTGTCACCTATGCAGCGCTTCTGTCACTTGTACCCATGAATAGGGCAAAGTGACAAAAGTCCTTGTCACTTGTTACCCAATATAGGGATAAGCGACAAAGGCGCATATCTGTCTCTGGACGTCACTCATGTCACTTGTGGCTTGGAATAGCAACTAGTGACATAGCGTACACGTAGATTACAACTACTAGACTACTCACGATCGAGACTCAAGGCAGGCGATCCATATTATAGTACAGACGTTTAACTAGACTTGACGACGCGATAGAGTACAACATGTCGAGATAGTCGCAACGAAGTGGAGGACGGGAAGAAGAGGAAAAGAGACTAGGGCATGGAGGTGGATCAGGAATGGTGAATATGCAAGGTCATTGCAAATATCATGTCATCCGACACGTCGTTCGTCAAGTTCAGCGAGCGCGCGCAGCGAGTTCTCCGCAACAGTCTCCAAGAAGACGTCATCCCTATGGAAGCCGTCGGGGTCTGCCTCTGTTTCTTCGGCAAGCTGCTCAATTAGTGAGTGCGCTTTGCCAACCTTCAGGCGTGATCGCTAACATGCTCGAATTTGATGGTCGCTAGTCACAAGGGACAACAGTGGAAGCTCGCACAGATGTACCTGGATTCCTTTGAAATTGGAGGATTGTTACCTGACCGTAGGTATTACTGCGTTCCTTGCGAATGAAACTGATGTCTTGCATTCATCATGGGCAGTCCAAACCGCCGTAGCCGCTGATCCCGATCTACTCCGAGGCTTTCCCCTGCCGGCCGGTCGAGGTCGACCAGTCCGCGACTTCATCCCGCTGCCCGCTTGGACCGAGATGGTACAGTCGATCCGGAACGACATGATCGCCGAAGGCGCGTTGGACGCTGAAGGCGAGCTGGACGCTGAAGGCGAGCTGGACGCTGAAGGCGAGGTGGACGCTGAAGACGAGTTGCACGCTGAAGGCGAGTTGCACGCCGACGCAGACGCTGTCGCCGACGCAGACGCTGGTGGGGACGCCGACGCCGATGACGACGTTGAAGCCTTGAGGAATATCACGGCTATCACGATCAGCAGCGGTGACTACGAGCAAGACATACGAGCACCGTACCAGTCCAGTTCGGATTGATTGCGACCATCGACTGGATTTGCGTCCGAAAACGACTATATCAGCTTCTGCCATGGTTATCTTCTGAATTTCGCTCCGGTTCCGCTTTGAGATTTCGCTTCGCGTTCCCCTTGTTGTATGAAAACCACTTCGTTGCTGTGTTATGTTTCCATAGACGCTTCGACAGCGTTCCAGATGGACAGGATGCCCCTATCGCCCTAGTTATGTAAGGCGCCCGTTGGGCAGCTGATGTCGAGGCCTATCCGCGCCTCGGTACGCGATGCCAGTCTCCGCACAGTCCAAGCTACACCGCGGACGTTTCACGAGTGCATACAGTTGACATAGCTCATGCATATGTTCCGTCACACACAGCAGTCGAGATTACAGCGACCATGAGAGGATACGAGAGCGGGCGGCAATACCTCGACCATAGTCTCCCAACCACACATCTTGCAACCGAATTGGACATTACGTTCGTATGCTTGGTCCCGGTCATCTCGCAGCTGTCATCGTATCCAGCGACGTCTTCAAACCCGGAGGGTCTGCCATCGTACCGCCATAATGAACTGTGCCGGGCAACAGAACACGCGAAGGAAGCCTCGGGAGTGGTAGAAAAGATGAACTGAATGACCAACTTCAGAAGGTATCGGCATGACGTCGAGCTAGCTCACCTTATGACCCAGCTCGCAAAACGCCTCCGGTATTCGCCCCCACCTTATTTCCACTTAGCACGGCCGTCGTTTTCCTCCTGCCCATCCGTTGTCAAAGTAACCGTGGAATATTGAGCCGAGCTTGGTGGTCCCCTGACAGGGGGTGATATGATTGGGGAGGTCAAATGAATATCACACTTAATCGTGTGTGGTATAGAGCATGCGAGCTAACTACCTACCTGATGAATATCACAGTTAATCGTGTGAGGGAGTCATCAGGTTACAACGGGGAAACAATAGTCACCTACCTCTTATATATCCCTGCCCATCGATCCTGCCAGCAGTGGTGTGCTTGAGCCTGTTGAGTGATTGATGAGTGATGGCGATTGACGGAAGGAATGGGAGGTGTTGATGGCGTATGAGATTCGGAATGACGTGTGGTTCAACAGTAACAACCTCTATGTATGGGCGTTTGACGATGGTGTCGAGAACGTGGAATGAGAACAATGGGGGGATACAAGTCGATCGCGTTTCAGCCCCTATGATGGGCACGACTCTAGACGCGGGATGGGCATTCCCCTATCGGTTCAAGAGGAGTTCATCGGTTGTATACTGTAGTGGGATAGTGGTCTCCAGGCCACTATCGTTTAATTATACGTATCACTGCTCGTTTGGTACTATCCGGGTTCAGTCGCTACCCGGGCATAACAGATGGACAACAATAGCCGACTAACACAGCGAATGCAAGCGACTTCCAGCTGTCACTGCACAACCCCGTAAAAAGGTCTGGCGATAGGAGGTATCTCGCCGCCAAGACAACCTCACGAAGGATATCCGGCTTGAGGGGTAACGGTTTCAACAGCGTTTCATTTCCTTACCTTTGGCCGCGTGAGCGAACACTCGAAGCGACTGACTACGGACGGTATGTTTTGAATTCCCCTCATGTCTAAAAGCACCAGGATAGTCTGCGCTAGAGGTCCGGTTCTTTAATTCGCATGTAGCTGTTTACAACAGTCCAAGTCATATGTCGCCGGCAACACACATTATTTTGCGTAGACCAGATGGCATCTTTACCAGGTCGCTGTGCGACAGAGCCGCTGTAGAGGAGTCCACGCATACAAAGTTGCAGTGATACCCAGTATAGTACTTGGTTAGAGCATGCACGTATGACATAATGTAACTGCTCAGCTCTTCGCTCTTACCTTTACAACCTCTACATCACTACGAACACAATGAAGGTCTCTGCTAGCTTGCCCTTGCTACGTCAGCTTCAATCAATCAACCCGTTTCTTCCGCCATGACCTCAGTCCGTCTATTGGCGAAGATACGTACGTCACTTCGGCTACGCGCGTCGCCTGCGCCATCAATACCACGGAGACATTGCTTGTGCTCCTCCGTTTGCGTAGACTACACGTTACTCGTGTGTGTCCCTTGGGACAATACTCGTATGCTCGTTGCTCGTTCTTTGCTCCTAGGCGAACACTCGTATACTCGTTACTCGTCACTTCCCCCAAGGAGAAATACTCATTTGCTCGTTTACCTGTTACTCGCTAGATCCCTAGGAGATTTCCTCGTTTGCTCGTTACTCATCTCGTTTGTCCTAGGAGAATTACTCGCATGCTCGTTTATCTCGTCACTTTCCCTAGGAGAATTACTCGTTTACTCGCTCTCCTGCTTAGCAGCCTCGCTGTAGCCAAACACGTATATATAGCAGGCATTCTGTCCTTTGTAATGGGTTCATGCCTATTGAATCACCCTTTGACTCACCCTCAATTCCGAAGCTACTTTGAGTGCAAGACTTTCTTAGGATTAGCTACCCTTCGTCTTCCACTTACGGTACATATCAGGTCTCGTCTCGAGTGATAAGTGTACATCGCGGTGCTAGTCCCCCTACAACGGCAGAGCTACCTTGCGAAGCAAGGATGACCGCTCGCCCAGGGCAGCAAAGCTGGCGTCTGCAGCCTTTGCGGCGAGCGCGGTAGAAGCGGCAGATGCGGCAAATGCGGCAGAATCGGCTAAGTCATTCCTGTGGCTTACGTGTATAATCTAGAGATCAGCCGACGAACCGGCAGCTACTGACGGAGCTGTTGCCAGGATCGTGTATTGCGTGATGACATTAAGTCACAAGTTGTTCAGTTTCTCTTCTCTGCTGACGTACAAGGAAAGTCATCTTGTTCTCGATCTCACTATTACGTACAAGTCTCTTCTCGGTCTCACTATCAGGTACAAGTTGCGACGGCTCCTTTTGTACTCAATTCGTCTTTTCAGCTACTGTAGTGATACAGCTCTGCCAGTGGCATGTCATAGCTTGTCGATGATAATATCTTATACACATTATCGTCACCTGCCTTGCTATAGTACTTTAGCTTCTCCCGTCTTGCTCTAGCTATTGGGAATCCGCCCTATATTCAGCTCCTCACCCTTGCATCAACTTCGCCGAAGCCAACTTCGCGACGACAATTCACCGAAGTCAGCTTCGCAATGACCCACGTCGCCGAAGCTAGGAGAAGCGAAGTCAGCTCTCGCCCAGATACTCGAGCCTCCTGAACGTGTATATATATAGCGGGCTCTCAGCCCTTTGTAATAGTCTCATGTCTATGAAAGCACCCTTTGATTCACCTGAATTCACGAAGCTACCTTGAGTGCAAGACTTTCTCAGGACTAGCTACCCTTCGTCTTCCACTTCCGGTATATATCTGAGTCCAGTTTTGAGTAAAAAGAGTACATCGCTTGTGCTAGTACCCTCTACAACGGCAGTGCTATCCTCGAGGCAGGAGTGACCACTTGCCCGCGACAGCTACTGTACAAGAAAGACAAGCTTCCAATCCTAGTCCTTTCTCCCTCCTCTCCATACTATCAGTTAGGGTGCTTCATCGAAGGCGTGCTTATCGAAGGCTTCGGAGAAGGAAGCAGGGCAGTGATGGGGTGGTCAAGGCCTAAGGCTGGGGCTAGGCACCGGAAATCAGTCCTCTCACAGAAGCCCGCTTGGCGCATTGTTAGGCGTGACTCTTCTATACTTCGACCCCTTCGATCCCGATGTTCAATGAAGAAATATGGATTAAAGGTCGCCGTAAAGAGCACCGCGAGCTGGCAAAGATGTACGGCTTTGTGAAACCGCTGGCGTACGAGGATGAAGACCTAGGGGATCAAGACATACTACGACTGAATCAGACTGAATTATAATAAACAATGTTTGCATGTTTGTAACATCCCAGCCCGATTAGCGCAGTGGTAGCGCGTGACACTTCTATTCTATTCTACGAAAGGATATGTCGAGGCCGCGGGTTCGACCCCCGCATTGGGTTGACTAACTTTTGTTTTGTTTTTGCCTCTGCCTTTTTGCTCTGCTCTTGGACTGTTCAACCCCACTCGGAACTCATTTCATCTACCTGGTTGCCAGCAACATGTCGCAACCCTATCATATATAAGCGTTTGACGATCAATTGACGTATACCCATATCGGCGAAATCGCACAATTTCGTCCACCCGCAGAATGACCAGTGTCGAAAGCACAGGACCAGGGCCGGGCCGATAGTTAGTGAGATTGCGCATTTCCCATGTACCTTATGCAAGACTGACTTCCAGTAACAGTCAAATGCAACTGCGAGGGCAGGGAACATTTTGAAAAGAGTTGCTCTGACCGGATTAGGCGCTCAAGCGATCGGTCGGTCGCGCCTCCTATGTGTCTCGTCTCCTCCCATGCATCATTCCGGGTCTCGGACGACAAGCAGTGTAGTTCAGCATCGAAGGAGCGCCAGTATCAGGGGCTGGTTGCAGGTTACTAACTGTTCACGGCGCTTGAAACGCGCTTGCCTATATATATACTCTATATACTACGGCTGATCGCGCCGTCCTCCTTTGAAAGAGCAGGCGATTCCTGATGATTCTGTCCGCGGCAAACTCGCTCCAACCATGACCGCGGCGATCGGGCACTCTCTGGATACCGTCGACATGGGTCTTTTCATCCATCGAAGCAGTCATCGGCGCATCGGTGTGAGACTGAGCTGTCCTTTGAGCGCTGTCTCGACACAGGCATTCGGTATCTCACATTGGCGATATCCCACATTCGCGTAAATACCTGACAATAACGGCAACGATTCTTTGGTTAACTGTGTACATACGAGAACGACGCGAAAGTATGACCGTCCGGCCTCAGGTCGGTGCGCTCCCCCTTGGTCGACCTCCCTCTTTTCGACCTATTTCTCTCTTCTCCCATCTACCCACTCAAGCTCATCCCCATAAACCTGCAAAGGAACCATGAGCTTGCGGTTGACACTACGCACGCGCATACTCACTTTCGCTTCTGGAATGCCATCCACCATTTGGACGGCTTGAGCTGTCGCTGTCCTACCCTGTTTGCTGGCGTCGGCGTTCCATCTGGCTGAGTTTCCGGTTCGACGGGGTAGAGACGGTCACATAGCCTCAGGGCGAGTTCTTGCCGGCACTGGAGGAGGTATGACCGGAGTGCGTCTGCGGAGTAGACGCGTCAGACTGGGAATACGTGTGACGGAAGAGGGTCTACTCACCTGCCTCGCTCCTATCTCGCGGACCGTGATACAGGTTGTTCATCGGGAACCCAGCATCCCCCGGCAAACTAAAGTGATCCACGGCGAGCGTGCTCAACGTCTTGACTGCTTCTTGATACTGTGGCGCGGGCTTCCCCGGGTGCGGCGCAATCTTGTTGATGCAGTCCGAGATGAAGAGAATGAGGTAAATCAGGAGTCTATCAGCGGGTCCTGAAAGGAAGACGTCAGACGGGGCCTCGCGGTTTGAACGTTCGTGACGCACCCTTGATCTCAAAGTTACGGAACAGACAGTTGGCACGAAACAGGTCCAAGCTCTCTTCAATGATATCCGGTCTTGACGGGTCCTCTGCGTGTCGGCAATGAGCTCGCTGTCCGTTCAACCATCCGCAAGTTCGGGCACGCCCAACATACCAGAAATCGGAGCCGGACCGCGAACTTTTGTGTTGATCGGAAGAATGGCTACATTGCCGATTGTATTGACAGAGGGTTCGTCGATGTACGACGAATGGTATGCCTGGCAGGAGGCACGCAAACGAAGCGAAGGTCGGAACGAGCGATTGCGGTAAGTGGGGAGTAGGATATTCCAGTCAGCTACTAGAATCCGATGGTCGTCCAACACGGCTACTCACAGGCATTTTGTTGGCGAGTGAAGGGCGACACGAACGCTGTCGAACGGTTCAGCAAGCTTCGTGACGAGATCGATATGGCTATGCGTCGTCATCAGCATATCAGCATTCCGACCCCCGAGCGTTTGCAAGCCAAGTGCGCCCCGCACAGGAACAGCATCTCCAGGGCCAACCAGGGCCACAGGCCAGGAATCTGAATCTTCAGGTATCAGGCAGCGAGGTCAAAGTTATGCCCAAGATATCCCGTCGGACTGCCTATTGCGCCTACTGCAACTTCTTTCCGTCGCTACCATACGGCAAGGGCGTCTCTGCTCCGCTTGAACCGACGATACGGCATCGCCTGTTCTCTTCAATACGCGTCTTCGACAACTCGCAGGTGCTGCCGGAAGTGACAGAATGGACGAAGGACTCAAGATCATGATCTGCGTTTGCGCAGTTGTATTGTATGTATCTATCACACCTTCTACCTACCTTCCAAGCCATGTGACGAGCTTTGCATACTGTCCGACATGAACATGCTTATCATCTTTCGTGTCACCGCTTCGGTCCCTGTTTTCGCATAGCTTCTCCGCCATCATCTGGTGCTTCCTCTCCACCTGTATGGGCGTACAAATCCGCCGGTCGGACCTCTGGGACGCAGTAATCTACAATTCAAGAGGAGCGAGGGAACAGCGGCTACGAACGCAGAGTAGTCGCGCGAGGTATCCGATGGGTGATTTGGGCAGGGGAGCTGGGCGAAGGGATGAGTACGAGATGGTGGACAGACGGGAACCCTTGGCTCGCAGGGGATTGTAACGAGGTGATGCGGACATGCAGTCAGCTGCGATGAACGGAATATTTTCGACACCGTTGCGGACAATGGATGAGCTCTATCAAGATATGGTCGCACAGACGCGGCTGATCGCGTCAGGGGATATTCTAAAGCTTGAAAGTTCGGGAATTCGCGCGACCCTTTGTATTGCAACGTTGCAGAGGATAATGTCAACTTGTAGAGAGCCGCTCAATAGGAACGACGACGAGCGTTCAAGGAGATAGAGATCTGCCTCGGATCGAAGCCCATTGATGCCAAGCTTCCTTCAAGGGATGAGTAACGTTGCCACGTGCTGGCTGATGTGGCAATCGACTGTTCGACTGTCATCTTGCTGTGCGAATCAAATATTGATGATTGTTATCCTTGTGCTTCATCGACACCGAACGCCATTCAACCGACATCGACCAGTGTACATCATCGTCCCAGTCAACGCACGAGCGGCAAAGGCGAAGCCGTGCAAGTGGCTGTCGCCAGCATCCACATATCGACAGCTCGCCTTTGTGTTTCAGAATTGTTTCGCGACTTCTGTTGGAATTCCATCGACAGGGTTAGGGAGAACCAACATCGACTTGTCATCGACAAAGGGAGGTTTGGAGGGAGACGGATGCACCGCGTCTGAACCGCCGCATCCTTCAACAGCCGAACGGACACGTATATAACAGTTGACGGACGACGCGAGTCTCACGGATCACCGTGTCATCCATCATATCCACCATGGATACCCTTCCTTACCTTGCCGGACTCTCCAAACGGGCCAACTCGACAGCGATCAATGCTGCTGGCCAGGCGGGTGTACTCAGCGGGACTGATCCGACAGAGGTCAATCCAAGCAACGTAAGTGAGGTTCGCTTGATAATACCCTTGTGCTGACCTGTGATACACAGCCCATCACACTCTTCTGCATACAACTGTTCATCATTCTCTGCTTCACTTCGGGACTCAGCTGGGTATTCAAATGGATACGTCAACCTCGAGTCATTGCCGAAGTCGTCGGCGGCATCATCCTCGGTCCAACAGTGATGGGCCGCATCCCGCACTTTACCGAACACATCTTTCCGCCAGCATCCCTTACGTACCTTTCGCTGATTTCGACTATCGGCCTCGTACTCTTCCTCTTCCTCGTCGGTCTCGAGGTCGATCTCAGCATCATCAAACGCGACTGGAAGAGCGCCGTCAGTATCTCGACTGCAGGCATGATTCTGCCGTTTGGTGCCGGGGCAGGTATCGCCGTCGCCATCTATCGGGAATTCATCAATGAAGACAACGTCGATCTCGGCATCTTTGTTCTCTTCGTCGGTGTGGCGGCAGCTATTACCGCCTTTCCCGTTCTCTGCCGAATCTTGACGGAAACCAAACTCCTCGAAACGCGGGTCGGACAGATCGTACTGAGTGCAGGCGTAGGCAACGACGTTGTCGGCTGGATCTTGCTCGCTCTCACCATCGCCCTCGTTAACGCCTCTTCCGGTGTCACGGCAGTCTACATCCTCCTCTGTGCGGTCGGATGGACGCTGTTCATCCTGATTCCAGTAAAACGCGCCTACGCATGGCTCGTTCGCCGATCCGGGTCGTTTGAACACGGTCCGACGCCAGGGGTAATGGTTGTCACCTTCCTCCTCATTTTCGTCTCGGCCTTCATGACCGACATTATCGGAGTACACGCCATCTTCGGCGGATTTCTCGCCGGACTGGTCATTCCTCACGAGCATGGATTCGCGCGCAAGGTCACTGAAAAGATCGACGACCTCGTCGGCTTGCTGTTCCTGCCGATCTACTTTGTTCTATCGGGCCTCAAGACGAATCTCGGACTGCTCAACGACGGGAAAGCATGGGGATACACCTTTGCCATCATCTTTGTGGCATTCTTTGGCAAATTCGTCGGTTGTGCAGGCGCGGCCAAGCTGAACAAGTTTGACACGCGGGAAAGTCTCGCTGTCGGCATGTTGATGAGTTGCAAAGGGTGAGCATTACATTACGCGTCTGAGGCCAAGCTGACATGTAGTATAGCCTTGTTGAGCTCATCGTGCTTAACGTTGGTCTTGCGGCGGGCATCCTCGATACCAAGGTCTTCTCCATGTTTGTCTTCATGGCAGTCGTTCTAACAGTCATCACAACGCCCCTCACACTCTGGGTCTATCCGCCGAGATTCCATCAGAGAGTGAGGTTTTTATCTGGTGACGCCGACGCCAAAAGACCCGGAAATCCGGATGGACATGCCGAGACTGGCCGACAAGGTGCCGTTGATGTGACCGGTGCTTTGGAGCCTGGCGGCGTCAGGATTCATACGTCGAGGATTATGGTCGTCTTGCAAAAGATGGAACATTTAGCAGCCATCATGTTCCTGACGCAACTGTTCGAACAGAGCGACCCATCTGATTCCAAGTCTTCGGGCCCTGCTCAAGCACCGCCGCTTTTGAGGCTCCCGACTTTGGCGGAAGAGCGAGGAGAAAAGGACTTCGATTCTGAAGCATCCCATTCCGACAACGGACACGGGTCCAGCGGACCATCTCGGGATGCGAACGATGATTCTTTGGTGCCTACCTCCGCAACACTCTCCATCGAAGCCTTGCGACTTGTGGAGTTGACCGGCCGTACATCTTCCGTCATGCAGTCAATCGAAACCGATGCCTTGGTCAACACCGACGATCTCCTGCAACTCTTCAAGCAATACGGTTATATTCGCGGATTCAACGTCAAGCCATCCGCAAGCGTGGCTGAGCTTGATAGCTTCCCACAGAGCGTAGGCGAGCACGCCGCGCGAAGCGACACACAGCTGATCGTGCTTCCATGGACGACTCCCGCATCGGGAGCGTCCGGTGCTGTCATGGCCGAACAGGCTGCCGTCGGATTGAACTTTGGCACGAACGCCGCAGGCAATAATCCTCAAGCGGGCGTTGTCAGCGGCGCCGTTCCCACCAGTCCTAATCCCTTCGACAGAATTTTCGGGCCCGATACCAATGCGTCTCCTTTCTACTCCGTCTTCCTGCGCCGCGTACTTGCCGAAGCCGGACGTGATACCGCCGTTTTCGTAGACCGCGGTTTCCACGCGGGCGACAATGCTGGACCGAGGGCTTTGGCGAATACAAGCCATCATCAGCGGCTGTTTTTGCCATTCTTTGGAGGTGCCGACGACAGGCTCGCCTTGGGTTTGGTGGTCCAAATGTGTCGGCAGTCGAACGTGTGTGCGACCGTCATCAGATTCGAGACTTCGGCCACGGCGGCCGCATCTTCTAGCAATGCGCCAAGTCAGCCAGCCTCAGCAGCCACATCGGGTCGAATCCACATACGGACGATGTCAACCGACTCGAAAGGCGGACAATATGAAAAAGATGTGTCGCCTGGCAGAACTCATACACGGACCATGTCAATGGACTCGAAGACTGGACAATTTGAAAAGGACGTGCAGCAGCATCAAGATGCCATGCTGAGCGGCCTTCAAACTAGCACAACACCCAATTTCGGTAGCGTGGGCGTGAGTCACGAGCTGTGTCATTGGTGGGTCAGTACTGATCCCCCTTATCCAGTACAACACTTCTGATGGCGTCCTCCAGTCCGAAGTCGCGGACAATTTGGCATGGGACCACTTTGCCAACAATAGATCTTCCGGACACTCAGCATCGGACGCGATCTCGCGCATTTCCTTTGCGACTGTCGGCACTACACAACCGTTGGCAACCGCCATCTCTTATGCCACTGAGGCTGTGGAGCAGTCTCGCGGTGCATCCATCCGACCTCTTCTGGTGGTTGTCGGGCGTAGTCGACGGGGACCCTCGAGCCAGTTTGGCAAAGAGTTGGCAAAGATGCTCACGAAGAGTCACCTCGCGCCGAGCGTAGGAGCAGAGATCAGAAAGACCGTCGGTGATCTAACGACTGCACTAGTGACTAGTGGCACCCAAGCGGCGGCAGCATCATTCCTGGTCGTGCAAGCAGCCAAGCAGGACGACAAGTTGTAATTTTATTCTCGCCGGACGAGTCTCTTATAGTGTGTAAATGCCTGCATTTCGTTGTATAGTAGTGGCATCCATTGTCTGTCTGCTGTCACGGTACTTGTTGTCTTCCTTATTACCATCGTGTTCATTCCAGCCTTTTCCGTATTCCTACGAGAACGCTGGAATTCCCGTGATAGCCTTGCCCAGAATGAGAGCTAAGAGAAAACGATTAGCAGAGGTCTACACAGATCTGTACCACACAAACTCACCGTGAATGTCCTGAACGGTTGATGAGAGAGATCCGAGGGATGAGCTCGAATACATCTTGCTAAATCAAGCAGGAAAAACTCACGTGTGTGCCTTCATACGTATTCACGACTTGCAAATTGGCGGCATGTCGACCGATGTGATACCTGCGACAATACTGAGACAGCTTTTCCCAGGCCAGGAGGTTGTGTGACTTACTCGTCACTGCAGGCATTTCCGCCAAGGATGTCAAGAAGGACCCGAGAGTGCTTGAGCGCTTTACCGCAGTTGTTTCTCTTCATCATCGAGACCATGTCGGGATGCCAGAGACCTTGGTCCTTTAGCCGGCCGAGTTGCAACACGGCCAGCAAGCCCAACGTCGCCTCTGTTGAGGCGTCTGCGAGTTTCTTCTGGACTAGCTGGTATGATCCCAATGGCTTTGTGAATTGTTTTCTATAACGCCGGGAAAGTATGCGATAAGTCGGCTGAAGTCTTTGATGCATTCGAGCTGGACATACCGTTCAAGAGCATAGTCTCGAGCACGGCCGATGCAATCTTCCAAGGCGCCCATCACACCCCAAGCGATGCCGAAACGCGCACTATTCAGGCACGAGAACGGCAGTCCCAATCCCTGACCCTTCGGCAGCATGTTCTCCTTGGGAATCTTTACGGTATCCATAAAGATCGATCCCGTAATAGACGCTCGAAGTGCCAACTTGTGCTTGATCGATGGAGCTGTAAGACCGTTCATTCCCTTGAGGTCACAGCTCGTAAGCAGGATGTTATCGGGCACCGGGATCCCTCACCGTACCTTTTCCAGGAGGAACCCACGAATCTTGCCATCCCACTTGCACTTTGCCCAAACGAGAAACACGTCTGCGACCGGTGCATTTGAAATCCATGTCTTGCTACCGTTCAGCGTATAGCCCCCGTCTGGGTTCTCCGTCGCCGTTGTCTCCATACTTGACGGATCAGAGCCATGATTCGGTTCGGTAAGTCCCTAACGAAGGGATCCTTTTAGCACGGCTCTTTCGACAATAGAACTGGGCATGACTTACAAAACATCCGATGAGCTCTCCTTTGGCAAGCTTGGGTAAGAATCGCTCCTTCTGCTCTTCACTTCCAAACTCGTTGATCGGGTGCATAACCAGACTTGACTGGACGCTCATGGCAGATCGGTAACCCGAATCGACCCTCTCTACTTCCCGCGCAATCAAGCCATATGCCACGGACGAGACACCTGCACACCCATGACCCTGAATGGTTGCACCGAGTAGACCAAGCTCGCCCATCTCGGCCATGATCTTCTTGTCAAAGTCTTCGGTCCGGTACGCATCCTTGACACGGGGCAACAGATTTTCCTGGCAGTAATCACGGGCGGTGTCCCGAATAGCGACTTCCTCCTCCGAGAGGAGCGAGTTCATATCGAGCGGGTCTTCCCAGTTGTACTTTGCAAACTTGGTACCGCTCGCCATCCGTTTGTTGGCGAATGTAGGCTGAATGAAGCATGGCGTCAATAGTTGTCGCCGGGCGGCCGAGGAGACGAGGGTAGTGGCTCTTTGCATGTTTTGAAGTGGTTAAACTGCCAAGTTGAGAAGTAAGTCGGCGATCGAGACGACTGAAGTTGGAGAGGGCAACGTTGAGATGTCAGTACCGCTACAGCTGAAGCTATTATAGCACGGCACACCCCGCATCGGTTCGGTTAACTCATCGCTCATATCCGACCGGGGAAAATATAGATCTATGGCCTTCATATATGCCTTTCTGGCCGCAAATCACTTAATAACGTAAGCCAGACATTTTACAAGGTTTCCGACTCTCGCACACACAAGCCGTGATGATGAATTGGCGAAGATGATGAATCGTCTGATCGCTACGTGAAATAGGATATCAGCGTAACCAGTGTTACATCGATACCGTACACCCCATCAGGCTCTCCCAGCACCTGTCACAATGTCACGATTCAACCCCTACGAAGAAAACGGTGGTTCCATCCTGGCGATCGCAGGTTCCGACTTCAGCGTCATTGCGGGCGACACTCGGTAAGTATGCAACCTTTTCATCAGCGCCGTCGCAACGCTCACTTGGCGACGTGATCCTCGGCGGACAGACAATCTCAGGGATACAGTATTCAGACGCGCTATGCACAAAAGGTCTTCCCCTTGTAAGTCTGCATAACCAGATCCATATTTCCGTCAGGCATTGACTCACCCCGATCCCCTTCGTCTTCTAGGACATCCTGCGCAGTCCTGGCGGTCAACGGCTTCGCGGCAGACGGCAAGAACTTCGTCAAGAAGGTCAAGCAGCGTCTCGAGGTGAGTAAACTTGGCAGTCATTCCCGACCCTTCGCTCACCCATCCTTTGGCCCGATCTCGGTGATGTAGTGGTACACCAGTGCACACCACAAGGAGATGCCGCTGAAGTCGATTGCTCGTCTAATTCAGACCATGCTCTATGCGGTCAGTCTCTACCAAGATTTACATTTGCGCTATATGCTGAACCGAAGTTATGGAATACTATAGAGGCGAATGTTCCCATTCTACGTCTACAACATTCTCTCCGGTATCGAGGAAGATGGTATGTCCAACTACTCGACGCAAGATCCTCGGCACCGCTGACGATTCGCATTTGATCCCTTGGTCGTTTGGCGTGATCGATTCTACAGGTACTGGCGCAGTGTATTCGTTCGATCCGGTCGGAAGTTACGAAAGGGAAGCGTGTCGAGGTGCTGGTGCGGCGCAGAGTCTGCTTCAGCCGTTTTTGGATAATCAGGTGAGTTGCGCCGCTCACGCGCGAAGCTCTTATGATCCGCTGTGTGGGCAAAGAACGCGTTACTGATAACGCTCATGCTAGATCTACAACAAGAATCAGACGCCAGCCCCAGGAGCAGAACCGTTTGTCCCCGGACGATTGCCTCTGAGTACTGTTCTGTCTCTCGTGGTAGACGCATTCACCGTAAGGCTCCTTAACGTCTCACCATCCCAGCTGACATCAGACTGATCACGACCTCTTTCCGCCAGTCCGCCACGGAACGTCATATCGAAGTTGGTGACGGTCTCGAGATGTACGTCGTCATGGCTCAAGGTCGATCTGCGGCAGACCTCACGAGCGAGGAGGCACAAAAATCAAAGGAGTGGCCGACCGATTTGACGGTGGAGGAAGTGGAAAGCATGACGGATGAGGATGATGAGGATAAGGCGTACAAGGTCTTTTGCCTGAGAAGGCCTCTGAAGAGAGATTAGAGGGGAGGAGAGAGTTAACTGTCGGCGTGCATGTGAATATCGAATTATCGCTATGAGATGTGTCTTTTGGTCAAATGGCTTTCCTTATGGGGATTTCCCCATTCGGGACGGAATCCCTACCACCAGACTCAAACCCTTTATATGAAGCCCAGTCATACAAGCGGAAATACCGGGGTGCCAAGTCTTCGTGGTGGCTTGGTGATAAGAAGACTCAAAGTGTGCGGCACTGTACAGGTCTGCAGATGCAGAGCACGAGATCATTCATCGGTATCCACACGCATTGCAAGGCGGGATCGGAGTTTGAGGATGGATATTTCTTCCGTAGCGAGATAGCGTGGAGTGTATCCTGCGTTATTGTTATGCCCGACACGACACGCAAAGTCACTGATGAATGCATAGTATAAAGCGGGATAGTACAGTACGTGGTATATGCTACATTCAACGGTGTGCCCAACTGGCTAGAAGGGCACTTTGGACATCTCCCCGGTCGCCAGCAGGTCATCGTCGAACATTTCCGGATAGACGTCATCCTCTGATTGACCGGCGTGATCGTCATAGTCGTACTCTCCATCCGAGTTCAAGTCCACCTCGTTGTCCTGTCGTCGCCTTTGCTTGTCGTTATGGTCGTCTTGGTATCGTTGGTCGAAAAATTCTTCATTCAAGTAATCCACTCGGTCATCGAATGATCCTGGTAGTGAGCCAGGCATACTAGCTCCACGTGAGCTAGTCTGGTCATGTAGGACATCCTCCCTGTCCGAGACGTAATCAAAGTCGGCATCGCCCGCTACGATGGAGGGTCCCACCAAGGGTGAAGTTGGACGTGATGTTTGCGACTGAGCGTCCTTGCCGCCTTCGCTGCTGATTGTTTGGCGCGAAGCCCTTCTAGCGATGCCGGATGCCATGTTCCGCAGAAGACCCAGCCTTGAAGAATCAGACGTGGCACTCAGAGCGGGTGAAACGGGGGTCAAGTCGGGTAATGGGACGTCGGGTATGGCAGGCCTCCAGTAGTTGAAATCGGTAAACTCTGGCTGGTACTTGCGATTGACAGGAGGGAACATTTGGTCGACGAGATCCGTCTAGTAGGGGGGAAATCAGAATCAACGATCGAGCTGACTGATTATCCTACTCACCATGTGGATGTAGCTATTGGCAAAAGAGAGGCGATATATCCGGTCAATTCTGCAGCCGACGGATGGCTTAAGTACTTACGAAGACTTGTATCCTGCTAATTCCAACAATTCCATTTTGACTTCGCCACCGGAGTCGATGGTGAAGATCCGGGAACTTGGTACATTCACACTACGATATGACATGGCATCGGTTATTCGATTGCCGAATCCAGCATAGAATGCCTCTTTCGCGCCGTTGCCAAACAGACGCTGTATGTCTCTCAGACATGCCATCTTGAAGACCTCTGGTTTCCGCATGATCACCTCACTGAAGGGGCAGCTGTCAATATCGGAACCATGCGATGTTACGGTGATGCTCACCGATGTAGCGAAGTGAACAATCTGTCGGGGCTCATTATCACTGGACCTTCGGGGAGCTGATAGCTACCCTGGCTAATGCCCTTGAGGTAATCCCTCGTTGAATCTGCCTGACCGATAGCGCGCGATGTCAGGTACATGATTTTGTAACCATTGTTGCAAATGTCTGTGTAGAGCTTTGCAACACCAAGATGGGTCCAGTCCCGACCGATGGCGGCAAATACGTGTCCAAGCGCATCGGATCTAGAGAAATCAAAGCGACTGGTCAGCAGAACGATCGTGCAATGGTCGAACCGCCTCACTTTGTAATTGTGCCATCGATGTCGGAAATCACCACGCGGTCTTCTTCCTCCCACAGAAAGATACGAGCAGTGCATGAGGCAACTCCTGAGTAAGAGGATGAGACCGAGAAGATGATCTTGTTGGCTCCTTGCTTGAGTTGCAGTGCTTTCTGTGAGGGATAAACCTGTCAGTGAATGGGATCCTCAGGCGGCCTTGCATGAACTTGCTAGCTGATCCGAAGTCAAACGTAACGTCTTGGCGTAATATTTCTTGGTGTGATCGCGCTCTGTATATGCGGGAGGGACAGCCTGACACGTGAAAAGAGGGATGAGCGAAACAATCAGGTGCAACGCTCGTTCACTATGCCCACCTTGCTCTCGCTCAGGGGCTCCTCAACCTGTGCCTTTTCGAGACTGTGCGCTGCAGGTCCAGAAAGCGCCACTGCAGAATTGTCCAGGGGTATACCAGCGCTCTGTCCTCGCCGCCACCATCTCGACCAGGTATAGCCTTTCGATGGCTTCACTTGGGCGGAAGCTGGAACTTCATTGTCACTCTTCACTGCTGTTGTCCGGGGAGACGTGGGGGGCAGTAGCGATCGTCTATATACGGCCAACGCAGCGAGAACCGGGGAGGCATTTTGCCACGTAAGGTAGCTAGAATAAGGCACGTCAGTATTCAGACAAGACACAAAAGCATTTTGTCGCACCTGGAACCGTATTTAATCACGAGATTGGGATTGTCGACGATGCTGGGGTCTTCCACGAATTGCTGAAAGGTGACCCGACTACCTCTAAATTCAGACGCCGTTACCTAGTTGCAAGCGCGGGTCAAACACGCTGCACCGCGGGAGGGACACCGAAAACTTACTTCATCGTCAGTATCGTCGTCAGGGGCACACAAGCTAAGTTCAAAGGTATGACAGACACTGGGAGTGTCAAGCATGAACTTGTACGGGTCATCTTCATCGTTCTTTAGCTTGCCCAAATGGCCGTGCTGGCCGTCCGTGTGCTTGGAATGGGCTTCATCTGGAAGGACTGGATCCGTGTGGGCATGTCCAACATCTAGGCCTGGACGTTTGAGTGCGGCTGGCGCGTCTTTTCCCTTGGCAACGACCGGAATGGAGTTTCTTCGGGACAGGTCCTCCTTAATGATCTTGCTTAGTTTCGGAGACTTGGCTTGCGGTGCCTTGGACGCTTCTAGTGGCATTGAGACGTCTTGTTTCGAGAAATCGAAACCCTGCTCGGCCACACCGGGCGTCTTTGTTGGGAAACCTCCCCACTCCCACGTGTAAGCCTCTTGCTCCTGTTCACTATACGAAGGTGGCGACTCCAGCTCCGTCAACGACATGTTTGGTTTTCGAGAAGTCACGGCTGGCGGCTCCGATTGGCCTCGCGTGAATCCTTCGCGCCGAGGAATCAGTCGCTCGTCTTCTTGTTGCGCAACTCCTTGCGCATCGCTGTCTTTGTCCGTTGTCGGTTCACTTTCAGAGTCCAGGCTGAGACTATTGAGACGGCGAGCGATCTCCCTCACAACTACCGTTTTCGATGTCACTGGCTGTCCGGCCGCGTATGCTTGTTTGGTATCCTGCTTTCCTGCTTGAATCTCGCTTGCCGGAGTTCCGGCACTGATGAGTAAGTCTTGAGCAAACTGTACGAGGTGATCTGGGATAACGGAGGGATAAGCTGCGAAATGGTAATAAAGTCGGCGTCGACTGGCTTACTTTCGGAATCCACCGTGATGGAGTCTCCAAGACTCATGTTTTCACTGAGAACCTGTGCGCTAACCTTGGCAGCACTTTGCGGTTCTTCTTCAGGCTCCTCCGTAAACTGATTGTTCTCCGCGTCAGGTCCACTCGCATGGTAACCCATTGCGTCCAGTACGGCATCTGTAACAGAAGACGTAAGACTGTGAGCTGAAGGTGCACGCCAATGACATACCCTTTGTATACTGGACATCTGGACCGTCTCCTTCGCCGTGAGGCACGCGGGGCAAGTGGGCATCGGCACGCTCACTAACGCGACCGAGGGAAGACGTGGACGACTCTCTCGTATGTACCGATCGATGATCTCTCACATAATCTTGTATTTTTTGCGTACGGAACGCTTCATGGGTAGAATGAGAGGATTCCAATGGATTCGGAGGTATCGGCGGTTGTGACTTTGAGTTGGGTTCTTCCTCTGTCGGAGTGGTGGATGTGTCTGGAGTTGAGGTATGTAGGAACGCTGGAAGGAGCGAAGAGGCGACGTTGAGAATCGTTGAAGGTGATGCGGATGATGCAGTCTTGTCAATCGGTGATTTGCTATTGATCTTCAACTTCCGCTTCTCGGTTTCGTCGGATAATGGCTTGGATGGTGAGCGGGGAGTAGATTCCAGGGCTAAAGGCTCATCCCGTCAGATCATGACCGAAGAGTCTTACTTCTTCTTTACCCACATGCATGCTTGTGAGCCGGAGTGTCGTCCGGACCAGTCTCATCGTTCAAATCCAAAAAGTCCGGTTCATGCTTTTGTTTCATGTCACACTGAGCGTGCTTTCCCGTTCTTCCGGAACTCCGTCACTCACAGCTTGAGGTGGCTCCTGAGACCCGTCCAGCGATACATCGCCCTGTCCTTCGCCGAACGGCTGCTGTGTAGCTGACAGCTCATCCTTTTTGCTCTGTTCACCGTCTTCGGTCTCTGGAAATGATGTTCGCAAAGCCGGAGGAGACGGCTCCGTTGCCGAAATCACGGGACTCGTCTGCAATTCTTCCGGTACCTCTTCGTCCGTCTCAACGACGAAGAATGCCTCGCCCGCCTCGCCCACTTTCATCCAGAACGGTGCTTCATGAGGCTCTGGAAAGCTCTCGGGTAACTGAATAGTAACCTGGAACGAGACGATCTACGCATCAGCCCGCTCAAAGGTAATCACGACTTCAGGCAACATACCCGCTTCTCTCCCGCTCGGAGGACCTGGAGCTTCCCGAATCTGACATGAAACGGTGAACAGCTATACACTTCATTCCCTTCCTGGATAACGGAAGCGGTCAGAGCATCAGTAGAAGGGAAGACGTGGATAAACAAGGAGGATGTCCGACTCACATCGTCTTTCCGTCGTACAACGATGACATCGATCGCACCCGTGAGTGTTGCAGGGTTGATCCCAGAGTCTGAGGAGTAAAGTCGTGAGCAAGGCCGCCTGCGAACGCTGGCGGATAGCACGTACAATACTGGTAGGCCCGCGAAAGATACTGCATCTTGGCGGTGCCGTCTTGATGGCACCTAAAGCATGAATTGCGGGTCGCTGACTCTGCTCGCTCTGGCCTTCACTCGCGTGATATTCAAAGGAAGGATGTGTCTGCTAAGGCGATGATCAAGGGTATACTCGAACGGGATGTTGCGAGACACGTATTCTGGGATGAGTCACATGTCAGCATCCCGTCCTCGCAAGCTACTTATCTTGAGGACTTTAGGCGGTCTGGAGCACTCACACCTGTCACTTCGCCCCGACGTATACCACCTGAAAAGTCTATGCGTTGATCCGACAGCTGAGCGACATCGCCCCATAAACACTTGAAACAGCGTTCTTGAGCAGGTCTGAGTAATCGAGATGCGCACTCGTACTATCATTCGATTTACATCCGAATTGCCGGATCTATGTAAGCCGGCGGCGCGTAGTGGGACGATCATCTAATTAGCTATAGCCTGTGTATCAACGTGTAAACTAGGAATGGTAGCTACCACCAACTGGAGGCATAAATGATGCTTCATGCTCTATGATATGTAAAGTCATTTCAGGATAGCCCCGGGTACAACGGAAAATGACCGCAAATATGCGGCGAGATGATTCTAGACAGGAGACAGTGTTGGGCACGAGGAGGAACTCGTGGTGAGACCAAGGGTCTGGCAACCCTTATTAAATGTTGAAGTTGCGCACGGGGACTGCTGAGTGTTGATACATGTTTTGGGTGATTTCTATGCCAAGGCTGAGTGCGAACGCGAGGTCGACACTTAGAACTTGAGGGTCTTGGGCTTTTCCCAAGTGTACGACGGGTTACCGAAGTGACCGTACGAGGCGGTCTTCAAGTACTGCGGCCTCTGGAGGTCGAGCTCTCGTACGATAACTCCGGGTCGCAAGTCCCAGTTGTTTCGGATGATTTCGACCAACTCGGCATCCGACTTCTTGCCGGTACCGTAGGTGTCGACAAAGATGGACAAGGGCTCGGCAACACCGATAGCGTACGACAATTGAACCAAACATCGTCGAGCGAGGCCGGCGTTAACCAACGACTTGGCGATCCATCGGGCAGTGTAGGCGGCCGATCGGTCGACCTTGGAGAAGTCCTTACCGGAGAAGGCACCACCACCGTGGGCACCCCAACCACCGTAGGTGTCGACAATGATCTTTCGGCCGGTCAAACCGGCGTCACCTTGAGGACCACCGATAACGAATCGACCGGAAGGCTGGATGTGGTAGACAGTCCTCTCGTCGAGGAGATCGGCAGAGATGACCTTCTGAATGATCTTCTCCTTGATCTGCTTTCGGAGATCCTCGGTGGTGATTTCCTCGGCGTGCTGGGTGGAAATAACGATGGTGTCTACTCGGAGGGGAAGCATGGCTCCAGACTCGTCCTTCTTGTACTCGACGGTAACCTGCGTCTTGGAGTCGGGTCGGAGCCAGCCCATGGAGCCGTCTCGTCGGGCAGCGGCCATGGCAGCGTTCAGCTGGTGGGCAAGCATGATGGTCTTGGGCATCAACTCGGGGGTCTGAAGGAGCGCAATTAGCGATGGAATTTGGCCCGCACGAAAGAAGGCAAACCTACCTCATCGGTAGCATAACCGAACATGATACCCTGGTCACCGGCACCGTGGTTCTCCAAGTCACCGTGGTCGAGACCCTGGGCGATATCGGGCGACTGCTGCTCGATGGCGACCAAGACGTTACAGGTCTTGTAGTCGAAACCCTTTTCAGAGTCGTCGTAGCCGATCTGCTTGATAGTGTTTCGGATAACGGCCTGGAAGTCGACTCGAGCCTTGGTGGTGATTTCACCGAAGACCATGATCATACCGGTCTTGGCGGCGGTCTCACAGGCGACCTTGGAGTTGGGGTCTTCAGCGAGACAGGCGTCCAAGATGGCATCGGAGACTTGGTCACAGATCTTGTCTGAAAAGGGGCAAGGAGGGAGTGTGAGCGAGGTTTCTGGGGAGGGGTCGCGCAGACCACATACCAGGGTGACCCTCTCCGACGGATTCAGAGGTGAACAAGAAGCTGTGCGCGGCAGAGGTCAGACCGAACGAAGCTTGCGAAAACCGCACTGCTTACTGTCCAGGGGGGAGGACAGCGCCCGAGTGGGTGGTGTTGTTACCGTTGACACCGATAGAAGCGGTCATTTTGGGCAGACGAAGGAAGGGAAAGAAAGAAGGAAGAGGTGGAGAGTGGTGGGACTAACGAAATAGCTTTTGCGAAGCAACAGCAAACGACTATAACTCGAACGCAACAAGGATACTTATTGGGGAGGGAGAGCGAAGGGATCGCGCATGGATCGAATCGAGAGTGAGGATCGCGGTGGCCAGCAATTCCCAATTTTTCCTGGCGTGCTTCGCGTGGCTTGCTTTGCAAACAAATTTATCAGGCGCGACGACCGAGAAAAGCGCATCTGAGCATCGGCAAGTCGGATTGCGTGAGAGAGTGGACGGGACGGTGGACGCGACGAACCGTATACTCACACACGAGGTGATCACCGCAGTACCGCAGATCACCGCATGAAGAAACGTTGCTTCGATTTCTCAGTCTGAACTGGACTTTGCTATCTCTTGTCAGTCTTCCCGACGGCGATGTGCAGTGATAACCGTGAGGTGGATGGTACATTCCATCGACTTGTCTTCTGTCGATGTCCGAGGGCCTGCATCGAGGTCGACGAGGGGGATGCAGATTGACGTGATCGCCTTGTTGCTGTCACGATGGGACCACGACTCAATAGGGTATGTGAAAGACCGAGACACGCATGGAGCAATCCTCAATGACGGTGGATGAATGTAATATGCTAGCTAGAATACGAGAACCAGATTCCACCTAGTTACACTACATCCGACCACCGGGCCGCCAAGTCGAGGCAGAGCGAGACACGATCTGATCCGGATGCAACGGGTCAGCAGCGGCTCTATCACAGGAGGATACACAGCGGTCGGAAGAAGACGTTCAGACGTTACGTTGGTCTGCCGAAGCAGATAGGTTCGATTCCGTAGGGATTTTCGTGCAATTGAATTACGAAGAGGGAGTCCCATGATGCATCATGAAAGGAGAGGAGAGGTGGAAAGGCAATGCAAAGACACTGACCTGTGAAGACCAATGACCCTGCTACTCTGCCCGATCTCCCGCTGAAGCGCTTATCGGGACTTGAAGTAGTCCAACAAGACGTTCAGACCCTGGGACTCCTGACCGTAGTTCTTGACGACGACACAGGAGCAGCCGACGACCTTTCGGGGGTTACCCTCTCGGTCGATCTTGGCCAAACCGGACCAGGTACCCAAAACCTTGGCGTCGGAAACCTTGATGAGGTTGATGTTGTGCTCGGCGCACAAGGCTTCGATCAACTTGATGTACTCGGCTGCAAGTCGCATGTCAACGGAGGGTATTGTACCGATAGCGCTACTGCTCACCCTCAGTGCAGGTCTCGACCAAGACACACAAGTGAGCCTGTCGCTTGTCCAAAGCCTTGGCGCACTCTCGGAGACCTCGAGCGAGACCGTCGTGGATCAAGGCGTTCTGAGAACGAGGATTAGCGCAGTATACAGGGATGAATAGACCGCCACTCACCTTCAGGACTTCCTGGAGAGCGTCCTCGACGGACATCTGACCGCTCTTGGAAGCGTCAGCGACTTCGACATCCTCAACGACTTCGGGGTGGACGGATCCAGCATCAGAACCAGCGTCAGACATCTGCAGGAGCGTCACGATCAGTTGAATCCTCTGTCTTCCATGATTCGGGATGCATACTGTGTAGGTCTTCTTCCGCGCTGCAAGATATTCGGGTCAGTCCTGTTTCCCAAGTCCGGATACTGGCGACTCACGAGTTTTTTTAAATTAAAGAAAAAAACGGGGAAAGAAAAACTGTCACATAGAGCCACGGTCAGAGCCTTCTTGAGCATACTGTCGGGGAACAACGTACTCTTTGGGATGGAGGGCATGGCCGTTTGCTATCTTGCGAACGAGAGTCGAGATATTCAACGATGGTCTGCAGAGTCTCGCTCAGCTTGCTCGATTGCACGGAAGCTCTTCGGAAGCCGGATGCGCTGAAGTCCTGCGCTTCTACGCTGACAAAATGAAGCTTGTTTGAGCTACACGTCAGTACAGGCTGTTCATCCGGTCGTCCCACGTCCCGAGGTGCATTTGCGTACAATTTGGTACCATTATACGGTGCTTAGCTAATACGAATTGTTTTACGCGTTGAAATTCCATCTCTTTTCGGCCTTTGACCTGTATGAGCGTACCAGGCTCATTCACCAGAGCTTTACGATGCCGCCCTCACACCTCAGCCAGCCCCTCCATTTCACCCCCGTCAATGGAGCTGCTGGTCCTCTGCTCTAATCGCTACTGTGACTACAGGGCGTTACACCTGTTATTACCTTTTTGAAGGGCTTCTTCCAGTAAACTATGACGAGCTGTGCTTACCGTAATCCGTGGGTGAATATGCACGACCATCAGGCACCATCCCAGCAGCTATCCTGTAACCGGGGAGCTATCCTGGGCCTATAGATAAACGCTCGGCAAGGACATAAGAGTGGACCTTCCTTGTAGGCTTGTTCCAGCAACCACGGATTCGCATGAACAAGAATTCAGATTCCTCTGGCCAAACTGCCTGATCAGGCAACTCAGCGCGATAGGATAAACGACGCGTGCCGCGGAAGCTCCGAAGTCCGGAGCCCGCCCGCGAGATGCCCAGGGCTGTCAGCGCCCCATGCCTCTAGCCAGGATTCGCTAGCAATCCCCCATGGTGACTGTTGCCCAACGCTCCCTCTCCCACTTTCCCCGTTTGTGCCCTCTTGCTCTCCTCCTCCACTCGTCGTTCCGTAGTTCTGCCACTATCGCTGGCCGTGGGCAGACGCCGCGGAATACGCGCGAGGCCACAGAAACGAGAGAAGGGAGCGTCACTCGCCCCCTATCTCCCCATCCTTTCTCCATCACCGAAGCTGTCACCGGATCTGCGCAACCTCCTCCTTTGTGGGTATCACCCGTAGCTCGCTTTCCTTCGCATTTGTGCCCATCATGCTAAAGTTACTCCCCCTTTGCTCTTTTCAGCAGCTACCACTCCGGACTAGTCACCAACTGTAATTGTTCCGACAGAACATTTCATCTGTTCCCGATACCATCGCCCTTTATCCATCAGATCTCCCTATCGCCTCGTGGCACGTCTGCTGTGATCGTCGCCGGCCCTTGATTCCAAAGGCAGGCCACCGGTACACCCGCAAGTCCCTCTCTCTTCCCGCCTTCGAGGCAAGACGTCACGGCTTGACTAACCGCCCACATCATTGTTGCTTCCATCACAGTGAAACAACAGCTTCCAACATTCGCGACATTCTCGACGTGACCTCTGGCGACTGCGCATCATGAGTTCATGGAATGTAAGCTTCCTGTATTCGCTCTATTCGGCATCTTACTTGACCCATCTTCACCCTCTCAGGCGGCCCAATATCAACGCTCGACATCGGGCAGCTATCCTGCACCGGGATCCGGTCCCGCCGCCGGTGCAGGCGGTTCAGCAGATAGTCGGTATACCAACTACCAACCGCCAACAACGCAACCCCAGGCAATCTTGCAGTCGAGCTATGCTCAACAGGGATACAACCCTGGTGGGTATGATGGCCAGTATGGTAACGGCGACTATCCGCATTACGGAGGACACAACTACTATCAGAATGAGTAAGCCGGATAAACACGAGATCCGCATCGCCCAGTGTTGACGTATCTTCCACAGCCCGCCATTTAGTGCCCCTGGCGTAAATGGAGCGAACAACGGCGGTACTGCGTCGCCCGGTGCTCGGTCTGGTCAAGGCGTAGTGGACCCCTCTGCGCCCGAACCTTTTCCCCCTTCCAACTCCCCTGGTGCCAGACAAATGTCGCACGAGATCCCGGGTCATCACGGCTACGATCCGTACTACTCGAACGCCCCTGGCAACTATGGGAGCTACGACAGTTACGGAGGTCAGTACGGTGGCGAGCCGCAGTCAGCTTCTGCTACCTCGTGGAGTGCAGCGGCTCAGCAAAAGTGAGTTTTCAACACCAGGGCCCAGTGAAGCCCGTTGACGAACGTTATCCCTACAGGGTACCAAACTCGGCACCCGTTCATGGCTCGAGCGGAAACGGCTACAGCTCGTATCACAACAACAGCTACAACTCGGCCAATCAACAGTACTCCAACTATGGATATCCAAATGGACCCCAATCCGCGCAGCCGTACTATAACCAGAGCAGTTATCTATCGGGAAATCCCTCGTCGGGAGGCCAATGGAATCACCAGCCATGGTCCGGCGGTGTCAACCCGCAGGCGATGAGCGGTTACAACTCGACGTACAACAGAAGTGTGCCTCCGCAGCCGCAAGCATTGGCTGCGGCCGCACAAGCAGCAAATCAGTTCCCAGGCAGTCGCACCAAAACGAGTCCCGCTCCGCTGTATTCCCAGGGGACCATGCCACCTCAAGCAGTTCAGGGCGGCATGCCGACACAACAGGCTTCGACTCTGCCGCCACCCGCTATGGGCACCGTGTCCGTTGCCGGTATCAATCCGCAAGCGGTCTCGACCGACTATGCTGGTTTGGGAAAGCGCTCAGCCGAGGATGCGGCGCCAGTCTCGGCTGGTGGCACGAAGAAGACAAAACTCACCAAGAAGGAGGAGAAGGAGAAGGCTGCGACGAATGAGCCCCCCGCGCCTACCAAATCGCATCTTAAACCCCCGAAACAGGCTCACAGCGCGTGGCAGCTCTTCTTTACCGATCAACTCAATGCAGCAAAGGCCAACGCGAAACCAGACACGAAACTCAATGTCGCGCATGTCGCCAAGGATGCGGGCGAGTTGTACAAGCACATTGCACCCGAGATCAAAGCAGAGTACAACAGAAGAGCGGCGGAGGCTCGCGAGGTATACCACCAGGAACTCGAGGCATGGAAGGCTACTCTTACACCAGAGGATATCAAGTTGGAGAACGCGTTCCGAGCGGGACAAAGAAAGGCAGGCAAAAGCAGGAAGGGCAACATGAAGGACACGAATGCACCAAAGAAGCCGCTGTCTGCCTACTTTTTGTTCTTGAAGGCGATCCGGACCAGTGCGGAATTGACAAAGCGCGTGTTCGAAACGGAGACGGAGACGACCAAGCAGAGTATGATGGCGGCAAAGCGATGGCGCGGCTTTGATGACGAACAGAAAAAGGCAAGTCCGTTGCTCCGACAGATCTCAGTGTGTCTAACGTGCTGTCTCCCAGCCCTTCTTACGACAAGCGGAAGCCGACAAAGCCGAATACGAAGAGCTCAAGAAACAGTACGAAGAAGATGCTGCCGCTCGAACTCGCGGTGAGAGCCCTGAACACCGAAGCTTTGTGCCGACCTATGCCGGCGACGATGTGCCGAAAGAACTCCTGCCCGCCGTAATACCGAACGAGGTATGCGATATGGAGACGTTGTTGGTCAAGCCAAGCCCCGAGAGCCATCATCATCATAAAGCCTCGCCGCCGGAACATCACGAACTTCACCCAGACATGAAGCCGTCACCCGAATCGATCGCTGCCTTCATCAAAGCGGAAGATGAAGATCAGGCGCATCACGATGACTTGACTGCTCAGTTGACCGCCGACTTGCCAACGCCTTCCGCCGATCCGACGCATCTGTCAGACCCAACACATTTGTCCGACCCCACACATTTGTCAGACCCAACACACGTGTCTGATCCGACGCATCTGTCCGAGAGTGAACACATTCCCGCCGATATTGCGGACTTTGTCAAGCTCGAAGATGGCACGATCCCAGCAGAGAATCTCTAGGGCTCGTCTTATCGACCCAAGTCTTCGGCTCGGGTCAACAACCTTCATCATTCATTCGACTTTCGCTTTCGCTCATCACCTGTTCTTGGTGCCACCATCGGTCCAGCCAGAGATCACTTTCTTGATCCATGATTCTGCGTTTCTTGTCTTCACCTTGTAGTGCGGTTTTTCATTCTTTGGGAAATGAGTGGAATGATGTATATGCTAGTTGTGTTGCTATATTATAATGTTCAAAGCCCATTTAATGCAACTTTCATTCAGTCGCATGTAAATCGACCCTTTCCAGCTCGCTTGCGACGCGATAGCTTTGCCGCAAGTTCATTCTCGCACGACATGCCTTTGCTGGGGGCAGTCTTGCAGAAGGTCGCATGCCGTTGAAACATGTCGGTAGGGGCGACGCCGCCCGGTGCCGGCCCATCCATCGCACACGGATCGCTTGTGAACAATCAAGTAACATCGTTGTAGAATGGCGATGCCGGTCTTGGGGGTACGACACTGACATCCTTTGGTCGATTTGCTTCTGCGTCCTTGACGATCTGCACAATGTCTGTCCATTCCGTCATTGCGCCGACGCCTGCACAGCTTACACTGTTCAGATAAGCTACACGGGGCACGAAGAGTAAAGCAGAGACTTGCCGATATCTCCACATGCGAGTCCTTTACTCCCCTGCGGGCCGACAACCTTGTACCCTAGCTCATCGATGACAATCTTCAACTGTTTCGCCGTCAGCGGATGCGTGTACATGAATGTGTTCATGGCCGGGAACAGGTACGTCGGTGTGATGGGGTCCAGGGCTCGGAGTACTGATGTCTATGAAGTGTTGCGGATGTCAGTCTTAAGGGACAGAAGCGGAAGTAAGTGCTTACTACGACGTTGTCGCACAGTCCGTTGGCGATTTTAGCCAAGGTGTTGGCTGAGCACGGGCAGACGAGCACGATATCGGCCCATCTCCGGAGCTGTTGCCGGAAGACTGTGAGCGGAATGCCACAAGACTGTCTTGCGGTGCGCTCACTTCAATATGTAATATTGGATCTCCTTTGTTCTTCCATTGCTATCGTCAACCCAGTGAGCCTTCTATCCCGTCCACACACGCATCCCGACGTACCCCCCATTCCTGTTCATCCGACCAGACATCACTCCGTCCCCGGCTGACATCCTCGACCAACTGCGCATCGAAAAACGTCAACGACGTATTCGTCGCGGCGACCTGGACCTCGAACCGATTCTCTGGATCCGCAAGGAGGGCCTGTACGATGAGCGGGATCTTGATACTTGCGACGCTGCCGGTCGAGAGGAGGAGGACATGGTAGGCGCCGGGACGTCGATGTGCGGAGGCCAGGAACGCCTTGGACATGGCCGGTGTACGAGTCAGAGGCGTTTGCACTGATCGCTATCCCGTGAATGGGGGATGTCGATGTCGATGTGGCCACCTGAGCTGCCTCGCTGTGGAAGCATGCGCTGTGGAATGTGTTGATTCAGGTGGGAAGTGATACTCGAGATGAGCAATCAAAGACGTTATCCCTTCATGTGAACGCCGGTGACTAGCGCGCGAGAAGTTGATGCAAGCGAGAATGGAGCATCGGCGTTTCCGTTTCGCCACCGAATTTACATCATCGCAACTCTTCATTTCTCCACTTCTTCGCTCTTTCACCTTTGATCACCCTTGTCCTCTCGCCCACTTTCTACCATCATGGCTCCAGCCACTCGACCACGGCGCTCTACAGTCAAGGCACCCCTATCACCTTCGACGACTACCGCAACGCCAGCGAGAGCCTCTCCCGCTGATCCCCAAAAGGAGGATTCTGGCTTGATCACCCCAGCCACGACGGCTGATGCGTCCGACTACGAAGACGAGCTCTTGATGTTGAGTGGGGGGCGAGCCACTTCCGCAGCGTCGTCGGTACGGCGACAGGTCGAGGTGGCCGTTCCATTGCTCGGTCTGCCAGGTGGGAGAAAGCGTAAAGGTGCGTCTTGTCATTGATTTGCCTCGGCAAGCTCCAAGGGTAGCCGCTCATCAAAATGCTACCATCTGACAGCCGATACAGCTTCTCTCGATTCGGATGACCTAGATGACGTAAAGCCTGCACGGAATCCGGCGCCACGCAAGAGAGCCGCCGCAGCCAAGGCGACGACGACTACGTCGAAAAGATCCTCCAAGGCTAGCACGCCGGCAAAGTCGACGATGAGCTCGAGGTCAAAGGGCAAGCAAAAGGCAAAAATCGAGTACCTCTCAGATGATGGTGATGATGGGGATTTTGTGGATGATGAGGTTAGCGAGTATGAGGATTTTGAAGGTGATGACGACAATGTGAGTGCTTTGTGGTCTTCGGTGTTTCGAGCATGAGCTTATGCCTCCCTCGTAGCTGCATGAACCAGACTCCGACCATGTTCCGGATCATACGGTGAAAAAGGTAACGAGATCCACAAGGACGAAGAAGATGGCCGAGGAAGAGTTCATCGCGTTATCCTCTGATGACGAGGATGATATTGCGCTCAGTATCGCGTTAGAGGTGGGCATACGAAGTATTGCGTCAAAGCGTTCTTGTTTCGCTGACAAGTTGTCCAGGAATCCCTAGCTGGAGTTGACCGGTCGAAACTCGCCAAGGCGGCTTCCGGTGGGTACCGAGATCAGGTCGAGGAAGCGATAACCGACGAATTCGTCTTTGACAGCTCGGGCCGGCCGAGGTGATCCCATCGACGACAGCTCGGTCAGGATTCTCACACCAGAACAGATTGCGGAGCGAAAGGCCGAACGCAAGCGACAGCTCGCGGCAAAGGCAGAGGCACGTAAACCGCTCGACAAGATGGTCAAAGAAGAGATCAAACGACTCGGACGAAAGCTCACGCAGGGCGAAAAGAATGCGTGCTCGCTCAAGGTGCACCATCCGGATCTCGTCGACGTCTGGGGGGACCTGCAGAAGCGAGTCAAGGTTATCAAGCCGGTGACGATGGAGGCGCATCCGTCGTTAAAGTTGACGTTGTTGCCATTCCAAAAGGAGAGCTTGTATTGGATGAGGAAGCAAGAAGAAGGGCCGTGGCGCGGCGGAATGTTGGCTGATGAGAGTAAGCCCGTGGATCTGGTCATTGGCAATTACGCTTGACTTATACTTGTTTCTGCGTAGTGGGAATGTAAGTTGATACGTGTGCGATCTTACCTGAAGGTTGACCTGTCGCCCGTGCGTATCACCTAATCAGGGGCAAGACGTGAGTGGCGGTGTTTTCGGATTCAAAATCGTGCTTATACCGTCCTCCATTTCAGCATTCAAACTATCGCACTATTACTCTCGGAACCGCGACAAAAGCCGAGTCTGGTCGTCGCTCCAGTTGTGGCGCTGATGCAGTGGAAGCACGAGATAGAAACACATGCGGAGGGTTTTACCGTGCGTGGTTGCGGTTTGGGCAAGACCTGGTGGCTGACGTCCTCATTCAGGTCTGTCTATGGCATGGGACCGGCAGGATGAAGGCAGAAGAGCTCAAGAAGTACGATGTGGTAAGTACATATTCCGCTCTCCAGATAGGTGCTAATATCCCATCCTCTCGCTGTCGCAGGTACTCGTGTCTTATGGCACCTTGGAAGCTTCCTTCCGTAAACAAGTTAAAGGCTTCAGGAGAAACAATGTGCTCATCACCGAAAAGAGTCCGATGCATGCCTTCCAGTGGTACAGGTGGGTGTAGCTGAACTGCTTCCGTGGAATCAGCAACTGAACATACTCCTTCAGAGTCGTCCTTGATGAAGCGCACAACATCAAGGAGAGAAGCACCAATGCTGCCAAAGCCGCTTTTGCCCTGGACGCCAAGTACAAGTGGTGTCTTTCGGGAACACCTTTACAGAACCGTGTCGGCGAGTTGTACTCCCTTGTCCGATTCCTGGGTGGTGACCGTAAGAGAAGGCGTCTACTGTACGAGGCGCAAAGTCTTATCCTGCTCTACGTTAGCCTTCGCCTACTACTACTGCAAGCAGTGCCCCTGCAAATCCCTTCATTGGCAATTCTCGGATCGACGGCACTGCGATGACTGTGGTCACTCGCCGATGCAGCACCTCTGTTATTGGAACAACGAGATTCTTACGCCAATCCAAAAGTATGGTATGGATGGGCCGGGGGACACTGCATTCAAAAAGCTCAAGATTCTACTGGATCGGATGATGCTTCGTCGAACGAAACTTGAACGTGCGGACGACTTGGGCTTGCCACCGAGAACGATCATCGTTCGTCGGGATCACTTCTCACCGGAGGAGAAGGAGCTGTATTTGTCGCTGTTTTCTGAGACGAGGAGGACGTTCTCAACGTATATTGCTGAAGGAACGGTGCTGAACAGTAAGCATCCATCACATCTACCGATGACGTCTCTGATCGCAGGTCTTATAGACTACTCAAACATCTTTTCCTTGATCACGCGAAGTAAGTCGCTGACACTCGCAGTCACTGTCTAGAAGGCTCATGTATCTCTCCTGTAGTGCGACAAATGGCTTGTCACCCGGATCTGGTGTTGAGGTCCAAGAAAGCAAAGTATATCGCAAATGTCGGCGAAGAGGTAGTGTGTCGTATTTGCAATGACGTTGTGAGTAAACCTTGCCCGAGTCTTTGCTATCCTCGCTCAATCCATGTTGAGCATTGTAGGCCGAAGATGCTATCATTTCCAAGTGCAACCATGTCTTCGATCGGGAGTGCATCCGGCAGTATCTCGAGATGAATGCCAAGCGTAGTGTAAGCTCATAGACCATTCATTCAGGGTCGTGCGCGTCCTAATCGGTTCTCTCAGCCGGAGTGTCCTGTTTGCCATTTGGAAATCTCCATCGATCTCGAAGCAGAGGCGATCGAGTCTCCGGAAGACGCAAAAACGAAAAGACAAGGTATTCTCGGACGACTCGACATCGACAACTGGCGATCGTCGACCAAGTTGGAGGCCCTTGTGGAAGAGCTTTCCAACCTGAGACAGAAAGACGCAACTATCAAGTCACTCGTCTTTTCGCAATTTGTCTCCTTCCTCGACCTGATCGCCTTCCGTCTACAACGTGCGGGCTTCAACATTTGTCGACTCGAGGGGGGTCTCTCCCCTCAGGCTCGGGATGCTACGATCAAGCATTTCATGAACAATACGCACGTCACGGTATTCCTCATCTCCTTAAAAGCCGGAGGTGTGGCTTTAAACTTAACCGAAGCATCTCGCGTCTATATGATGGACAGTTGGTGGAATCCTTCTGTCGAGTATCAGGCCATGGATCGAATTCATCGATTGGGGCAGAAGAGGCCGGTCGAAGTGATCAAGCTCGTTGTGCAGGATTCGATTGAAAGTAAAATTGTTCAGCTGCAGGAAAAGAAGCTTGCTATGACAGAGGTGAGTCCGGTGCTTTCCTTGGTGGCTCCGCAGTAGTCTAATATGTCATCTCGTGTGCAACAGGCGGCTTTGTCCACGGATCCCGATAGTGCCCTGGGCAAGCTCACTCCTGAAGACGTAGGCATATTCTATCTCCCCTTCGCGTTCCCTGTACTGATTCCTGCCATAAATTTAGTTGAGCTTTTTGTTCAAGCTTTAGTCCCTTTGCAAGGTGGAGAAACTACAAGTGCACACCGTCATCATGTAACTCTGGCGCAGTTGTATTCGGTCATCACAAGTCGAATGACTGTCTTGTTCCAATCGAGGGCTCTGTAAAAACTCGTCCTCGATGTGCCTTTTCTCGAGGCTTACTACATTCAACGTCCACATTGTACTCAAGTTGCATTCGTCGATTACCCGCAGTACTAGAGACGGTTCACATCTGGTTGAACGGCTCTAACGATGTTGGATGCATTTCTCGCTCTCTTTCTTACTTCAATAGCTGCTTGGCTCTTCTTTTGTGGAAGAGCATTGTTGAGCAATACCGTATCTGGGTACTTCTCACGCTGTGCAGGCTTCGACCGGCTGAGGGGCATGTAGGACCAAGTATACTAGTCCTCGAAGCGGACCGATAGCTCGTATCTTGTGCTGAGAATGTGAGATTGCTCAAGGTCTGGGGACCAGTCGGTCATGCTACACGGGTCAAGCATGTCAACATGAGGCCATATCCCAGCGACGAGGCAACACGTACTGAAGAGCGCGTTATCACATCAAGTTCAACTCAATCAAGGTTTCTGACTCTGAAACTTGAGCTGACCTCTCACAAGGGGGATACAGCATAGCGGAGCCCATGACGTTGAGATTTGCCGTCTCAGCCGGAGGGCTGTTGGCATTAGCTCTACCGCCTCAAGCGGAGGATGATATCGATACGGATCAGAGCTGGGCAGATCGTCGTCTTCTTTGTGGTGGGCGTTCATATCATTCTCGCGACTTCGACTGTCATTATACATACCACATAATGCAAACTGCAATTCGAGCGAAGAATCTGTCTATCACCCGCCGCAGCCGTTCTGCCAGTCGGAAGGTGTGGTGAACAGGTATGACCGACCTAGGGGACAGGTCGCTTCCCGGATTAGGGATGCGCAATGAACTCCGCGGGCAAATCCTGAGACCAGAGTGAGATGAGTCGGACCAAAGTGAACAAGGCCACAGGGTCGCGAGTATATTGTATCTCTAAAGCGAGATACGTAAGAATACAACTTGGCGATCGCTACTTATCAATACAACTGTGATTTGGAGTGTCCGTGAGTGATGATGCTAGGAATGCTAGGTGAGGGACTGTGATGGCATGTTTTCACCAAGCCTTTGAATCAGCTTGCGTAATCTGTCATGGCGATGCAGTAGCGTGTCAGTAAACCTTATTTGTGAGCGAGTTTTATCGATGGCTCGAAACTTACTCTTCTTTTTCAAAGTTGCTGTCCTCGAGTTGTCGGCGGAGCTTACTGTTTGCGGTCACAAGTCAGCAATAGGCGGTTTGAGCATGAAATCATTCTCACATATTCTCCAGACGAATGTCATTTCTTTGAGCTTTGGTATTTTGCAAATCTCGTCTGAGTGCAGCGAATGCCTCAGTGGGCGGCAGATTTGCATCGGCAAACATTCCATCAAGCTCGACATTGAAAGCCTGCAGAAGCGCTTGTTAGGCACAATGTGTTGGGCGTCCATGATGTAGAATGCTCACCTCGTACACCGCTTCCAACTCGGACTGGAGATCAGAAATCTGGGACTTATCTACATCACCCCTCCTAGATACTGCGTCGAGCTTCTGCTGCACCGAAGCCACTTCCGCGGCTTTCTATTTACCAGGTCGTAATCAGGACAATACAGGGCCAAACAAGAATGTGTTCACCTTTTCTAGAGCCGACTTTGAGGCATCCACCAAAGATGCGATCTTCTCGCTGCCGATTTTGGCCTGTTCCAGGTCGTGATCCAGCTGGTCCAGTAGACCTGACACGTTTAGCGTCCAATCATCAATGATTGCAACATCCAATTCGCCTCTCGAGCTCTGAGCAGAATGACGAGAGGACACCGAACCGTACTTCGACTCGAGTTCGCCATAGTCGGGTTCAGCGCGCCTCTGTCGTTGTTCTGGTCAACAAGGTTCGGCGCAAGCCTCGAGAAAAATCCCACACTCACCGACAACCGTTTACTTGGCGGCGATCGGCACATACTGGGGTCGAGATTACCAAGCTTTCGGACGCGATCTTTCGCTGCAACGCCTCTTCCCAGGCGCATGTTGAGTTCAGCTATTTCAGCTCGGATACTTCGGGTCGTTCTCGTTGCGATCCTGATCTGCAAATCGAAGTGATTAGAGCGAGCTCTCAGCGTGTCGGGCTTCGTCGCTTACATGCTCGTCTGTGTTTTCGATGGAGTGCTGCTTGGCATAATAGCTCGATAGCGTACCATGGTTGACACTCGGTTTCTTGTGAAGAGTTTCGATTGTCACATCTGACGCAGCCGTCGAGAACGAAGTCTGGCGCTGGAATATTTTGGGAGAAGGGAGCGGTCGCCCTCCGGACAAACTTTTGTTTCGCCCCAGGCCGGCTTTTACGGTGCTGGCATCACTGATGGAAGCGGAGGTGGTATAGTCGGCTGATCGCTTTCGAGGTGCAAGCTCTTCCTGTGATCTCGCCCGCTTATGTGCCGCGTTGGGTGATATCCTGGAATCGTCATTCGTGATCTCCTGCAACGGCATGGTCTCCCTTCCAGGCGAGACGACCCTTCCATCAGACGTTGCGACTTTCAAGGTCGTATACGCGGACCCGACGGCAGGATACGGACGTAAGGTACCTGAACGCGCTGACCGAGGTCCTGATGGCTTCCCTGCAGGCGTATTGCTCCTGACACTGCGTGTTCGCCCAAGAGGAGGCGATGTGGGGGGGAACATGTCGAGCCCTTCTTCCGAAGTCATGATCGGCCCTGACGTGCTGGACGCCGAGGCGGCTGTGTTACTCAACCGGTTAGGCGTCGGAGAAGGGAATTTCCGGCGCGTAAGGTCCAAGGGTCGCATATCACGCAGAGGCGCGAGGCTTGATGTCGCGCCGGGAATGCCAACCAGATCGGTCGGTGGTGAAGGCGTCCTGTTCCGAATTACCAGGCTGCCTCTTTGAGGTGAAGAGGGCCCTACGAAGTCCAAACAAAGTCAGCAAGACCAGGCGAATGCCCGCCAAAACAACATACCCTCATAGCGTATGTCTTTGCCATTCATGCTGCTATACGCCTCGAGGCAGGCAGCTGCATATCCGCTGACAGCTACCGACGCAGAATTTCTGCGAGCGAGATCGAGTTGAGAGTCTAGATCCGCATCACTTCGGTCTGCTACTGCTTCCCCTAACGTGGGGACGGTGTCAACCGCGCTTGTATGTCTGTTCTCGTCGATACTAAAGATATCGCGTTTAGGGGACATGCCTTTGAGGTCGTGAACTGCATGTGGCGACGGAGATTTGCGCGCTATACCAGGGCTCGGTGTCTTATCCTTGATGTCGTGGCTGACGGACGTGGCAATCGTGGATTTGCTCTCAAGAGAGAACCTACCAGTATCTATCGTTGACGACCGGCTGACTATTGACCGAGACTTTCTGCTGCCGATGGTAGAATCCATTCGAGAGGATATCGTACTCGAGCCGAACAAGTTTCTCGAAATGCTATCAAGGTTGACGGCGGAAGGACGAAGGCGATATGAGTGAGTCGGAGTCCCCGGTAGAGAGGCATTCGATGTTCGGAAACGATAAAGACCGAAGACGTTGACTGGAAAGACGCATCAGCTGTTGCCAGAGAAGGCGAACTTGGTATCTTACTGGTTTCGATCACCTTGTCGTCAATGTCTCTCGTCAACACGACATCATTTTGTGTGCCATCTCCATCGCAATCCGTGGCAGCAACCGATACTCTGCGTGCAGAAGTCTGAAAATCTGGTATTACCACATGAATCGACAAGACATACCTGCAGGTACCATCTGGGGTTGGTTTCGCTCGAATGATGACTAATGGGTTTTGGTCCTCATTCGCAGGGAGAGAAACAGCGCTTCCCGTCTCATCGATATGTAACACAACTTTGCTCTAATGTGTTATAATGAGCCTCTTTCGCCTATGATTTGAATCTGCGACTCACCTTGCGAGGATTGGCCATCCATGCTTCTCGTTCCCAGACATTCCAAAAAGCAATAGCTTGACCAGCAAGCCTGTCCGATCCCCCCAACTTCTTGTTCTGATTCGAAACGAACGCAACCGGAAGCGCGAGAGCCTCGCCAATATTGCCACCACGCTGTGCCGGACCGGAACGCTTAGTACGCGCCAGAGCTTGAGCCTTCCACATATTCTGGACGAATCGCTGCTTGTCGATACGGGTCGGCGTGTATTCTAGGTTTACCGGCATAGGGGGATGTACGACCTGATAGTGACGGAAAGGACGACCTGTCCATTTCGCTCCTTGATCGACGGGTGGCTTCTCGAAGAACAGCTCGAACTCTATGAGGAGGTCCAGCGAGAACTGTCAGCGTACTGTCTAGTTCCTGGGCGATGGGAAGTGCTTACCGCTGTTCCCCACATCGGTTGCGATAACATCCAGTATGTCCACTACGCCTCGGAACTCCAGCTTGTCTTTGGTAAAGGTAGTTCCGCTATGTGCTAAGCCATTCAAGCCCCCTCCCGCCTTCATCATCTTATCAATACAGTCCAAGCCTGTAACCTTCCTTCCGCTCACGGCAGCTGAGACTCGCTTGACGATCACCAGCTTGTCGTCAAAGAGAATTAAGGTGTAATGCAGCGAACTGCTTTTCAACTGGCTTCCAGCGGGAGAAGTTGAATGATGACTGAGCGAGGGTCGCATCGGACTATTCGATTGGCTGATTGTTCCGACGCCCCTGCTATCTCCCATAGTATCCTCCACGTCGATGCTGTCGATATAATCTCTGTTATTCGATATGAGGTTGGCCTATGATCGTGCTCCCGTTTAGTAATATATCGGTAAGCGACAGACCAGCTTACATACAGGAAAGGCGTCAACCGTCCGCTCCATGCAGTGCATTACCGTGGCCCTCTTGATCCTCTCATCGGGTTCACAAGCGGCGATCTTCGAGGCCAAGATGATGCATTCTTCGAGCTTCATTCGTTGAGGATCGTACGCCGACATGCTGTCAAGCATAGCTGTACATCAGAATTAGCTGCTGTCAAGAACTTCCAGAGTACACAAACAGGCTCACCCTGCCAGAGGAGAAGGTATCTCGGGATACGCTGTACGGGTTCGGCCAGGAGCTCGCGGATGCCGGAATTACCGATTCCAGACGTCTGGTATTTAACACCCTGTGTGAAAGGCATAAGCAGACGACACAGATGACTGATTCCCACCAAACCTACTTCAGTAAACGTTTGAAACGATTGCCTCTTGAACATCTCCTGTAGAGCTCTTTGAGATTCGTCCTGCCTATCATAATACGCCCTGTATCCATCAAATGTCCCCAGCTCTTTCAACTATTGATTTACGATGTGGTCAGTCTTCCCGGAGCTGTTACGGGAATCTCATGACTACGTACATGACGTAAACAGATATCACCGATGCCATGGCCCAAGACACGCCCAGACAGGTCGACAAGCTGTAGGTCTAAACAGAAGGACTCGGCGGACGTGACCAAATTGTCGATGTTGGCGAAGATGACGTTGGCCTCGTACAGTGGTATGATGGTGGTTTCCTTTCTCTTCGCAAACTTCCGTAGCGGATCGGCGTAAGACTATCACGAAGCAAGGTTCAGCAAAAGTGACGGCGGTTCATCCCGTAGCATAGTCTCACGGATTTTAGATAAGATATTCTCCTCAGATATCCCTGCTCCGTTTCCTGAAGCTCTTTGATGATTTTTCCTAGCTTTATGGGATCCTGCTTTCCTGCTTTCGCCGTCTTGGTTGGCGTTCCCGGTGCGCTACCGGGTAGCTTTGATGAGGCTGGTGCAGTCGCCTCGGTGATAAAGGACGAGTATGACAAGGGCTTGCCGAGCTGGGCAAGAAGATCCCTCGTAGCTACGTTGCAATATTCAGAGCGAGTCCTTTGGCCAGGTCATCAATCACTCACCTTCACCGACTCTGTCACTACGATTTCCTTCCAGAACAACGTCAATGTGGAATGCCCTCTTCGTGACGGGCTTCCCTGTCCTAGAGTCCCTCGAGCTTGTCGACGAGTTGAGATCTATCGGCTTTCCCAACAGGAGCGAGTTGCGATCCGCTGCACTCGACCTATGGGCAACGGACGGTCCCAGTGAATGCGACGCATGCATGACGGCGGGTCGGCCAGGTGAAGAGACGGTCATACAGGGCAGAGCAGCATGCTATGATTCTGAACAACGGTCGGATTAGACAAACATAACAAGGTGACGGGAGCGATCTGTAACTGAGACCACTGTCACGCTATAGAGATCTGCCCTCACGTGTTTCTGTATGTTGATTGATATTCTAGTTTTATCCGCGACTGCCAAATTGATTTTCAGGCTTAATGATATGTCTCCTCTCCTGTCGCTGGCAGCTTCGCTGGCTATCGACCATGCTCTCGCCACAACCAGCGCACACGATGATATCTCAGCTGCCCGAGACGCGATGAGGACCTTTACTGCAGAATAAGAAGACAGAGACAACAAATGATATGCATATAAGCGGAGGCCGCAGATACAAGGAAACCGGGAAACCTCTTGGCTGTTTGGACGTTCCCCGATGACCAGAAAATGCCCGAATGTACAGGGACTTTTCGCTACTACGCTGCAGTTTGGGGGTGCAGCTTCGAGCATAGGATTGTGCTGCTATCTGATCGAGAGTAACTTCTACCAAACTTTTCGCCCTGTATTGGGTCCCACTTTTCCTTGGCCTTGCATTCCTATCCTCTGTTGTTGCGAGCCCTGCGAGTTTGACTGAGCGAATCCGTTCATGCCCGGATTGTAGCGAGAGCCACCGAGTGGCCCGGTGGATCCACCGTTGAACCCGCCAAACGGCCTGTTGACGGCCATCGAGTTGTTGAAACGCCCTCCGTATTCTTGGTTACCAGCGGAGAGCATCGATTGGCCCATGTTGCCTCGATGACCGTATTGCTGTGTGCTGCCGTACATGTCCCGACCGCCATTTGCGTAGGGACCGGCTTGGTTGTACATCGCGGGCATCCCTCCCAGATGACTCGGCTGAGTACTATAGCCTGTTGGGCGGATGTAGGGTACTGCAGGCGAGTCCAAAGGGCCGGAAGGGTGGGAGTACATGCCTCCCGACGACGAGCCCATCGAGGGCATTGGTCCGAGACTAAGACCTGCGCTGGACATGACTGGTGTGCCCTCATATCCAGAGGAAACTAAGGAAACGCGAGTTCGTCAGTTCAACGGTCGAAGAGTGCGCGACAGACTTACCAGGAGATTTGGACATGCTGTGAGTACCATAGATGGGGGATCCGGCAGCGCTGATACCGGAACTATATGGTCCGCTGGCGGCCTGCTGCAACGGCATCCATACACCATGTTGCGCTGAGGACATATTGCCAAGAGCGTTGGCATTCATACCATTTATGGTTGATCGAGAAGCGTATGCTGACGGCATGTGTTGAGTAGGTGCCATATGATTTATCGCCATGTATTGATAACCTTCGTAACCTTGCGGGACGCTTGTAGCGGTAGATTGATCGTCGAATGTATGCGCGGAATCGGCGTGCTGTCCACTTGGATCGCCATCCTGCTCTGTTGACTCGCGCATCGGCGGCGCAGTATTGATGGTAGGATATCTCGGGAGATCCAAGTCGAGGTCGATTTCGTTGCGAGTGGCCAGCTGTTCGCCAGATCCCATGTCGTCACTTGTATCCTGCGACGACGACAATTGTCCCGAGGAAACTTCCCCTTCAGCCCGTCGCAAGGCATCATGAGGCTGATTTGTACCCCGATCTCCATCCATGTTCTGCCAGACGTTCATGACGTGGTCTCGATTGGCCATCTTCCTACCCGGTGATTGAGCTACAGGGTACGTTCCAGAGGACGTCCAAGCCGAATTGGTGGCGAGACTTGGGGATGGAGGACCACTCCTGGTGGCCGCGGCAGCACGCGGAGGAGCAGAAGGCGAGGAAGGTGTCTTAAAGGAGAGCGTAAATCAGCTCGGCGTACTTGCCTGTAATCATTGCAAAGCGACTTACACGAGATTCTGTTTGAAGCCCCAGCCCCTGGGATTCCTCGGCAGCTGGGTTGTCCAGCAAGCCGTCCATGCTCATCTTGTTCACCTCTGATAGGAGGTTGTCATCTTCAATTTCGCTCGATACCATGAATCGCACGGAATTCTTCGCGTCAGCATCCTCGGAGAAGGAACTGCCATGCGGCCGAGCAAAAGCTATGGCGACCCCTTCAGGAACTTTGCGAGGAGCTCTGCGTGCGACCGCTGCATCATACGATTGAGAATTCACATGCGCAGCCGATGGCAAATCTTCAAATGACGATGTCGGCGACAGTGACGGGATGTCTGACGATGTTTGGAACTCCTCGCGCACAGCAAGTGCTTCCGCGGCACCGCTTGTCTGGCCATTTGCTCCGTGACTTCGGAACTTTCCTGTTGGCAACCTGACTACGATCTTCTTTGGTCCAGATTTGTGAGTTTCGTCCTTGATTGCCTGCGAAGTCACCGCAGACGCTTCACCAGGACGAACATCACCCTGCGGGCGTACGTATGGCTGGAAGCTTCCGGTAGGCAGCCTGACGGGGGTGACAAGTTTGCCTCTGTGGTAGCTCCTCGGCATGAGCCAGTCTTCTCGAGAGAGGTTGCTCGGCCCTAGTTGTGCTAATGGCGGATCCCAGCTGAGTATCCAGCCTTGCGGAACTATTGCACGTAGACGATTGTTTTGACCATGAACGGGATATGGCTTCTCAATCGCAGGATCGCGTGGAAGGCGTATAGTATATCTCTTCCATGCCGGTCCCGGTGAAGGCGGCAACGGTATTGTACTAAGGACGAAATCTTGAGGGCGGGGTAGCGGGATGTAGGATAATTGGATATCAGTCTCCACATGGCCCTCCGAGAGATCCGTGACTGATGTTGCCCGATTATCGATTTCAGGCCCTTGTTCCATATCCATGTGGGAGCGGAACTGATGCTGGTCACTGGGAGTTGACATGGCATTCTGTAGCCTGGCTAACACGGTGTCGAATGCTGATTCGACATTGGCATCCTGCAGGGGAGATTGTGCCTGCTGAGGCGGGGGCAGGGCGACTTTGAATTCCGCCGGGGGACTCCATACCAGCTCTGCCGTAGTCTGAGGCGTGTCTGGTACCGGCGGTGGCACCGGCTTCTGCAGCAAGATTTTCTGCGGAGCACGTTGCTCCCTAGAGCTGCCGATGACCCCCGGCACAACGACCTCTTGTCCTCTTGTGGATTTCCGCCAAGATTCCGCCTGAAGGAGTTCCGGGCGAAGATTGAACCTGTCGACGGCGCCTGGCATGACAATCTTGCGGGCTTCGGGGGATTCGGCACTTCTGCTTTCGTTTGTAAGACTTGACAGATCGTTGTAATGCAGTTCGGTGGTCGGCAGATGATTCGATTCTGCAAGGGGGTCGAAGAAGGCCGAGAAATGCTGATTGTTGGGACTGACGATAGGCGTGGGTGATTTGGCAAGACCATTCGGAGTTTTCGACATGTCTGCTTCTTGGCGAATTCCAGATGCCGGTGAGATAGGAGATGACCCCGGTCCAGCCACCAAGGGCCGTCCTGCTGACCCTATGCGCGTGGCTGCTGCATTGGACACTGGCTCTTCGAACGCTACCCGTTTTTCTGGTGGTCTCCTGACTCCTATCGCAGGTTGATTCTTCAGCACTGGCTGTTGTAATGCCTCTGCCTTCGGTGCACTGGCTCGGGGCTTGTCTAGCGTGATCTCGTCTTGCTTGCGAATGTCGGATACATCTGCTGAGACAGGCACAGGCTGTTCGACCGATGATTTCGACTGCGCCCTCTGCACTTCCCTTGCAGCTATTTCCTCGGCCTTCTTTCTGGCCCGTTCCTTCTGTGCTTCTCTTTCCGCTTCCTCTTGCTGCCGTCTCAACCGGGCCTGTTCTGCGGCCCGATGCATTTCGTCCTTTTGCAATTCCGTAATATCGATTATCGGGCTGATCACGGCCTGTGCGGGTGGTGGAGGAGACAGGACAGCCGAGATGCTCCGGGTCTGAGAAAACAGCGGAGCCAATGCAGCCTGATGGCCAGGCGGTGAACGCGGATTCGGATCACTGGCGCGAGGCCATGCTTGACCCTCGCCCACAGCGTGGGGGGGACCCCACGTTCGCCCGTGCTCGGTCTCTGACGGTCTGCGTCTTCCCCAGGGGTTCCTTTCAGCGCCGATCACAGACGGCTGAACACGTTCCCATAGTCTGTCCCTGGATACTTGGCGTTCCAATGGCTGTTGGCTGAGTTGCTTCTCTGATCTCGGCACGATCGCTGGTGCGGTTTGAGTCCCCTCTTTCGTCGAGCGGGGTAAAATTTGGGGTCGAGGAGGTTCTGCTGAAACTGAAGCCGGCCTTTCGTGGGACGGTTCCATCTTGTTCAATCGAGCGTTATAAAGCGTGCGCGTAGATCCAAGGTGTTCTTGGGATTGCTGATGATCATTCGACCGACGTCTCTCCTGGCTGGCAAAGCCATGCGGAGCTTTCGGTGGCCAGCTTCGGTCGAAATCATCCGTGGCAAATCGCTCCTCCTTGGTTACAGGCTGTTCTTGGGACTGTTGCACTTCTCCAGCTTGCGGTCGATTGTTCTCCTGCTCGCGGGTGTTGGAGACGGGCAGAGTGTACGTGGTTCCGTCTCCGAAGTCGAGAACTTGAGGGAAGTCCATGTCTTCGTCGTCCTCCTGCAATACACAGTCAAGAATAAGCGGGACCGTACTGACATTCCACTGTCCCGACAGAGCCGGACTGAAGATGAACTCACCTCATCCCAGCCATGTGCATTAGGATCTTTATTTGTACCCCTGAACGCGTTCAACCCTTCCAAAATCGCTTGATTATGCGCCGCCTTTGCCTGGGCCGCCTGTTGAGCCTGCACCACGGCACTCCTTTGACCCTCTATCACCTCCATCGCCGTCGGGAAATCATTTGACAACGACTGTTTGAATCGAGCCTGTCCAAACAGACTATGACCGCTGGCGCCCGGTCCACTAATGTTCTCCTTATGACTGGGATCTCGTGATTCCGGATTCGGTGATACTGTTTGCCAGCCTCGCTTAACGGGCGGCTTGGCCGTATTCAGCGAGGTGAGGTGACGCGTGGCGGAAGGGCCCTGATTCGTCAACCGGATACCTGTCGGAGCTGCGGAGGAGGGCATCGTTGCCGTGCCACCGGAAGGCGTGCGCATCAATGAAGCTGTTCCGATGGTCCCTCCTTCCGAAGGCATGGACGCGCCACCAACCGGAGTCCCTGTTCTCGGGGAGAGAGCACCATTTATGACGCCAGACGTGCTCTTCGCCGCTGTTGCCACTGCCGATTTGGCCCAACCCGCTACCGGTGCTGAAGAGAGGCCGCCTGTAGCAGTTGACGGCTTTGATGGGATGACTGATGTTAATTTCGCGCTGGTCAATATGCGTGATGCTGATTGCTGTTGAGTCAGTGTCGGAGATGGACGAGCTGAAAGGTACGGTTTAGCATTAGCTGATTGTGTAGTATTCGTAAAGAGCTTACCACTCAAGTTCACCAAACCAAGACCGCTCTCCTTATGCCCTGTCGCTCCAGAAGGCCCCGGCGGAGCGGAACCCGCCGTCCCCGCTTTGCCCAAGAATTTTTTGTTGATGTTGACTGTGCTAAACTTCTTGGGTGCAGTCGAGACGAGCGAAGGTGAAGCGACGCTGTCCTTGCCTTGACCCGAGGTGACGGAGGATTGCGAATAGGCGGGAGATGATGTTCTATTGATCGTCGTCGACGCATGAATCGGATTCGGCTTGAGCGTATCCGCAGATGGTGCTGTATCTCGGAGACCTTGGACACGAGATCCTGACTCGGATTCCTCTTGTGGAGAGACTGCGAGGGACGCCGCGGTATCCGGTTGGGAGGTATTCGGCACCGGCTCGGTTGATATCCGCGTTGCTTGATCGGATGCCTTCACGGCAGCGTGATCTTCCTGCTCTCGAGCATCTCCGTCTACCTCTTGGACCTTGGCCCCCTTGTTGCCCAACTCGATTCTACTGATCTCGCCAGAAGGCGGACGAGCATCGCCCTTTCCAGCCTCTTCATTCCCCTTCAGTGCTACCGCTCGTAGCTTTGGGCTGTCCCCCAATTGGGCATCCTGCGATCCACCTGCCGCTATCGTTTCGTCATCTTGAGGCGCCAAAGGGGACGGGGCTGTCTCTACTGTCGTTGATGGTTCCTGAGCCGCCATTGGGTCGTCGGCGCGCGCTCTCTCTGTTCCGCTCTCGAGATCGGGATCGTGGCTCGTCGATCTCGCCCGTCTGTCGAGGACGGCTCTGCGTCGGGAGCTGAGTGGATGTAGGGGGTGTCTACGTGGGCTGCTGCACCAGGCGTATATGGATCAGAAAGATGGAACAGGACGGTATGCTATCGGATACCACTTTGGCTCAGCACGGCAGGGGAACGAAAGCGCGCGTCAAGCAAATAAGCGCTCCGGCCTTGTACGGTTACATAGGTTACATTATTATAGTCCTCTGGCAACTTCGCCGATAGTGGTCGACAGTGGACACCGACAACGATAAGTCTTCATGCTTGCAGAATGCAGAGTGGACCAAATCGGCATCTGGCCGTGATGTGGCATCCAGCCGGGGAAGTACGTAGAGTTTCCTCTGCTCACCTGTCAGCTGAATGAGGCAGACTCGCGCGTCCAAACACGTTTCCCGTTCACGTACTCCCACCGCACTCCTTGTTCTCCAAATGATCAGACCCTCGCCCCCTAGAGACGGGAAGAGACCTCACGCGCACGCCCGCTCGTCAGCCGACACGATAATGTATTCCACCACCATGTCATCTCCTAAAACTACAACGGCCTCACTTCTTCTCCATTTATTTCTGTACACGAGTGAAGATTGGTCGAGCCTTTTCGTGTACCGGCACTTGGCCTTCAGGCGATCCCGGGATCGTCTTTTTCAAGCCCTGAGAGGTCAAGGTAAGGGGATGGAGCGCATTACATCCAGTCAGCAAATGTCTACTGCACAAACTCCTAGGAAACATGATACTTGCGAGCTTGTCGGCGAGGCACGAGTTCAGCGCTGTTTCCTGAGTCCTGCAGGCTTGGAAATACTGAGAGAGCAGATGATGCGGGGTATCAGCGTACGGACAAGACGTCTGGACAAAAAGCGCCGAGGGTCGCTAAATGGCGAGAGGACAAACCTGGTTGTTCTTTTCCAAGCACTGCCAGTGCTTCTCGAACTCTGCGTTGCAGTTGTCCCTGATCTTCCTTATCCTAATGAGTCGAGTGCGAATAGGCAACGAAGGTAGATATGGCGATTGATTTCAGATAGGAGACGTGACAAACGATCGAATATAACATGCGGGAAACAACAGTCAATCAGTACCTCGTGCCATTGGGGCCGCCCAGCTTTTCTCGTGAACTCTCGACAACTTACAATTCCTGCGCACACCGAGTAACCTTTCGTCCCTCCTTCAAGCAATGTGCGGGGTCCCTGCTTTCCTGCTTGCAGAGCATAAAGTCCTCTGTTTGTCGAATCCGCAGCGCAAGCGCAAGTCATAGATCAGCATTGAAGCTCAAAGCTTGCGTTATCCTCCACATCTTCCATCGTCCCGCAGAGTCCCCCGAGATCTCCTATACATACCATTGACTTCCTTGCAGTACTCGCCGATAGCAAAAGACGCAGACTTCAGCGGCGCCGAGGTGGCTCCGATTTCATCGACCTTTGGTATTGAGGACGGCAGCGGGTTGGGCTCGACGTAGGGCACATCTTCGAATGTCGCTGATCTGTGACTGGCCATGATGACGGGGTGGACGATTGGTCTTTGTAGGGTAGGAGCCTGTAATACCACTCCGAATGCTCAAGACAGTCTTCCGCTCTATAGGGATGGCTCGGATTAGCTAAGCGCGGACCAACACCGGGAAAGCGCGAGTCGAAGCGCATTCCTGCCAATGAGCACGGAGCGATCGTGAATAGTAACGTCAAGTGCACTCTTCATCGTACGCCATCGACCGTCGTTACGTCCAACCACAAACGCCATGGCCTGCCGATCTGCACTCGCCGCGACTCTCCGATCCGTCTCGCGGCCTTCGGTGCGCGCCATCGCCGCCCGGGGAATTCGAACATCAGCTCCTCTCTTCCGTCCGGACGTGCCCAACACCTCGATCCCGCCTTTCGAGGAACCCGTCGGTTTCAACCCTGCTACGCGAACAGAGGAACAAGTGACGCCGTTGCACGAGTACGGACAGTACTTGACGACCTGCTTGCCGAAATACGTGCAGCAGTTCACCGTGTACAAGGATGAATTGACGCTGTGCGTCCCGCCGAGTGGTGTGATTCCCGTTATTACGTTCTTGCGGGATCACCATCAGTGTCAGTACAAGAGCGTGATGGACATTACCGCGGTGGATGTCCCCACCCGAAGTCAACGATTCGAGGTGAGTCGTGGTGTTTACGATTTATCAGATCCCTACAACTAATGCGTTCGTGGTTCCGTCGCAGGTCGTCTACCACATGTTGTCCTACTTGCACAATCATCGAATCCGGGTCAAGACGTATGCCGACGAGATCACGCCAGTACCTTCCATTACCGGTCTTTTCCGAGGTGCCGATTGGTATGAACGTGAAGTGTGGGACATGTTTGGTGTTTTCTTCAGCGGTCACCCAGATCTGTGAGTCCAGTCGTTACATCGTTGGGCCGACAGACCGGCGCCGCAGTTCGGGGAGATGGGTTCTCGCTTCTCGTCTGCGTCAGGCGCCGGTCCGGATTCCCGATGGGATTCATTCTTGATGTCGACTGACACTCATCCTTCCCTCACAGACGACGCATTCTGACCGACTATGGCTTCGAAGGTCACCCTCTGCGAAAAGACTTCCCATTGACCGTACGTCTCAAAAACAGTAATCCGCCCGAACGATCTGCTGACACCTCGACTCGCAGGGTTACACTGAAGTCCGATACGACGAGGAGAAGAAGCGAGTCGTTTATGAGCCGTTGCAGCTCACTCAGGCGTTCAGGAACTTTGGAGATGCTGCTTCTCCTTGGGGACAGGTCGAAGACGGTGTCGACTCCACGCCCAAGGTGCGTTCAGCCATTCCCAGTAACGTTTCTGGTTTATCAACTGATGCATATTCCGAACGCAGAACTTCAAGATCCCGCCCCCACCACCCAAGGATGACAAGGATGGTCAGAAGAAATAAGCAGTTTGATTGGGGACGTACCTGTATCGTATAAAACAGAATTTCTGGCTGGCTGGATCCCGTCACGGTCGTTTCGGTTCCTTGCTTTGTCGCTCCGTGTCTCCTTTCTTAGACTCGTTCCTGATCCTTTCACCAAAGGAGAAGCGCCAAGCTGTACGATATCGTGAGGGAGGCGAGTCGAAACTATGTAGGGAATGGGCAGCTGGCGGTGATGGCATCCTGGCCGACCCCTGTTTCCCGTCTTCCCCCGCAGCCCATCGCGCCTTCTTCCTCGTTCAACCACAGCGGCCTCGTCACTCACAAAGTAGTCAACAACAATTCCGGATTGTCTTTGAAACGCGGACTCGATCGTGTTCCCTCATAGTCATACAGCTCGTCGCACAACCTGTGAATCATACAGAATACGGGGGTGAAGCGCGTCTGCGGACCTAAATAGCACGACGGAAGAGAAAGAAAAGGCTGTGCGCGACGAATCGAACGCGACGCAGAGACACCATTGATTGATCGACGTCGGGCTACATTTCTTGGACAGATTCAGACCCAGTCAGCTCAGAGATCAGCATCGCCTTGCATCTCACGATCCGCAATCCCTTCGACCTCCAGTTCTTGGCCAATCGCAGCGGCGACACGACACCTTCGTTTTGCACAACTGAGACAAGAGCGATTTTGGACCGAGAATCAACAAGTATCTCGCCGTCTCGAACAGTATCGCCGAACCTCTCTGAACAAGGACATCCCGCATCAATATCAAGGCGTTGCGACTACCCTCTTCGTCTTGTCACGATTACTCAACGCAACAACTTAACGTGCTCTCGCAATGCCTCGGTCGATACGGCATACTCGTGCATCCCGCCTCGGCGCCCTGACAATACTGCTCCAAGCTTCAACAACCCTCTTCCAGCCCGCCCACGCCCAAAAGGCAAACACCTTTGCCGTCGTCGGTGAATCCGGCGCAAGTGCCCAGCAGCTCTTTCTTTCAAATTCCGGGAAAAAGGTGTACATCATCGACAAGGCAGAAAACAATCCGGCACAGGTGAATGGGCATCCGGCATGGGCGACGGAATACGATCTGGCGACGAATACGTATAGGGCGATGGATGTCTTGACGAATGCATTCTGCGCCGGTGGAACAGTCTTGGGGAATGGCACGTGGTTGAATGTCGGGGGAAACAATCCCGTGGGATACGGTGGTGTTCAGGTGGATTCGTGTACCGGGCCGTTTGAGAATTGCGACGGTGGTAAAGCGCTAAGGTGAGTGAGATCCTTCATCTGCCTTGTGACGAGTCTCTAATTTGTGCTTTAGAATACTCGACCCCTGCGATGATGGGGACTGCAATTGGCTGGATGATCCGGCTTTATACATGACTACCCGGCGCTGGTACCCCACTCTGGAAACGCTCGAGGACGGATCCGCCATTATCCTCGGTGGCTGCCTGTGGGGCGGCTACGTCAACTCACCCAACCAGGATAACCCCACATTCGAATACTGGCCGCCAAAGGGCGAGCCGACAATGCTTAACATTCTCGCCGACTCGATGCCCGTCAACCTCTTCCCCCTGACTTGGCTCTTGCCGAGCGGAAATCTGTTCATTCAAGCGGAATTCAAGGCCGAAATCTTTGACTACAAGAGCAATACGGAATACTACATCGACAATATTCCAGACGCCGTTCGAGTATATCCCGCATCCGCTGCTACCGCTGTCTTCCCGATGACCCCCGCCAACAACTGGACAGCAACCATTTTGTTCTGCGGAGGAACGAATCTCCAAGCGAATCAATGGGTAGAAACATGGCCGATTGCAGGTTACGCGGCTTCTACGTCTTGTGTAAAGATCACACCGGATGTCGACGTCACTTGGCACTATGAGGATGCTCTCGACACGGGTCGAACGATGGGACAGGTGGCTATCCCTATGATTTTCGCCGGTACTCAACCCATACTAATGATTCAATAGTTTATCAACTTGCCTGATGGCCGACTCTTCATGGCGAATGGCGCTCACAAAGGAACAGCGGGTTACGGCAACAAGACGTATGCTTCCACGCGCCATATATATTGGTTATAATACTGATGAGGTTCTTCCCACAGTTGGGCCATCGGCCAATCGTATGCAGATGAGCCGCTTACACAAGCATGGTACGTCGCCAACTTGATTCTGAAGACTTCCGTCTTACTTTGCCCTGGATCTTCTTCACAGGTATTTCGATCCGACAGTCAATGCTGGATCAAAGTGGTCGAAGGCGGCCGTCAGCGATGTTTGGCGACTATACCATTCTAGCGCGACCCTTTTGCTAGACGGGTCCGTTTTCGTCTCTGGCAGCAACCCAAATGCAGACTGTAAGTGGCATATGGCCATTCGGTCCATTTCCTAGCTGACAATCTGTGTTCAATCCAGACACGGACAAGCAGAATTCGCCCAGTGCTACCTATCTGACAGAATACAAGGTGGAAATCTTTTACCCAGACTAGTATGTCTCTTTCATTCAGCCGTGCGAAACATCTGCTCACACGTCTCGTGCGAAGCTACGACAAGGCTCGACCTGCACCAAGCGGGTTCCCAACGCAAATTCGCTACGGCGGCGCATACTGGAACATGACGTTGAGCAAGGAAGATCTCGGAGGAGATCCCATGAATATCCTCAAGACCAAGGCGGTCATGTGAGACACGCCCAAAACTCTTTTTCTCGTAGTAAGCTGACACCCGCGCGCATCTTTCAGCATCCGTACAGGTTTCTCAACGCACGCCATGAACATGGGCCAAAGGCATATCGAACTCAAGACGGCATTCACGGTTAATGACGATGGGTCGGCGGTTTTACATGTGTCACAGTTGCCGCCCAATCCTGCCATTCTAGGTATGTTTCGCGTTCGCCGCAAAACGCAGGCTGCTGATAATACGATTCCTATCTAGCCCCGGGTACCGCGGCTTTCTTCATCGTCGTAGACGGTGTCCCGTCGCAGGGTGTGATGGTTATGATCGGGGACGGCATCATCGGCAAGCACAAGACCCTCGCCAATACCGATCTCCCAGTCAACTCTATGCCAAATAACCCTAGTTGGCAGAGACGTTGGCAGGATTTCGAAGCGGGAGGCAGCATATAAGGCAGGATGTGCCGGCACGGGATCTCAGGCTTCAGGTATAGAGATGCATCTTTTTATACAACCGCGTGTATAGCGGACTGGATCATGTTTGCCAATGAATAGATATGAGCAGGCAGCTGACGCTGTACAATTTTCACTGCCTCTGTGGATAGCGGGAATCTTCATAATTATAGTCGTCTTCTGGCACGTTCGCCAGAGAACATCCGCCGCAGAAATGGGACCATCTTGTTGGACTTGGTACTGAGCTCTGTAGTCAATGTTATTGAACCAACAGGGGGACGGGTGTCATGCAAGTCGTTGTCTGAGCTGACCTGCAGCTGTGCCGCGACCTGCACATCGTCTTCGTCCTCCGATAGAATTGGTGTTTGCGGCTCTCCGTCGGAGGTTGTCGTTGTCGTGTTCGAAAGCGATGAGTAGCTGGCATTGGCACTCCTCGAGTCGAAGGTCTCAAAGCTTCTCGATGTCTGGAAGCGACAATGCTTGAAGTCCTCCAAGTAGATATTTAAAGCCGACGATTGAGAAGGTAATGATGGTCGTTCCCAGCGCAAACTATGACTGAGGATGATCTCGAGACCGGTCACGGGATGTCGGCCCTCCTGCCGCTGCATTTTACGGTCGAGCGTCCTCTCCTTGAGCAGGAAAACCTGGGACAGATCTTCGTACTGATGTGTGGTCGAAAGGAGAGGCATCACATAGGATTGAAGCGTTCTAGGTAGATTTGCTGGAGAATTGGTCGGTAAGACGTATATCAAGGTCGGATTCCAGGCTTGCAAGGCTTCTTCGCCATCCAGCAGCGGGCCTGCTTGTTCCTTACTCCGCCACTGGGTAAACATGGCGCTGAAAGCAGTAGTCGCCATGTAGAATTGCCGCAGCAGAGCCTGAAAGCCGACCTCGGAAGTTGAAGCCTCGTTAGGGAGATATGTAATGATGGCGTCGAACCGTTCTGACGATTTCGAAGTCGCAGTTGATTCCCGGGACAAAGTTGATAACAGGTTGAACGATGTGGATCTGCGAGTACTAAGGAGCGTCTTTTGAGAACGACTTCCTGAAGTTGTTTTGGTTGTAGCTGAGATGGGTGGGCAGTCGGGCTGATGCTGTTGAGCCCAGCGAGCCGTAGGCGTTAACGTCTTCCTTTTCTCCCGCCACTTAGAGGCAACCTTTTGTGCTGCCCGCATCACACTCCGATAAGCTTCCACACCGTTGACACTGATTTCGAACGCTGATTCTCTTGGCAACTCTCTAAAGCTGACGAGTCCTGATCTATCGTCCTGTGCTTGCGAGAGATGCTGGCCCGTGTCGTCTGATGATGGCAAGGTCGGCTCGATTCCCAAGGATGCATTGGTGGCCGAGACGAATAGAGTGTTTGAGTAATTGCCCGACGCCACGATAACGCTTTTCGTGGCTGGGGGCATGTCTGAGCATCCCGAGACCGAGTCAGTACCAAAACCCGGAGCACCGAGAGAAGAAGGGCAGGACTCACCGCCCAAAACCAATATCACTCGATCTTTGGCACCATAGATATCCAGACCTGAATCCATGTCGTGAACGTTGACTACCCATTCGCCGAAAATGCTCCTATCCCCATGGTCTCTTGCCTTTCCCTTGTGGCCGAATTGAGATGATGTATCGCACATGCTCTGTAGGCGTACAGACGGGAGCGAGTAGGACTGTCGATGATTGGCGATTCGCTTAATCGACCTCTGCTTTTGCAGCAGATCGTGTTCTGGCACAGAGGCCAGCCGCGTATTCCTCGACATTGATGCGACCGGCATTGCGTATTGGGTGCTTCGTCACCTGCTGGATCGCGATGCTTTATTGCCGTCTGACTTGGGCGAGTGCAGGAGTTTGGCTTCTGTTTGCGATATTATGGCAGCTGCTACCGTCCGTCGATTATCGACCAGAGATCGGACGAATAAGGTTTGGGTAGTCACTCACCATGCTTGATTCTGAGACAAGATTGGTATATATCGAAGACTTGATGATTGAAGTCAACTCTTCTGACAATCGAGTCAGCCTATGTAGCTATGGAGAAAGACTGGGGTAAGAGGACCAGACCCAGCGTGTTGGGAGTGACGAAACTTACCATGTATATGAGCAAGCGGTATTGAACTATCAGACTGCGGAATTTATGACGAAGAAAGGAATGCTTTCGTGTATACCTATGATTGTCAGGAACTCGGTGTAGGCTTGTCGGTGTTCGCTCGCAGCTCTACACCGACCATCCCCGATGCTGAAGGACAGGTGAAACTGTAAGCGAGGCTCAGAGGAAAGAGGAAGGTAGATCTCACACTGACCATGATAAGAGAAAACGTACTACGCAGTCATTATGATCCTGAATCCAAAAAAGTTCGCGGCTGCTGTCAATCTATCGGCTGCGTAGACTAAATTGGAAGATGTACGGCACTTGATGACGGCGGTGCGGGGAGGGATATGTTGCTGTGAGTGCTTTACTTATTACCAATGCCTTTGCCTTGTCCGTAAGACAGAGCGTACTACCAGCAGGTCTTCCGTCAGCGGTCAGGCCACGGGCATGGTGCGTTGCTCGTCTGATTGACAGGAATTCTGCCATGTTGGGGTTTCATCGAGCCTGACTGAGAAGCTGACTGTGATACGACGCCGAGAAGGTCTACCTGAAGACCAACAGGACGTCGGCAGTTATAGCGTACTGATAGCATAGAATCTGTTTGTATTGGGCATCGGCAAGTGATATCAAGCAGAATGCTGTATTGGCAAGCTCATTGGCATAACACAAAAGCGACGATCGTCGTTGGTGAACTTTTACTGTAGATGGACGACTAACTATATACAGAAGAAAGAACTCTTTTACTGTACTCATCAGTGCGCTACTTAGAGATGAAACGATGAATCTAGCCAGATACAAGCCGAACTCCAACGAGCTCTCAGACGCGCACACGTCGACAGCTCAGACGAGCTGGACGTCAGACGACCACAGCCGCCTCCGCCGGAAGGCATGCCGAGAATCGGGAGCTGACCAGATCTTATCGATCACAAGCTCGATCAGTACCAGCTTAACTATATGTCGAGCAGTTCTGCAAGCCATTGGCTCTTAAGCTGGCTATTAGGGTCACTGTGAGCCATTACTCGTCTTCACACTAACGGAGCTCTTTGCCCTCGGCTCTCGCATACTCTTCAACCCTCTGCCCAAAATCTGCAAAGCTGCGAATGTCCCGCGATCTTCACAGCTCCTGTTCCTCTCCGCTGACTACTGCGTCCCGCGGCGCCCACAGGCCCACCCTTTCATCTAAGGCAACAGCAGCCGCAACAACGCGAGGCCGCCAAAGAGAAGAGAGCTGCTGCGAGTGCTCAGTGCTGTCATGGTTGACCGAGGAGTGAAGGATCAGTAAAGGTAGTTCATATAGTACGGACCTACACGTAATTTGCATCCGTTACGAAAGCTCAACCAAGGCATTTTCTCAAATGTAAACGTCAACATGTGTATAGAATGCCTCAGTCAACGCACACCTTTGTCACTCAAATTCCAACGTCATGAGTGAAGCGCCTAAAGCCGTCTATATCCCTCGCGCAAAGCGTGAAGCCCTGGCGAGAGAGGCTGAAGCGCGAAGCAAGTCTGCAAACGAAACTGGCGCCGGCGACGAAACGGTTTTGATATCAAAAGAAGAAACGCAGGACTGGTCCTTTGCGAGGAAGTGGTTCTTCGACCGGAGCGAAACCTTCAAGAGATTGCAGAACGTCAAGAAACAATTTGGAGAGGATCCCCGGGTAGAAAATCTGTACGAACAATCGAGGGTTAATCGTCCTACGTCGGGGCTAAACTTGTGAATACTGTGCAGCTTCAATCAGCAGAGAGCCAACAGCACCCAGAATGCTCCTGTGTCTCGACGCTTCGCTGACCAATTTTACGTGAGTCCTTTAGTGCAAAAATCAACCCCATCGCAAACAGAGACCTAACGACAACTGCCCTTCTTTGAAGCAATGTATGCAAGATATTGACGATACCGCGGATTCAGTTATGACCAGGAATGCCAAATCGCCTGTCCGTCATTATCTCGACCTCGGTTGCTCTCCCGGCGGGTTCTCGAGTTGGGTGATGGATCAATATCCCGAATCTATGGGACTCGGGGTAACCCTTCCGCCAGACATCGGAGGGCTTCCCATGGTCAGCTTTCCTGAAGGGGACTATGACGTCAAATACGGAGACTTGACCAACATGCAACAAACGGCGGAGCTCATTAAACAGCGGTTCGGTGTGGACGACAAAGGCGTCATCGATCTGGCCCTTGCAGCTGCAATTTATCGGTAGGTCCATGTGAACGGTATGGGATGTCTATGCTGACGCACCTAAATTGTTTCAGGGATACCGAGACTGCTCAACCTAGGTCGCAGGGAAAAGATGATGAATCCTCGGCGCCCCCTGGTGCCCGCGTAATACTGTCGCTGTCGCAAGTCAGCTTGGTACTGAGACACCTACAAGCAGGAGGGCACTTTGTCTTTGTGCTATCCAACAAACCCGATCCCGTCACCATACAAACACTTGTACTGCTGCGCCAGCTGTTCAAGCGTATCCTCCCTTGCAAAGGCAAAACGCTACATGGCGTCAGGTCGTCCTTCTACCTGTTTTGCGAAGCGTTCGACCGCGAAAAATATGAGGAGGAAAAGACATCGGCACTCTTGGATGCGACGATCGAGTCTATGCGAGAAACGGCTCAAATGATTATCAATGAGGACGAATCTGACACCACAACATTAGAGCAAGCTCTTAAGCGGCTCGGCATCACCGATAACAAGAACAAGGAATTCTTCGCTGCGGACATGATTTGGCTACCCGGCTACAAGGACCAGGTGGAGCTGCTAAAAAGGGAAGGCGACTTCGTGCAGAACTTCTTCCAGAAGCTCTGGCAGGGGCAGGTTCGATCCATTGAAGAAAAGATTGCAAACCTTGACCGCCATCCTTCTTCGCGTCGAGGCGGACGCCCAGGATGGGGCGCACAGGGAAACTCGTCCTTCGCAGATCAACCTCGGGGCAACCAGCTCAACAACTCTGAAGCGGAACAACCCGCCGTCCTGGAAGCGGATACCTGGCGAAGGCGAGAATCAGCCAAGGCGTCCAATACACAACCGAAATCTGCGCAATCCCCAGCGGAAGATGGTTGGCAGATAGCAAAGGGAAGACCGGGCAATCAGTCGAGAGGCAGCCAGAACGCCATTGATGGGAGAACGAAGACATTTTCAATGCAGAGGGACCCGGCGGTAAGGGCATCTTCAGCGTTCACGCAAGATCAAGCTGCCTCTGGCGGCTCTTGGAGAAAGTGAGTATTTGCGGCGTGCCACCTCAATAAGCCTGTCGATAAGATCAAGGGGATTATGTCAGGAGCTGCGGGACCAGGCGATAGGCTGTGACAACCCGGAAAAATAACATGTTGCTTATTATATTATATGACTCGAAACCCTTCTCTGATTACATGCTAACAAGTATTACGTTACACCTTGATCAATTTCCACATTTCCTTCTGTAACAGGCCGTGGGCAAGCCGAATCGTATCTTGCCGATCCCCACCGAGTGTCCTTGAACGGATCTTAGTTGGCAGTCTTGGGAGTGGAAGCTCGAGACAAATCCCCGACGGGCAGAGAGAAGTAGGAAGTGTCCTTGGTGAGCAGACCAGCGAGGGCGATGTAAAAGGCGATGAAGGCAGTGATGATACCGAAAGCACCTCCAGCAGTGTGGACTGAGGACTTTCCGGTGAACTCGCCGCACATCCTGTTGTGGAAACAGAAATGAATGGACTGTTAGTCATGACTGACAGATAGCAAGAAAGGCGGAACGTACAGCAAGAGGAAAGTAATGTCCAAGAAGAAGAACAGGGCGCTGAGGGCAACCGAGGCTTTCCACGTAGCGACGAAGAAGATCTATCCAGACGCTTTCGTCAACGAATTGATGCGGACTGCCAAACAAACCCAGACTCACGAAAGTCACGATGAACCACGACGCCAAATAGATACCCAAAGCAGATGCCAATTCCGACTCATTGTCGCCATATGCGGTGGTAATACCGAATGACGGCACTGCAATCGGCACATCGTCAATCCCGCTGTCTCAGTTTCGGGGCGCTTCTTCACTCACCATAAATGGCGCCGAAAGAGAGCCAGAATCCACCGTACGACGAGAATGCGGTCGCACCGAAAGTGTTACCGGCGGCAAATTCCCACATGCCGGCCAAAAGCTGAACCAAACCACCGTATCCAAGAGCCATGCCGAGAACAACGTTGGGGGTCTTGATACCTCGGGCTGATACGTTGTACATACTGCGCGCACGAATGATCAGCTTCTTGCGTCAATCCGAGCAATAAGTATGACATACCTCAGAACGAAAGTCGTCGCAGCGAAACCCATGAGACCCAAAGGCGACGGATTGGCAAACTTTCGGTGGAAAACTGATCGAGACACCTGTCAGCCGCTGAAGGCCTTTGCGGAGAATGAGAGAGATAACGTACCAGGGAAAGCGGGTTGAGAGTTGTCGATAGGGTTGCCGCCAGGGGTGATGAACCTGGCTACACTACCCTGGTAGTAACCACCATTGTAATCCGAGTGGCCGTTGGTCTTGGTGGGCCCAACCGATTCAGCGTCGCCGACGCTTTGAGCTGGCTTGGGTTCGTATGACATTGCGCTGAGTTGCTGAGTGGATATGATTATAGAGTGAGACTTGACAACGTAAGTGCTTCCCTTTGAAAAATAGGAGACCACCTTCACGTTGTTGACACTGAGGATTATATAGAAAACAGTTGATTGGAAAGTTTGGGGCGAATAGCCAAGGTTTAGCGCGGCAGGCACACCGGCTGGCTGCAAAGTGCAGGTGACAAGGTGAAAAGCATGCGAAGATTCACCAAACCAAGCTAGCGAGGCGATCCAGAGCCCCTTGGCTCCCCGCACAACTCCCCAGATGGATATTCCAAAACGGCCAGCGCCGCCGATGCAAACGATACATTCCGCTGGGACAGTCATCTCGTACGAGATTGTCAATCGGACTTCGTAGTGGATTCTGCGAAGACCAAGCAAATGCTCCAACGGTCGAGAGCAGGAGTATGTCATGGAACAACGTTTTCTATTCTTTGCTGAGCTCTCGCAGACCCCGTCATATTTTGGTGCTGGATTTGAAGAAATGTCGTAGAACACGTCGTGTGTCATAGTCGACCTCCACCAAGCCCAGGCTAAAAAAAGTTGTGGAGCCCTCGCCCGTCGCTTCAAAGCCTGTTCTCGACTGATCAGATCTGGCCGTATTTCGGAAGCTGTTTCGAGAAATCTCCTTGCAGCTCTCCTTGCTTGTCCTTCGGACAGCTCTTCAGAATCAGACTGTCCTCACAACACCGAAAGGACGCGTCACTGCCTTCGGCACGTCCCATCCATTCCCTACGGCTTAGCTTTCTGCCCCCGTACCAGCTACTGGTCCTTTCCCCTTCGGCTTCCTTATGAAGAATCAGGCTGCAAATCTAGCTGTGGAATTTGTCTTTCAATTTCTTCGACCAAGAACGGGAGGCTGGACTGGGCGACATGTGTGTTGACGCGAGGCAGTGACTGACTTGACAGGTCAAGAGGAATGTTCGGCCGACTTTCCCGATGATCTACTTGCCCGCGATTCGGACCACACTCCCGGTCGCCAAGTTCGGCGAAACTTCTGCGACACGCCACCACTCGCAATATGGAGATCAGCTAGGTAATTGCGCGACTGCTAGGTAGAGATAAAAGAAGTTGTAGACAAGCTGGTAGAACGGCCGAGAACTTGAGCGCGTCCTGTCTCCTGCCTTCGCGCTCTCAATTCTCTCTTTTTCCTTCGGAGATCGGAGATCCGATGACACCACCCTTGCTCAGTCTTCCGGCCGTACGTGGTTCAATAGGTTACTCATACAACGCAATATTTGTCAACTCAAGCGACCGAAGGGGCTGCGTCGAGGCCCCGGATAGTGTCCACTTGCCGCTATTCCAGATCGACTGCCCGGACGCTGTCGAGTATGGAGCCGACAAGTGTCACCGCTTCGGATCGGCTCCGTGGATGATCAGGCAAGATGAGCAGTCTCATACTGTACGAAGTGTTTGCGCATGTTTCTGCCCCATCTGTAATGACATGCAAACCCGGAACCCATTTGTTCGGACCCCGCATCAATCTGCATTTTCACCTGCCCGATCCCTGACCGATTCGCCACCGGGGACCGCTGGATAACCCGTTGTTCCCGGGTAGGTGCATAGTTCATGAGCTGCTAGGTAACGCACTCAGGCTCCTGCTGCCAAGCCAAAGCATGATCGCGCGGACAGATTAACATGAATTGACGAGCTATCTAAGGCAGCCGAAGCTAGCCCTGACGGCCTCTGACTTTCTGCAGCGTATAGGCAAGACTATAGCCTGTGAGATAGCGTGGGTATAATCGGCCAGAGGCGCCCATCAGGCACCTCCTGAACATCAGCTGATCACACGCTTCTGAAACCGCCATATCCGGTCAGCAGCGAGATGTAACAAGCTATGAAGCGAGAGTAACCGGAAGTTGAGAGTCGCAACGCAGGAGGGGCTGAACGGAGTCTGCGACGGAGTGCGAATTGCGAAAAGGCAAAAGCGTGGCCCGGTAGAAACCCCGTCGTGCAGCTCAACACGCACCCCCGATGGCCTGGGCCGTTTCCGCATGTGCGCAGTGGGACCCTCTTCGATCTGATACTTCTCGCGGGCTGCGCGGGAGGGGAGGGGGGGCCACAACTCTGAAGACGCAGCCTCAGCCGCCAAGAGGGCGGATTGAAGAAAAGGTAGCACGGGAAGCGCCGTTGCGAAGGGGTTGGTAGTCATTCCGTCGATTCAGTTCGGCCGTTGACCCAATCCCCATACTCGTCCTCTGTGGCCTCCAATGGAGAAGCATAGCACGAGCATTGAGGGAAGAACTCTGAGGACAGCTGAAGCGCTCTCCCCTGCCTCATCCCGCCAATTCTGCCGGACCCGCTCACACAACCGACTTTCAAAGACTCCGGTGAGTAACGAAATAAGAGCCAGTCAATACACTGCTGGGCCGGCCAGTCATATAACAGGCAGAGATGGAGCAGTCCTGGCCCTGGTCAATATGGATCCTCACATGGCTTTGTGCCTGCAAGGAAGGTCTATGTCCAGTAACCTTTTGCCTATTAAACGGAATCCTTCGAGCAGATGACGTTTATTTGGGCTTTCCACTGTCAACAGAATACCTACCAGATGTTCCTGTGACACGGTTTCACTTAGTCTACGGTCGGCAGGTAAGATGCACTATCCTGTGAATCATCCAGAACATCACTTGTAAACTAGCTGTCGGTCATCTGAGGTTGTCTAAATAATGCCGAATGGTCGAACATACGATCCGAGACCCCAATACCGCACCGCCTATACAAAGATCCTCAAAAAATCGACAGCATTGCTGGGTGCATACTCCTAGAACGGTTAGGCAAGGTTTTGTCTCTTGGATTTGGAGTACGTATGACTGCGTTCAGGTCATTGAATCGCTCACTCGAGGTGGGAAGATGGTGGGCTCTGCCAAAGCAACGAATGTGTGTAAACCATTAACATGCGTCGACAGTAATGCCATACTATCATTGTCTGTGCAGTAACAAGCAGTCATGCCGACCATCACCTAGTTGTCGTCCACCTGCATCGAGCCAAGCTGTCGCGACAGCGTCTTGAGCTGATCCATCATGGAATCGATGGAGACGTGTCTTTGGATAAAACAAGACGCGTCAGTGGTAACCCGAACGCGCGCATGGGTCCACTCACTCTTGTCGAAGGGAGCTTTCAATTTTCGCGAGATGACTGGTCCCCACTTCTCGCAAAGATGGTTTGCCCGGAGGCGGTACGTCCTGTTTCGTTGCCTTTGTTGCTAGGTCCTCCAGTTCAGCTTTAACCTGTATCGCTGTTGATTTAGCGCATTGTCTGATATGTCTCCGGACGAGACTCACCGCGCCAACCCTTGCCTGCAACGACTTGTCATTCTCGTCCTCCCCCTCGATTTCCCGCTTCATCTCGTTCAGATCCTCCATCCATGCCTTTTCTTGCAGACTGATGTCGGGATGCGCGTTATCCATCATGTTTTGCATCGCGTTGCCCAAGCGCTCTGTCATGGTTTGCTGTTTCTCTATGAGCTGCTTGCAACGTTGCTGAAGATATCCGAGGTTGTCCGATGCGTCCACGTCGGGCAAAGTTTGCCGGACGAGACGGTCTTGTTTGCCCTGGACGGCGCGTGTGTGCGCGATGACTTCCTGCACCCGCTTCAGCTGTCTCGCGACTTCTTGAACCTGAAGATCAAGTCGCCCTTCTACTTGCGAGCTGAGTGATCGTACTTCTTTGATCGCGGCGGCAAACTTTTGCGTGATACTGCCGAACGCGCGTAGATCTTCGGTGGAGATCACCTGGAGTGGCTGGCTGGCGCGGTCGGGGGGAATAAGGGATTTGATCTGCAGGTCGGCCAGCACCTGGTCAAAGTCTTCCGGTCGGATGGTATATGCTTGTTGCCCTAAAAGCGAAACGTAGGCCGGTTTGCTGCTTCCCTCTTCTGCCGCTGTCCGCGTCATGAGGGGATCTTCTGCCGTCGTGGGCACGACCAAGTCGAGCGCTATCACGTTCCTCGAGGCGGTCATACTGATCAACGTGGTCCCTATACGCACGTCAGTCACGACGATCGTCGCGGTCACCGCGCGACTTGGTGTGGCATTGTTCTCCCCGAGAGTGTCCACCGCCCACGTATTGTCGCTCTGAATTCCGCTCGACCAGAATTGATCGAGCTTTTCCGGTTCATCGGCATCCAAGGCCGCACTCAAGGCATTGATCCACGGCGCGAGGGATATACGATGCACTCCCAAGGCATGATGGACGAAGAATGTAGCGTTGTCGAACGGGTCGCGTAGCAGTGCCGGTGGATCGTTGACCAAGACGGCGTACCGCGACTCGATTGATCCTGAATGACCTGGTGCATTCTTGAGTTCTGGTAGGAGACCAAGGTCGATGGATTCATATACGGCCAAACTCGGTACCTCGTGTTCTTGCTAAAAAGGCGAGTCAGCTACTATGACACCCTGGAAGAACGACTGAAAACTGACCATCTCATCATCCCATATCGCTTCCACCTTGGCGACTTCCAAGCAGACATCCACCCGACCGTCTTTCCACGCGACAGCAAGTACGCCGATGCCCGAACCCGATCCAGGCTGCTCCCTGGCCTTCCCCTTCAGGTCGTGGCCCGAATGCACCGCTGTTCCAGGCAGGACGACAATGTCGCTCGCGATGCCCTCGACTTTGATCCCCGTCTCGGCCGACAACTCGAGTTCCTCTGGCGCAGGTCTGAAGAGGAACGGACCTTGACGTCTGACGGCTTTCCCATCGTGTAGGTACTTGTTTTTTGGAAGGGTGATGGTATATGTCGAGCCGGAACCGTCGTGGTCTGCCGCCGTACCTGAAGCCTTTTGTGCGAGTATCTGGGATGCTAGGATGTCGGCGAAACGACGCTGAGCGGTAAGGCGATGTATATGGATATCTCTTGACGAGGGGCCTGTTGAGCTTTGCGCCTTGGGCGATGGTGACCGGGCGAGTAACTGGTTGGCTTTGTATTGCAGGAAAATGTTCAAGGCATCAACGTATGATGAAGACATGGCGCTAAATGCACGAGGGTCAGTAATGACCGGAAAGGAGTCGAAAGAACATACCAGCGCTTCGGGAGGAACGGACACAGTGCCCAAATATCACCATTACTCATCAACCCGTAAACTGTCATCGGTCCCCAGTCGCCGAGTCCCTGACCGATGGCAAAGGAAACGGCGCTTTGAGCCTCTTCATCGGGCACTCCGAAACCACGGCGTTTCTTCGGTGTCGCCGAGCTGGATTTACTGGTACCCTTCCGACGACTGGGAGGCGCGGCGGAGAGGAACGAGACTTCTTGCTGGGGCTCGTCACAATCCCGCTGGACATCGAATTCCCTGTGATTGAGCACACATCAACAACGTGAGCCGGGTCTGACGCTGGAACGGAGAATGGTGCCGACCTGAGAACAGCGTCTTCCGTCAGGACCAGCAGTGACTTTCCATCTTCGCCCCACGGATGCCAATCGATCTTGGCGATTTTTGCATTCTCCGAATGGTAAATGTCTTCTCCTACGAAGCCACCCCTGCGCGATCAACAGGCACATCAGCTGGCGTCCATTCCGGCACGACGCGCGATATGACGTACTCGCAATCCAAATCCTGGTTCAAGCTCTTATGTTGCCTCGGTTTCGGGAGTCGCAGAATGACGACGAGATGAGTACCGGCGACGGCTATCAGCTTGCCCGTGGGGTTGATAGAGAGTTGTTGAATGGGAAACTTTAACGCTGGATGACGGAGATTCTGGAATGACGCAAAGAGTTCAGGAATGGATGGGGTTGCCCGCGATCGTACGGGATCTCACCTTGTACCGAAGCTGCATGGGCCCGCCCGTCTTGCCCCGACTCGCCGCTTCTTTCGACTCCAACAAGTCCGTGATCCTGAGCTCCTCCCCGACGGCGACGATCAAGTCTGTCCCGCGGCACGCCATCCTCTGTTTCCGCTGCGGCCCGCATGGGTGTGCCGGTACTGTCTCTGAAATCGGCTTGAATATCGGGTGACCCGGCAGCTCTTGAAGCCAGTTCTCCGGGGTCATGTTGGCGGGAACTTGGTGACGTGGATGAGGAGGACGAAGAGGGACGGAAAGAGGGCGTTCGAATTGAGAGAAAGTGCTTCAACTCGAGGTTTGAGTGAATTCATCAGCATTCGCATGATGGGAACTTGACACGTCATTGCGCGACAGCATCAGGCTAGGCGGGAATCCAAGCCCGGCGGCCGAGATGAAGGGCAATGCACGTGACCGAGGAGGAAATGTCTCCCTTGCCTTCCTCTTCGATCGCCTGATAGCAGTCCCCTCCCCTAACCCCTAACCCTCCACCCTCCACCCTCCCTCCCCAGCCCCACACACAGAGGTACAGATCGTCTCAGCACATCACCAGGTCCAGCTCGACCGCCTCTCTTACCGACAAAATGGCCGTAGTGGAAGCTATCCCTCAAGAACAGGTTGCTGCTCTCCAGCAACAAGGCGAGTACGCCATCAAGAGCAGCGATGCTCAGCCCGCCCTCGGTCAGTGGTCGTGTGTTCTGGACCGTGTTGGCGAAACTGACGTGTCCTCTTCTAGACACCTCGCAGTGGCCTCTCTTACTCAAGAACTACGACAAGTTGATCGTCCGATCTTCGCATTTCACTCCTATCCCTGCTGTTAGTACCTTCTACATCGTTCGTTTACCGGCGAAATAATCACTAACGTGTGCTCTTGGCGCAATCAGGGTTGCAGCCCGTTGAAGCGAGACTTGCAGTCTTACATCAAGTGAGCTACCATTGAAGAGGAGATTGCCTTGCATGCTCATCCCTTTCCAGGTCCGGTGTTATCAACCTGGACAAGCCCTCCAACCCTTCGTCGCACGAAGTCGTCGCCTGGCTCCGACGAATCCTCCGGTGTGAAAAGACCGGTCACTCGGGTACGCTGGACCCCAAAGTCACCGGTTGTCTGATCGTCTGTATCGACCGAGCGACCCGACTCGTCAAGTCGCAACAAGGTGCAGGAAAGGAATACGTCTGTGTCGTTCGTTTCCACGACGCCGTCCCGGATGGAGAAAAGGGTTTCGCCCGCGCGTTGGAGACCCTGACGGGCGCCTTGTTCCAGCGACCGCCCTTGATCTCGGCCGTCAAGCGACAATTGCGTATCCGAACCATCCATGAATCCAAGATGCTCGAATACGACGACAAGCGACACTTGGGTGTCTTCTGGGTCTCGTGTGAAGCCGGTACCTATATTCGAACACTCTGTGTCCACCTCGGTCTCTTGCTCGGTGTCGGCGCGCACATGCAGGAGCTACGACGTGTCCGAAGTGGAGCCATGAGCGAGAACGATGATGTCGTTTCCATGCACGACGTCCTCGACGCCCAGTGGATGTACGACAACACCCGGGACGAGTCCTACCTCCGACGCGTCATCCGACCGCTCGAGTCGCTCCTGACCAGTTACAAGCGAGTCGTCGTCCGAGACAGTGCCGTCAACGCCGTTTGCTACGGTGCCAAACTCATGCTGCCCGGTGTGTTGCGATACGAAGCCGACATCGAGGTCAACGAGGAAGTCGTCCTCATGACCACCAAGGGTGAAGCTATCGCGATCGGTATCGCGCTCATGTCCACCGTCGACATGGCCACCTGTGACCACGGAATCGTCGCCAAGGTCAAGCGGTGCATCATGAACCGGGACCTGTACCCGCGACGATGGGGCTTGGGACCCAAGGCCCAGGAAAAGAAGAAGATGGTCAAGAGCGGCAAGCTGGACAAGTATGGCAAAAAGATTGACGGCGTCACGCCCAAGGACTGGACCGAGGGTTACGTCGACTACAAGGATGACGGAGTCGTCACCTTTGGCAAGGTAGAGACCCAGCCCGAAGCCGCCAAGATGGAAGTCGACGAGAAGCCCGCAGAGGCAAAGGTGGAAGAGCCGGCGGCGACGGCCGATGCAGATGACAAGGCGGCGTCCAAGGAGAAGAAGCGTAAGCGCAAGAGCGAAGCTGCCGCGGGAGACGTGACGGTGGAGGGCGCTGTGGATGGCGAGGTCAAGAAAAAGTCGAAAAAGGTGAAAACCGAGGACGGCGAGGTAAGTCACACAGCTCCGTCATGTGAATTCGTGTTCAAACTAATGAATTTTCTGTGCGCGTTTAGACACCTAAAAAGGAGAAGAAAGAGAAGAAGGAGAAGAAAGAGAAGAAGTCCAAATCCGAAGAATAAACGTTCTTTAGATGTGCCCACTTACACGGCAACTCTCGTCGCTTTAATTTCATGTCATCTATCTTCATTTCTTGCGCACCCCCTGATTCACAAGCATTTTAACCGATATGCTGCCAGACGAAGGGTTCCCTGCGAACCCCTGGCCAGCTTCCTGGCCGTACTGCCGGAGAAAACATAATCACAAGCTGACAGTGCACATACAACATCGATAATCGCAGAGGCGTCGTCCATAACATTTCCGCATAATCCCTGTCTCTTACGCGTCAACTGCCTCTGGATTCTTGTCTTTCCACATATCTTCAATCTCGAAGAAAGCTCTCATGCCTGTAGGCGAGGATGGCGCTGTGGCCGCCTATCGTCAGTGAAGAAGGACGTCAGCTTCGATGATGCAGGCCGTCCGCCACGGCTGTCAAAGGGATAGGCCACACACATGGCCCATGAAAGGCAACTTGGTTGCAGCGAATGGCTTGTCGCTGTCTCCGGCAGAGAAGGCCGTCGCAGGTACAGCGCTACGTGTGGGCTGTTCCAATGCTCTTGACAAGCCCATGCCTTCCCCCGTGACTAGAGGCGATAATTTTGCTCTGAGCAATTGGGCGTGGTTCGCGAACCCTGCCGCCAAGTTCTGAGGTTGCGACGGAGTGCAAAGTCCAGAGGAAGGTTGGCTGAACAAGCCTGGTAAGTTGCCGAGAACATTGGATTCGGTCGCTTGCTGTGTCAAGCCAGCAGGTCTTGCGGCGAACATGCCCCCGCCCGGCGTCCCCGTGGGACTGCCTCTCAAAGGGGTCGCAAGCGGAAGGGAGGCGATATGCGCTTGGAGCTGAAGATCGCGATTCGTCCCTTTAGGAATAGCCTCAGCTTGATGGCCGAATGCTGAAAAGTCTGGAGCTGCACACCCTCCTTCCGGGGTCATGTATGTCTCCATTGCCTGCCTGTAAAAGGCGGGTAGCGATTGGAAAGCTGTCCCACAGTGAAGTGTGCATAAGTGCGCTACTCCGCTTCTGTCATTCTACGAGCACTTTACCGGTGGCCGGCCGAAGATCCCCGGATCCAAGATGTCGGGGTGGTTGTCGGAGGGGTTCCCAAGGAGAATAGGTGTTGACGACAGAATAGCTGGATTTCCTTTTGTAAGGACCGCTACCGGCAACACAAGATCAGGATTGTTGGCGACGAACCCACCCGACGAACGGCGTACCGTTTGATTCCTCTCTGCCTCGGTTTCCTTGGGCTGTCTAGACAATCTGTATAGCCATACTGTAGATCGAGGAACTCAGCTTACAAGCCCGAACCGGCCGTGATCAGAGTCTCACCTTTGTACACCTCTCACAAGGTCTTTGATAAATGGCCAGTCAGGTCTTGATCTATCTCGTAACTACGCTGCGCGACTGACCTCTCTTGCGAACATTTCTTGCAGGCTTTTTGACAGTGAATGCAGGCATTCTTGACTTGGGCCCTCTTGGGCTTCAGACTCGGGCCTTTCTGTTCCATGATATCCCCGTCGGAACTATTGGTATCGACAGGGCTGGAGGAACTCGCCGGCGAGATGGGCGGTTGCAGAGGCAGCTGTGCAGCGAGGTTTGCAAGGAGCGGCAGGGACGATGAAAACTCGCTGTACATGCCACTGTTTTCATTGGCGACAGGTGTCTGAGGGGAAGCCACTGGTTCGGTTACTGACAGGCGTCTTACAGGGTAATGCTGGAGTCGAGCTTGAAGCTGGTGTCTCTGCCAAGGTTCCAGCATGGGCGATGACTCCAGCATGGTTTGTTGATCTCGACCATGCGACTAATCCAGAGGCAGGCGTTTTGAAGATAGCTTTCTCAGCTAAAAAATTCTGGCTTTCCATATGTATCTCTCACCATCTTTCCCTGTGTGACTGCGCCGCGATCGCTCGGAAGTTGTTGGGCAAGCCCGTCTGGCTGTTGTCCCCAAGATCGCATGTCGAGTGGGGGTTCTGGCAGTCTATGGCACGAACGAGAGCCGGAGTGTATCGGCGGTACAGATCACACTGACGATCGGGACCCCCGTGTCTAGCCGTATCTGTAAAGTTGAAGCAAGGCTAGGAGGGAGGTACAAGTTCAACAATTTTGACCTTCGAAAAGGGAAGGAGTCGCTGGAGGAGATCTTCCACAGACCTTCCACGCGGGAGCAGCGGCGAATGAAGCTGAGTATATAGTGTCTGGCGATATTGGCGTTGATAGTATTAAGACTCAGACACAACTCATTACCCCTGACGCTCCTTTCATAGTGAAAAACCGCACAAAGGGACACGAAGCAAGTAAGAGGTCGAACGTTTCAAACCGCAAAGAAGTGGGAGGTGAAGTCGCTGCAAATCGGAGCGGTCTTTGAAAGGAATTGTCTGGGCCTTACTCGTTGATGCGACCTGGTACATGACCTCTGCTATTTGATCTGATGTGGACAAGAAAGCTGTCGCACACGATCCGAGAGGCATGCGATATGCCGCTCACATCCGTAAGAGATTACCTTCGTCGATTTGGGCACCGTCCATCCCTCCACCCCTATCCCTCGCGCGAGTACCCTTATTGAACTGCTGTAGTAGCAAACTCAGTCTAGCGAGGTCACAACGACTGGGAAGAAACATGATACAGCGGGACAGCGTCTTGCGACCGAGTGGTTTCAAGAGGTGCCATGATGGCTTGGATGTGCCTGCTCCGACCACAGCCCCCTGTGCAATGCACTACAAGCAACATTGCTTTTATCTTGACAGACCACTTTTCGACATCTTGTGCCAATTTTACAAGACATTCTTGTTTTTTCCAATTCCCGACTTCACCGGTTCGTCCCTCACTGCGACAACAAGCCTTCGAGGACCTCGATCACCTTGTCCCCGACTTCCTTCGTACCCCGCTGACCTCCCAAATCCCTCGTCCTGTAATCGAACCCGCCCAACTCGGCAGAATCAAGCACCCTTCCGACCGCCTTTTCGATCAGCTCGGCCTCGGCGGCCTTGCCGAGCGAGTAGCGGAGCATCATGGCGGCGGAGAGGATGGTCCCGATCGGGTTGGCGTAGCCCTTTCCGGCGATATCCGGGGCTGAGCCGTGGATTCTGAGTCGAGGGGGAAAGCGTTAGTGCGAGAAGGGGATCCGGTCAGGGTGGAACGTACGGTTCGTAGAGACCCATGACGATGGCTTTCGGGTCGGGTGCGCCGGCGAGGGATGCCGAGGGGAGGAGCCCGAGTGAGCCTGGGATGACGGAGCTTTCGTCCGAGAGGCTGCACCGAACATCGGGTCAATTTCGAACAGTCTGAGGGACATCGTGACTTACATATCACCGAACAAGTTCTCCGTGACGACGACGCCATTCAATTTCCTTGGATTCGCAACCATGATCATTGCAGCAGAATCCACCAAGTGATGGTCGAGTGCCAACTGGGGGTACTCCTTCTCCATCAGCGCCGTCACCGTTTTCCGCCAAAGCCGGGACGTGGCGAGGACGTTGGCCTTGTCGATCGAGTGTACGGCGAGCGGCGGGTCTGCCGCGAGGGCGCATTGCGCCGCGACACGGGTGATGCGTTCAATCTCCGGAATGGAGTAGGTCGCGGTGTCGGTCGCGACTCCGTCTTCCCCGGCTTCGATGCGGTCGCCAAAGTCTTACCGCCGGGCAATCAGCGCCGTCCTTGCTTCGGCCAATAATCGCACTCACAGATTCCACCGATAAGCTCTCGGACGACGATAATGTCCGTCCCCTTGGCGATCTCCGGCTTCAACGGCGAGTGCGCCAACAGGGACTCGCTCGCAAAGTTTGCCGGCCGAATGTTGGCGTACAGGCCGAGCGCCTTGCGGAGCTTGAGGAGGCCTTGTTCCGGTCGGACGGGACCTACGCCCCATTTTGGGCCACCGACGGCGCCTGCGAGCGAGCGGGCGGAAGGGACGAGGATCAGTTCCAGGGTCTACTGCAGGGCGGCGGAAAGGCGTACCGAGCAAGACGGCATCAGCACCCTGACAAGCGGCCAACGTCGATTCGGGCAAGGGTTCCCCGTGGTTATCGATCCCTGCTCCACCGAAATGGTGGGATTGGATGTCGAGTGCAAGGTCGGTCTTGTCCGAGATGAGTTGAAGGACGCGGACGGCTTCAGCTGTTACTTCGGGACCTGTGACGAGGGGTAAGAGCAGAGAGGGTGTGGTGGGAAGAGGGGGACGTACCGATTCCGTCTCCGGGAAGAACGACGATTTTGAAGCTGCGGAGAGTCAGCTCGAGAAGTGGTTTAAGATGGAATTGGCTCACGTCTTTGATGCCATGATTGTGTGAGTGGTTGAGGGAGGAGAGGAGGGAGATCAGGGAATGATCTCTTCAAGATGATATAATATTATACGATATGCCCTCGGATAACCCGACGCGACGACCTGTCCGACAGGTCAATCATCCGCCCGAAAGGAGAACCGAAGCGGGGAAGGGGAAGGGTGATTCACCCCTGATTAGGTAATGCCCCTCTTCATTTGCATCCGAAAAATGCCCCTCTTCATCTGCTTCCGAAACATAGATTTCTCCATGCCACTTCTTGACAACCGCCTGCCTTCCTTGGCTTGTCGCAATTCTCCTTGTCACCCAACCAGCTTGGAGATAGCACAATGTCAGCACCTACCACACCCGAAACACTCACCCCCGTGAAAACCCTGATCCTCGATGCCGGGCCCCTCCTCTCCCTCACGCCCCTCCGGAATCTCGCCACCACGTACTTGACTACACCGGCCGTCCTCGCAGAGCTACGGGACGTCAACGCGCGCGAACACTGGGAACGGTTAAAGTTGTTGCAAGGGATCGAGGTGCAGGTGCGCGAGCCGGATGCCGTTTCCATGGCCAAGGGTGCGTTGGATTGGATTTCGTCCCGTAAGAGTTTGGGCTTTGAGTGCTGATGCGAGGGGTAGTGATGGCCTGGGCGAAGCATACGGGGGATGTCGCCGTGCTTTCGAGAACGGATTTGGGTGTGATCGCGTTGACGTATGCGGCCGAGGTGGAAGTGAATGGGTTCAAGAATATCAGACAAGTTCCGGGCAAGGTATTTCTCGCCGAGTTCTCCCGTCGAGTTTCAAGTCGTGTTGACGGTTTGTGCAGGCACCGGAAGGAGAAGGAGCTATCGCGCCGCCGCGCAAGGCGGATGCCGCGCCCGTCATGGTGCCTAAAGCGCCGGCGGTCAACCCCTGGAACAAGACAGTCGCTCCGGCACAGGTCGAGGACGTCAAGGAGGAGTCAAAGGAGGAGGAGGATGCTTTCCCCGCGTTGCAGAGTGCGCCAAAGGGCGAGGACGTAACGGAGAAGATGAAAAACTTGAGTCTTGCGCCTGTGCACACCGAGGCGTCCCAAACGCCGATCGAGGAGCCCGTCGAGGCAATCCCGGGGGACGAGGACACCGCGCCGCGTCAAGTATACGCTGAAGAGGAACCCTCGGACGCGTCTTCCGACACGGACGACTCGGACGCCGGGGAATGGATCACCCCCGAAAACGTGATCACCCATAAATCGCAAGACCTCGGCCTCGCCCCCTCGGGTTACTCGGCCGAAGGCGTCTTCCAACCCGCCGCGACCAAGACACGCAAGGACCGCGGGCGAAAGGGCAAGGGCAAGAGCCTGGACGCCCAGAAGCGGGCGTTGGATGTCGCGTGTATGAGTGGGGATTACGCCGTGCAGAATGTGGTCATGCAGATTGGGTTGAATCTCGTCGGTACGGGTGGAAAAAAGATGGCACAGGTCAAGAGTTGGGTGTTGAGGTGTCATGCGTGTTTCAAGTGAGTCAGGCCGTGCGGGCGAGAGTCCCCGTCAATCTCGAACTGATTCCGTGGAATAGAATCTGTAAAGACCCGAGCAAGAAGTTCTGCCCCTCATGCGGAAGCGACTCCCTCATCCGCGCTTCGGTAACGACGACGGCTGGCCCGGAACCTACGACCAAGGTCCACTTGAAACCCAACTTTCAATACCGCACCCGGGGCACGAAATATTCGATCCCGGACCCCAAGATGGGCTCGGCCAAGGGCCAGAAGACGGGCGGGACGGGGTTGATCCTGCGTGAGGACCAGCAAGAGTTCATGCGTGGGATGCGGAGCGAGGAGATCAGGCGGCAAAAGGAGGAGAGGCAGTTGGAAAGGGCGGCCAAGGCACAGGCGGAGGGCAAGGGCAAGGGACTTGGGTCGTGGAATGATCCTGATGTGAGTTGGCTCTCTCCCGCACGGGCGAGTTTGGGGATCCGTGCTGACCGAGAGGACGATCAGTGGCTGCCAGAGATCCTTACCGTTGGAATGTCGGGCAAGGGAAGACACGCAACGGGGGACAATCTGCCGCAAATCGGACATGGACGACGGAATCCGAATCAAGTGCGCAAGTCACGAAAGTAGGCCTGCGTGTTCTTGCTGTTGTAGTATCTCCTGAAGGGTCATCATGGTCAGAGGCGTCACATGAGGCGAAACGCGGAATCAGATTCCAGTCGAGTCGAGCGCAGCGAATTATTCGAATTAGAGATTTTTCAAGACGCGTTTCGTTTCGATTAATAGCATGACGCGATCAGTAGAGGTCCATGGATTCATGAAGAGCAGGTCCGATAGTCGTCGTCACTTGCCACGTCCTGTTCCCATTAACGCCATGACCGCTGTTGCACCCTCGCCCCTGCCATTCACGGGAAACAGCCACCGAAACTTCCAGCCCAGTCCACGACGACACAATGGCATCGCGGGTTCCTCCGGATCCGCATCAATGAGGACTGCGTTCTCCGGGAAAGCCGTCAACGGAAGCTCGAAGCTCGGGAACAGTGCCACAGGCGGAGGCTTCGAGGCGTACGGGGATGGTATCAAGGCGTTGCTGGCGGATCCAATTCAGTTTGAACCGTATGCCAAGAAAGTGACGACGGACGAGGCAAAGTATAAGCCGATCAACGCGGTCGAGACGGAAACGGAGGGTGCAGAAGGCTCGGCAGGCGTGAGTTCCGAGGCGGTCGTCGTACAGGCCCATGTTGACTCCCCTGCAGTCCGCCAAAATGTCATTCTCTTACGGCTCGACCCCGTCACACGACTCGGCAACGACATCCAACAACGCATCGCCATCAACTGGCAAAGACCTCTGGCCTCGACCCGTCAAGGTGACATGGCCCACCGAACCCGTGTATGAGCGCCATGCCAAGGGCTTGCAGAATCTTGGGAATACGTGTTTCGCCAATTCGATTCTGCAGGTGATGATGTATACGCCGCCGGTACTGCACTATCTCTCGTCGGGACAGGGCCATGACTCTTCTTCATGTGAGTTTTGCGTCTGGACCATCTGGGCGTATGGCTGATTGTACTCGACTTGATCGTAGGCGTTCTTTCCAAGGTATTCTGTTTTACATGCGAATTGCAAAAGGTCAAGCGGAATCTCTGGTCTGCGAGCGGACAGTCGTGGGCACCAAAGGAGATTATGAGATCGATCAAGAGTGAGTCGCGGTTGAGGATCGGTCGCGTGACGGATGTTGACCAATGCTTCGACAGAGATATGCCCGACCATGAAGCAATTCAGACAGGAGGATGCACATGAATTCTTCCGATACGGAATTGATTTGCTGCACAACGAGGCGTTGAAGATTGCCAAGGCGACGTGAGTCCCGGGCGTCGCGGTCCGCCTACGTCTTGCTAATCTCGAACACACTCCAGAAAAGAACCGCATGCCGTCAGGGAGACCTCATGGATACATAAAGTCTGGGGCGGCCGTCTTCGTTCTCGAATCAACTGTCACGAATGCGGAAATAACAGCGATACGTTTGACGCCTTCCTAGACTTGAGCTTGGACTTGGACAGGAGCACAGAGTCGGTCAAGGAGGCCCTAGCCAAGTTTGTGCAAAAGGATCAGCTGAGTGGCAAAAACAAGTACAAGTGTGAAAAGTGCGTCGTTTCGTTGGTCTCGATAAAACGCAATGCTAACCATGTCTCTAGATGCAACAAGCTCGTCAACGCAACCAAGCAAATGCAAATCGTCAAGGCGCCCGAAGTGCTCTCGCTGCATCTCAAACGATTCACTCCGACCGGACGCAAGATTACATCCACCATCAGATACACGGGCAACCTCAACCTCCAGCCATACATGGATGAACAAGCGAGTAGCCCAGCATACGAGCTCTACGCCGTGACGGTACACCAGGGATCCGGTCCGCACATCGGCCACTACTATTCCTACGTCAAGAACAAGAACGGCAAGTGGTTCGAAGCGAATGACGAGTCCGTCTCCGTCGCACAGGCAAGAGTTTTCCCGGCGGCGTATATCCTGCATTATATTCGGAAACCGGGAAGCGCACTTGATGCCATCAAAGCTGGGAAAGTGAACGGAATCAGCGTGCCGGGGAAAGCCTTGTCGGCTGCTCAGCGGGAGGAAGAAAAGGAAGAGCAGGGCAGGCCCGTTGCGGGACCGTTCTCGCCCATCAAGCGCGGCGAAAAACGGAAACAGATCGAGCAGGCCGAAGAACAGACGACACGCGGTGCGCCGAGTCCGTCGGCTGAATCCCCGGACGCGACCTCATCCGGCGAGGAAGACGAACCCGAACCGGAACCCGTACAGAAGAAAATGAAGCCGGACGCGCAATCACCAGGGAGAAAGTTTTCGCCCGTCTCTTCCCAAGCGTTTGGATATCGCACTTCTTCCGTCTCCGAAGCCTTGAAGTCGAAACAGCACAACGGCCAGCCCAAGGGCAACAAGCGACAGAAAAAGGGAAAATCGCACTCGTCGCCTTTTGCAGCGGGATACCCTTCCAAGAGGGGCAAGATGCAAGGGCGCGATTTTCGAAGAGCCTAGTTGTGCTTGTTGCTTAGGTGGTTGAAGGAACCTTGCGTTTTACTGTATCAGTCCGGATCACGCAGCCGGTGTATTTCCTTTGCTGGAATGCCTCGCTGCATAATGCTTCACATCGTTGTACCGCCGCCTTAGGCATGATTCCTTTCAGGATGATCAGACACATGACATACATCATAGACAATAATTCTCGGTGCTTATCGCTCCATGGGCTGTGAGCGCCATGTGAGCAGGTGCTTGCCCACAACTGTCTCCTGTCCTGGTATCTCCTCCTCTATCGGCAACTCCTCGTCGATGCGACTCCCATCGAACACGTCCTTGGGATCGGCATAGCTCCCCGACGCCAACAACCTTCGGATCGATTCCTTGCGTTGCTCTCCATCGCCGGATTCTTCGACGCCACGGACGAGCTCGTGATCCAACTCGACGGTTTTCACCTGATCCATCAAGCCTAGTAATCCCTCCAGTCCGCGCAACAATTCCGCTTCGTCTTGAGATCCGACGGCAGGCGGAACGATAGCCGCGAGCTTGTGAAGCCGTTGTAGTTGAGCAGAGGTGATGCGTGTTGGCGGAGGGTTCAGGATCTCGGCTGCAAGTGGGATAAGTGATAATGGGAGCCCAACCTCGTCCGTTTCGATTTCCGGTGCCAGTGGATCGACAGCGGCGCGAGCCTGTATGGATCGTGCATGGATTGAGCGTTGATGATCCAGTTGGTGCGGCCGTAGAGCTAGGTGTGGGCTGTACGCTCGTGGTTGGCTTGATACACGATTGCGTGCGGGTGTCCGGAGAACGAGATGCTGCGCGCTGGTGACAGGCCTGGTGTGCGCGTTTGAGAGGAAAGTACTTGAGCGAAGTCGAGGCATATCGTCTTGGACGATGGACGGGTGGGAGCGGTGTTGTAGTGTTAGGGTACGGTAGGTGTAGTTTAGGTTACAGGAAGAAAGTTGATCGCGCTCAATGCGCAAGTCAACCAGTAGTCAGCCTTTATCTATAGAGCGATCGAGCACGGATAGTTGTTTGATGAATGATCAACCTCGCCTCTTCTTCTTATTATCTCCCTCCATGCCATCGTTGAGTCACGTAGCATGAGCGAGTAAGTGGCCATCCTACCCGACCGTCCGAGATGATGCCAACACTTCACCTTAAGATATTGGGTATCCAAGAAGCAGTACTGGTGCCAGTATTGCAAGATCTTTATCCGAGATGACGCACCGGTAAGTGCCAGACTCAAGCTTATCTCTGGGCAGGTGTACTGATTCAATGACGCTTCCTAGTCCCGTCGGCAACATGAGACCGGTCTACGCCATATAGGCAACAAGGATCGTTTTCTGCGGGATATCTACAAGTCGGGGGAGAAGGCTGTCCGGGAAAAGGCAGAGGAGAAGAAGATTATGGCACAGATCGAAAAGGTGAGTCTGAAGGTGTGACCAAAGTCATGTGTATTCATGCAGTCGCTATCAGCAAGCAGGCATAGCGCACACAGCCGCCTCGGGAGGCTCTTCCGCATCGACATCCTCTAGCATTGCACCAAAAGCGAAAACAACAGCGATCAACAAGAACGACAAGTTTGCCAATTATAGCACAGCGGCATCATTGGGATTCGTCGACGGGGATGCAATCTTGGCGGAACAGGAGAAACTGGCGAGGGAAGCAAGAGCCAAGATCGGCGAGGCGGGAGCGTGGGAAACCGTAGCGGTGATCGATCCATCACACGACGAGGAAGCCACGCAAAATGGCGAGGAGGACGCGCGCTATGCATTCAACGGCGGAGATGTCAAGCCTTCGACAAGTGGCATCTTGCGTGGCAGTCTGGACGACGATCCGGGCGAGGAGGCGCGGAATTTCCGGTTCGAACAGGATCGAGGGGCAGGGGACGGCCCCGCGCGACGGGTCAAGCCGGATGTGTATGACGATGGGGAATGGGATTCGGATTCGATCTTGGCGCTCGGGCGCAAGGGAAAGCAGGCCGTGAAGAGTGAGGGAGACGTCAAGACCGAGGTGAAACCGGAGACGGGCGAAGTGACGCATGGTAACGAGGGAGTGGCAGGCGGTGCTTCTCAGAGCGCAGATACGGCAGAGGCAGACCGTGCAAAGGCAGATATCAAGAAGGAGGACGATGCCGCGGAGAGCAAACCGTCGGGAAGCGGCATGTTCAAGAAGCGCAAAGCACCTGGCGCCGCGAATCGTAGTGTGCGGCAGAAGATGTGAACCCTGGGAGCGTCTGTATACGGGCACGTTGGTCGTATTCAAAATACATCGATATCGATAGCTGGCTCCGGAAGCTGGTCCGACGATGCTGATGGAGTTTCGCATCTAGCTAGTTTGCAAGTACGAGTATCTTCCATGATTCGTCATCATCTCGATCAGTTCATGTTCAGTATACGCTATATGCCCATCGATGCATATGGTTACAAGGTGGAATGAACCGAAGCACAGCACTGGATCCTTCATCGCCATAGGAAGCGCTTCCTATTATCCCAACGGCTGTTCAGTCATCGATAGATCGATCACAAAGTGGCCTCCAGAATGTCTCCTGAAGGCTCGACGTGGCAGGCAGTCTTGCAGCAAACGTTAGCACAGAAAACCGACTACTCCGTCGGTACGTCATGACCATGCTTACTGGCGCCTACCCGCTCCGGTTGCTGACATTGGGTATACACCAGCATTCGCTCTCGCCACCACTCGCTCAGATGGGAGGCCAAACGTCAGACACGTCGGCCTGAAGGACGTGATTTCGCTACCGCTTTCCACATCGACCGGTGATGCGCAAACGGCATCTGCTGCAACGTCAAGTGCGGCAGCTACGTCATCCTTGCGGACGCCTCTATCAGCTCTCCTCTTTTCTACCGACATACGTAGCCCAAAATGCCTGGAAATTACAGAAAATTCGGCATGTGCACTCTCAGCTTGGCTCGCGCAGACCGGCGTTCAGTTCAGGATAGATGGCCACGCGTATCTCTACCGGCCTCTTTGGACAGGCAACTCCAGGGATGAAAAGACCTGGAACCGACCTAGATCCTCGCTTGACACGACGCCCACCAACTTGAAGGCAATTCAGGAGACAGTGTTCACTACAGACTTGGAATCGCTTTCCCGATCGATGTTTGAGGAGTTGAGCCCCCGGACGAGAGCCTGGCACAGTCGAGGGGTACCCGGTGGTCGGATCAACGACTTTGCGCCAACGGAAAGAGAAGCTTGGCTCCAGGAATTGACGGTAAGTCTGGGATGCACCGGTGATATGCCACTCCGCTGCAAGACGCTTAGCGACTCTTGGCTCCCATTCGACAGGCAGGGCAGACTGCGGAATTTGTCGCCGCTGCCCGCAATTTCGCACTGCTCATCGTTGTGCCGTACGAGGTGGACGTCGTCCAGATTGTGAGCCAAGGACACGATAGAAGATGGCAATGGAGGTTGCGGGAGGATTTGACGTGGGAGGTGATCGAGCTTGTACCGTAGTGCGATTTCCCGACCTCCGCATAAGAGATTACCATAAGGTCTGTTGACATGGTTTGAGGGGTGTATTGTGGAGACGGCGATGTCAGTCGATACTCGTCAGCTCGTGCGAGTTCAGTTATGATTGTCGCAACGAGGCCGAAATGACGATTATAACACGGGGCACTCAATCGCCCTAGACCTGACCTAGGTCCTGTCGCAACAGCCCAAATACAACGCCAACCGCGGAGAAATGCACTATTACATGATCCTACACTGACCGTTTAATCCCATATCCTGCACCTCTGTCTTCGCAACTTCTAGCTCATTCTCCTTCTGCTTCTTCTTTACTTCGAGCGGGAACCATTCTTGCATGAAACTGCGAAAGGAGATCATGGTCAGGTTCAGACAAAATCCTAGCACATGCGATGGTAGACTCACCCCATCATCTCGGTATCAAGAGACGCTGATAGAACCCCAATCCCATCAGATATCTGGCCGGCACTGGCCAAGGCTTTGCACTTACACCTATCTGCCTGTAAAACCGTTGTTGCCCGACATAGAGGACAATGCGCTTTCCCCGCTCTTTGCATCTTGGCCAAGCATCTGTCACGAAGGGAAACGTCAGATTAGCCATGCGAAGCTAGTCGATGGCTATCATCAACGCCGACTCGCCTGACGCAGAATAGATGGCTGCAATTCAACCGAATGGGCTTGAACGCGATCGATGTACAGATTAGGCACATGTAGTCATCCAGACTAGGAAGGATTGGCAGAAGAGTGTCTGTCAAACTAGCCAAGAGGACATGCGGCAAGGACGTGTTGTAGAACGTCCATGAGTTGATGTTTCCGTTGCTGTCGATATGCGCGTCGAGCGACTTTCGGACGAACTGGGGGAACCCAACAGAGGCAGTCAGAGCCGTTCGTTTGTCGTGCTTTTTGAGGATTCTGTGTAATGATAGTTATAAGCCGGGTACGGAGACAGGTTGAAACCAACTGATACCTACTTTCTGGCAGCATTGACATTCGCAAGCTGGAATCGCTTCAAGTCCAACAGCAACATGTTCAGTCTCAGGAATTCCTCCCAGGCCTCTCGACTCTCCTTCCTTCTCAGCGTTCTGCGATCTCCCAGCCCTCGTTTTACCACCTCTGCCGCGAAAGCTTTCAGCCTGGCTTCGGCTTCCTCGACAGACCGTTCGCCTCGATTTCGTTCTGCAGATGACTCGAAAATTTGCGCCTCGATCCAAAGCGTGAAGATTTCTCGCCAGGCATACAAGTCGGATTTCGAATATTCGGTCGGGACGGGACCCGAGAATTGCGATTTGTCAAGACGTTTGCCGGGCAGACGCAAGTTCTTGATGGGATTACTGGAAGATGAAGGTCTGATGGACGATGAGATCAGCTGGCAGAGTCTCCGGACAGCTTCGTTGAACAGCTTTTGTTGTTTGTCGTGCAGATCTGAAAGCGAGTTGAGAGCTTGGCAAAGCAGCTCGAAGAAGGCGACATCCGATGGCACCGAAATGATGATTTCGCGTTGATTACTATCTTGCTCCGAATGCGTCTTCACTGGAAGTTCGATCACGTCGTCCACTTGTTCTGCACCGCCGAGCATGCTGGTCAGGCCCTTCCCGGCGTCTTCCGCATCATGGGACAGTGCGGGTTCGCCTAGCGACAGATCCTGCAAGGCTGGCTTGCTCAACAGCAGACCTTGCATTCCTGGGCTGTCCGTCCCGGAAGTCAAAGCCCAAATGGGGGAAGACACTTCGGCGACTTTTTCTAAGCGAGGTGACGTCGGTATTATAGCTTCGGGAGATGTTTTCGAGTTGGATCGACTTCTTGACAGAGCGTGGACGTTGTTTAGACTGGGACTGCGTAGGATCGGCTCATCTTCGTCCTCGTCCTCATCATCTTCCTCGTCGCCGTCGTCGTCAGCTTCCTCGTTTATCTCCACATGGCGGCTCGTTGAGCCGTTGACCCGAGTTTCTGCGATCGTATGCACCTTCAGAGACTGACTTCTTTTGCGTGTCATGGGCTGCTCGATAGATGATCCTGAAGTTTTCGGTGAATCTGCTGGTGGTGCGAATAGGCTGTGTTCCGCAGGCGATTCCGATCGGGGAGAACTGGATAACACCAAGCGGATCTGCGGTGTGGGGTGATCAGATGGACCAGCTAAGACATATTCGGCCTTGACTCTGGCAGTGCTGGTTCGGCGAGACATGGCGGGCATCGAGGATGCGTGAAGGCGATCATCCCCGTGCGATTCATCCACAGCGTAGTCGTCCAGCGATCCGGCATGGTGCTGGAAAACCGGTCGGGGAACATCGTTATCCGCATCATTCGGAGCGCTATGACTCGAAAGCCGTACACGGAATCTGGACGGACGTCTTTCGGGGACAAGCCTTTCCGCAAGCTGATCTTCGGAGAATGGCTCATCGTCGGAATCGAATTCGATTTCGACTTCTTCTCCATCTTGCCTAGCTTGGCCGTTCTGTCCTTCATCGTCAACCTGAATCAACTTGAGATCCTCTGGCATGACATTGATGGCGGGAGGATGCTGTTTTTGAACATCGCTACCACGTCTGGTTGTTGGTGAATTCATCCCTGAGCTGTCTGGCGAAGTTTCCGGTTTGAGAATCTTATGCAGAACATCCGGATTCAAGCCCATGGAGGATAATTCGTCGACGACATTTTTGATGAGCTTTTTGAGCTGTGATTGTTTCAGAAGGGGGATATGAACGTCAGTCCAACATATTCGCGAACCACAGAGCGTGAGCGTACCTGCCGATACTCGATGGCAGACTCCTTCCATTCCTGAGGAATTCTGGAGTCCTTCAGAAGATCCGCATACTCCTAGAAGGTCATAGCGGCATGAATTCAGCTCTGGACTGACTTCAGAGTTGCGATTGCTCACCTTTCCGTATTTCATAGTTTCAGCTACGAGACTGTTTCTGAAGGTGAGCTCGCAAGCGCAGCGTCTGTTCCGTACAGTTTTCCAACAGGCAGTACTCTATACCGAGCCTTGACCAGGAAAATCGCTTGTAAAATGAAGCTTGCTGCTCCAGGATTTTTGAGAAACGTGTTGGCTCCGGGGCTGTCGCTCTCCTTGAGATTTGACGGGAGAAGGATGCGCTAGCGAGATTCCGGGCTATGAGAGCTGTCGAGCGTTGTCTCGCTGATCATCAGGGGGGTGTCCTCGGTTCAGCTGTGACCCTTCCGGATAGTTTCAGAAGAACTTGTTGTTACCTCTTCATGCAGCATGAACCAACTCGTTACAATCCTGAGCGTAACCACTGATCGGCGCTTTCCGTCACGCTTTGGGCGCACCACTTCTCCAAAGTCAAAATTAGCTCGAGACCTTTTGCCACCAATTCAGGGGTTCAGGGGCTGGTTGAAACGTTCGTGAGGGTGGTCGCCAGGAATTCGATCGCATCACTGGCGAGAGAGACTGGTCGCAGGTTGCGGAACCGGCGCCGTCTGAATTCCGCTCATGTCAGCTCTCGATGCCGTCCGCCCTTCATTGCTTCCTCTTGCGCGTCAACGTAGTGCTGCCGGTAGCGAGCCTGGCTGCGGACGGCTTTTCTGAAGTGCAATATCTGCATACAAGTTCAGAAGAGCGCTGAGTCAGCGATCCTGCTCATTGTGCCTATATACTGTGGCGTGATCCTCTCTTCCATCTGAGGAGATCCGCGGGACGAAAGTACCAGCGACGGTCTCTCTCGCAACTACTGCAGTCTCTTGCGCTCCTGGTTACGAACGTGCTTGATCAAGGATATGCGGGCCAAACGCATTCTTCGCATATCGAGTTTGAGTACTTTGTTGCCATTGGTCGTACGACTCGGCACCTGCATGTTGTAGCTTTGCCAGGCTCGTGGCCGGGAGGCGATAGATACCATGGACTGTCTATCAGTCGCGGGGGGGAGGAGGGAGTGAGAACTAGAGCGCATTCCTGGGCTAACAGCCGCACAACGGCGAACGATCTCGGATAGACTGATATGCGACACTGATCTATCTCGACTCTACAAAGACTGAGCCGATCTGATGTGATCCTTTGCCAAACGGCTGTGGAGGAGCGATTCCAAGACTGGTCATTCACTTCGAGAATCGTGCCACCGCCGCGCAGCTTGAACAAACTCCGACCGGTCACCAAGTCTCAACCGATACCATATTCAGCGTCTTGGGAATGAGTCCAACATGATGGCTGTATCGTCTGTCATTGTCGATTTCGATACATTCGCGTTTCGTCGTGTGGGAAACGTCGAACGACGGCATTTGCTCTGTCCCTTGACAGGCGTTCTTCATCATCGACCGCCGGAATCGCTGTCTGCCCTTTCCCGCTGTGCCGCGCGAATCCTGCTGTCGTTTTTGGCGACGATAGGGCGCTTCTTGACGGCGTCGGCGGCAGCAAGCGTCTACTTCGGAAACCTCGGGGCATCGCAAGTTGTACTCGTTCCGATGACGACAGCCAACCACGAGCGAGAGCAGACCCTTGGAATACCCAAGTGACCTTGCCATGCTTAAAGATACTCACCTCGAATAGTCCATTCGCGTCACCCATTCCGTATTCGTTCATCTCGGACTGCCCGTTTGTCCTATGACAGCGGTCAACACATCGTTCTTCTTGACGAGGACGCCCGCACAACAGGAACTGTCCGTGGAGGAGCCGATACGCTGCCGCTGAGTTGCGTGGGTGCTTGCGCGATTCATGAAATCACTGAAGGCGAAGTTCTCGTCCAGGCAACGGGATCCGACAAGCGATTGTTGCGAGGGCAAGAGGTGACGCCGACAAAGCGGATAATCGTTCATAGCCTTTCGGGTAGTAATCCGTTTGCTGTATTGCCAACCTCCATAGATCTCGACGCGTTATCCTCGCATGAGATATCGGAGGTCGCGCAGCTGCACGCCGTCCATTTGTCCGGCCTGTGTGTGGTTTGCTGACCCACGGCAGAAGAGCAGCTAGAAGCCTAGAAGAGCTGATAGAAGTCCGGAGCTGAATTTCGGTTCCTGCCGCCTTGAGCGCTTTATTACGTGGACGCGCCAAGCTGGGCACCGATCGACTCCACCCACCCGGCCACTACCCGGCCCTGCCCGACCCCGCCTTATGGCTAGATTCATGCTTATCCGAAACTTCCAAGGTCTCCAAAGTCGAGACCCGGCAGATTCGAGACCACTTTTTTGAATACCGCAGTCGACCAGGGTTGCTCGCGAAACCCTAAACCCTGAGAGTTCGGTTCGGGTGGATCTCGCCCAACCATCCACGCTTGGCCCATTCAAGCTCTCATTTACCAGCTGATCTGGGACAAGAGGTAGCAGTTTACAAGACGTACGAGTTTCGACATCCAGCGTTGCCACCGACTTCGCGTTTCAGTTCAGTTGAGTGAGCCGAACTTTGAGTCTCTCAAACCGCAAGCCGACCGCGTCAAACTCGCTCGACGTGAAGCTTCCTCTGCAAGCATTCGCGAGCGTACGAGACAGCTACGCCAAATACCATGTCATCGCGAGCCATTCTTCCAGACGATGTCGGCGAGAAACGTCAGCAAGGACCCGCTCTCGAGAAGCGGCCCAACCCTTCGAACGGGTCACTGCACAGACAAACCTCGCTTCCGCAATGCTTCTTGCAGCGAGTAGACGGTGTATCGGTCTCGCCGTATCGCGACGCCTTGTCTGCCACACCCGACGTTCCGGATTCAGCGACATCTCGACCGTCCGTTGAAATTCAGCCTTTCCCAACGGACATCTTGTCCGAAGAGATTTTGCATCTCATCTTGTACCATGTCCTGGCGGAGCCCGATTTCGGCAAGAATGGAAGATGGTCAACCCGAGATCAGGCAATCCGTGACAAGGCACAGTTTGCCAAAGCCCACAAGGCGAGTCCTATCTGCCTTATGGTCTTGTTCGCGGCTGAAAGCCTGACTTCATATCGACTAGCAATGGGCCGCCCTGCATCGTAAATTTTGCCTCATCCATCGCTCCTGGACGCCCTTCGTCCTCCGCTCCTTGTACCGGTCGCCGAGGTTGACCAGTAAATTCGCCATTCAGCGTCTACACGAATGTCTCGCGCATCCAGAGACGTTGTGGGGAGTCGAAATTGACGAGGAAAGCGGAAAGGTTGTCGGAGGCGTTGTCGGAGATCGCAGGTATTTCGTCCGTCATGTGGGCTTTCACACGGGCACAGGGGTGAGCCTAATTGAAAGCAATGCGAGAGTATGGGAAGGCTGATCTCGAGCTTGATGTTTACGAAACAGCGCGAGGGTTCCATGGATTGGATCAAGTACTCGGGCGAATGGTGAGTCTGCCAGAATGGCATTAGTATAATGTATGAGCCGGTCTAACCTTTATACTGATTCGCTTGCGCTTTGTAGGATATCTTCCTGGGCTACCAGTCTTGCAAGTCAGGTGACGCAAATTTCACTCTTTGGTCTGACCTCATTCCCTCAGGTCTCGATGACGCCGCGACTAGCCGGCTGGGAAACGGAAGGCTGGTGTTCGAGGTAAGGACATATTGTCTGGCTTCCGGTACAGATGTCTGAACAACAATCCACTTGACAGGGACTGCGGCGAGGGTGGCTACCAGGAAGCAAATCAGGCACCGTGAGTTCGCCGAGAATCTAATGAAAGCTCAGTATGCCGATTCAGCGCTTTGTGATTATCTGCAGTCTAATCGAAATGGAACGACTGCTCCCCTTATATCAAATCAGCATGTGCAAGATCCCAAGCATGGGAAGCTTGATTGGCGTAGTGCTGAGCGCGTACTCGACTCTGCGCATCCTGGAAATGCTCGAGATCAGCAGAAACGTATTTGGAGAGGCCGAAAGCAAGAAGTGTGTTTATCGTGCACTTCGAGCGTGTCCTATGGAGAGCCTTGCGATCAAGGTGGCCGGCGGCAACCGACGCGAGGGTGTTCTAGATGATTTATTGGAGGTAAGCAGGTCCATTCAAGTCGACAACGCTACTCCGGGGCTAAAAGGTATTGTCCGCCCATCGTAGATTGTACCCGGTATCCGACATCTGCACCTGGCTGCAGACCTGATCAGTCCAGACTTCTTTCAGCAGGAGCTGCCCAACAACCTTTCCCAGGTGCTTTTCGGCTTCGAAAGCCAAAACCCAATCGTATTCAACGGTCGAGCGGCGATCGAGAAACTGTGGCAGGCAGGACGAGCTTGCGCCAAACCGAACTCAGCCTACGGCCGTGAAGTGTCCGAATCGAGCACAACTCTTGCTCCTTCGCTGCCTGTTGCGAAAGATTCCCTTTCGGGACAACTAGCATCTTTGCACCAGCACCTGATGCATCCATCCGAACATCCGCCCTTGCAGTACGAACACGACTACCTCGATCGAGTGCAAGAGGGGCTGTCCCACCTGGATCCATCACTTGAGCTGCGAGGCCAGCCATCTGACTGGGAAACCACATTCGCTTATGACCTTCATCGGAGGGGCGAGACGCTTTCGACTGTTGGCCTGGAGCACTGGTTGGTGGAAGAAACAGGCCCGAACGGGATCCTTCGGGAATATCAACTTCATGGAGTGGAAGCGGAAGACATCGCGCAATCGTTCTGCTGGAGGTTCTGAGGGGTTGATAATGTACGTCTAACGACTTGCAAATCGATGAAGATACGGTTCGTTCCGCCTTCTCTATGTTTTGGGAAAAGGTTGGCGATTGTAGCTATTATACCCTGATTGATATTCGCCCTGGCCGATGAGCGGTTACTGGTTTGGCTCTTCACGGTTTCCGTTCATTCCTCGGTCCCCAATCGAGGATCACAAATGGGAATGACATGCGTGTAAGAGCATGAGGGAAGCACCATCGATAATCCAGCGTAGCAGGTACCAGTGGTGTAGCAGCTCAGCTATCTATCTATCTATCTAGCTAGCTAGCTAGCGGACCGTTGCGTTGTTGATTTTGTCGATCGTTTCATCGTGACCGAGTGCCCGAGGCGTTTCAAGTTTCCAGTTTCATTACCTTCCAACTTCTTTCTGTCACAGACAAGAAGAAGCTGCCTCGATCCCTCCTACGAGCGGCGTCCGCTTTCACCATTGGTTCTCAATCCTCGAGTCACTTGCAATAATGGTTCTGTTTTTCACCTCGACCGGTAAGTACCTACACTGTTCTTGGCTGTGCAAACCATTGATCTATCTATGAATTAGTTGTCTCGCCTCCGGCGCTCATTTACATGTCAGTAGAGTATCATCAGATAACGAGAGGAGTGACTGATGTGGTCACTGTGCCTTAGGGGAAAGGATAAGGTTGAAAGCAAGTACCGAAGCGTACCCAATAATCCTGGGGCTGACCGACACTTTCTGCTTGCAGATGAGGACCTCATTAAATACGGCTTCGAAGAAGATGTCTGGTTCCACGTAGAGTAGGTCACCATAGGTCACCCTTTCTGAAACGTACAGAATTGATGCTCTGCCTCTTCGCCTTTGCGTCGCGGTGCAAAGTAAGCTCTCCTCCGCGCACGTATACCTAAGGTTACCGCCGGGAAAGCCATACGGTGACTGGGACAACTTGCCACCAGCATTAGTGATGGATGCTGCACAGCTTGTCAAAGCAAACAGTATAGAAGGTGTGTGGTGTCGCCTTAAAAAATAGTTCGCTGGTCTGACAATAAACTTGCACAATGATAGGCAATAAGAAAAACAATCTTACGGTTAGCCCCCTATATGTGTATGCTGCCTCTGCGCTGAATTATGGTATGCCTAGATCATCTATACACCATGGAGTAACCTCAAGGTAAGGATCGATGCTGTTTACGCGTGGCAAGAGATTCACCGACTTCTCACGCTTTTCAGAAAACCGGTGATATGGCTGTTGGACAGGTATCGTTCCACCGCAACGAGAAGGTAAGCAAGAGGTCTACGTTTTGGTCAGCATTCGCAACAGCTCTCATGCTCGTCTCGGCAACGGTAGGTCAAAAGAATACATGTGCCTGCACGGGACAATGTGATCGTCAATCGTCTGAATAAGACCAAGGTCGAGAAAGAGGTCGACCACGAAGAAGTCAGGCAGGAGAGACTGAGGGAGGCGGGTCGTCAGAAAAAGGCCGAGGCCATCGAAAATGTCAGTATCATGGGTTTTCCAGAGTCCGCTGTTGAATCTCATACCTGTTCCACGACAGGCGAGACTGGCGGCCCTCCAAAAGCAGGAGTGGGCGAACCAAAAGAAGTCGAAGCGATATGAGAATTTGTTTACAGAGGAGGCTTTCGAGGAAAGGGCTGCACAGGAAGATAGCGACGATGACTTCATGTAATGCTATTGACTTTAGGGGAATAGATGTCCATCATCCGTCTGCTTTTGTCACGAAGCGCGAGGAATTACGCGGTGTCTGCGTTACTCCAGATACATCGTCAAACCGCAAGGAATTTCCGCTTTCTGCCCGTCATGAAGGCTCAACTCCAGTCCAGTCGCGAAAGGACCGTACTAGACGGTGCTAGATGGCCAGATGGGTGGCAAGAGCTTTAAAGGCTGGCTTTGGTACATGTACGTGCAGGGTGGCGAAAGGACCGAGAAATTCGGCGGCCGCGAATATTGGGTTGCCGGAGCAATCGAGGACTTTGAATGTCAACCCTTTCTTCTCTGGTTCTTGTCTTGTTGACGCTGCAGCCTGATCTATGAGAGGATGCCCGTGGACCTCTCCATCCAAAACGGCGCCGAAATCTCGATCCGCATCCCGATACCGCTGACGCCGGCATAGCGACCGTCGCGACTTTGAGACCTTGCGCGCGATAACACGAGAATGCCATGGTGCAAACGACGTACTATGATCCGACTTTCTCGGACAGTCCCTTCTTTTATGACAGACAAACGAGTAGCCTAGCTCAGCGGAAGGATGGCCGGCTAGCCGTAAGTCCGCGCGAAGCTGACAGAGGGGATCGTCGTGCTGACTTTTGCGATGCAGGATCACTTCAATAGAAAGGTGTCCTATTACCATCCCAAAGATGTCGGACTCTACCATTATGGCGTGAGTCCTTTTGCTCCGACGCTTGGATAGCTGCTTACTGTGCTCCGGACGCTAGCCTCTTCATCCCATGAAGCCATTCCGATTAACATTGACCAACGAATTGGTGCTGGGCTACGGACTTCACGACTATATGAGCGTTTACTCGCCGAGGAAAGCGACATCAGAGGAGATCACCCAGTTCCATTCGGAGGATTACATAGACTACTTGTCGAGGTAGGTTCCAACTATTCTTCAATATGCCGTGTATACTCATGTGATCCCGTCTGGTAGGGTTACTCCCGCATCTTTGGCCGCCGACATAGATGTCAATCGCGTCCTGCCCGCCGAGGCTCAGATTCACACACATCGTATCGGAGACGACGACTGTCCAGCGTTCAGCGGTCTCTTCAACTTTTGCCAACAATATGCAGGAGCCAGTTTGGCCGCGGCACGAAAGCTGAATATCGGCGCAACGGATATAGCCATTAACTGGAGCGGAGGGCTTCATCATGCCAAGAAAGGGGAAGCAAGTGGCTTCTGTTACGTCAATGATATTGTGTTGGCGATTCTCGAACTCTTGAGGTGAGATTTCTTGTATGCCTGTCCCACTCGCGGATCTCACTGACAAATGGACTCAACCTGTAGACTTCATCCTCGAGTTCTGTACATCGATATCGATATCCACCATGGCGATGGCGTTCAAGAAGCATTTTACCGGTCGAACCGAGTCCTGACAGTTTCCTTTCACAAATTCGGAGATCACTTCTTCCCTGGAACCGGCGACGTCACCGAAACTGGCCTGAACGAGGGGAAATATTTTTCGCTCAATGTGCCACTGCAGGACGGCATCGATGACCAAAGCTATGTTCAATTGTTCAAAGACATCATGGGTCCAACCATCAACACGTTCCAACCCAGCGTCATCGTGCTGCAATGTGGTGCAGATTCGCTCGGCCTCGATAGGCTCGGCTCCTTCAATCTCTCGATAAAAGCGCATGGCGAGTGCGTCGGCTTCATCAAACAGTTCAATCTTCCTCTGCTCGTCGTAGGAGGAGGCGGATACCGTCAGTCAAGTGTGTCACGATGTTGGACCTATGAAACGTCAGTCCTCGCCGGCGTCAGCATCTCCCCGACCTTGCCCACCACGCTGTATAACGGCTACTTCCCCGGCATGGAATTGCACCCGACACTGAACAACAGTCATCTCATCCCGAACAAGAATACATATGCCGATCTCGAGGCACTCAAACGCAAGATTCATGAACAACTCAGAGTCCTGAACGGCGCGCCCAGCATACAGATGCAAGAGATCCCTCCGAGCATCACAGGATTGACGGAGGAGGGGGATGATGCGGAAGCCGATGAAGATGAAGACCAGCGTGAAGAGGAAAGAGATGGGTACCTGTGGGGCATCAACAGCGGCCGCCAGTACGTCTTCAAGAAGTGAAGAAAGACAGACGGATCTTGTTCGGACGTCAAGCGTCTGGGGGATCATGAATCAATTTGTAGTGGGAATCTGTAATGGTTGTTGGTTTTCAGATCAAGTTGTAGCAATTTAGCAATGAGCCTTGACGTACATATCGCAAACTCGACCAGCGAGAACAGCTTTTCGTTCTGTAAGCCGTCAAGGCCCGTCTTGGACTCCTCTTCGAGGTCACGAGAATCTCTACAGCGCGCGTCTGGCTGATATATTGTTACGTCATGTCGTGCCTTCCCTTTGAATCCGCGACCTGCCCATCGAGCAACAGCACCAGATCCGGTATACTTGCATACATGGCTCTTTCTGGTACACTCTACCGGTACCCATCATTGTTCTCAACCTTTAAGCCAAACAAGAACTATGAGCTCACAGAAGCCGTCACACATCGACATTCCGCCGTCAGGTTTGACTGGAACAACGGTATCGACGACCAATCAAGATGAACCGGAAATCGAAATGCAGGATGTGCAAGCCCAAGCCGGACAGGACGAGCATGAGATAAACAGAAGGAGGATGCCCAACGGCCCCTTTACACCTCTGCCTGATCCTAGCTTCAAGCGTGAGCGATCTTAGTGCCTCCGCCGAATGAGACGAGCTCAGACCCTGATCGCGTGATCATATTTGCAGCTCGAGGTATTCTCAAGAACTCCAGATCCCAATCAGGATCAGAGCAAATGCTCACGCAAGGTGCACAGGCGCGACCAGGAGAACAGTAAGTGTACCAGATATCTGAACATTGGGCAATGAATCTAAAGTAGAACTTTGCTATTCAGTTTGCATTGGGATGAGGGGAATATCGCTTTGACGGAAATCGAGAGGGATTCTGTAATGTACGTTCGAGAGCCTGGGAAGACCGTCCGTTCTGTCTGAACCATCTCTCGCAGGAAGATCGATGAACCCAAGACTCCTTTTGTGCATTCTGATGCTGCAAAGGATGTGCTGGATATCGATGGTAAGCTAAAACATGAAACTCGCTAAAGCTCGCAAGCTCAGCGTCAAATCGTGCGCTACTCCTTTAGATGATTTCTCCCTCAACTCACCGTACGGTAGGAGGGAATCCGGTGGAGGAGCTTCAGCTGGATTGGACGGGACGGGAACGAAGTAAGATTACATTGGCATATAAACCCTTCACGAATGGCCGCTGAACTCGTTCTCCAGCTGGTCAGCACCATTCGACCCAGCAGTAGTGGCCGCCAACACCGCCCGAAATGCCGGTCATCCTCGACCTCCTGGATTCCCCCATGTGGGAGTTGATCCTCTCGATGCAACCCAAACCGATTCCCCAATGGCTGAAGTTTTCTCCTCACCAAGGGGTGAATCACCTGTCCGTCGCCGGACATCGTCAACGGGCACGAATTCTCGCAGTGCCAGCTTTAGCTTGCCCAATCTGAAGAGTGGGAGTGCTCGACAGGTCGTCGGGGATGACAAGGTGGATGGGGAAGTTGCAGAGGAAGACGATGATGAGCCACTGGATCCGGCAGGTGAGTTCCATTTCACCGATGTCCTCACCGATCGCTAAGCATCCATGGTTCGCGCCGTAGACAAAGAAAAGCACGAGGGCTTCAAGCAGAAGCGGAAGGGACACTACTCGAATGAAGCCGAGGCGATGAGACTGGCTCAAGCCCTGATGGCTCAAGAGACCCCCGAAGACGAGGCAGGGGAGCAATAGAGATGGTGTGAAGCCCATCTAGCAAGGCCTGCTCGCCTTGTGCTCCAGGCAGTATGGTATGCCTCACTTATCACCAGTAGCACATCATTCTTCACCAAGTCTCCTGTTAGCCACTGTGGCCTATCCTATTTCGCCCTCGATGCGGATCGGGTTTGTTATCTATAATTATGCATTTCACTGGATGCCATGCATCTGCCTGAGATGCATACGGGTCTGGCCCACTACAGCTTTTGGAATTCCACCGGCAACAAAAGACACAAGGCTTGTACCGTGTCCGTGTGATATTTGCATATGCATCGAGCTCAATCTGGTCAAGAAATTACTGTCCGTACGATACATTCGTTATATGACGCAGCGAATACGATTGTTGTACACGATGGAGGCGACCGCGATAAGCACAAATTCCATAAAAGGAAGCCTTATGCACATGACTTCGCACGCGTCAGGTTTGCCATGAATAGGTGATGGTGTTGACGAAAATGCAGCGAGGCGATGATGTTCCTCGGAGATGGCGATAAAATCGCAATGATTGTCCAGTGGTAGCTCGAGTGGTTTTGCTATGCACGCAAGAAAACAAGGCAGGTCCTTGGAGCCGAAGACCAGGGCTGAAGATGATGCTGCGGTCGGTCGCGATGGACGAGTGCAAACGCGCCACACATCATCTCCGCTGCGACTTGGCAGCTTTGATGAGCGGTGTGAGATTGCTCAGTGGCTCGGCGCATTTGAAGAAAGGATGCTATTTTTGTGTGTCAGCGCATCATCGCACCTCGACAGGTAAGAGGACTTACTGTCAAGAGCTTGTTGGCGTCCGGACGTTTCTGAATATCTACTTCCAGACATCGGTGCAAGAAATCGCGGAATACGGGTGATAACGATTCTGGATTCTGGATCTTCGGCGTCCCGTTGGTGGCGATGAGATATAATGCTCGGAGCGGGTTTTCGTTCAGGTATGGTGGCTCTCCTTCCATCATTTCTGCAGGAGGACAAGTTTAGCTTCTGCCGGCTGTCTTGAAAGATGATTCTTCGCCTCACCAATGGACATGATACCCAAACTCCATATGTCGACCTTGGGACCGTACTCTTTACGCATGACAACTTCGGGAGCCATCCAGTAAGGCGTCCCCACCATAGTTGTCCGTTTGGCATGAGCTGGATCGGATATCTGGGCACAGAATCCGAAATCGGCTGAAGAGATTCAGAGCGTTTTAGTGACGGGTCCGACAAGAAAGCTGAGTCTACACAGAGAGACTCACTCAATTTGATGTTGCCGTCCATGCTCAGCAGGACATTGTCACTCTTGATATCTCGGTGGATGACACCATGCTGGTGAAGATGTCTCAACCCCTCCGTTGTTTCTCGAGCGACTGCGGCGATTTGGCCTTCGCTCATCACGTTACAGGTGACGATATCTGTCAGACTGCCTCCCTCCATGTACTCCATAATCACCCAGAGATCGCCCTTCCAGAGGTATGAGTCGATGAAGTTGACAATATTCTTGTGTCTTGAAGACTTCATGACGAGGATTTCGTTGATGATCAAGTCCTGCTTAGGCTGTTTCTCCAGGTTCATCTGTTTGATGGCGACGCAGATATTCGTACCAGACTGGTAAGCAGAGTAGACACCTCCAGATGCACTGAAGATACCAGATGTAAGTTGTTAGTCTTCTCTTGGTTCCACTAGCCCCGCAAAGCACGCACCCCTGACCAATTTTATTGAGGTTTCGGTATGATTTCGTTGGGTCTCCAGACGTGCAGATCGCCTTCAGCTTCTGCACGACTTCCGCATCATTCTTCGGCTTTTCCCGTCGCCGAGGAGTGGCGGTGCCGGTGCTGGGTTCCTTTTTAGACGTGGATCGAGAAACATTGCTGCTACTCTGGCTAGTGGAGACTGGTGGGTAAGCTGGCACCGCCGGTGCAGGTGGCGGGGCTCTGGTGGACTGATGCCGTGATGAAGAAGAAGGGGCATGACGCTGAGAAGCGGAACGATCGACTTGCTTATTTTGTGACTGTGAAGACGGAACCCGAGCGGATCTCGAGCGATCAAGTCCAGCGCCGGGTGTACTCGAGCCGGAAGGAGGCATGCCGCGAGGAGGGGAACCTCCCCGACTTCGGCTGGATACCGCGGCCGGAGTATGTGCCAAGCGCTCTGGTTCCGCAGGCGGGGGCGGCGCAGACCTTGGCGCGCCGAACCTGAATCTAGAAGTTGATGTCGAGACGCTTTCGCCGCCAGCATTTCTGTTCGCCTCCTGGCTATATTGTTGGGCTATTGCGGCGGCAGCCGAAATGCTGACTGGAGCCCTATCGCCGTCTACTTCTTCGCTGTTGCGTGGGCGATCGCCCGCGGCGTACTTCATCTTGTCGAATACATCATCGTCCTTGATTTCCCCGTTGGCCATATGTGAACCGTAGAATTGCATAACTTCTCGGATCTGGCAGAGGAAAGCAAGCTCGAGGTTAATTCGGAAGTTGAGCACCAGAGCGAAATACTTACGGCTTCCGGGTTCTTTTCCTGTTCCTGTCGACTGACTCCACTAGCTTGCAACATGTCCTGCCATTCCCTGGGCAGCCCGGTGACTGCGTAGACAGAGTAATCAGCGGGATTTTCAGTCTGAAGCAGATTTCCGATAGCTCACATTCTCCGGTATCCGAATTGAATCCAACGTGCGTCAAGTGCACTGGGTCATAGGGACCAGAAATGACGGGCTGTTTATCCTTGCTTAGGAGATCTGCATAGCGGAGTGGTGAACTTAGCATCGTGCGAAGACACTGGAAATATACAAGAATACTGACCACTCATGAAGCCAAAGACGCTCTTCTTGCCGTCCTTGTTGCTCTTGTTCGTCAGACTTCGCTCACGGCCCTTGGGCTTCTCCGGCAAATCCTTCTCCTCACTTCCTCCGCTATTCCGCACCGGAATGGAAGCGACGACGGTTGTCTCGGACCCGTTGGGGACAGCATACGGGTTTCCCGGCGCGGAGAAAGGCTGGTGGTGCAAAGGCGGAGGGGAAAGGGCCGATGTGGGCGTTGCAGTGCCGGCAAATGTGTTTGGTGAGAAGGGTTGAGATTGCTCGCCCATCGTCATCGATTGATACTGGTGAGCTGATACTGGTTGATGATGAATATTGGACATGGATGCTGGTGCCCGACTGAATGATGGAGCGGTGTTGCTCAGGGGAGAGGTGGTCATTGTCGCGCTGGACGGCTGCAAGCCGTTGGTGACAAGAGGGTACAAGCCGTCAAGCGGCACTGTTCCGGCGCGGGATGGTCGAGGAGGTGGTGTAGACGCATTTCCGTTGCTTGCTCCTAGGCCCGCGGTAAGACCTTGCATAGCTGCTGCGGCCGTCCCAAACCCTGCCGAGTACCTGTTCGGATTCGGCGACGCATTGGCGGACCCATTCCCCTGTGTTCCAATGCTTGCGGATCGACTGGGAGAATTCGACGACACATGACCTCCCGTCGATTCTCGTCTAGCGCTCGTAACAGGATAGAGACCCCCATTGGTTGGCGGTTGAATACCTTGATATCGGTTCGAAGCCACAGGGGGAGTCGGCGCAGAACGACCAGATTGCGGTAAGGACGACACATCCCACGGAGCGTCGAGCGGCGATCTGGCGGCTTTTGGCGGGAGTGCACTCGAGGGTGAAGCTGCGATTCCCATGCTCATCGACATGTCTCCTCCGGGGGGTATCAATGCTGATTCGCGGGTTGGTCTGGTATACTCAATGGTGCGTGATACGACGGATGGATCAAGGTATTCGTTGCCGTTGGTCCCCAAGTTGGAGGACGGCGGCACCATAGGGTTTGATGGCGATAGTGGGGTAGCACCGTTGTCTGTTATTTGCGAAGAACCCGTCAGTTTGAGTCGAAATAGCAATTCGACACCGCAACCTGCGTAGCATTACAGCCCCAAGACTTACAAGTAGCCTGGGGATGCTTGATCTTCCGTGTTGGACTGTTCGTCACTCCTCCGGCCTTTGTTGTTGACGAAGTCATTGCGGTCAAATCCCGTCTCTCTGCTCTGCTCCTCCTCAACTCCAAATTGTCGACGGTCACTGTCGCTCGAGAATCCTTTTGTGGATACAGCTCCTTCTAGACTTGTCTCCCGTCGGATTGACACCGTCAACGCAGTTCAAAGAAAGAATATAGTCCCTTTACTGCGTTGGACGAGGTAGAATTCCAAATTCTCGTCAACAGACACGCTGGGTTTGTCAAGGCCGAACGTCCGTTTGTTGAATCCTCCTTGTATGAAGTCCGTCCGGTTGATGTCGAGATGAGGGCGAGAACGAGTGAACGCGAAGCGGTACCGAAGGTCAAGCAAAGCGATGTCTTTCAACGATTTTGAACAGATCACAGATCACCGGCTCCGCGAAAGCGCATACGCGATTGATGGTGTTGGTACACAAAGGGGACCCCTCTGTCGGACTGTCGGATGAGCCTCTGATGTTGACTGTCCCAAGAGAGCAAACCAAGTTGCAAGTCGATTATCGAAGAGATGGCAGAATGTAAAAGCCTATCGATATTGTTGTTCTGGGTGTACTTCAGAAGTCGGAACTCAGAGCAGAGACCGAGAGCCAGAGCGCGACTCGCGCCCGCGTTTTCCTCTGCAGTTTTCTGCCTTTTCGAGACTATAGCTTCCCGAAGTAAACTGCTGTCCCCTCGTGATCCCTCAGTCGTCTCCGAGATCCTATCTGATGTTATCTACGATACCTTAGGTGACCTCTACTGGTGTCATGTCGGACCCCAAGGGAAACCTCTCTGACGAGGGGATCCCACCGACCTCAAACATTGGCTCATATTGGCGTTGATATGCGGAAGCGAAAAATTTCCCAAAGAGGATTGTAAAATGCAGTGCATGCGGTGAGAGCTGAGAAGCTACTGAGAGCTCTGTTGGGAGTGCGAGTGTTAGGGATATGTCAACAACTTTGTGAGCAGTGGGTTGGCAAAGGAAGCTCTAGAAGAACCATGAGCCTAAACAGTGCAGCTCGACGGTGAACGATTATTCCCTTCGACGATGTCTGTATATCGTCGACGGGCGAAGCTGTCCACGTTGCTTTCGGTCTCTGCATGTGTTAATGTGGTTGGCTGTTCGTCAAATGAATGCTAATCAGACGTTCGGGCGCTGAGTATTCCTTGGTTTGTCTCAGCTCGAGACGCACTCCTGCCATTCCAATCGTTTTTATCACTGTGCAATGATACAACGGCGAGCTGCTTCTGATGTCGAACCCAAGGCTTCGTTCAAAGAAAACCCTTACTTCCTACAAATCAGAAATATATGCGTCGTTAGGGATCACGTTTTCCAAGTCCGGGATCTTGGGGGCCACATACCTGTAGAATTGTCGCTTGAAGTTGAAGTATAGCTGTAACACGCCTCGATCAAACGAGCTTCGGAAACCTCTGTGAAGAGCATCGAAAGTCAAGGGAATAAGTATCAGTAACGAAATCAGATTTCGACAATAGCCTTCACCACGAACCGTTTGTGACTGTACTCCCACTCCTTGTCGACAATGCGGAACGCAATGTCCTCGTAAGGTGGACCGGCGGTAAAGACCAAGAGGCAAGTATCCGGGTCGTCCTTTGTCCTGACGAACTTGTAAGAAGGTGTTTTCGTCTTGTCGCTGCAACAGCAAGGATAGATGTTAGTCTCCAGTTGAGGCAAGAGGTTAGGATACTGACATGAGATCCGGGTAGAAGATGTTGAATTTGTATCCCTGAACGACCTTCGGAGGAGGGTTGTCGGTGCTAGCATGGCGACGTCAGCCTTGACCTAAGACGCCAAGAGTGCATGCGTACTCGTAATGTGTTTGATTATACTTGTTCCATTCGAATCCAGTATGTACTCGGTTGAAGAATCGAGGTTTCCGCGGTCGGAACTTGTCCTCCCAGCTGTACGTTCCAGGGTTGTCCAAGCCCTCCTCGAGGTTGAAGAATTCCTCGTCTTCGTCCAGATGCCTCGCCGCTTCGTCTTTATAGAGTCGCTCCGCGGCAAGATCAGCCAGCGAGGGCGCCGCAATGTCTTCGACAAAGTTTGTGGCACGTTGACCTCGAGGCAGGAAATCCGCCGAGCTGACGAGGTGACGAGCAGCAAACTATAGCAAGCAGGAATACGTTAGAGGCGGAGCAGCCAAAGTCCGACGTTGACTTACTAGTGCTCGAAGTTCGTCTTCCTCGTGAACGATGGGCAGATTCCTATCTTCAGGCGGGAGCTTTCCGGGATCGAGCAACTCGGGACTCATTTCCCTCGAGTATTCTTCAATCTCCTCCGCCTCTTCAACTGCTTCTGCTTCTGCCTCGGTGACTTCGGTCGCATCAGCAATTGCTGCAGAATTGGCAAGAGTACCTCCCAACTCTTCTTGCACCTTGATCGCCTGATGTCGCTGCTTCTGACGAAGCTGTTCCAGTCGATTCTTTATGACCACAACGTGGATCTGGTGCAGCTTGCTCTGTTAGAAATGATGTCATCAGTACATGTCAATTGCAAACGCTTGCGCCATAGTTACCTTTGCTTTCCAAACCTGCAAGCTGCGCAAGAGACCTTCCCAGTAATCGACGTCGATAGGCTCTCGACTCGCAAGTTTGGTTTTCACGTTTTCTTCGAGCCCAAGCAGTTGTTCATAGGATTTTCCCTCGAGAAGACGCGAAATATCGGCCTCGACCAGAGCATTGGAAGACTGGCCTTGTGCGGCAGCGAGGTTGGGATTACGCTCTAGATTGAGTTGACGGAGTCGGTCTGCGCAGATGACAGCCATGCACTGGAAGGCAAGGATCAGGAAAGCCTCTACCCCCTCTGCGATCACAGCAGACTGACCTTCCAAAATTCGATGTTTGTTGGTGACTTCTCCAACGACAGGTACATCTGGATATCCTGCTGCAATTCTTCCGTGTCCTCGAGCGTGAGATTCTCGAAAATCAGCCACGGTTCGTCGATCTCAAACTCGAGACCCGCATCTTCCCAACCCCATCCGTCATCATCGTCCAAGCCTAACGGATTGATGCCTTTTGCGGTGCCGTTGGGGTCGGCAAATCGCAAGTTGATGGCCAAAAAGTCGATGGCTTTGGCACGATTCTCCTTCATTCGAATACCGGCCCGGCGTCGAGATTGCTCCAGAAGGAAGTCGTCCTCTTTCGCGATCCACTGTGCCATTTGCGCGGATTCCGCAAGACGAGCGAGTCTTGCTTCCTCCTCCTCACGGAGCTGCATCTCGACCTCTCTCTCGGCACGTCGCTTGTTCAGGCGCTCGAGTTCTTCCTATACAGGGAAACGATGTAAGACAAATCCGCATCTCAATATGAGAAGACAAACCTTGGCCTCCAAACGTCGCGCCTGTTCCCTTCTCTTCGCCTCATCTTCCGTAATACCTGACTTCTTTTCCTTTTCCCGCTTCTTGTGCCACTGGAATTGCTGCGTGAGGTTGGCGTCGTGGAAGGGATTGTCTTCGGCCGTATACATGTTCAACTCGGCGATCTGCTTTGCCGCACGGAGCTCCTCCTCTCGCTTCTTGGCCGCTTTCGCTGCCTTCTTCTCGGCCTTCGCCTTGGTGTGAGGTGAAAGTGATCTATCCCTATCCCTGTATAGGAGATGAGTGTGAGGGTTTCGCGAATTCACAGTTGCCGTACCTGTCTTTCCTGTCCCTCTTCTTGCTTCTTTCTCGGCTCTCACTCCGCTCCCGCCTCTTCCTGTGCGACCTGTCCCTATCCCGACTCCTGCTGCGGTCTCGCTTGACATCATCCCGGTCGTACTTCCTGCTCCTATCTTCTCCCGTACGCCTGTCCTGATCATACCGATCCCTCCTGCGAGATTCCCCGTCTCTATCCCGCTCCGCGTAACGTTCGCCGCGGCTGTCGTCGTAACGACTCGACATCCTTCGTAGTTGGGCTCCACCGCTAGGATCGAATGTTGAGGAGTGAGTGACGTATAGTGTGACCTTCGAGAGTTGTATGGTCGCCAGATGTCAGATGTTGGGAAGTCAAAAGATGATTCTACAGTCAATGAGCAATCGCACACATGTTCGCGTCTCCAAGCTCATCACCGAGCGCGATCGACGCTTACGGCGTCCGGGCTGATGGGCATTCGAATCGTCTTCGTGAATCCCCAAAGCCCAAAGGGGCCGGTCAGAATGCATTCAGGCAAGGAGGTAGCCTTCGACAGACAAGCTTGGAATCGAGAGTATGAAACGTCTGGCACTGGAAGCATATTGACCCAAAACATCCATGGTACTACCATTCAGCGGACAAACAGGCATTGATTCGAAAGAACACTTGGCAGGGAGAATAACATAAGCAGCATCGTGTACCGAAGAGAGGGATTCGCGATGCTCTGCCTGCCAGAATGGAGGTGAATAACAGGTCACGAATACGGTTTGCGAAGAATGAGGTATGCCAATATGAACGAGCTTCCGAGGCCAAAGAACGACTATCGTTACAATACAAGATCCTTCAATCGCGAATGCCCGACGGTCCGACTCCCTGCGACTACGGACACGCTCGTCCGACAGACGATACGCTTATTCAGAGGAGGCCTTGGCCTTCTTGGTGGCGGATGTACCCTCTCTGCGGTCACGAAGTCAGTAATCGCGCAGAAAAGAGAAGACAAGATCGGACTCACCGGAAGCCGTTCTTGAACTTCCTGGAGACTTCCTTCAAGTGCCTCATTCGACCGGTACCGGTGGTCTTTCTTCGCTTAGCCTTCAAGCCCCAGTTGTACGATCGGAGCTTGGCGGCAGGGTAACCACACTGAGCACAGGCTAGAAAAGAGGAAGCCGGTCAGCGCTGATCGTAAGTGCAGGGTCAGAATAGGCAGCGAGCGTGACGGCGATGGGCCTGAACAGTCCCTCCGATGTCTCTGGCCCCATGCAGCGCATCATCCAACCAGTACCCGTAACCACGCCACGATCGCTGCCCCTTCTCAACCAAATTCAGGTACTAACTCTTGTGCTGCCTGTGGAACGACCTGTTACCACATCGTCGGCACAAGGTGTGGGTCTTGGTGTGTCGTTTACCGCTGTAAAGGGACAGAGACTAGGTCAGTCTTCGAACATCAGTTCCAACGTCCGAAGTCAACTTACAAAGAGGGAGTACCCTATTGACGAGTGGGAAGCGACCAGACCACAACGTAAGAATACGAGGACCTTCCGTCAGCTAGCTGCACCCTGATTGCACAGTTCCCCAAGTCCCGGAGGATCATGGCTTGGCGATACGTACTTTAGACTATGAGACAATGCAGAGGTCAGCCCAGTTCAGGACGATCACACTTTCAAGCGACCGATTTGTCGACACTTGTCTACGCACCATTTTGACCGACTAATTCCAACGAAGGACCTTGATGTGACGTTTGCTGGGTGGGTGAATCAAAGCAATATCGTCGACTTGAATGGTGAGTCGGAACTCTGATCGGTATGGTGGACCGGACCCGGACGGCAGGGGACGAAGGTCGGAAAGATATGCCTCCGAAGACCTAGAAGCGCAAAACAAGCGCGTTTTTTTCGATACTCATGTAAAGCTGAACTTTTTGTCGTTTTCGAAAATCTTCTCACCTTGACTGCCCTTCTACCGCTTGGGACCAGTGCGACTCAGCTTTGGACTCTAGCCCTAAGTATACAGCAGTCAGGATCAGCGAGAGCAGTCATCATCATCGAGGCATCCGTCGTTTTCTCTTTTCCGGATCTGGACGTCAGAGGTAAGTCCGGTGCAGGGAATGTACGCGACTGTTCGCATGGTCTTCAGCATCTGGTAGACATAGAATGGAATATTGAACGGAAGACGTCATTGTTGTCGCATCTGTCAGAGTAACTTTTGCATCTATGGGAGTAGCAGCATCTTCAGATTGCATCTGCGCGACAATGGTCGAAGCATGACCAGTCCACAAATCTGCAAATCTGCATGGGTCCAACGTAGTCGCGTTAGAAGAGGGGCAAGCACCAGGAGAGTTCATAACTCACACCTTGCTTTGGTGGCGAGAGAGACATGGTTCCAAGTATCGAGCGGTAATCCTCTGGCATCATCTTAACATCCCCTTAGGGCTGCAAATAGCTGTACAAGTCGTCGCCTTGGGCCCATGAAGCGATGCTACATCGACTTGCTTGTAATCTGGTGCGTGTGAGCTTTGAAAGGGCGCAAAGGGACACTCATAAAGAGTATTGTAGTCCTGACCGCAGTGTCACTGACTCAATGATTGCTTGGTAGAGACCGCTTGTGACAGAGCAAGCTCGTGCGCTCCTGGGGTCGAACTTCAGATCCCAACAGTACCGACAAACAGTGCTTTGCATGATTGGCTTTGGGGCGTTTGTCAGCGGTAGTCAACGATTCATAGCCAGACTATGATACAGATTGAGAAGAAGGGAATACTCAGCCTAAATCAAGCACTTGCAAGACACGCCGTGTGGCAAGCGCGCATGCTTTCCTTCTTTGGGCCGTAGGGCGCATTCTTTACGTCGTCGCTCAGAGCAGACAAACTAGTTGAAGATCGATGAAAGAAGACCATCCAATTCCCACACATCGGTACATATCTACGCGGGCAAGTGGCTGCTCGGGATGATGGGGTGAGCAATATACACCGCGCTTGTTTCGCTCTTGAGGATCATACCTCACCGATGCCCTGCTATCATGATCGGTCGCAAAAGCTTCTTATCTCCACTGTCAGGAGACTCGCTGGCCGACACTTAAGGTTCTGGCAATGGCACTGGTGCTTTGACTAAGCCCTAGTACAGCACAAGTAACAACGACCTAATCGCTCCGGCTTACCGTGGCCCAGAGGTGAAACGTATATACTCCTAATATGCGCCTAATGCGGCCGCTGAGTGCAATGTATGATTCATATACCAGAGCAATAGAACTCAACGCACCGCAGTTGGGTGGAATTGTAGTACCGAGGTAGGTCGCAGGACAGCTTCGTACGGGTTCAGTCGCATGATCAAAGCGCTCTAGATCCTGGCGCCAACGCCAAGCTGAAGTGGCGCCTCGCCCTCAGCCTTGTCTTTTCCTTCATGGCTACTTCCGCGGGTTTGTATATTGCAGCCATGAACTGGCACAATTTGCTTTGATACTGAGTTACCCCTGCTGGCATGACATCCTTGACATGAGGACCTTGTTGACTGCATCCATTCGTCTGTCGTTCGATCTCTACCACGCAGGTACCAGCAGGCCTCTCGATCCAGCCTCCCTTGCGTAAGCGGCGGGAGCGACATTGGGCAGGGATGGCGAAAAAAAATCGGAGAGCACGAGCAGTCTGTGCTCCCAAAGTCACATCACGGCTTCTTCCGTTCTTGATCTTGAAGTTTTGTCTTGTCTTATGCACGAGGAAATGCTTTTCATGAACGCAGAGCGGGTAAAGCACATGACCTTGGAATGGCTGAACGACATCGAATTCGAACTGTCGAAAGCACTATCAACAGATATTGGTATCCATTCTGTAATGCCGTAACAATCAGCGGTCCGCTATCTTGCCTCTTGATAACCGTCTGAGCGCACAGGAAGCTCCCTTCTGGCTTGCCTTGACGAATAGACGTCTTCTTGGACACGGTGGCAAAGCTGGTAGCGACCGGCGATTGTAGAATATCCCTGAACCAAACGGAATAAAAGTTCACATGTCCGGATGAAAGCGGAAGCAAAGCCAACTTTGCCGTGAGAAATTTCGGTTGAAGTATCAGACACGAGTTTCCATCAGCCACGACAGTGCCACGACTAGGGCAACAACATCGCCTCTGTATATCAATCAAGTCGTCCTCCAGACGCATCTATCGATCTTTTCGACCCAAAACCATTCTCAAGATGGATGTGAGTGGAATCCCTTCGCGTTTCAGGAATTCGATGGCTGATTCCTTCGCGTCCGCAGCCCAATTTCTTCCAAGGTCTGCATACTCTGCTCGAGCACACTTTGGCTCCAGACACGAATGTCATCAAGCAGGTATGCAGCGGCGCCTCTGAAAGCTCGGTCTAGATATTGAAAACGTTCCCCCTGCAGGCAACTGCCGAGCTGAATACCAACTACTACAAGAACCCGCAATGCATTCCGGCTCTTTTCGAGGCTGCTTCGCAAAGCGAGAACCAGGGTGTAAGTCTCGCCGCGAGAGACGTGTAACGATGTTGTACTAACTCGCAACAAACAGGTCCGACAACTGGCTGCAAATGAATTGCGGAAACGAGTCTGGCACAAGGATGGAAAGATGTGGGGGACTGTTCCCCAGGAGTTCAAGGCCAGGATCAAGCAGGGTTTGCTGGAACGGTGTCTTGTTGAACCTGTGTGAGTTTGGTATGCATTCAGTGGGGATCGTCACTTACACCGCAATATGTAGCAAGATCGTAAGGCATGCTCTTGGACGTGCCGTCGCTGCCATTGCAGACGTCGAACTTTACGGTCCATCCGGTCACGCCTCATCATCGCAAGCAGGAACTCAACATCTCGCCGAATGGCCGGAACTCTTCCCCTTCCTGACATCAAATACTCAGGCTGCTGCCGCTGAACATCGAGAGGTCGCCATCTTCATCCTGCATAGCATATTGGAAAGCACGCGGGAATCCTTTGTCGAGCAAATGATGGATGGATTGTTCAACATTTTCGCCGTGACACTGAACGACCAGAACGAGGACGTCCGTCTGATGACATTGAAGGCGCTGGGCAAGATGGCAGAATTCATCGACTTGGACGAGAAGGCTTTGATCGTAGGTTGCCGAGAGCTCACGACAAAGCTGCTTGCTCACACTTTCCCCGTCAGGCGCGATACCAATCTCTTATACCGGGCATGCTGCAGGTGCTGCATCAAACTGTTGCCCTTGACAACACAGATGGCGCCAAAATCGCCTTCGACGTATTCGAAACCCTTCTGATCCTCGAAACACCACTCATTGCCAAGCACTGCCGGGAATACGCAGATCTCTGTCTTGCAGCTGCCGGCAAACAAGACGGTGACGACGACATCCGAGTGGCCGCTTTGAACAGTTTGACGTGGCTGATCACGTATAAGAAGAGCAAGGTTCAGAACTTGGGTTTGGCCGGTATGATCATCGAGCGATTGCTGCCAATCGGATGCGAAGGTACCATGGACCCGACAGAGGATGACGACGATGTCGAGGAACAGCCGTCCAAGATCGCTTTCCGAACGCTCGACGAGTTGGCAAAGGCCCTGCCACCTTCGCAGGTCTTCCCTGTGCTTTCTGGACAGCTGCAGAAATACGCCTCATCAGCAGACCCTCGAATGAGGAAGGCAGCCTTGATGGCATTCGGTGTTACCGTTGAAGGTGTCAGCGAGTACATCCGACCACATATCGCGCAGTTGTGGCCCTTGATCGACGCTGGTCTGGCTGACGCGGACCCAATGGTCCGAAAGGCTGGTTGCATCGCGCTCGCCTGCACCTGTGAATGGCTGGCCGACGAGTGCGCCGAACGACACGAACACTTGGTTCCGACTCTGTTCAACTTGGTCAGCGATGCTGCCACCCAAAAAGCCGCCACTGCCTGTCTCGAGGCATACCTCGAAATTCTCGGCGACAACATCGCCAAGTACCTCACATTGCTGATGGAAAAGCTTTTGGTGTTGCTCGAGAGTGCTCCTACCAAAGTCAAGATCACTGTCACCGGTGCCATCGGATCCGCTGCATTCGCATCCAAAGAGGGCTTCCGACCCTACTTTGAGGAGACCATCAAGCGAATCGCACAATTCTTCCAGCTCGACGGCGAAGGTGATGAAGCTTCGTTGCGAGGTGTCGCCTTGGACACTCTCGGCACATTTGCCGAAGTTGTTGGCAAGGACATGTTCAGGCCATACTTCCAGGAGCTGATGAACGTCGCTCAGCACTTTATCACGGGAGAATCGCGTCTGAAGGAGAGTGCCCTTCTCTTCTTCGGCACAATGGCCGGTGTGTACAAGGAGGAATTCGCTCCTTACGTTCAGCCATCCGTGCAGTTCCTCTTGGCCAGTGTCAAGCAGAGCGAAATCGATGACGAGGACAAGAACCCGGAGCGTCTGGCCGCCATGGTTAACGCCTTCAACTCTGGAAGTGGTTCCGGCTCTGCTGTCATCGATGTCAATGGTGACGAAGACGACGCGGACGACGACTTCGAGGACCTCGAAGATATTTACGGCAACATTAACAGCGAAATCGCTATTGAGAAGGAGATCTCCTTTGAAGTTTTGGGTCAGGTGTTCGAAGCTTGCCCTCAACCGTACCTGCCTCAGCTGCAAGACGTTCTCGAGGAAATGTTCAAGACTGGTCTCACCCACTTCTACGAAGGCATCAGGAAGGCGACCGTCAACAGCTTGTTGATCATCCTCCGCACGTTCTACGAAATGCAGCAGCCCCAGGAGTCGCAGGCAGTCTCGCCGCAAGTCCAGGAATTGATCGACTTGGTTATGCCCAAGGTTATGGAGATGTGGGAGAACGAGGACGACAAGTGAGTCATCTTCTACTATTACGTCCGTCGTTCCCTCCCTTTGGCAACAAAAGATGAGACAATCACTCAGCTCACCTCGAGATACCAAGTATCTATGAGATGAATTTATCCGAACAACGCAATAATCTCTGATTCTGCCTGATCCGCCTCGCTTGTCATCCTTGCCATCTGGTCGATCCATATACTGATGTTTGATTGGTCTTTGCCATTCATAGGCAAGTCGTCATCCTTCTTTGCTCCGCATTGCAGGAAACCATCAACACCTGCGGTCAATGCATCGTGGAAGGACGTAAGTACATTAAGACCCTTGTGGATTAGATATCAACTCATATCCCTGCGACAGGACAAGACGAGATCCTCAACCATGTCAAACTCATCCTCGAGAAGAAGTCGGAGTGCCAGATCGACCTCGACGCCGAGGAGGACACGGAATTGCTTGCCGAGTCGTCGGAGTACGAGAGTGTGCTGATCAGCAACGCTATGGACGTCGCTGGCGCCATGTGCTCGGCATACGGCCCAGCGTTCGCGCCGAAACTGCAGGTCCTCTTCAACCAGATGTTGGCGTATGCTGTGAGTAGCCTTTTCGAATTTCCCGGTGATTTTCATGCTGAAGCGGGACCCCTTTAGGATTCAAGTCGACCTGGTAACGAGCGTGCATTCACCATCGGATCCGTCGGAGAAGTCATTACCGGTCTTCAGAGCGGCATCACTCAATACACTCAACCCATCCTCGCCATCTTGTCCCGAACTTTGCAGGACCCTGAGGCCGAAGTGCGGTCAAATTCCGCATTCGCTGCTGGTGCCTTGATCGAATGGTCCGAGGTCGACTTGACTGCCCAGTTCGGTGCGCTCTGTACCGCGCTTTCCGCCTTCTTCAAGGTCGACAACACCTCGTCCGCCGATGAGGTCCACGCCAAGGACAACGCTGCCGGCTGCATCGCTCGAATGATCCTCAAGAACAACGCCGCCCTGCCGCTGGATCAGGTTCTTCCCCTTTGGTTCGGTGGTTTGCCACTGACCAAGGACTTCATCGAGAACAAGCCCGTCTTCGACGCCATCTTCTTGCTCTTTGAACAACGTCAAGACGTCATCCAGCCTCATCTGGCCCACCTCTTGTCCCTGTTTGGCTACGTGCTGCAGCCGGCACAACAAGGACAACTGACGGACGAGACCCGACAGAAGCTCGAGCAGCTGCTGTTGGCCCTTCGATCTACCGTTCCCGCCGAGATGTTCACAGCTGCCGGCATCCAGTAAAGACAGCGTTCGATAACGAACAACAGCATCATCAACGTGTGCGATAGACGGGAACCGCGGCATCAATTGTAGAATGGTGGGATAGACAGCAACATCTTTTATCCTCTTGCTTGTTGTGTGAAGACTGCAAGATACCTGATTGTATGTAAACGGCATTATGTAACGATTCATGCTTTACGATTCTTCCTGATGCGAAGTAAGCTGCCTTGGCTCAAGTGCTGAACCTGCTGACTCGCCCTTCGTTGCCTTTATCACTGTATATGTGACGTCCGTTCTCTCGGGGAGCAGCCGTCCATCATAGAGTTTCGTGTTTTGGGAATCGTGTCTAAATCCTGTGCCTAAATGTCTTGGGAATCGTGCCTTGGGTCTTATGTCTTGAGTCTTGTGTCTGTAATCTTGTAACATCCATTAACATGCTCGGGCCGGCAAGGTTGGCCACCAAACCTATCATATGCATATCAAATCGTCACTCGAGGGTGACGTATCCAGTACGTCCCAAGGTGACATCTCGTATGGTATACTAGATACAGTATTGCGCGTCGGCACTCCTACCCTTTATGACCCTCTATTACGCTCCCGCCCAACGCCTACATCGCCTCTGTCACTCTGTCCACAAACCGCTGGAACCGCTCCGCCTTTCCCACCTGCTGCCACACGCTCATCCACACGGGCAACAACCGCGCCCCTCCGACGCCGAACCCAAGCCAGGCATCGACCAAGCCCCTCGCGAACACAATGACAAACGTCCAGAACCAGATCCGCCCCGCCCATCCGCGTACGCGCCGGTCCGTGAGTTTCTTGAACGCGATCTCGGCCGTCATCCCGAGCCCAAAGAGGAGGAAGGAGCGCGTGACTTGGGCGCGCGGGGAGGTGCGACCGACCATGGTGAGGGTGCCCATCTCGTGCATGAGCGAGGAGATGGAGAAGGCGATGAGCGGGGATGCAAGGGAGCGGTAGCGCGCGGGGAGGAGGAGGGACGGTGCGACGAATGCTTGCTGTGAAGATGGGAACGGTCAGCGATGCTGAGGTGGGAGCAGGAAGGTGAAAAGATTTACGCGGAAGATCTGTGGTCAAGAACAAAGTATTAGTTGACGTCACATGTTTCGTTTGAGGTGAGGCGCACCTGATGCCACCGCTTGCCCCAGAACTGCAACAGACTATCCGCCATCAACGGCCGATCCATCAACCGCGGCCACTGGCCCGCATCCTGTCCCAACAATCCGAGACCGCCGAGCGCGGCGAGGTGGTACCCGAGGCACAAACCCTGGTAGAACGCCATGCCGGTGCAAAAATGCACAAAGACGATATGGCCTTGTCGTATGCACCACGTCAGCAGGGGTGCCCAGGACGTCCGGAAGAGCGCCGGAAAGTTGCGCTGGACGAGTCGGACGGCGGACGCGGCGGAGGCGTAGATGCTTCCCCCGCGCGGGGAGCCGATTCCGTGACGCCCAAAGGTGTGGAACGCGAACGTAAGGGAATCAAGGAGGAGCCAGTGCCCGAGAGCGTACTGCGCGTGTACCCGTAGTGCTTTCCGGTTCACTTGCCGCTGGGTGAGGCGTTCCCCCTCGCGAGGTGAGGGAATGTCCGTTCGTGGCTCGTGCGATGGGTACGGGTCGAACGTGACGGGCAGGCCGCCGGTCCAGCCGATGAGTCGTGTCGAGGTGATGAGGTGAAGGGCATCGTATGCTGGTCCGGAAGAGTCGATGCGTTCCGGTCCGTGTCGGAGGGTCGAGTAGACGAGGGAGATGACGGTGTACTTTTTGCACGAAAAGGGTGAGCTGTGCTCGGAGAGTGGAAGGAGGTACTCACGAACACGGCTGCACAGCCAAGGACAAAGTTCCAAATCACGTACCGCTCGTCGGTCACGCGGTGGTCGAGCCATGCATTCTTGATACTCGACAAGCTGAACGGAATCAACGCGAGCCGGGCAAGGCGACTTGTCGGGCCATACTTGAGCAAGAGGTACGCCTGAACGTAGAGGATCGCAAAGGGGATCACGAGGATGGGCGTGTTGGCGAGTGTGTAGGGCTGTATGGTGTTGATGTCGACGGTGATCGGCATGGTGGCAGTGAGGAACCGAGGTCCGGTGAAGGATGATGGAACGGAATGGAATGCCACTCAACATGATCTGCCTCTGTGAATTCCCGTCAACCCGCTCTGTCGTCATCGTTTATTTACTTTGTTGCCGGGAAATGACACGCCTTGGCTTGGCATATGTTACTTGTTCGGACCTTGTATCGTGGCTGTGGCGATATCTAGATTGGCAGTGATTGCTGATGCAAGGTCATCAGCTGGAAGAGGTAGGCTGATGAGGACAGGTATGTTGAACGACTCTCCACGTTGATTATCGACTGACGCCAACGGTTCCTCTTCTCTTCTGAATATCTGAATATCGTCATCCGTTGATTGGTGACTCGTCTCGATCGACAAAATGTTTCACTTCCGACAGTGGCAGTGGCACGATCGTCATATTGAGCGATTCAGATTCGCCTCGTACATTCGACGACACAATACACATTCATTCAACAACCATGTCCCTCCTCGCTAGATCACTGCCCCTCAGAGGTTCCTCCATCTCGGCCCGGCTATCTCTCGGCGCGCAAAGGACGCTGGCGACGTTGCAGGAGAAACAAAATGGGCTGAAACCGTGAGTCGGGTCGGGATACGTGGGAGATGGTGTACTGATTTTCGAGTTGCAGACCGACGGGTAAGCTCAAGACCTTTAATTCCCGCAGTCTCCATCGCTGACTCTTTCCGAAGCCGTCGTCATGATGAACATGGGCGGTCCTTCAACCGTAAGTCAACGCAGAATGAATAAAATCCTCTCGTGCTCATAATCCTCAACCGCCTCGCAGATTCCCGAGGTGCACGACTTTCTCTCCCGCCTCTTTCACGACCACGACCTCATCCCGCTCCCGTTCCAATCCTACCTCGCGCCCGTCATCGCCAAACGCCGCACCCCGAAAATCGAACAGCAGTACACCGAGATCGGCGGTGGTTCCCCGATCCTCCGCTGGACCCGGACCCAGGGCGCGGCCATGTGCGCCTTGCTGGACGAGTTGAACCCGTCCTCGGCCCCGCACAAGCCGTACGTCATGTTCCGGTACGCCGAGCCGTTGACCGAGACCTGTCTCGAGGAGATGCGCCGGGACGGCGTGACGCGCGCAATCGCCTTCACGCAGTACCCGCAGTATAGCTGTTCGACGACGGGGAGCAGTTTGAACGAGTTGATGCGCGTGGCAACGCTCAGTACGCGGCGCCAAGGAAACAACAGGCAGCGGGACAATAAGACGGACGTCAAGTTGGCGGCCGAGGCCAAGCAAGAGGCCGGAAGTGAGGAAAAGCTCATCAAGGGTGGTCTCGCCTGGGGCGGGAATGGAGAGGTCGAGTGGAGCGTTGTGGATAGGTGGCCGACGCACGAGGGCTTCATCGAGGTCAGTCGAGAGGTGTTCAAGGTGGGAATACCCAATTGACCGCTGTCGCAGGCCGTCGCGAAAAACGTCAAGGACGGATTGGCAAAGTTTGCGCCGGAAGATCGCAAGGACGCCGTGATCATGTTCTCGGCGCATTCGTTGCCGCTCTCGGTCGTCAAGTAGGTCCTCCTCCCACATATCAATCTTGCCCATCACATCACTGACCCTTGCGCAGCCGAGGAGACCCGTACATCACCGAAGTCGCCGCGTCCGTCCTCGCCGTCATGCAAAAACTCGGGTTCACGAATCCGTACCGGCTCACGTGGCAATCCCAAGTCGGGCCCTCGGCATGGCAAGGGCCGCAGACGTCGGATTCCGTCAAGGGGTTCGCCAAGTTGGGCAAGAAGAATATTCTGTTGGTCCCGATCGCGTTTACGAGTGATCATATCGAGACGCTGTACGAGTTGGATATCGAGGTCAAGGAGGAGGCACATGAGGTACGTCGCGTTCCCGGGCCATGCCTTGAACCTGACTAATCCTTCTGTTACAGCTCGGCGTCAATCTGCAACGCGCCGAGTCGCTCAACGACTCGCCCATCTTTATTCGCGCCCTGGCGGATATCGTCTCGAACCACTTGACCGACTATGAGAGCGGCAAATGTGGCCCGACGAGCGTACAGATGGGCCTGCGGTGTCCCGGGTGCACGAACCCGAGGTGCGAGAGCAGCAAGACTTTTTTCGCCAAGGGGGGAAAGCTCGATGCGACGGCGTAAAGTGGATCACAGAGCTTGAAATGAGCGTTATATAATGCATGATAACCGATGAGCATTTCTTATCTTGCTCATCGTCACTCGTATCGGCCCTCGTACAACGTGTGGTATCCGTCTCATACTTCCATCTCAGCGGTCGCATCTTCATACGCCTTAAGGACGGCTTTTCGGCTGTTGGAACCTCTATAAGTGACCCCGCCAGACTTGTCCTTGCCCTAGGAACAGGATAAGTGTCCGTTGCTGACCGGCCAGAGCCGAAACTTACGATCAAGAACATTTCATCCGTAGCTGCGGCACGGAATTTCGGTCAGTTTCGTCGACCTGGTGTTCCCCTTCCTGCCTACCTTTGTCGTCTCCCAGATTAGCCAAGAATCCCTGGGTGACCCATGCATAGCTTCGAGTTCGGTCGTAGAACCGGACCAGCCATACCCGTTCGTTGTTCGCCGTCTTGGGCTTTTCACGCCACACGCGATCTCCAATCTCGTCATAGTCGAGGTCGGCATTGACGATCTCGGCAGGGTAATACGGGAAACCTTTGACTGTAGTAGCAGATTTCAGCAAGACGTCCAGGACGAGGAGCACACATGTGTCCGTACTCTGAGCCCAAACTGGGGATCGACATACAAAGTCAGCAGGGAAACCAAGCATACCGTGCAGCGGAACTCACCCAACGTTCCGTCCGGGTACGGATCCTGCCATTTACCGACGGCCGTCGATCCATTGGTTCCTCGCAACGATGCCAGTCGCTCGTCCCGCTCTTCGTCTTCATCGGGTTCGGCATCGTCTTCCACTGCGTCTTCTTCTTGCTCTGCGGTATCTTTTGAATTTCGGCACATTCCGACTTTGGATTGATCCCCTACCGAAGACAAGGTCAACGTGTCCGAGTCCGTCGGGGTCGACGTCTTCTGGACGGCGGTCTTGCGTGTAATCTCCTTGTCTTTTGATGATGTCGACTGCAGGCGAGGCCGTTTATAGTGCTCTGGGAGCAAATAGTCTGAGTCCGAGTCATATGTTCGTTTCCGAATGCGGGTGCCCAGCACTGGGGATGCGCTGGAGACATCCATGTCTGTCCTGGATGGTTGTGCCAGATCGCTTTTCTGCTTGGTAACATCCGCTTCCGCATCGCTGTCTGGGATATCACTCAGTTCACTCAATGAGCTTAACGAGCTCTCGGAACGTGCGGGAGAGGTCTGTCGAGGCACTGTTGGCAAGGCCGCTCGCTGATTTGCGCTGGTGATTTCCAGCGTTGCAGGGGGTGGTGGAACGTCGTTGGCATCTACCGACATTCGCGAACCAGGCTCGGCAGTGGACCTTGCATCCACCGCCGACGATGCAGATGTGTCGGTCACTTTACTCGCTGTTGCAAGGGAAAGGAATGAGTGTCCAAGTCCATGTGTGAGCGGGTCTCGCTCACATTTGCGCTTCTTGTGAACCACCGGTTCCAGCAGGCGCTCGCGTCTTCCTCCTCTCTTTGTGCCCTCTGGCAAGACCCAACCTACATTGAAACGCTTAAAGTCGGCGCGGGAATCGAGATCTTCCACCACAAGCTCCATCGCCATCCTCTTGTCACGCTCGCGTCGCTCTTTCGGGCCAAGTGGCGAGTATGTTTCTTTCCCGACAACACCTCGCTCGGCCTTGTCGAGGGGAACGACTTCTCCCGAGCTGGCGGAAGTCAAGTCGCCGCTAGCTGTTACCCCATTGGGCTTGCCGTCCGCCTTGCTTCGACGTGCCCGTCCGGTGTTCCTCGTGTCGTCCGCGCCTACTTCTGCCGTACGCGAGCGTCTGGCTCGCCCAAGTTCCGCGGTAATCGTTTGGCCAGCGGCATTTGCCGCCTGTCGACGTGACTTGCGGCGTGTCCCATCCTCAAAGTGCTCCAACGCGGGCGCCGGCGCTTCCGTTGCAAGGGTATCGATACCCATCGCCACCGTATGCCGCGTCGATCGTCCCGGTATACGCGGGCCGTCATATTTCGCCGCTCTGGCTTGCTTCCGCGCAAGAGCCTCGTCTTTATCGACTCGCTGCTTTGGCTTTGGCGGCGGCGTAGGCGGTCGCGGTGGTTCGAGTTCGTATGTAAATAGTTTCTCAAGGAGAGTACGATCTTCTTCAGCGCTGGGCTCTTTCAATGCGCGTATTGCGGCCTCGGGAGCCTCGAGCACCATGTCTTCCGGGCTGGCGGTAGCGGGGAAGGCCCCCAGGTTTCGAACCTCTTCTACAAGTGAGGCAAAGACGGGGGCGGCCGCTTTCTGGATTCTCATCGCCAACTTGCGGTAAATATTGCCCGGTTGAATGTTGTACTGTATGGCGTTGTCGAGCACCAACGTTATGTCCCTCTGGAGCGCAGACCTTAGCGGGTACGATGGGGGCATTCTGGCTCCATGACTTACGAGAAATTCAGCAAGGTTCAAGTAGGTATGATCGGCGAGCTTGCGCTCGATTGCCTTCCAGTACATGGGCTCTTTGATGATAACGTAGTAATCCGGCGCCTCGGCGGGCGGAACGGGATGCATGAAAAGCTCTGAACGGTCCATTCTGGGGCAGCATCAGCACCGACCAGCCGGAAATAGGGGAAAGGGCTCACTCCATGACCTTGGTATACGCCTCGCGCAACACGGCATCCAACGGGAACACCGACTCCTCGACAAACTGCTTGATGATCCGGGCTTGGCGAAGTTTCTCCTGTTCTCGTTTGCGAACGAGTTCTGCGAGCATGCGGACGCGTTCGAGGTCGTTTCGGACTTTGATGAGGTACTGTCATCCAGCGTGTCAGACCCGCGACCTGTCAACCTATACTTCCGACTTTTACCCGCTCACCTCGAGTTTCCGAGCCTTTTCCGCATCCGTCTGTTCCTTGGACTGATTCGAAGCCGTCCACGGCTCGAGGTACAACCGCTTCAACAACGGCGCCCCGCGCCTCGCCTCGCGCTTCAAACTCCAATACCGGCAAATCTTCTCGACGTACTCGCGCATCTTGCGCAGTTTTACTTTGGAAATGTATTGCACGATGCTCGCGACGATGATCCCGGGCACCAAGGGCGGGCCCGAGGTGTATGCCTTGGCGTGTGCCCGTGCGGATTTGGATGTTGCCGCCGTAGGGGCCGGGGGAAGGCTGACGCCCTCGGCGAGGTACCTGATGGGCGGTTGACTTTTCGCGGCGGCGGCGGCGGCGGACGCCAACGAGGCGTCCGAGGGGATCCCCTTTTTCCGGCGTTTCTCACCGCCCGAGGGAGTATGCGTTTCTTCCCGGTACTGAAGCTCGGCGAGTCGATGCGTCTTTTCGACGCCCTGATCCCCCTCTTGAACGAGATTGAGGATCCGATCCGGCTAGTCGGCGCATATGAGTGTCGACTCGTTATCCCGTGTGCTGACTACTTACAGGTAAGTGCCGATGACACTGCGCCCGAAGCACACCGTCGTGGTTCATGCTCTTCATACTGCCCAGCAACCCGTGCGCACGGGCGCAGGTCACGTGGAACGCCGTAAAGCAGGTCTTGGTATCGCATTGAATACACGCGCCGGCCTTTTGCTTGCATATGTAGCACGTCTTTCGTGGCACCCATCAGCGACACGGCACTCGCGTCACGCCACGGAAGGGGAACTCACGAGTTTCCACCGCGACTTGGGAATCGCCTCGACACCCTCGATCGGCTCCATGTATACGGAATTGCTGACGCCTACCTCGGGGATCCAGATCGCGCACAGGAGGTGGGCCCAGGCGCCCTTGTTGGTCTGTTTGTAGGCGCCGCCTTCGTTCGGACAGAAGATGCAGTCCTGGAGAGGAGGGTCAGGCGCGTGGAAGGATGGGCTACGAGGGGACTTACGACTGGGTTCTCGGGCTCTACGGTGCATTTGCGACAGAGCCATTGCCCCTCGGGGATGTACGGTACGCCGTAGCAGTCTACGCGGGGGACCTCGTCAGTGTCGGAACGAGCTTACCAAAGACGGGCGAAGGCGTACCTTGATGCACGGCCAGGTTACATCCGTCGCAGAACACGATCGCGTTCGAGTTTTCCCCCTCGCCGTCGTCGCACACGGCGCACTTTGAGTCTTCGTTGGTCAGGTTGGCGTGTTTCGATGGGATGCGCTTGACCTGTAACGTGCAGGGGAGCCGTCAGTACGAGGCATTGGCTTGTCGCTTCGCTCGTGGGGTTGCCTGCGGCGCCGAGGCTACGACGCACTCGAAGAGGGATTCTCGCTGCGCTCGACGAGACGTTTCATTCTCGCTGCGCTCGAGACGACTCACCAAACTGAACCACTCCTTTTCCAACCGATCCATCACAATCTCAAACACCTCGTACCCCATCCTATCCAGCCCTTCCCTCACCCTCCCCTCATTCGCGCGATCCAGCCACTCCCGATCCTGCTCATCCATATCATATTCGACCTGATTCGCCAACTCTACCTCGATCGGCTCGACATGCCGGATATAATGATCCCCATGCACGGCGGCGTACTCTTCCGGCGCGACGTTGTACCCAAACGCCTCGAGAAGGGGAAGCGGGAGCTGCGCCTTGTCGGCCTTTGTCCGCCGGTCGAACGCGTTCCTCGCATCGCCGCCGCCGTCGTCGTCGTCGTCGTCCGCCGAGTCACCATCACCGCCGACGACCCTGAAGGAGACACGGGGCAGGTCGGCCGGGTTGATGGTAGTGTTGTATGCCTTTGTGGCGTGGTCGACCGCGGAGAGGGACGAGGTTGAAGACCTGGCCATGGCGGCCTTTGGAGTCGAGTAGCCACTGAATGGAGGGCGTCAAGGGTCTCTGTCTCGGTGTTGACTGTATTGTGAATAGGAGACGATGCAAGGTGACTAGCGCCCCGATCGCACAGAGGAAGGGAGGAAGGGGAGGTTATCCCGTTTGTATAGGACATTATTGACTTGTTTCCTTTCTTCCCTCCTTCCTCCCCACACACACCATGGGCCGCAGAAAACCCCAATACATAGACGACTCGGACTCAGACTCTCCTCGCACTCAACCCGACTCGGAAGGTTTCAATTCCCAGGAAGACGCAGACTCGCGCGCGGAACGGCGCTTGTTTGAGCGTAACGGGCGCAACAAACGGCGACGGACGGGCGGCAAGGAGAGTGCGTGGGAGGGCATCTTTGGCGACGAGGAGGAGGAGGAGGAGCAGCCTAGACGGCGGGGAAAGGCGACGACGACGGGGAAAGCGGCGTTCACGTGAGCCGTCTCTTAAACTGTTGTAAGGGCATGTGCTGACCCTTTTTCTTTGGCAGAGCGCCGAATTTCGTAAAGACCTCGAACACCACCACTACGCGACCGGACGAGCGTCCCGACAAAGAGGAAAGCGGATCGTCGGAAAACTCGAGCGGCGAGAATTCCGAGGATGAACGCAGCGCACGTCCGCCCGTCGATCGGGATCTGTCGGATGACGAAGAGGATGAGCCGCGCCGCGGGATGGGGATCGGTGCGCGGGGAATCGGATCAAGAGGAGGTCTCGGAGCCGGTATCGGTATCGGCGCACAAAGAACAGGTGGTGGTATCGGGTCCCGGACGGCGCCCTCGATGACCGGTCAAACGACGTTTGCGCCGAGCACGTCCGGCACATTCACGCCCGCCGCCCCCGCCGCCGCTGCCGCCGCCGCGCCCGTCGAGCAACTCGACATGCAGAGCGGGCTCGGGACGGCCTCGCGTGCGCGTCTCGAGCGAGCGGAAGAGGAGATGATGTACCCGAAGGACGAGGCGCATGCCTATCCTCGGGGATTCGGGAAGCAACAGGCGCCGCCGCCGCCGCCGCCGCCAACGGGTTCGGGGACCGGCTCGAAACGTGCCAACGCGTTCTCCGCTCCCCCACCGAGATCCGGCTCGTCAACGCCCACCCCTCGCCCGGAAGTAACGCAGAAAGATCTCCGCCACTTGAACAGCATCAGTAACACTTTCGGCGCGCGAATGCTCGCGAAGTTCGGCTGGGCGGCTGGTAAAGGTCTCGGCGCGGACGAGAGCGGAAAAGCGGTCCCGATCGAGGCCAATGTCGGCCTGCAACGTGGTCAAGGGATCGGCAAGGGCGTCCGGACCGAGCAGAGTCGGCGGGATGCAAAGGCCCGTGGGGAGGTCGTCAGTTCGGATGAGGAGGAACGTGGGAAGCGCAACCGCCGGGCAAAGGGTAAAGCCGAGGGCAAGCCGGTAGAGGATAGGACCAAGGGCGACGGCGCGAGCTGGAAAAAGCAGAAAAGGGTCAAGTTGAAGGTCGAGCACAAGACGTATGAGCAGTTGATTGCCGAGGCGGGCGAGGGCGTCGCGCAGGATACCGGCTTGGTTCTCGATGCGCGAGGTGGCGAGGTGCGGGTTTCCCTTTTCTTGCCAAAGCGTTTTGCTGATTCGGCTTTTGGTCCAGCTCAAGGAAGTATCCTCTGTCGCGGCCGCCACGGCATCCTCCCACTGGACCCCGTCAAGCGACAAGACCCAGCTCCCCGAACTACGACACAACCTCCGCTTGATCCTCGACGTCGCCGTGTCCGACGTTGCCGCGCTCGCGCGGGAGGGCAAGGGGATCGAGGAGAAGAAACAGTTTGCGACGCGCGAGGCCGAGAGGCTGGAGAGGGTCAAGAGGGCGGATGAAGAGAGTGCGTACGATCTTTTTTATTTCTCATTTCATGCTTGCTCATGCGCGTCGAGGTAGAAATCACCCGCCTACAGGCGATACACGCCATTACGCAACACATCGCGTCTCTGGCGTCCAACGCGGCAGCGCAAACCGCGTCGGACCCACTTGAGCCCTTCGAGGGCGACTTTACCAGGTTGCTGGAGGACTTCCGGGCCGAGTATGACGAGTATGATCTGGACGAGGTGATTGTTGGCGCGATCGCACAAGTGGTGAGTCATGGACTTCCGTCCGGGAGAAAGAGCTCTAACCCGCCCCATAGCTCGCGCCCTTGTTCCGCGCTTTCGAGCCCCTGGCACAGTCAGATGCCTTGCTGAAGGCACTGCAGAAATGGAAACGGGCTTACCGGTACTCAGAGTCAGATCGGACGCAGATGACTGCCGTGGAAGTTTACGGAGCGACTCAGTTGCCGAGCGGGAACGGACAGGCTGGGTATGTGTGGCGGGTAATCGAGGTCGGTCAATGGCTGATTCGCATTCCATCGTAGAAACGTGATGACACCCTTCGAGAGCCTGATCTACCATCTGTGGCTGCCGAAAGTGCGGTCTGCACTAAAGTAAGTCTCCGCTGCGCACATGTCTTCCATCAGCTCACCTTTGCCTCAGTAACGACTGGGACGTCAACAACCCACAGCCCGCCGTTCACTTGATCGAAACCTGGGGTCCCATCCTGCCTCGTTTCATCCTCGACAATATAATCGATCAACTCATCCTTCCCAAGCTGCACAAACAGGTGCGGGACTGGTCCTGGAATCCCCGACGCATCAAGACGGGCCAGGAGCCGTTCTCGTTGGCGGCGATCGTGTTCCCCTGGTTGGCTCCGCTCAAATCGCGGTCTGACCATATTCTCGACGAAGCCAAAATTCGAGTGGGCGAGGTGATGAAGCGGTGGAAGGTCAAGGACGCCATACCAGAAGAGCTCAAACTCTGGAAAACGGCAAGTCGCAACGTTTCGTTCCCGACCGAGTTCAATCTGACCCTTGCATGCCCTCAGGTCTTCTCCCGCGGCAAATGGGACACGCTCGTCCTCCTCAACATCCTGCCCAAGCTTGCGCAACATCTCGAGAGCGACTTTGAAATCAATCCTCGCGCTCAGGATATGGCTCCGCTGGACCGCGTCCTCGGATGGAGTGGTCTCATGCGCGATTCAACGTTTGGCCAACTGCTCGAAGAAAAGTTCTTCCCAGCGTGGCTGGAGACGTTGCACTTCTGGCTGATACAGCCAAACTACAGCGCAGGGGAAGTCGCATCTTGGTACGTCGTTTTGTGCTCACAGCTATCTCCTGTTGCTGATCGCGTTCCCATAGGTATCATTACTGGAAGGACTACTTTGCCAAGTTCAACAACGCTCACGGTGAAAAGCTCACCGAGACTAGGGAGATCGACCACGGTTTCAGAACCGGGCTCAAGCTCATGAACGAAGCCATGTCTCTTGGATCGGACGCTCCCAGCAGATTGGCCAAGCCTGACTTCAAGCCGCTACCGGACAAGCAATCCCGCGCCACGAAGTCCAAGAGCAGTCGGCCTGCTGTGGCGCCTGCGGACCAACCAGAGATCACGTTCAGGACGATTGCAGAGCAGCATGCTGCCGAACACAACCTTCTGTTCGTTCCGACCGGCAAGTCTCACAGTGCCACGGGCAAGCAGCTGTTCAAGGTCAGCAAGAATTTCGACGGCAAGGGTGGCGTTACAGTCTATGTCGGCGAAGATGCCGTGTATGCATTGATGGAAGATGGCGCTTTCCGACCTGTCTTGCTGGATGACATGGTAAAGATGGCGAGCAAATGATTGTAGAGCATTGACATCAGGCAGCCATATATATAATTACGTGCTATATTGATGTATCCTCTGACACGCGTCTCGCACATTGGCGTTCGAGGTCCGCTTCGAGATGGCGATGCAGCTAAAGATCACTATCAAAAGGCGTTGTCCAGTCTTGCTTTGAGCCAACGTGGGTGAAAAGTCCAAGGCTTCCAAGTTGTTGATGCGTTGAACTCGTCTGACGAGAGTATACAGAGAGACGGCTGAGTCGACAGCTGCATCGTATATCTGCGGGCTCCTCAGAATGGATTGCAGGACGCTGCTACATGTCAACGGGACAGTTTGCGCAATGAGAATTGGGTCTGTTGAGGAAGTATGTTAGCTGACCAAGGATGCCGAGCCGAATTCCGTGACTTGCCATCTCCCTCGGGTGGATGCCGACTGAGACGTGCCTTCTTTTGTATGCTCAACGTGTCGATGTTGGAGCTTTCCAAAACAAGTTCAAGACCATTACCTTGCTCAAAGAGATTCAATATCTCAGTCGCAGCGATCTGCAGGATAGCTGGAGGGAAGTCTCCAGCTTCCAGTAGAGCCTGCAGGACATCCAGGTATATATGAGCGTACATGCTGTGGGGGTGCGTCAGCGATCTTTGTCACAGATGACTGAGCGCGCGCTTACCCCTGCCGCTGTATTTCCTGGCACAGCCATAGCAAGATGCCTATCTGACACCAGCTCAGTAGAGGCTGCGAGAAATATGACAATCCGCCGCGAAGAGTTTCCAGGTCGATGATCTGTGCCGTTGCTGCGAGGATAGCTTGCGAGACCACGGTGGTCGATATGGCAAGCAATTTGATAGGAGAGGTCATCCTGGATCCGTGTTATTTAACAATGCATTTTCCGCTTCTGTTCTCACTTACTGGAGCAGATCGTCCCCGATGCCAGAAGACCCAAACTGTAAGGTGGGTGACGAGTAAGTTGAAAGTCCCCTGAGACGTCAAGACGTAAATCCTCTTACAAGAGCTTCTATCCAGCCTCTCAGGGTTTGATCGTCCTCTGGTCCAAGCTCCCGAATATTGAGGATGTTGGCGCACGTCCGTAGTATCTCTGGCTTTCGCAGCTGCAGAATTGGTGCATCCCATTATTATTGACGCCTCTTAATCGCGAGACCAACTACTTACTCGGTATCGGAGGCATATTGTATGCGCCAGGAGATACCAGGCTCCAAAGGTGCCGAACGTTGTCTGAGGATCATCTGCCGAGAGTACGCTGTCGCTGTGGGTGCCTTTGAGGATTCACAAACAGAGCTTACCGTTATTTGTCAAAGATCGTTCATCCAGTACTTGCACAGCGTGATACACGGTTTGGAAAAGTGACTCAGGGCGGCGATACTGACACATCAGGTCCAGCAGTCCCCCGCAATTGGTCATTATGCTCAGGAGGTTATCCGAGACAGTGGTGGCATCCTCCAGTTGCTGGCAGCGAGGGAATTAATTGGGTGATCACTGCTTGAAATATCGGATGAATGCTCACTTGCGTTAGGTGTTGAACAAGAGCCGGCCAAGATCGCGGCGACATAAGGGCTTCGGAGAATTGGCTGGGAAACTGACTGAGTTCGGTATTCGAAAAAGCATACTTTAACCAAAAAGCTCAGATCTTTGGCCGAAGTCTGTCAAGAGACATTGAAAATACTTACAGCGTCCACTTCCATCGCGGATTGTGAGACGTCGCTTATGCCGACCTGGGAAGATGCGTCGTCGATTTTGGTAGGTAGACCTGATGATCCAATGGCGTCTATGAAAAGTTCAATGAGAGATATGTTCCTGTTCCAACGCTCTCAATCTCCTGTCGGGCGGGTCTGAATGATATGCGCAACTTACGATGTTGTGCTACCAGTGCTACCGCTATGTCGCAACTGCAGTAGCAGTTTTTCGCATCTCTCGAGCTCCGGCGTATGTGAGCTTCTAAACTGTTCGACGACTCCTAAGACTGTTTCTGGTGGCTATGATTTGGTTCCCGCAAGAGTGAGCCAGGAAGAGAATCTTATGATGCAAGGGACTCACTGGTAATTGCCAGTGATGGGCAAAGACGCCTGTCTCGCAATTCTCGCCGAGAGCTTTCCAATACTGAAGCACTTGTACCAGACCAGAAAAGCACCAAAACCATGTTTTCCATCCATCTCGTGCTATGATTTCCTTCATCTTCGCATACTTTAGGTTATCAGACATCTCGCCTGACTGTCCGCCGTTCAGATTGAGCATGACCTCGTCCACGCTATCCATCATGCTCATGCTCTGCTGTTCCTCCCGGACCGCTCGTAGCTGGAGATCATCCATACTCGATACGAGCAAGCCGAAGGATGCGCACAGCAGATGGTAGATAAAGGTGGTCGGACGCGAGGAGACTTCGGGAGCGGTGTGGACAAGGCGCTTGTATACCGCAGGCACATCGGCTGCTGTGTCGACAGAAGACACTCCGCCGTTCAGACTCGGTCCTCGAGACGTATCAATTGAATGCTGAACCAAAAAGGTGATATATGGTGGCGCTCCTATCTTGCTTGAGCTCGGAGCTGCGGCGCCCCCTGCGGCCCCGGACGCCGTTGCCAGCCATGGGTCTGGACTGGGCGGAAGAGTCGGTACGGATTGCTCGCCTTCCGCCTCCCCTTCGTTCTTGAAAGCCGGGTCTCCTGCTCCATCCGCAGACGTCGCGAGAAGTTGTATTTCTCGAAAGGCAGTTTGCGGAATTGATGTTACAGCCGCAGCTTTGGCTTGCATTTTAACGACGGCCTCGGCGTCCGAATCCGAGAGCGAATCTAGGCTGGGGATAGTGGAAAGTAGCGCGACAAACAGTTGGCTCAAGGCAGGACGCTCTTCAGTAACATCGTCCAGCATTTCGGTAAGGCTCGCGAGGGTGTCCGACAAAGCGGTCGAGGTTCTTCCGTCTGCACAGCCAGCAGATAGCGCATCCGTGGTCATCGACAGCGGCATGTCAGACATGATGACTTCAGCGATACGTTCGAGGTCGTCTCCGGACGGCTTCTCGGCAGTCAGATTTCCGGATCCCTGCATTCGTCGAGCTAGGAGTATATATTGCACCACATGGTGCACCGAGAGAAAATCGCATGATATGCATTCCCGAAGATACGATGCTATGATCGGCGTTGTGCCGGGAAGTCCTCGGAAAGTGTCCAGGAGACTGCCTATGGTGTCAGACTTAGCAGAGTCTCTCAGGGTCGTCCAATCTGACTTTACTGGCGATTGTAGACCGCAAGTCAAGGTTCGAACCGGTAACCTTCTCCCTCTCTTCATATCTGCGGACAAGCTCGACGAACTGATGGAGTAGTATCGAATGCGTAAGCCAGTGTTCAAGGTTCTATGTAAATGGTGAATGTCACATACTTTCGTTGCGGGTACGGACGACGTGATGCATCCATACAACAGTTGCTGCACAGACATCGCACGGGAGTCGGACTTGGGGCCTGACCTTAACGGACGAACCGGATTTGCAAAAGCTGTCGAGGGACGACGAGATCCTTGAGGGGGTTGCCCAGCTGCCTAGATGCGGTTCGAGTCGTTGAGTTCGCCAGCGTGGGTACTTGTGCGAGCTAATCTATGCAAATTGACCTGCAAGGTGAGATGTCAATTAACAGTACTCGCATCAGCCTTCGGACGGAACTCACCTCATTTCGGCACATGAGACCGATGATCGACCTTTGTTTACTTTGTCAACCGGCTTCGTATAGCTGTCCTCAGTCGTAGCTAGTCGCAGGCGGACCTTGGAAAGTTCCCTGGCCAGCCCTGCTCTCCGTGGGCATGTATCAGAACGTTCAGTCCAGCATGTAGAGGCAAGGTTTGTTCAGATACGAGGAAAGCCGCCTATGTAGCGGAGCGTAGATCGTCCAAGCAGCGACGCAGCCGCCCTCCTCGCGTCGCCAGAGTAAAACCGAACGGTGACGGTGACCCGAAGATACGGATCGGATGCGCTTAGAGATCTCCTCTGGAGCCTGTGATTTCTATGATGCATAGTTCCAACAAAGAAGGCTTTGAAGCATCTATCTACAACAGTTTACAAGGACGGCAGAATCAACGTCATAAGCAACATCATGAAGCCCATTGAGACCGTTCCGACGAGGAGAATGAACATATCTTCCGTTCCGACGGGTCCCATCCTCTTGGCCTGTCGACACGCTTCCTCCATCTCCTTGCCCAACGTGTCGAGCGAAAACATCTGGCGAACTCTTCTCTTGCCGGCAGCGCTGATCCGTTCACGTTGCTCCTGGGGCAATTGGCAAATAAGCTTGACCGCCTCTGCCCAGCTCTCCGCATTCGCCTCGCGTAAGAGTCCGGTGGAGTTCTCGCCCGACATGTCCGGACCGGTATCGACCAGGGTTTCCGTCGGTCCACCATTGTTAACGGCGAGCACGGGCAGTCCGCACGCCATCGCTTCTACCGGTACGATACCGAAGTGTTCGTTTTGCGGGGTGTACAGGAGTCCCAAGGTATTGGGCGAGAGCAAGAGGTACGAGCGCTGTGCGGTAGTGAAGTTGAGCAAGAAGATGACGTTTGTCGAGGCAGAAGCGGTCATTGAGCTCGATCCGGTCGAGCTGCTGAGGGTCACGTGCGACAGTTGTAATTGATCACAGACAGCCCGAAGTCGAGCGAGGGTTTGGATGTTGTCTTCCAACTTGTCGTCGTATCCGCCTGAAATCACAGCGTTAATTTTGGGCTTTCCGCAACCACTTTCTCCTGCTCACCTCCTACCACGAGACGGATGTTCTGATCGAAGACGGGATCTTTCCTGGCCAAGTGGTATGCCTTTACCGCGAGCTCGACATTCTTCTTCCCCTCGAACCGATTCAAAGACAGTAAAGTTGGTCGATCACTGTTAGAAGTGCATTAGTATACGCTATCGGCGCATGAAGGAGATACGTTTCACTCACGACTTGATCAAGTCAACATCCTCCCCCTGCAAATCGTCATTGGAGCCGGAATAGGCGTCGAGGTTGATGCAAGGGTACACAACTTTCGGCACTTCCCTGAGCGAGGGAAAGGCGCGATGATAGATTCGCGAAGTGAATTTGGAATTGGCTAACACGACGTCGGCTTCCCCTTGATGAGGCATACCGCATTAGCACCGCCATAGTTGCGCGATGGATCTCCACTTACCAGTGGTGATCTCCTCCAATTTATCAAAAGGCCATCGATACAGTCTCTTCAGCAATCCTGGACCCCCTGTCTTCTGCCTCCTCTCCGCTCCACGCGCTATCTTTGCACCTCCAGCCTTGTCCGCGGTGATCTCCCACCCTCCGCTGAGCAGTTTGTCGGGGAAATGGCAGTAGAAGACCACACGAGATCCCGTAATCCACCGGAGGATGGGCACACAAACGGAAAGCTGATCGACGATGAAGACGTCAAAGCGGTCTAGTGGCGCCAAGGGTGAAACGTGCGGTATCCGGAAGGGCGAATATGTGGAGAGGATGAGGAGGAAGGTGAGGTGAAGTTGACGGAGTGACGCGAAGATGATGTTAAAGGCATTCATAAAGTTCCGTGGGAAGATGCTGTTTCCCAGTACGTGGATTTCCAGCGTACCTGTGCGAGAGGAAGGTATCTGGCAATCAGCGACAGCATACTCCTTCGCTCCTGCAATGTGACCTACCATCTCTTGTCTCCTCGAAGCACCGATGAGGGTCGTGACGGGAGGTGAATAGCACAACCTCATGTCCTCGTTGTTGTAGAGAGACCGCCGCATCGACAACAAGCCGTTCAGCTCCACCAATACCGAGATCCGGATGAATGAATCCTATGCGAAGGGGACCTTCCTGCTCGTCTTGGGGAGGCATACTTGAGTCTGTGGGCCGATCAAAGGATACAAAGCGCTGGAAAGCAGCATTGCTTTCGTCATGCATCTCCTCGGGGGAAGTCGATGGAAACGGACATGACGGACATATCTCTCGATCGTTTTCGGCTCTCGGCCCGCATTCAAGCAATTCAAGCAAAGCGGGGGAATGCGCTGAGACAAATCGAGGTTTATGGAAAAGGTTGTCACCAAGCTCTATTGTTAAATCATCCTGCCTTCCTATTGTCTACCTTGTGTCGCTACCGCTTTAGGCATTTGCCGAGCGCCACTTTGGCTGTCTCGTCGCCCTTCGCCGAAAACTCACCTCCCTGCGGCACGCCTCGGTCGATCTCGCCGCCAAGGTTCTCAAACCCCATCGACGAAGGATGAACGCTCGACGCTGGGCGTCTTATGACAGAAATTTCCCCAGAGGAGGTCCGGGGCTGTGCAAGAGGCTTAAGATGAAGAGTCGTTGCGTTGCGGAATACGGTTTGCAAAGCTGCAATACGAGTGAGTTGCCCATAGTGATTCCCAGCCCCAGAGCGGAATGAAGCATCCAAGGTTTCTAGCATCCTCCAGCCCATTCTTCCAACTGCGTTAAACTCGTAAGATCGCTCTCTGGTACCGGTATCTTATCGCACGGCCGTCCCCGTCTTGACTTCTACTGTCATTTGTACCGCGAGCATTCGAATACGGCAAGTATTTGCCGAACTCCCTGACCGGATAGTCCGGGAAGTCAGTTTCGAAAACGTTGTCGCCATGCGTTCAGCAAGCCTTCCGGCAAACGCCGTCGTTACAGATGCTTTACAGACCTTGCCCTATTGAGCAATGACTCCATGCCTCACTTCCAAGACATCAATGACCACCCCGAAGATACCCTCCGTTTTCCTCCGTCGTTTGCTTCAAGCTTCAGCACATGTCTGGGCGACGGCGTTCTTGCCTACCCTGGAAGGTTCGCGTCAACAGATCCTCAATCGTACAATGGTCGTCTCTTCACCACCTGACCTGTATGTCCGGCGTCTGTCTCAAGCTATCCTGCATGAAATCCAGCATGGGATCAACTTACCGATCATATGCTATTCATGCAGAACGAATCATGGTCGCATTGTCCCGAGAAAACTTGATGGTCGCGTAGCGTAGCCTAGGTCGCTGTCTACAATATCTCATGAGTATCCCTGGAGTGTCCACTCAGATCCCAGCAAACAGCACCCCAGAAGACCACCACTTCGCAGCGACCAGTCATTCCCGATTTCGCCAAAACCCAAGGTCCCCTGCCACTGGTCGTGTTGGGCGACATCGACGTCCCATCATCCATGATGGAAGAAGCTGTGATCCCGCCATCACGGGAACCGCAGAATCAGCACCTTCGCGGGACTTCTGCCTCGCCGACACTGTCTTCTTCATCAGGCTATTCCTTTTCTTTTCCATCCGAGATGTCAGACGGGGCGGATGATGAAGATCTGTTTTGGAATGCGAGCTCGACCGGGGATAGCCAAGGTGTATTCTTGCCGCTCACGCCAAAATCGCCTGCCCAGCACCTCCGACACTGCGTAAGCGACAACAGCCAGGGCAGCCCAACCAAGGCTGGAGGCATACCCATAGAACTCGCGCTCTTCTCGGATGAGGACGAGGGATATTCTACGCCTGAAGATTGCATGAACAGCCCGGAGAACCGTCTCGACCAGACACCGAAACAAATGATGAGCGGGGGCGACAGCATCAGAAGAACCCTGACGCGTAATGGAAGAGGTCGGACAATCTCGAGGGCATGCGGGCAGTCGATTCGTGTGAGTACGACATCAGCATCATATGTCACGGTCCGCTCTGTACTCGCAATCGTGCCATGCCATGCGCCGTCAGCCAAGAGTCATTGATGGCCAGCCATGTTGACGAGTGACGTCTGCTACCGAATCCTTTCCTCTTGCCTTCCTCTCTGTCATATACCTCGGCTGACGCGTTGCCCCTGTTTTCCTCAAAGGATTCTCGGAAGACACACCATGCATCACTGTCCATGAAAGAGGACACTACCACGCCATACTCTTCAGCCTCTTCCGTGTACACATCAGAATCCATGAACGAACAACCCTTACAATCCGCGCAGGCTCGCCTGCCTGAAACCGTCGATGAACTCGCCACGAGTTGTGAGGTGCCAAAGGACAAGAACAACGAGGAGCATGATGACGAAGCTCCATCTCGACGTGAGTAGCATGAATAGATATTCCCCACCGAAACGTCGCTAAAGGACTTTCCGTCGAATATTTTCCCCTTTCCTTTGATCGCCTTTGTCTTGGGCTTACCTATCCTTTCGATTACGAAACACATCCCCAACATGATCGACGCCGATGTTGATCACTATTTGTTTACGGGTGCTCGATGACCACCATATCGATCTCGATAAACCCCCGACAGACGAGGACATAGCGAATCATTCGCACGACAGCGCATCCGCCTGCCAGGCGTCACCAGCTTCAGGAGATCGGGCGATGCGTGTCAGCCTCGACTCGGCAGATCCACGCTCCAGCCAATTCGTCAAACATCGCAATAGCTCGACTATCAACTTCTCGCTTTGCACACCGGACTCCACTACGGCAGTGTACGATTTCGAAGAGATCGCACGAGCTTTCCCCTTGCCGCTGAGCAAAAGCGAAATTCCATCCGCTCGAACAGGCAGGGACCGGGATATCGGCCCCTTGGATTTTCCTGTGGAGATCGCCCTGTTAGACGAAAAGGAGGAGCTTGGGCGCGAACTCGAATCAAACTCCGGTGGCAGTCGCAGAGGCAGCGAGTCGTGGAGGAACAAAGATCTCGCAGCCTGGCGCTCACAGTGTCATCGGGACGCGAACGTGTCAGCTATATCACTACCGGTAGTCGGGGAACGACACCCTGCAGCGTCTGACAAGCGGAATCTGTCTGTCATTTCTCTTCCTACCGTCATGCCAGAGTTATCCGACCATTCGGCTATTAGCACCACTTTCACCCAAAATACGATGGGTGACCAGACGTTCACCGGGATACAGCCGGGTTATCGAATCGAGTCATCGAAAAACGCTGGGGCTTCCGCAGAGTCGGAAGGGCGGCTTCCGATTTGCGAAGACGAAGATCAAACCTCCCCAAGAAACAGTCAAGGTGAGAACTTTGACAAGAGACCTATCCTTATCATCCTAGCTGACCTGAAGGTTGACATGATCTCTATGTCTTTCCTGCGTGTGATTTCAACGTCCTGTCAGTCTTGCAATACAGTCCGCTAACCGTGGGACTAGCATCTCCGCTGATGTTTCCCGTCCTGTCGTCATCGTCATACTCTAATCAACCTCTACCTCGAGTCCCGGAAGAATCGCCGTCGAAGATGAGCGTAAGCGATTCGCCTCTTTTCACGCTGTCGCCCTGCCGGTCCATCGCTTCGCCGTCACAGTCGTCTATTCTCAGTCCTCGGATAGTATCAACGGCCAACAGAACCTTATTAACATACTCTCGGAGCTCAGTAATACCGCTGCAGGACCCTACCGGGAAGGAGTCTGGCATGTCAGCTTCTGCACTTTTTCCTTCCCCACTTCCACCGCCGGGAACTGGTGCGATCGACCGATCCACGACTGGGATACATCGAGGCCATGATCCAGCGGATTCTCCGTCATCTGGTTTAGGCCTTATACACGAGGATGACAACATCGGGACTCAGCGTGCTGAGCATCAAGGTGTCACACTTTCGTCGCCCTCCGCTGTAAGTGGGGATGGTACAGAGCTCGCGACCGCTGTTCCCGCAAGGACCTTGAGTTTCAGGAGAAGGATGCATTCAAAGGACCTTTCGGGACAATGGGGCGAGGGCCGAAACTTACTGCCCCCGCAGGGCCCTCTGCCCGATCCCAGGCAGGGGTCCCCTGGTCAAGAAGTCAGACTGTCTGATATCTCGCTGTACACAGACACCAGTAATGGCGCAACCCGCGCACAGGCAGGCTTAAGGAGCAGGGTGGAAATAAAAGGTACTTTGGAGACTTCTCGATTAGCCCATCACTCTCTCACTGACTTATAATGCTTCCTGAATAGGGCTGCAGACAGAGAGCTCCAATACCGACGCATCGACTTCGCCTCTCCGCAGACTCCGTGACGATAATCCAGGTCAATACGGTCAGGATATCACCTTATTGACGCCCTGCAATAATTCGAGCGATCTTCCGGCGAGCGGATCTAGCGAATCCTTTTGTTCTTCGAACGGGGCAAGCGGTCCCAGATTGAGCAAAAGTCGCTCCTCTGACTTGCAACATTCAAGTCGCCTGCAAAAGGGTCGGGAGTACGCTTGGGGAGCAAGCACAAGCAAACATCAGCATCGGTCGAACAACGGTTCGCGTCGACCCAGAACGGCACCGGAAGAGCGGCATCGAGAGGAAGGGTCTACGAAAGATTACCCTCGGTCACCTTCGACCTACACTGCCCAGTTGAGGAATAACGCCAACGTCTCCGCGTCAAGCTATACCGCCAGCCGCCGTTTGTCATCAACAGGGTCGCCTGGCGGTTCTGATGCTGGTTTTCTGAGTCCACATTCAGCCCATCGAATGCCACGTATGTCCTCCTTCAGTAGTATCTCATCCACCATGTCTTCTTTCGTATCTGGAGCGGTGCGAGCTGGAGCATCTGGTACCCCTGTCAGGCCGTTCGCAGACGACCGGACTATCAACACAGGGACGCCTTCCAATACCCTTGCTGTAGTCTCGCAGGAAGAGACGCCAAAGCAGGACGAATACAATTGCCCGATATGCGTGGAAAGCTTGGATGCGTCGTTCAGGCTGCCCGGAGAGAAAGCTCATGTCGTCCCAGAGTGCGGCCATACGATACATGAGGTATGTGCAGTCGTACTAGCGGATGAGAACGGCACTGACAGTTGTACCGACATCTCTAGGCTTGCTTTGTTGCGGTATATGGTCCAGTCCCAGTCAGTCTTGTTGCCAGGCGGAAGGACTTGGGAGTGTGTGGCGTTTGTCGAGCACCTATGCGGCTCTCAGATGAGCAAGATACTCCGAGTGGTGCCGTCAGACCAGGCGGGAATGACAGTAAGTATTTATATCCACTGATGATATACAATATCTGACATTGCGCGATTTCCTTCCAGAACTCGCTGCCCTGATGGGTTTGACCACGACCGGCGACAACAAGGCTGACGACACAGATCGGCGAGCGGGTGGCACATCTCCCCTCGCTTTACGCCGACCACCCTTGACGACCTCTTCATCAGCGATGTCTTTCGGATCGTCTAATCACCTGTCAGAAAGCGGTGATGCAGATGACCAAGTGGAGGCGCATTCGACGCATGCGAGGCAGAGTCCTGGACCGGCTTCCGTCATCATTCCCGCCATCACCGTACAATCGGAATTCGCGACGATAAGTCGAAGGAGCAACAGATCTCCTAAACAGACGGTTTCCTGCTTGATCTCAGTTCAAGTGCCTGAAGCTGGGAAGCGAGAGAGCTACACGCCGTCCGTCTCGCTGCCTGAAGCAAACAAAAGTCCGCCGCCGCTTCCGGACATCAGGACACCTCAGCGGCCTCAACCTTCCGACGCTCCATTTCGATCTGATCGCTTTGCAGCTTCGACCGCCGGTGATCCTTTCTCTCATATCCTTGCGGATCTTAAAGACCGAATGAGTGATTACAAATCAAGCGGTGTCAACAAGCTAGGCAAAATCTGGCTATTCGACATCCTGAAGGTCCGAAAGGGCAGCGTGGTATTGGATATCTCGGTTTACCTCTTCGAACACGCACTGGTCTGCGTCACTGAGGAAAAGAAGAAGAGCATCCGGGGCTTTCTTGCATCGCCCTCATATGCGTCTCTTCGTAATCAGGCGTCAGACGAGAAGGCCAATAAAAGGGACAAAGGAATTCTCAAGTTGAAAGGACGGATATACTTCAAGCATGTCAAGCGAGTCGTAGATACGTCGATCTCAGGCGAGCTGAGTCTGACTATATCTATGGAGGACGAGAACGTGGAAAGCTTCATCCTGGCGTTTAGAGACAAGAACAGTCTGGAACTATGGAGGAAGACTATCGACAAAGCAGTCCGAGAAGCCAAGGAAGAAATATCGCAGACGACAATCGCTATCTCTTCGCCGTTATCGACTGCCGCTTCCACAACGACAGGCAAGCTGGCGAAGATGGGTTTCGGTGAGTCTCTCATCGCCGCTACTCAGAAGTCGCCAATAGCGTCGGCTCAAGCTCGCTTGGAGAATACCGCGTTGCCTGGAAGGACGCTTACGAACGAGAATGCGGGGACCTCCGACTCGAACACTCTGGTACCAATGGGAATGACTCCTCTGCTGCCCATTCACACTCCTCTCGATCTCTTGATCGTGTGTTCTGTCCCGCCCGCATCGTCTACGAATTCATCGTCAGCGCTGAAGATACGCTTGATCACGGCTGCGATGGGGCATGTATGCTCAATGCTCGGACCTCACGATCGCATCTCCATCGTCACTTACGAACATGGGATCGGCGGTTCTGTCAGAAGAACACCGTTTTTGTCGCCTTGTCGGACGGAGAGTCGCATAAAGTTGCAGAGGTACCTGTCATGCCTGGGCGGAAATAATGACAAGAACATCCAGGGCGGCGCGGACGGGGGCGACTTCTCAGTCCCGATGGACGGAGAAACCAAAATCGACATGGTTGCTGGGGTCAATTACGGTCTCGATCGAATTTTGCAGCGTGACACGAAGAACCCTTTGACGTCAATGATATTGATTCACGATAATGGCGAAGCGGTGAAGCGGGCAGCGATGGACCTGATCCTCGCACGTGCGGAAACTGCTAAGTAAGTTTGTATCTTTCGGTGTAGACAGTCAAGACTGACCTTAACCCTTGCAGAATTCCCATTCACACTATTGGCTACGGAAAGCATCAAGATTCATCAGGCTTGTGGCTGCTCTCCAGTCATACCCATGGAACCTATACATTCAGTAAGTTCTCTTGTTAAGGCCCACATGCTTGCCTGAGAACTGATTGGCCATTTCTCAGTCCGCGAATGGTATCACCTCCAAGACTGTCTTGCAAGTATCTTGGGTGGTCTGGCCAGCATCGCTGTCACGAACTACAAGATCAGGCTGTCCGCGCAAGATACCGACTTCAGATGTCGGAAAGTTTCCGGTGCACCGCATGCGGTCCCTGCAGGCGATGGCAAACACGTTGACATCGACCTCTACGAGCTCCAATTTGGTCAAAAACTGGAAATATTGGTTGAAATGGAGCTCGATAGCATGGATTCTCGTGAGACGGATAGCTCTCGTGGACATGGTTCGGGAAACCACACCGAGGAAGAGGAGCCTTACCGCAAGGAGGGCTCGATCAACAACGAGATGCAGGTACCCAAAGAACCTGGCTTCACTAGCGACATGTACGGCTCGGGATCCAGTTCGATTCGGACGACGGGTAATCTCGAGCTAATATCGAATGACGGTTTGGCGGATGACCTTCCTGTTTTCGAAGTCGATTGCGCCTATCAAGATCCAGCGACCAATCGAACGGTAGCTCGACTTTCGCATCCAATCCTCTTGACTGTCGCACTCGAACCTCGAAATTCGACGATTGGAAACAGCGCGCCTTTCGCAAACCTGGAAGTCGCTCGGCGTCGATACGAGCTCGTCGCATCAGAGTCTATCACTCGCGCGCTTTTACTCGTTTCCCGACAAAACTGGTCACAAGCACAGCGTGTCCTTCAAGAAACCAGCAATATCCTTGAAACGGTCATTACGAACACCCTTGATATGTTAGCCAAGCAATCTGGCACACGGGCAGCCGCCAGAAGGGCTTCCCAAGCAAACGTTTTGCTTGACAGCCTAAGAGCGATTCTCTGGGATATGGATTACCTCATTGAGGGCATGGAAGACGCGAAAGATACATTCGAAAGAGATCACCGAAACTTCGGTGCCCAGCAGGTAAGGCAGCTTGGCCTCCTTGACGTCCACGTACGCTTTGCTCACCGGATACTCTACCAACAGGCATTGGTACTCAGAACACAGAGAGCATGGACTTCGCGAACCCACACCGAAGGTATTTATCATAGCGAGTCTTCCCGCGAAGCGGTGCAAGCGCAGTAATGCACACTCGAAGTGCCTACTCCATCAGAAGTGGAAGGTAGAATCACCAATCAAAAAGAATGACGGTGTAACATATGCGTAGGAAGGAGATAACTATAAGGCATATCCACATGACATATTGGACACCTTGTAATATTACTTCGTGAAAATTGAGACACTACGCAGTCGCAACGTCGTCAGCAGTCAAACTCGGCGGCGCCGTCATCAAGGCTTGGAAAGCGGGTACTTACACGTCCTCGTCCGTCACTGGGTGCGTAAGACCAACCTACGCAAACAGCTATCAGTATATGCGAACCGGACCACAATCGTGCCTGCCGTACCTTTTGCGGCTGGGGTGAGAATTTGCTGGACTTTCCCCACACCAACGCATATTTGAAATGCGAAGCAAGGCCACGGTGAATACTGTGACAGACAGTCTCGATCGTAGCCCCCGGGCGCAGACAGATAGGATCCGTCAGATCCGGCAGAGTCCCGCGACGTTTCGTGTAGACCCTGAGAGCAGTAGTGACGTTAGATGAACGCGTTCAGGACAAGAAAGTCGGGGTCGAGCCAACGTACTTTACGAGACGTAATTCCTCCCATATTCTCTCCAGAAGGATGTCGAGGCCGAGATCCATTTCACAACTGATCATCACGTTCTTGCCTTCGTTGGACGTGGCGAGCCGTTCCACCTCTTCCAGGGAAACGGAATCGATCTTGTTGAAAACATAGAGACAAGGTACATATTTCCGCGTTCCCAGCAGGACGTCGATGAACTCGTCGGTATCGATCTAAGACGTAGATTGCGAGTTCATAAGCGAGCTGCCGCTCGAGCCCCGAGATGTGACGACTCACATCTTCTCGGATCATGACATCGCAGTTATGAACTGTCCATCGGGAATCTCAGCATCAAGTTTCCCTGCGCTGACTCGAATTACCGACGTACTTTTATATGATTGAAGAATGGATCGAATCATCTTTTCATCAATCTTTGTCAGTTTCACCGTGGCATTGATCTGACAAGCGTGACAGGGTTAGGATTCAACAGCGATTTCTGACTCAATGACGTTGCTTACGGTGATCTATTCAGCGTTTCCGGTGGAATCGTGAGTGAGTTGATTGGGGTTTTCCTTGTTGTCATGCCCTACTTACGCCGCCTGCTGCTTTCTGCCTGAATACCACTGGAAAGGCCAGCTTGAGCATACATGACCAACAGCTGCGCGCTCGAAACTCACCATCCGGCGCTTGTGTGTTCAGTCTGATGCCTACCGCCTCCAACTCTGCTTCTAGTAGTCTCCTCTGTTCCGCCGATTTCGTTGCATCCACTGTGCGGTGCATTATACTTCCAGCGACCGCGAGGTAGGTCTCGATGTTGGTGACTTACTCATGATGACAATCACATCGGCGGTCTTGGCCACACTGACGACTTGACGACCTCGACCTCGACCCATGGCTGCACCCTCAACGATACCTGGAAGATCGAGAAGCTGCACTCGTGCACCTTCGTATTCGAGAACACCGGGGATTGCCTAACAAAGCTTAATCAGTGTTCGGATCGTTATTTTACGTCTGAGAAAGGCTTACTGTAAGCGTAGTGAATTCGTATGCCCCTGTTATGCTCTCCGTCTTGGTAACTTTTGATAGCAGTGTCGACTTTCCGACGGAAGGGAAACCGATCAACGCCACTCGCGCATCTAAGATACCATGAGCTCAGCTACGACACTCCCGTAGACACCGAGGCGACTTACCACCACTCTTCAAGACATCGAAACCTTCTCCCTTGGCGCTCTTCTTATCCGGCTCAAGCAATTGCGCTCGATATTTTGCCAATTTTGCCTTTAATGCTGTGTGTTGCCCATAGTCAGCCTAGGTCCGACATCGTGCTCTTCAATGATACTGACTTCCCAAATGATACTGAGGGGTTCCCAGGAAATGTCATTAAACCCAAGGAAACGTAGCCGTTGGAACTTCTAGCTTACCTCTGTCGCCTTACTGATCGACGAAGGGGATTTATGAGTGACCGAACCTTACATCGCACTAGCGACACTCACTTCTTCTGGGCTGGTGACGGAGAGAAACTCAGCGGTTGATCCAGCAAACTATACAAGGACAGAAAACTCACTCCTCTGCATCTCCTCTGTTCAGCAAGAAACAAAGGCGTTGGCCGACTTAGTATTGTAGAATCTTACCAAGAGGGTTAATCGTAGCTACGTACTCTCGATCTCCGCAATCTGCGTTCCAGCTTGTCATCAGATGAGCCATACGCTGCATGCCTGGAATAGTGCTTACCTTTTCTAAGACACCCATCTTGAATGCTTTGTCCTTTCTGATCTAGTCTCGTGTCGGTTTCGAAATTCGCCAGATTTCCTCGCAAGTCTCGAGCGAACGTACAAGGTAAGATGTCGTCTCCGAGTCTGGACTGGCAGAGTTGTACGGCTAACAGGTCACAGAATTATGCAACCCCGCTCTACTAGCTAGGACAGCAGGCCCAGGGTGATGAATGGTGATCGACTCGGTTTCGGCGGCCGAAAACGGAACGTTCCCATGGCAATGATGCAGCTCGCGCCGAGTCGCTTTGTTCCTGGCCGTCATGAGCTTGTACTGATCTCCGCCAGATAGGCTGGCTCCCCTTGACGCCGAGTGCAGAAGTACGTAGGCTATCAACAAGGAAGTTCAGATATGCGAGTCCTATACAGACAGGCCTTTGCCTGCAGGCTAGAGAGTGCCCGCTGAAGCGTATCGACATCTGCTCAAGAATGTATTCCGTATGGATGCTATAATACATGGCATCGCCGACTTTGTTATGCCTTTTCCCCCGCTGGCATCCGTCCCTCAGCCAACATTCTCTCCAATTTACGAATCTCCTCGATATTTTCCGCCTTCTGGATCGCTTCCCTGATCTTTGTCTTCTCCTCCGCCGTCATGAGGCGACCCTTGCTCGAGTCATGGGCGCCGCCTTCGTTTGACGCTGCTGCGGTGGCGGATTGGGCAGCGATGGAAGCATCCGAAGTAAGGGAGAGAGCCAGCTTGGTAGGCAGACCGGTTTCCGCGTCGACAAAGAGAGAGCGGGCATGGTCGCGTTCGGCATCCTTGATGCGCTTGAAGTCAAGTGTACGGAGCTTTCCCTTGCCCACCTAATTCATCGACATACATCATCAGACATACGGCAGAATGTAGACGAGCAGAAACAACGTACCTTCCATATGACCCATTCTCTGTAATACTTTTGACTCCTCACTGGGTTGCCGATCAACGACAAGTGTTCTAGCTTGTTGAAGTTGGCGAGTGGCAGGAGAGATGCGAACGTGGCCAGGTTGTTGGATGTCAAAACTGTCAGATGGAGTGAGCATGTCAATGAATTTGTCCACAGGTTCCTTGCGCATCTGTTCCTCACCAAGAGTTTCTAGATGAGGTACCTGTGGATGCAGACTCTTGTCAGAACGAGAGATATCGTCGATACAGGAAGGAAAGTGGCTCACAGTGGACGCCAGATTCGGTGCAATGGTCGCAATGTTATTGAGGCCAGCGTGTATTGTCCGTATCCTCGGTGCTAAAGTGAGGAGCAAGTTCAGTTCACTGTGACAGTCATTGGCACTCGCCTTGTACAGCATGCAAGTCACTGAGATTGCACTTACCAAGAGGTATGTTTCCGAGACTGACTAGCGAGTTGTCCGTGAAGTTTAGGGTATCGTACGTTCCCTGATGCGACGCCAGATTCTCAATCAGCGGAATTTGAAGGCCTGTGATATCGTAGACGAGCATGGTATTGGTAAAGAGAAGGGGAAAGGAGAGGCTTCGAGTTTTAGTACGGTTCGAAGTATTTCATGATGTCCGCGGTGTCGGGCTTGACTGACCTCGGAGGTCGAGTTCTCGTTCCTTGAGCGGGTTCAGGTGCTGTAGGAAGGGACGAGGCGTTAAGCGGAGGTGAACAGACGAGGATCGCAAGGTAGAGTCCACTCCTCTGGAAGAGGACCGTGATGCTCAAGGATGAATCATTGCACAACATACCGTTTGCGACCGCGCCATCACTTCAGGTGTCAACCTCATCTTGTCTACTTTTCCTCTGCCTGTTTCACGCCGATATATGGGTCGTCTCCGAGCGAAACCTTGGCCTGTTCCGCAGAGGAGATTGCTGAGGGAATCGAGTCGGAGTCGCTGTTTTCCGCGATCGGGATCGCTTTTCGAATGGGAGATGTGCGGTTCTGATGCGCCTCACAAGTCCACGTTGGAAGCAAGTAACGATAAAGATATCCGTTGATACTCCGTCGATGCAATGGCAGTATGGTGGATTAGCCTTCCAGCCAGAGGTTGAATGTTGCATGAATCGAGCCAACAACCAGAAATGAGATTAGGTAAGCGGCACTGAGCTTCGGAAGCACCTGAACGCGCCAGAGACGCGTTGGTTGTTTCAGCTGTCGAATGCCGTTCAATGCTGTACCGAAGCACTCTGATGGTAAAGGAGTTCACGTTCCCCAACATCAACACCAGATCCTTGTAGTCTCTGCTTCCCATCTTGGCGTCCTCCAGCATCATGGCAGACTACACAACAGCTACTCCAGACTCGGCCGAAGCTCGTGCACTCTCCCCCATCAGTGCCCATCAGACGGTAGGCCTGCAATCCTCGTCATCAACGAACCATCAAAGACCTCTCTCTGCCAATGGCAGCGGATACTATCAAGACGAGGAGTATCCAGGAGGCGGTGGACAATCACCTGCAGCTGTGACGGGATCACACAGTGCGGTTGGCGCACTCAGCATCAAGTCGGGTGGAATGAACGGATCAGGTAGCCATGGCGCAGGCTTGGGAGGAGCAGCAGAGATGGTGAGGAAGAAGATGGGCAGTTTTGTTGGGTTTGCGAACCTCCCGAATCAGGTCCACAGGAAGAGTGTCAGGTGAGCCATTCTGTTCATCTTGAAGTGTCTCTCAATGCGCCGAGGAGTCCTGTCACCCTTGGATGCAAAGAGGTCGGGAGTGTTCAGATTCCGCAGCTGTGCTTTGGCTGGAAGGATATGGTTCAGCACACGTCGGTTGGGTCAAGCGACGTCAGAACCAGCTCTGAATATTGCGTATTCAGCATTCATTTGCTAACTTTCTATTCACGTCTCTCCTGCAGGCGAGGCTTCCAGTTCGTCGCGATGGTTGTCGGTAAGACTCGCGCATTCCATTCAATTTTGACGTAAAGCTGATGGACGATCCGTTTCCAGGCGATTCTGGTCTGGGCAAATCCACTTTGATCAACACTCTCTTCGAGCACAAACTCTACGATCTCGGCGCACCGCGCTCACTCGCCAACGACGCGAGCATGAACGGGAACGTGACGGGAAGGACGGTGGCCATCGAGTCCAAGAGTGCTGGTGAGTGCATCTGTGATGATCTCCTTTGCGGGAGGCATACTCAGCTTTTTGTTATGCGTGCAGATATCGAGGAGAATGGGGTCCGTCTCAGATTGACGGTGGTGGACACGCCAGGATTCGGTGATTTCGTCAACAACGATGAAGCGTAAGTGATCATCCCGTCATTGGTTCTCAAGAGAAAGCGTGCCTGATGCTATTCTTGCTCCGCTATAGGTGGAAGCCGATCGTCGACAACATTGAATCTCGCTTCGATGCCTACCTCGAGCAAGAAAACCGGGTCAACCGTTCCAAGCTGATGGACAATCGGGTACATGCTTGTATCTACTTCATTCAGCCGACTGGTCACTCGTGAGTCCGTTTCCCATACTGCGCCAGTCGTGTTGATATTGATATATGTATCAACAGACTGCGACCTATCGATATCGAGTTCATGCGCAAACTGCATCACAAGGTCAACCTCATTCCCGTCATCGCAAAGGCTGATACCTTGACCGATGACGAGATCACTGCCTTCAAACAACGGGTGAGCCACAGGTGCATTGAAGGAAGACACTGCCAAGAATTCTGAAAGAAATGTCCCCATAGATCCTGAATGATATCGCTCACAACAACATCAAGATCTTCCAGCCACCTGCGTCTGACTCGGAGGATGAAGAGACGATAGCGGAAAATGAGGAGATTCTGGTAAGTGACCGGACGCGCGATCAGCCACCGATAATGTCACTCATGACTGATACCCCTCATCGTGCATCAACAGAGCAAAGTGCCTTTTGCCGTCGTCGGATCCGACAACTTTGTGACCACGGCCGACGGGCGTCAAGTGCGCGGACGTGCCTATCCATGGGGAACGATCGAGGTCGACAACGAAGCCCATTGCGATTTCATCAAGCTGCGGCAAATGTTGATCCACACGCATATGGAGGAATTGCGGGAACACACGAACGACGTACTGTACGAGCAGTACCGAACGCAGAAGCTGCTGTCGATGGGCGTTGCGCAGGATCCAAGCGTGTTTAGGGAGATCAAGTGAGTGGAGTGCTCTGAAACTGGCCGCTGAATGACTGACCGGATTGTTCGTGTAGTCCCGCCGCTAAACAGGCAGAGGAAAGGCAACTGCACGAGGTAAGCTCACTTCATTTCGTCGGTCTCGAAACAATGTGGCTGACACTTTGCGACCTTTAGGCCAAATTGACCAAGATGGAAGCAGAGATGAAGATGGTCTTCCAGCAGAAGGTGCAAGAAAAGGAATCCAAGCTCAAACAGAGTGAAGAAGAACTCTATGCTCGGCACCGGGAGATGAAGGATGCTCTCGAGAAGCAGAGGTATGAACTTGAGGAAAGGAAGAGGAGACTGGAGAGTGGACGACCACCCACACCGGACAAGATTGGTAGCGTGAGTTTGAACGTCTGACCGAGAAGGTCGCGATGCTGATTTCCTTTCGCATCTATCGCGTCCGTAGAAGAAGAACAGGTTCGGAATTGGCAAGTAGACAGGCGATGGCCACGTGCAGCCCCCCGGGATCGAGCGGTATCCAAAGCGGGACTATTCTTGACGGCAAATCTTCAGTCCTTGTATCAGCGGCGCGTATCGCTTCCTTGTCCGTTCACGTCACCGCACGAATATCCATCATGACAGTTGTTTATCTTGTTGCTGCAAAACGGTCTGAGCCGTCAAGCCTTGCTAATAAGATATTTGGGAGCGAGGGGAGATCGTGGAAGGCGGCTGCTTATCGGCTCTTCCAGCAGCCCAAACCCACATGCCAGTTTTTCCGATAGGAAAGATGAGCGACGCACGGTGTTGTCGAGAAGAGGATCCATGTCCTCGTGCGCCACGATCGAACGACACCTCCATAACGCACGGAGCTCTCACTCGCTCAAAGGAAGCAGCACGGACAGGCACCGTCACAAGTCTGCCATCAGCATATGATGTGCTGATTCATGCGGCAGGCCAACACCAAAGAAACAGCGTGCCTGCATGTTAGCGACACGCATGTTTGCTCAGTACACAAAGACACATGGGGGTTTTGCAACGGCGTCTGCTCTCTACTCTGTCAAAGTTCTATAGACGCAGATCCAGCGACATCTTCCGGCGGCTTCCGGCTCTAAGAAGAAAATGACGTTGCAGCTCGAGGAGATCTCAAGCACAACGTGGAATGCGGGCTCGCGGATATATCTAGTTCCTGACCCTCGCACCACCGGCGCGGGGCGTGTCATCCAGGTGTCATTCGTTTGAAGACGATACTATAATTATTGGCATATTCAGCCGACGACGCAGATACAGCGCGAGCGTAACATTACAAGAAAGATTATATACAACGAGAAACATGAAGAAATCGATCCGACGACTGCTGCCCGATGGGTCAGATTTCGGACGTTTACAAATACAGATCCAGCAACATCGTCCGCGGTGTTCCTTTGACAAGGCGGTGGAGTCCGGATCGAAGTCGGACATCGAGTTTCATTCTGCGGAAACACGGCGAGGAGCTGACGAGCAGATCCGCGGCGGTGATATTGACAGCTCTGTGGCGGAGCCAAACACGGAGTCGAACCGGTTGATATCAAAGGCCTCCCCGCAGGGTCCGTTGTCCATCTCAAAAGGCACGAGACACATGCATCGGCCCAGCGAGGGGGACACGACGAAGCGAAAAGAAGCGGGAAGTCCCGCATTTTGTCAGTTGTTGTCGGGAAGCGTTGCTCGTTGGCATGCCTTCCGGTGAAGAGTTCGAAGAAGGGAGGTTCGATCGATGATTCGGTGTCTCAATAGAAGGTCCGATCAGCACGCGGCCGATACATGTCTTGAGGATCACTTACAAGGACAGATTCTCCAGCCATCAATCTGAACTGCCATCCGATTCCTGTTGACGCACAAGTCACTGCGTTCCAGGGTTTGGTACCGGATGTGTTGATGTTTCCGTTGTTCTTGCTCGACCGAAGTCATTGCGACCTTGTCGCAGAACGAAGTCGGTAGAACGGAAAAACGAGGCGCAGATGCCGTTGTCGTATCGCAGTTTGTCGGACATTCATCGAAGGGGCAAGCATGGCGACATTGTCAATCCGTGTGCTGATCCTTCGTGATAGCCCGATGAAGGCCATTCTCCCGAAGTGTATCCCGAGGGAGAGGGTCCACGCGCCTGGAAGGGGACTGACCCCTCAGGCGTAGCCAGCGGACATCCCAACCGTTGCAAAGGATCATCCTAGCCTGTATTTGCATACGACACGCTTAGAGCGCGCATCCTTAAACATCCTGGTACCGTGATGACGCTGTCAAACGCGGCCTATCAGTACACCTGTTCTTTTCATCGGAGCCTTGCACTTGCACTCACAGCAATTCCAGATCAAAAAGCTGGTTGGATCTTGGAGAAAAGGTGAAGAAGGGTGTTGAGAATTTGAGAATAAGGTGTGTTGTGTCGAATCCTAGAACCGCCACATATTGGTCAGTCTCCGCCGGGAGGTATTGCTTCTACCAGAGCTCACCCGCAAAGTACACTAGCTCTGTATCCAGAAGAGGCGTCCACTTGCCCGAGCAGCGCGAATGCAGCCACGCTCAGGGCGAGTGAACGAACAGCACAGTCGATGTTATTGTCGTCGTCGTTCGCTTTCCTTCTTTCTCCGTCGCGCCTTTGGCAGACAGATCAGAGGAAGTGAAAAGAGACCGCGCGTAAAGTCAGTAGTTGTCGTCGGGGCCGGTCGATATGGCGGCGGTATTGGCGAATAAGCGAAGCAGACTTTCCGCTATTGCCGATTCCACATCTTGTTCCCAGACGCAGCGTCGACGGCTTCTAGATGGAAGTCCCGCACACGACGCACATATCTTCGGCGGTGCTGACTAAGATCATATCACCGTCAGCTCTTGTGCCAGTAAGGACATGCAGGCGACACTCACTATACCTCTGGATGCTGAGCTAGTGTGGCCTTGAAAGAGTCTACTTGCGCATCTCTGCGCTGCTTCCACCCCGCAAAGAGTAGGGAGCATGGGCTTTCAATCGGTCCCCCCGCGTTCGGAAATGAGTGAAGTCTGCAGCGAGATGCACATTGCCGCCTCTGCCGGGGTTTCCAGTGACGTCCGTCAAAGGTCGTGCGAGGGGAATTCGGCCAGTTCCGGATGTTCCCTGTTGCGACGGGTCCGAATTGCGGATGCCATAAGACGGGAATGTAAAGGACGCAGGATCGCGGTCCGATTCATCGATGACGGTTGTTGGCTGGGCCGAGGAGTCATCCTCGCCAGGCGCAGTTGAAGACCCATTCACGCCACTTTCGCCAGCGACAGTCTCGGTTGTCATGACTACCGCGGGATTGATGCCGAAGATGGAGACTCCCCGCTTCTCGATGTTTTGCTGAGGGACGGCGGTACCAGGAAGCTGAACCTGTGGCGCTCCCATCTTGGAACTGACGTTGCGGAGCCCTTTACTGACGCCATCCACGTCCGCACTGGACAGTGCGCGCTTCACGTTGTCGATCCCAACTTCGCCAAGGAACGTCTGGATCGCTTCAATCCAATCCTTGTTCGTCTCTTTCCGGAAATCGGGTCGCTGGGCGAACTGCGTGATTTGACCTTCGGTGAGAGAGATAGCACCCGCGAGAACGTCCTCGAAATCGATATGGGCCATCCTGATAAGCTTGGACTTGGAAAATGCCAGCTTTCCGGCAATCTCTCTGAGTTCCTGGTCCGTGAATTGCTGAGGTTGTCGGAGAATGAGCAAACGATTGCCCTGGGTTTCCAGCGCTCGTGCAATCCCCTCGTCGATTTCCCTCCTGTTTGCCGCTGCTTGCAGAGCCGCTTGACCTTGCCGGACGCCTCTCTCTCCCTCGCGTATTCCTTCACGGTAGCTTTCCCGAAGTCTAGGCTCCAAGGCCTGTTGCTCAGCGCGTCTTCCTGCTGCCTCGCCAAGGGCGTACGCCTGTAATTCGCCAGGTGTAGGGAAGACGGCCTCGACCATCTCCTCGTCGCCCGCTTCCTCGTTTTCTTGGGGTCCGGCGGCGTCTTGCGAGTTGTCTTCATGCTCCATGGCGTCTGTATCGGCCAGGCTTTCAGCATCCTCGTTATCTTGATGGCGCACGGCAGGGTGGGCAGGTCCGGCCCCACCGAAAGGCTCATCTGGCTCGGTGTCATCGCCGTCGGTTTCCGTTTCCCCATCAAGTCCTGCACTGGTTTCGCGAGCCCAGAGTCCTTCTGGCATGTCAATGAGCTCTTCTGAAGGTGCTCGAGCGACCGCCACTGTTTCGACGACTTGCATCGGACCTACGGCATCCGTCGTAGTTGGCGGGGGAGCTGCGGCAGCCAGAGTGTCCCGTTCGACGCGCAAAGTCCGGTTCTCTTCCCCGAGCGCGGCGGTCTGTCCACGCATTCGTCTCGCTCCCGTTGTAAATCGCGGATAGTCGCCGCCTGAGTCTCGGCATTCGTGGCAGCGCGCCGGACGTCGCTCTCCAGGTTAGAATTTGTTCCTTCAAGCTGCGTGAGTCGCTCACGCCCTTCCCGAAGCTGTTCGTCTTGTTGTCGTACTTGTTGAGCAGTGACGCCCAAGAAACCCTGGCTGATGGCCAGTTCTTGCTGTGCCGTGGCAGCTGACTGGTTGGCTGCAGCCAATTGCTGTCGGAGCGCAAGAATCTCTTCGTGGTACTGACGATCGTTCTCCTCGCGTTCTTGCTGCAACGTGCGGATCATGTTCGCTTGCGTTTCGGCAAACGTCACCGCTTGTTGTCCCTCATTGAACAGCTGTTCATTGAGCGCCCTCTGCTCGGCGAGTTGCGCAGCGGTGCGCAACAAATCCGCGCCGCATTGCTCCGCTTGCCGGCGTTGCTCCCCTTCGGCGTATCGGGTTGCTGACAGTTCTGCCTCGAATCGCTCCAATTCTCGTTGGGCCGTTGCGAGCTGTTCCGTGAGAGCTTGAAGCCGTTGATCATGTTGTTGTCTAGCAGTCAATCGACGTGTCAAGCCGCGAGATCTCCGGTTGCTCTTTCGGAGGGCTTTCGCCAAAGCGCGTAGCGCCAAGTCGTTCTGCGGAGAAGCTTTCCGTCGTGATGGCAAAGGTGCGCGAGGTTTCTTCGGTTGTCGATGCTGAGATGCCAAAAGGTCGTGTTCCCTAGCCTGCTTCTCCCTCAACACCGTTTCCAGTGCGAGACGTGCGGTACCGACGCTGCGTAGGCGTTCTTGCAAAAGTTCGACCTTCGCTTGGAGATCCCTTCGTTTATCTTCGCCCTCTTGGAGCGCAACGTTGACAGCGATGGTCTCGTGCTTCTTCTGTTCGAACACACCCTGGGCGTAGCCGCTCGAGTGGGCTTCCCTGGTCAAGTTTGATACCGACGATTCATAGCGCCTGTTGGCCTCGATGACCGCGGAATGATGGCCCTTCTCATACGCAGCTTTGACAAGTTGCGCATGTATGTCGGCTGATCGTTTCGCAGCCTCAGCGACCAGGTTTCCCAGCTCGGCATCGATAGTGACATCGGATGTTCCAGAAGGTTTGATGAATGTAGCACCGGGGGAAGACCCTGGCGTGACGGGAACACTATCGTCTGGAGATGCGTTGGCGGAGATGGAGAGGCGTTTGTTGACGGAGTTGTCGAGCAGATCAGAGGGATCGACATTGGCGTTGGAAGGGGGATCGGCTGACGCTTTTGGATTCGCAGGACGCATGATCCGCACGGTTAGCAACGCCCTTAACTTGCCTGCGCCCACACGCAGGAGGCTCACAGTCGTCATTCGACGCCATTGCAGCGACTTTGGAAGACGGATTCATGCTTGTTGTGAGCTGATCTTTGTTGTTCTCGAGTCGTTGGGGCAGTCCGACAGTCGTGATCAGTTGACAAGAACTTACCCGATGTGGAGATAAGCTTGCCCCATCCTAGCCCGCGAGATAGCAGCCAGAGTTCCCAAATGGGCTGAAAGTCGCGGAATCAAACGCTCAGATTTCTCTACTTTACCCTTGTGAAAGCGGGATCGATGACTCGTTTGCCGCTCAAGCTTCACTCACAGTGTGCCAGGCTCCATGGTGCAGAGGGTCCCAGCCGATCTCTGGCCAATAAGAAGCCCGTTCATATCGGCTTACATTCTCAGGGACATCCCGTGCAATATCCTTGCGGCGCCAGGGATATTGGCCTTGAATTGGACGGTGAGACTTGCCCAGGTCAATCGCTCTTGTCAGCTCGAATGGATGATCCTTGAGGTCCCCTTTCATGATTGCAGCTTTGCATGATGGATCGTGCGATCGAGATAGAGAGCGGAGGCTCAATCATAACATCTATAGTCTAGCTGGAGAGGGGTCTTTTAGATAGGTGGTCGGGAAGAAGTCTGATTGGAGAGCCACTCACTACAAGCTTACGCGACGTTGAGGGCACAAAAAGTCTTCCGGGGAGGTATGCGACGGCTTATTTATATACAGGCCGCTGGACAATGACGACGACAAACAACGTCGCAGCAGCCAGGGAGGGGAGTTTGCATCCGCATTGCGCGGCGCGCGCTTTCGTGGTGACATACGTGTATACCGGTACCGGTCACACCACTCACATGTTTGTGCAGTGGGGTTGCCACCAAACTTCGCGATCTGGACTGTGCACTTCTCTCAGGAAGCCGGCATTCTCTCATGCACACAATTGGGCGAGAATTTCGATCTTCGGGTCGACGGACCAGGGTCTCTGGCGAGCTCTCTGGCGCCCCTGCGCGGGCTACGCGAAGCTCGTATATCCGGGCGATAGCATGGTTACGTTAGGGACTGCTGGCGACATCCGCCATAATGGTAGACAGCCACAAGCAAGGTCGAAGCTTATGTAAATAGCGAAAGCCCCGCAGACAGCGGGTTGTAAACCATACATCCAGTTCTCATAAAGCGTCAACGTCTTACTTGCCGAACTGCCAGGAGCGAAGAGCGGCGTCAGCGTCTCGTGTGCTCTCACTTCGCATTTTCAAGTGGAAGACATACCAAAGCATCGGCAAACATGCCAACGAAACGCATCGACGTGCTCTGCCTCAACCCTCCTTGACCAGACTGACCCTGCTGCTGCGACTGTTGCTGTTGACCATTTTGCGCCTGCGATGCCTGTACGGTCCCGAAAGAAAACTCCGGCTGCGTCTGTTGCATCTTCTGTCCTTGTTTTCGCGTCGCGTTGTTGGCGGCCTGCACTCGGAAAGGTGAATCCGTCCGCCGTGGCTGGAGGGTCTCGATACCGGCAGACAAGGTCCTGGTTGATTGGGATTGCGCTAGACGGGCTTGTTGGCGGTCATCGCGGATTTGCACCATCTGCTGCTGTTCGGGAGTTGAATCCACCTGCATGTCGTCGTCCTGCGGTTCACTGTTGTTGCTCCCAGTTGCATTACCCATGTCAATGTCGTCTCCGCCGATCTCCTTAACGCCCAAGTAACAGCTGTTGTACGTCAATTCGCCGCTTTGCCTCAACGCGCGCAATGCGTGTGCCGGATTGGCGAATCCCAAGATGACCCAGTTCCCCTCGATGGGTCCCGGTTCGAAATAAGTTATCGGACCGATTTGTTCGAATAGCTTCTTCAAGCCCTGTTGCAGGTGTGACGGCACGCCGAATACCCTTAGCTTGGTCGTTTCTGTGACCTTGGGTAGGATGTTCCTGCTGTAACAATACGGTATAGTTTAGGAAACGCAAAGGCTACAGTCTCATGGCCAATTGCTACTTACGTGGAGTTGTGAAGTGACGCAGCAGGGGCGCTCAAGTAGCTCTCCTGACTGTCTGCACTTGGCATCGCCGGACCTCCCAACGCCCTGCTTGCTTCCAAATCAGCATACGTCTTGGTCGGCGGTCGATCTTCGTCCATCGCGGCGGAATCCATTGGCAAGCTGGCTCCAAGGCTCATCCGATTCGACTTGAGAGGAGAGTTTGACAAGGCCGATGCGCGAAATCGATTTGCACTGGATGGTGACATGCCCGTTCTGGGGAGATACTTAAGGAATCAGCTCTGATGTGAATTTGCGTGCGGCCAGGTCTTGAACAGGTTGCCACGAAGATGTCGACATACCGTTCGCCGGAACCATACAAGCTATTGGTTCCAAATCTGGTGTTCTCATTTCCACTTCGCGGCGACGAACCGCCAGAACCCCCAGGGGATCCAGTAGCCTTCAAATTGGCCTTTGAACACAGCGGTCGCAGATCTCGTCAGTAAACGCAAAAATGCAAGTAACCGCAAAACTCACAGCTACCTGCTTCTTCTTGGCTCCTGGTGTGTAGCTTTCCATATATTTCTTGCCCAAAGCTTCTGATTCATCTATCAAGGCTTTGCTGATCTGGTCCCCTTGCTGTCCACCATAACTCGCATTTCCGTATCCGCCTGAACCTGCACCACCTGCGGCACCCATCGAGCTGTTCGACGTCGAGGCGAACAACCCTGGACTCATCACATTCTGACTGCTGCCGGAAGCTCCGAAAGTTGGTCTCGTCGGTGTGCTGAATGTTGAACTGTTGGCGGGAGGCTGGAAAGAGGAGACTCCGAGAGGACGAGCATTCGAGCCGGCGGCGGCGTTGAACCAGTTTGTATTGTTCATGGTGAGATCGTATGGGGCCTAAGGGATCCTCAAGCTCCTTGTTGGTCAGACTGCGAGTTCAGACCAGGCGATGCTCAGGGACGAGCAATCTGGATGAGGTCACTCACCACAGTCCTCACTCGAAGGGAGCTTGATCTTGCGGACATGAGTTCAGCCTTTCCGTTGTCTTTCTGATTCCGCTGATATCTCGCCTCCACTTTTTGACATTTCTCTGAGCTGCTACGATAGATAGATTGAGTCAACCGAGTTGTCCTGATCACCACATCCTGCGCTTTATAGTTAGGACGCTTACTCGACCCGGCCAAATCAAGCTTCAGAACGTAATCACTTCGACAAATGGGCAGACAGCGAAGATCCCGGTGAGTCTTCGCTGAGGAACGCGGGCTCCTACCTGAACAGCGTTCTGATCGCCTTTCTTCATCACAGAGTACACAAGGCTCAGCGAGATGTGCACCGAGCGGCGAGAACAAGAGTCAGGACGAGGGACTTGGACTTGATCCAGCACAATGATCTGCAACCTGAAGAGAGGGCAAAGCTGGAGAACCAACCGATCGACGAGGAGAAGCCTGGATTGGGTCAACACGTAAGTCTCCGGGCGAACGACTGCATATTCGATCGTGGCTGATTCGCCTGTCCTGATACGATAGTATTGTGTGGAATGTGCCAAGTACGCAGAGTTTCGTGTGACTAAGACTGTGTTCCTTACCACGTTATCATAGATACTATGAGACCGACATTGCGCTCAAGACACATAGGAAGACCAAGGTTCATAGGTGCGTTTCCCGCTCCTCTCCTTCGTCCGCCTGATTCTGATGATCGTCTTCACGTGTCTTAGGCGTCGACTGAAGGAACTTCGGGATCCCGCCTACACTATCGAAGAGTCGGAGCGCGCAGTCGGTTTGGGCCGGGACAACGGGAAGGACCGGATAAATGCAGAGATCAACGCCAAAGTCGGCGACAAGGCGGGAGAGTCCGTCCAGGACGCCGAGATGTCCAATGCGGCTTGAGGTGGCACCACTTTACTACGCCTTACCCGCATCGCTTTCTTGCATTCGAAGCCTGTCTCGTTGCAGGTTGCTGTTTTCTTCTGGTTGTAATCTATCCGTGTACCATATTGTAACATGGCTTCGGTCATTGTATCATACCCATCGGTACTCGTTTATCCGAATTTCTTTCCGATTTCAAGGGCGTCATCGCAAGGACTCAGGGCTCTGTAAGAGCTGCCTACTTCGTGACCTTGTAGCGGCAAATCATCTGAATGCGAAATCGAATGTAGATACAGTATTACACCTCAAGTAATCAGGTAAAGTTGTGTCGGCAGTGAGCGTGTGCCATGCCGATCGTCTGTGAAGGTCGGTAGGGCCGTTGCAGCAGAGTTCCGCGCATGGCGAAGATCCTCCTCATATCTAGTCATTATCCTCTGGCCCTCTCCAAGCACATCATACGCCCATATCGACGTCCTCCTCGGGAACAGAGGCCTTGTCCTTAGTCGCCCAAGATGAAAGCTTGTCTGCTGCCACCAGTGGGGCATCAACTCGCTTTACCACTTCTTCGGGCGTTGAAGTCGGGACGACGATGCTGGCCGCCGTTCGGAACAGAGCTTTTCCTGCACCTGTATCTTGCTCGCGTGCGGGGTCGGCGAGTCGCTGTTTGGGCTTCGACTTGGGCAACGGAATGACAGGCCGATTGGTCTCAGCCCTTGCCTGTTCGGGGTCTCTGTGTGCGGGGGCGACGACGACAGGCTTTAGTGCAGCAGGGATGTTGACAGCTTTCGAAGGCTTTGGAAGAACGACCATTTTGGCGGCTTGGGCTCGCGTGTTCTTGAGTTCACTGAGAACAACAGGGTCATATCAATCGCGATTCGTAGGTGGCGGGACGACGTTGATCAGGACATGCGCACGTCGTCATACGGACCACTCACTTTGGCTCAATATTCTCTTTTCCGGCAGACCCTGGAGCCGTCGTCTCCTCGACCCGTTTCCCATTCGCCGATGGAGCTGTGTACCCTTTTTGGAGCATCTGGTGGTGAGATATTCAAATTGTGTCAGCCCTTTCGTCCGCAGCTGAAGGCATGAGTTATTCCATGAGCGATGCGGACTCACTGCTGAAGTGATCCCGAATGCTTTCATCTCGACCGGTCCTCCAGGTTCGAAATAATCATTAAAGCGCTTGCGAGTCTTTTGATCGTCTTGAGCATGGAAGAGCGTTACTGTCACGTAACCTGGCCGAGAAAAAATGGGAGTGCGTGTCAGCGCATGGGGTTTCCTAGCCTATCGAGACGGCGTACGCGATGTAGTTTTGTTGAGCTTTCTGAAGACCTGCTTGACTTCCTTTTTGAGGAACCCAAGTTCTCGGAAACGCTTTAAAAGGTTGTGTATGTCCTGTGGAATTGGGCATCAGTGTATCAGCACGCAGGTATCAGCGAAGTGCTTACACTCATGTCACAGCCTGATAGGGCGCAACACAATCACGTCGATGAATACTTCTCTAGAGGGTTAGTTGCCGTGACACTCACCGATCTCTTGCTGCATGTTGTGGATATTTTCGAACGTCATCTTCTTGTACATCTTTTTCAGAGCTCTTCGCTCCAAGGTCAGAGAGGGAAGATAACTGCGCGCTTCGCTCATTTTGTTTTCAGAGAAATGACCCGCTGACTCCATGCGGCAGATGATGCAGATATAGTTTTCCGGAAGGTCGCCTTCGTTTAGGTAACTGAGAAACCGAGTCAGTACTGAGGAATACTCCCGCCGCGTGAGACCTCCTCACCCTGCACAAGGCATATGATACCACGTAGAGCATCCCTCGCATTGAACCATGGTCTCATCCTCCTTCGATGCCGCGCAGGGGCACATGCGATAGGAGGCTTTCTTGTTTTCATCCCGTCGGCTGGCATTCTGGGTACGCCGCGGCCTGTCAGCGGCGTGTGATGGCGTAGTCGCTATCTTCTCCAAACGTTTCTTGCGCCTCGTTTCAGGGGTCTCCTCGAAGGATCCAATGGATTCTTCCATGCCCGTTGTCTTGGTCCCTCCATCTTTGCTCGAAGTGTCCAACATTTCGGTATCTGAATCTATGTTAAAGTAGATAATGTTTGTGATCTCCCCGCATATAGTCACAATGGTGACGCACCTTGTTGTTCTGGAAGTCCATCTGGGAATACCCCACTAGTGACTGGATCAAGGGAAGCTTTGTCGTGAACTTCAATCAGTCCTACGCAGTATTGCATGTCAGCGGAGCAGTACACGTACGAGACCGATCCGGCTCTGCGGGACCTAAAGATTCAGGAGGTCATTTGTTGGAGATCTTGCTCATGTAACAGGAGCAACGCACCCTTCGCGAGTGGTCCTGACTGAGAAACGTTCCCATTCTTGATACCTTGCGACGGCGGATTCATCTGCCAATCATTGTCCTGGATTTCTTCCACTTCAGTGTCACGCCTTCCGCTGACGTAGGTTGGATCGAGTTGGGATGATCGGACATTGTCTTGGGACATGCCTTTTGTCTATCACCCATAGCATCAGGAGTCAGGGCGTGACCGTGTTCTGGTTTAGGCACAAGATATACATACCGGAACTGCCGAGGAGCTGGGACTGGCATACGGCTCAACAGTTCCGTCGGCTTGACGTATACCCACTGGCTTGACGACTGGTGAAGAGGGGAACTTGTTGGGCACCTGGCTGTCTGGTTCGCCTTCCGCATCCTGATACGCCGGATCGATGTCCGCTCTATCCTCGATGGTCTTGGCAACAGAAGGCACATCGCTGATCAGGATAGGGCGGTGCGAAAGGCAACATCGGTCGGCTCACATCGAGGGCGTCCTGAAATGCGGTGACAGATGAGTTTTCGCATGAAAGGCAAGGGTACAGCGAAACGTACCCAAACCACTCTTCTCTTTGCAGCATCGCTTCTCAATGCAGCTTCGTCTGCCCTTCGCTTTTTAGCAAAGCTGAAGGGCTTGTCGCCGGAAGCTCCGAAGCCACCATAGGCCTCCTCCTCTTCGGGGATATCAAGCGTCCTCGGGATGTAGTCTGTGATTGATGTCAGCTTGAGCGATAGTCTGAATCCAAGAATGTGAAGTGAGCTACTTCCACGCCATAATACCTACGCGTCGAGGAGACTTACGAATGAAATCCGGTTTCGAAATGGCCGATGGCAGTCTTGTCAGGTACTTGCGACTTGTCCTTTGTGTCGAAGTGTAGCCTCTGCTCCGGCTTGGCGGCCACGAAGAAAGGCGGTTCATACCTAATGACACGATGTAACACCTATATCAGTATGACCGGCGACATCAAGCATAGTGTTAGGCATACTCAGCGGGAGTTTCATCAAAGTACTCCAGACGCATCGTAACCCATCTTCGAGCTATGCAGCGGAGACATCGCGTAAGACGGCGGACCAAGACTGGCTGAAATTTACTGACATGGCAACTCGCTCAAACTTTGGCACGTGATGATTAAGCTCTTGATCAGTTTCTGTGTTTGCATAGAGAGTTTGAACTTCTCTGGCCTAGTTTATATGCAAAGATCTCACCTTGATGGCTCGCTTGACCTCACCAACAGTCCTCAACTTCATTCCATCGGGACCTCTGGCGGAATCGGTGCTATCTCCCAATCCCTTTGAGCCTCCAATCTGTAGATTGTGGATGGATTCTTCGATATCGAATTGAGGGATTCTGACGCCGGTCTCTGCGAGTTCCGGATAGTGGAAGTTGATAGTAAGAGCTTCGACGAGGCTAAGTGACGCGGTGTGAGTGGAGGAGTACAGGTCAAGAGAAGAGTCGTTGTCTGGCGTACTTGGAGGGATCTTCGGGGTCCTTTGGTTGACAATATCGTCAGACGATGCGTTACGCGTTGAGAGGGGTGTTACTAACGAGATATACGGCAAAGACGCACGCCTTCAAGTATTGCTTCTCCACTGCCTCAACTATACCAATGTCCTGAGAAGTGGAGGAACAGTAAGACGATGGAGATATTCGTTCCAGCATTACTGACTATCCAGTCCAATAGCTTGTCTGCTTCCGTTCTGACATGCATCGTCCAACGCGTGGAGTCAAAAACATGACCTCGCTCAGAGTGCAAGTACAAACTCACGAATACCCTCGCTTGATCTTCTTGATTCTGAGGCCCCTTGCGCCTTTCGTTTGACTTTGGCTGTTCGACTCCTCACAAGTGCTCTTCTGACTGGCTGGCGGCAGAGTGTCATCTGGATAGGGACGAGACTCTGGTCCCGGATTGGGAGCTGCGATTTGCACGTCATCAAAGTTTCCTTCCGGCAGAAGTCCTCTAACGAATATCGTTCAAGCTCAGCGATAGTAACGCGATCATCCATTCGACGACATTACCAACCTGAGAAACGTCACACATCCAAAGGTCGCGTCTAGCATCGTCTTGACGATAGTGTTGCTCTGCTGCAAGTTCATCAAGGCTTGATCATGAGAAAGTGATGTGACGGTTTTGTTTGTAAGTTTGGTTTTCACAAGGGCGGCAGGGGCTGCAGTCGATTGCTTGTTGGCGACCTTGCGGTCTTGCTGCCTTCTCTAAACGAGTGAAGATGGGAATATCAGAAGGCAAATCAGATCGGTGTAAAGATCGACTCACGGTTCGAACGGCCGTTGGCATCGTGAAGCTTCCGAGGATCCCTCTGTTTCGAGATGTCGGTGGAGAAACCCGTCTTGAAATCGCTGCCTTGATGCTGAGCACCGACTATGCGAAGAGCGCGTGGAAGCGCTGGAGGGGAGATTATGGCCCTCATGGCAGATGGCATTCTTATATAGCTCGATGGTACGCGACAAAGCTGGAGACTTGATGCGATATTCTCCTATTCGACTGCGGTACTCCATTCGCGTATTCTCGCCGATCATGAGATACGCCCGCGTTTCATGGTGAAACATCCTTTGGTATGAAGGCACCCCAAGCGCAAGGAGGGGTCGCTCGCCTTTTTCCACGGCGGCCGGCGTTGTTTGCGCTTGTGAAATTTCGCTCGGATGAGCGATCGGATGTCGGCTTGACGTGTGTTCGCTTCAGAAGGGCTACATGGTTCGGAAGACTTATCAGTTACGAACACAACCAGGTCCGAATATCAACCATGCCACGAGGTTATAGCGTACTCGCTCCTGCGCTTTCACCCAACTCGGTCTTAGACCTGTCAATACCCGTTTCCTCTGGTTCAACCAACAAGAAGGACCTATCGGAAGTCTCCGTCGTCCGTCATTATGACCTGAAGAATTATGTCAGGAATGAGGAGGCGCAGGCGCCCTTGGGGATCGTCAAGAGAGTAGCTGTTGGGCAGGGCTCGGGCGGAGATGCCGATGAGCAGATCGTGAGTTCCTGAGCTGTTTCACGGACCCATACTTTCGGTATGCTTATCGCATATTCTGTTTAGGTTGCGCTCGTAGATGATACGCAGAGAATATCCCTGACCAAGCTTCCAACTCCGCTCATCGAAGAACCAGAGGACGACAAGCGGGAGCTGGAGATTACCGCCCAGTTCCAGAGTAGACCTGTACGGAAAAGCCATCAGTGGATAGGTCTGGAAGTGCTTCCCAGCGGTGTGCTGTCTGCACTCTCCTCGGGTATTGTCAACCTTCACCCCTTCACCGAGTCGGGAACATCGCATACGGCAACGGTGTTGTCGCCAATTGCCTGTCTTCGAACCGTCCCGACCGAGAGCTCGTCAGGGCCGTCGCATATGGTACTCGCTGGAAAGAATGTGGAGTTGTCCATGTGGGATATGGAGAGGACATTCGCTGCTGGATTGAAGACCGCGAATGGAAAGAAGGAGGAAAGCAAAAAGAGGAAGAAGGGAGAACTGGAGGCAGGGGAAATATGGCGTGCGAAGCGCGTAAGTAGCCCTAACTGCTCGGAACACGCTGGCCTAGATGTAACCGTGTCCGTGACCTCAGCCACCAAACAACCATCTATCACTTCCGACGCCTATCGACTTCACCGCCATGTGCATTCTCCCTTCCAGCAGTACCGGCGATGTCGTCGGTGCTACCCTGATAGCCGCAGGAACAAAATCTGGCCACGTGCGGAAGTACGATACAAGGCAACGGAACTATGTTCATGATTGGAAGGTTGCACGAGAGGGCGGAATAGTGACCCTTGAGGCCGGCCAGAATGAGCAGTACGTCGTTCGATACTTCTGCTGTGCTCTTCAGAATGCTTACCTCTATGCCGTTTCTACTAGCGAACTCTTCTTTGTGGATGCGTCTTCGCAGTTTGGGTCAATGGATATTCGTACTGGACGGACGCTCTACACGTACTCAAAACAGACTGCCACCGCCTATGATGTCCTGCCCTTGCCGCATGCGGGACCTGTCTCTGGCGCAGGTCAACGTGTCGGCATGCTCTCCCTCAGCTCAGACGCAACCGTCCGCATACATTCTATCAGCGCACCGCCAAAAGAGGCCAAGGGCAACGTGCCGAAAGGAGAGATTCTCGGCATGATTGGTGGGGTTGGAATCGGAAAGATGGCGTACTGCGGCATGACGGATATCCCGCGCGAAGAGGATGAGGGCCGTGAGGGCGAGGAGGACTCGGATGAGGAGGCAGATGATGGAGAAGAGAACGTATGGGATGACCTGGCTGTGGTGCAAGGCGATGATGAGGAGGAAGACTCAGAATCTGAAGACGACGAGGAGGAACTTCGAGAGGCACGGAAGAGGACAGATGGGAAGAGGATGGACGACAAAGCGCCGCCGAGGAAACGGACTAGGTAACAGACGAGACCCTTTTCGTTCTCGGTCAAGCGTAAGGCTGGATCAGTTGTACGAGACAATACCATGCTATTCATCCCGATAACCGCTTTTACAAAAGTGTCAACGCGAAAAGAGATCTATATCAGGACGAGCCTTCAGAGCGATACAATGTGTTGGGAACAATTAAATCATTAACAAGCCTAGATGTCATCCATGTTGGTCAAGAGCTCGACCTTTTGGCCCGGCTCGAAAGCGGGAAGACCTGAGAGCGAAAAGAGAATCAGCATCCCTGTCATCGTGATCTTGGCCAAATAGAATACTCACCGAGATAGGGGCAACTGCCGCACCTGAAAGCGTCACCGAGATAGCAGCTTCCACAGCTACTCGTCTTTTTCGCCTCGGCCCTCTTGTCCACCGGCCAGACTCCCTCGACACCTGCCGTCGCCTTTTTGAGGTGCTCGGGAATATCGTCATCCCCCTCCAAGAAGAATGCGGGATTGTCATTCTGTGCGCCGTTCGCTTCTTGTTCTTCAAGCTCGGCAAGGCCACACGTGCAATCCTTGCATGCCCGTCTACGCTTCTGCGGTCGTCCTGTTGACGGATCAGGGAACACGCATTCCGGCCGCTGCTTGTCTTCCTCGGTAAGGAAAGCTGTCGGGTCTGCAAGCTGGGGTGATTCCGCGGCCCAGATGGAGGCCTTTTGCGCGCGTGACTTTGAGGATTTCTTCGGAAGCTTCATCGTTCCGCTGTTGCCGTTGAGAGGGACGGAACCACCGTTAGCGAAGGCCGTTGCTGCTGGGTCGATGTGTGCGGGTGTGGAAGCGCCGGTATTTGAGCTCGAGGCGAATCCTTGCAACGGAGACTGGTAGCTCAGGATTTCTACGTCTTTACCCGACGAGAGGTGTTCGATTCCCTCCGCGAGCCTTTGCCAGCCGTTCCGCGAGAGTTCCAGGTGTAGACCCGCCAGGTCGCGATCCGTAGTCGTGTTCGAACTCTGATTGACGATGTGGAAGTGAACGTTTACGGATGAGGGTATGTAAGGCAAGAGCGAAAGGATGGACGATGTCGGTGTCAAGATGTGAGCGGTCTTGATGCTCGAGGGGATTGTCGTAGCTACACCAAGGAGAAACATGCCATCAGTACCGCTGCTGGACACGCATTGTTGCCGAGACTCACCATTCTGCAGGATTCTGTCTGCCATCTCGCCCTGAACCTGAGCTTGAGGATCTCGACTTCTCAGCAACTGCAGCAGGTGCTGGTACTCCGCCATCCTATCCATAGACCCGACAACGAGAACCGATTCGGCCGAGTGCGGCTGCTGTGGGAGATCATCTCCGGCGAGGGTGAATGCTGCCATTGTAGGTTGATCGAGGTGCAAGGAGAGATCTCGAGGGGAAGTGGTGCAATATATCCGATGGAGACAACTATGAGATTCGAGGTAAGAGCACACCGACCGTCTAGGTCGCATGACCAATTAAGGACAAGAGTGTAGACTGAGGCAAAAAGTGGAGGGCGGGACTCAATATGTCCGCGCTTATTTGCTCCAAAAGTCGGAAGGGCGTCGGATGCGGTTGATGCTTGAGAGTCATTTACGAGCAAGCTTGTCTCAGTTTACTCACTCTCTCGAATCTTTCCTCTCGAGTTCTTACCATCAAGGAAATCAAGATGAACATCGCTCCGCGGAAGACTCTGCTCGCTGCTACGGCACTGCGCAGGTGCGACCGCTGCGTACGTCCCGTGGCCACGCGACACCTTGCGACTCGACCACCGAATCCAAACGACCCAACACCATCGGCATCTACGCAAGATCTTCTTGACAGATTGGCCAGGGAGGCACAGAAGAATGCTGCTTCAGCCACTCCTTCCGGGAAATCAGCTCTTGGCGGTGATGGGAAGCCGTACGTGGGGAATGTCGGTCCTTTTCCGATGGGAGTCGGCCTCGGATCGAATATAAGGACAAAGGACTGGAAGAAGTGGAAGGATCTGGGAGTCGGCGGAAAAGGTATGAACATGTGGCACGGTGTCGGCGTGGCATGGGAAGCTGACGGGACCCTCAGTGGTGCGGATGACAACGCAAACGGGCAACTTGACGGTAAGTCCCACCTAAACGTCGGCCTTCTTCTTGCTTACGGACTCTTTCACCGGTGACAGGTCATCGTTCTCGGAGGGACGCTGTTTGCCCTATTGACATACGCTCTTACAACGGAACTCTTCGCCAAGAACAGTCCCACAGTGCTGCATAATCAAGCAATAGATCTCATCGAGAGCAGCAAAGTGGTAAATACTGCGCCCCGCATCTAGTCATTCACGGAAATTCTGACTGGCTTCAATCCTACCCGATTTCCATCCACTTAGATGCCGCATCATCTCCTGAAACCATACTCCTTCACCCATTCACCTTCATCTTCTGGAACGACCCGACATTCTTCACCCATTCAAATACAGCACACTCGTCATCCACATACTCAAAACGAACATCTCATCATGCGCTTCTGGGTTCACGGACGAGGTATCGACGAAACAGAAACGCTAGGATGGCTCAAACAGCCGCTCCGGGATCTAAAAGAATGGGCAAGTGCCCAATACGACAATTTGATGGAACAGTATCTTATGGATCGACTGGATGAGGATGTTCAAGACACGACGATGTCGAGTCGATCTGATGCGCCTCCAGGTTTACATCAGCAACAGGAAAGCGGATGGTTCGGTGGGCTCTTTGGGGCTCTGAAGCCGAATGTGCAGGGTTCGTCAAGGGGTGGATCGAGCGGCGGGAAGAAGGCTTTGCCGCCTGCAGGGACGTATACTTCGGGAGAGGCGCGGGCTGACTTCGTAAAGGTGCGTGGCCTGGCTGTATGCGCACCTGATCATACCACTTACCCACTTATCCCAACGACACAGGATCCCCAAACGGGCGTTTATCGTCTTCTGACTTTAACGGTGGATATTCCGTCCGCAAGATCGGCAGCACAGCGTGCGGTAGTGTTCTGGGCAGATTCTGCAGACGTTTCTCAAGAAGGTCTGCTGGAAGGCAGTAAAACGAGGTTGTCTTGGTAGCGTTTCTTACAATGACAGGTGTGCACGATGACTGGCGATATTATCGTTGTTGCTTCTCGCTGCACAGCCTGCGATGGCCGATGCTCTAGCACTGAACAACGTGGGCGTGTCTCGCGCAACTAGACCTTGGAAAAGGCTACAGGCCCTTTGCTTGCGGTAATGACGGACACCTCGCGGCGGATAAGCATTGACATACAAAGTAACACATTATACATCGGAAGCGGTATTCCAATCTCTCGCAGCGGCGGCATTTGGGCACCGTGAGCGCCTAGTATCGACGTTTGTGCGCGCAGACGGTAATCGCCCTTTGAAAATACCTCGACTCAACCGAGGTCAGCTGGAGCAAGGTTGTATCTCTCCGGCCATCAGCGTGATGATTGACGCTGTATTTATATCTAGGTTCATACTCACCTCGTGGACGCAGTCCCGGTTCAAGGCTGCTACATCACTCGCAGCGTATCCATGACTCAAAAGAGTCGGCTCAAAGGCCTGAACGTTCGACTCCACCATTGACCTGTCGAAGTGATCTGCGGTATCGATACCGAATGGTCAGCTCTGGAAAACTTCAAGGTGAAGACAATCACGCGGTCCGGAGCCGCTTACCAGGTGAAGCTTCGGGACCGCCCGCGGGGATCCCGATTTCCTCCACGATCAGATCCTGCTCGCTGCGCGAATCAAAAATACGTCAAAGGCCCGCGAACAAGTTCAGCAAAACAGAAATAAAACTTACAAGACACCTGAATTGGATATGATATACCTCAGCTTTACTGCGACATCGGGGTCAACTGGAAAGTAGACAGGTCGGCTATGATGTTCGAATATATTTTCTTGACGACTTTGGGCGATACATACTGCTCTTCGCTTGCAGCGATTCCCTTCAAGGACGCAGAGAAGAATTAGAATAACACAGACGAGGCAAACGGCACAGTCGTGCCTGCTTATATCTACCTTAATGCTGTCTGCCAGATTCTCAGGCTGGTCGCAGCAGGATACGACCCACTAGAACGATGCTGAGCAACAGGATTTTGCCAAAGAGTCAATGTAGCTTCTGATGTACTGGGGCAGGGCTCACGTAAAACAGCTCGAGTTCCGTCACCACGAGCATCCCACCAGTTCGCAAAATACGGGCGCAGCGCTCGATGAGCAGCTGATAGTTGGCTATGCTGCTGGAAAGGTTCCTGATGTGAACGACGTCTGAAGGCGAGAAGAATAAGTATTCATTCTACTTTTCAAGTGAGTCGGTCGCACTTACCAAAAGATTCCGCGGCATATGGCAGTGGATCCGTCAGATCTATGGGTTATGATAGGGTGAGCCTTATGGACGAAAATCTGAGGAGAGCGTCACGTACCCAATTGAGCAAAGTCAATGTTATTATGCCTTTGATCAGATTCCACGCTGACTCCGACCAGGCTCAAGTCTAGGCTGTAAGGCTATTTGTGAGCGCATTGTCACAGTTACAAGGCACCCCCTACCCACTCGATTCCAATCACATCTGCGTATGGCTCTTCATCTCCGAGCTCATACGCCCATACTCCGGTTCCCGTTCCCACGTCGAGCACAGTTGACCGACGGCCTTCTGAAGTATGTATGGCTTCGAGGTAGTCCTTGATACGTCTCCACGTGTCGTATCCGGAACGAGCTGAAAGGCCTTTTAGGGCCTTGTGGAGCGTGACCTGGCTAAGAGATGAGTAGGGGACCGAGGTGAAGAGTCCAGGTTGTAAATCCGTTAAAGCCAGGTATTGTTGGATCGTCGAGTTTGTAATGCCAAGGTGGCCGTAGTAATTGTCGTCCATCAGTGAAGACCGTGTACAAGCCAGGCGTTGATGATAGTCATTGAGATGACGTCGGGATGCCGCAGTCGACATACCAGGGCGAGTCGCCACAAGCGATCCATACGAGAGGCAGGAGCAATAGTGTCCGAGGGTAGGCGTAGCATAAATAGCGATTGTGAATCGTCGGAATATGTCGATGATGGTCCAGGCGCCCATGCAGAGAGGAGCATGGAAAAAGTCGTCGAGGAGCGCGCATCAAAGGATGCCGAGAGAACAGTTTCGATCGTGACGCACGGGAGCAATATTTGAAACGTCGAGCATGGAGCAGGAGATGGAGGAGGGATCAAAGGGAGACAAGGTCAGTCACCTGAAGCTTCCGCCAGCAGAGATGGTGTGGGCGCAATGGAGTCCATGGCTATGTCCACCATTCCAGATTGGAGGATTGAGACTTACACATCCGGGCTGACCATTCGCGGAATATCGTTTGGCGCACTTTCGACTACTGCCGCTCCAATAGGATCTTTCTGATCCTTGACGAACACCGACTTGAGCTATGTCGGAACCGATGAGGATTCTTTAAGGGATGATCAGTTTTCAGGCTCGGCTGAGAAGTGTAGTATTCTTCTCACCAAAGCCGACTGCGGGTGCTCTGGCAATTCCCCAGCCGGTATTGATCAATCGCGTTCAGTCGGGACAACTGTGTAAGGTAGGAAGCATGTCAGATTGAGATGCAGGTAACAAGAAGCCTTCCGTTTGAATCCCAAGCGAGTGAAGCGACCATCTTCGAAGAGCTGGTGCGATATGGTACGATCGTCACAGCAGTCCAGCAAAGGTTGATATCCTTGGCTTTGTATTAGAGGCCTCCAAGCTCTTCTCCACCGAGAGGGAGGTGGTAACGATGTACGTATAAAGTCAAGTCATTCGGACACTCACAAATACGAAGGCGCCTGCCAGGGTCCTTATGTCCTTCCTTCGTCCTCGCGAATATCCTGCAGAGCACAGAGCGGGTTTTGTCGCAGATGTCGTCGCAGATACCTTCTGATGGTTCCGAGACGAACAGCGAAGTCGGCACCCGATCCGATTCATATCTGACGGTCTACTTATATGTCACCGGGTTGCGGTTAACGCAGACGAAACGAAATGATGCGACCTCCTAGGATTTCGGAGAAGGGTTCCCCAATTGGCAGTTTTGATACCCCTTTCGTTCTTTTGAGGGCTTTGCCCTTGAGCTTCGTCGAGCACAGAATCCCGCGCCGCGAGTCCGCGAGCAGAAAGCGATACGGGATTCGAGGGCGGGATGACTGCGGGATGTCTTGAATGTTCTTGAAGCTCGACTGAATATTCTCCTCTCGCTTCTCGTCGGCGAGTGATGGCAGTGAGGCTCCTCCATCAACGGTCGCTTCTGCATAGCTCTGTCGTTCGTTGCGCGATCACTCTGGCCGCTGATTGATTGCTCGATCCGGAATGCCCATGTGGACGGCCGGTCGACTTCCCCCATCGCTTGTCGCTTGATGAGCGAGGCCAAGTTGTCAGTCGCATCCTCCGTCTTCCATAATGATCTGCCCGACCCATGGCGGCGATTCAGTTTCTATCACATCAGGAACGGCGATTCGTGAACAGCGAAACGTGTCTTCCCAAACTCCGTTTCTGCATCAATATGCAGTATCAAGTTGTCCGACGAACTATATGTTTCCAGAGATCGCCCCCTGCATCTGAGTGGAATCATGCCTTCGTAGCACCTTGTACCATCAACCACGCGGACCTGTAAGGAACCTGGGAATTGCAGGGAACAAATCAGATCAAGTGATTGATCAGCACACCTCAGGATGGTTCATCAACCAACACTAGATGGAAGATGAATCACATAAGATATGCTTATTGCGGCTGACGCGGCTATGCAGGCCATCAATCCCATCCATCATCTCGTGATCCCGGCTTTTTATCTCGCCACAAGACCCTTCTCCAAGCTTCCACTAGTGCCCTCCCTGTTTCATCTTTCTGCAGTCTTCGTCGGTAATCCCGGTCATGTTTGAGGCCCCTAAGGAAAGCCCGACATCGGCGATCTCAGCACTCTCTGTCACCAGTCTCAGTTCTGATAGGAGATATTGTTGTTGCATCCGAGCCATAAAGCGCGGTGAGATGCCATCCCGTCGGCCAACCCCTTAAATAACTGGGCAGAAACGCGGAATCCCAAAAACACCTGCGTTGTGTTTCAGGAATTACAGCATGCCTGGCAGCGGGTGGGAATAACGACCAGCAAGTGCACTGTCATACAGCCAGCGATCACAGAAAAATGCCCATAGCAGTATCCCTAATTACTCCACTTCGACCACTTTCATATCCTGTCAAGCGGCCACACAAGGTCAGTATCCTGAATTCTTATGTTCACGGGGTCTTGCGTACCTTGCGAATCCTCAGGGCTTGTAACTCTCCAATGACCCGATCATTCTTCGTGTTGATTGTCGCTCCAAGAGCCCGTCCACCGGAAGCTTCCACCCCCTCCGCCTCGCCAAGTACGCCTACTGCATTTGTGCCGTCGTCGAAACGAGCTGGTTCAATTTCGAGACCTTGTTCGTTGGCCAAATGGAGAAGACAAATGAAGCAGAAAGACGTCGAGATCTCGCCCATCTTGTCACTCGAATACGAGTCTCGTAGATTCTCGATGACCGAAGAGAATGTGCGCTCTTCGCCCGGCGTATAATCCGGATCAACCGATGTCTTTGAGGCGTCGTGCTAGCATAGGGGACCTCCACGTCAGCGGGACATCTGAAACGTTCATGCCTATTGCGATAACCCACCTCGTTCTCAGGGTCATCTTCTCTTAGTCTAGCGGGAATCTTCAAGCCCTTCCAAATATTATCCTTGAGTCGCTTGACGTCCACACGCTTTGCTCGTTTTGCGTAGTTGACTGTCTCGGGCTTCGCTTTCGTGAGACCCTGTGCTCCCGCCCAGAGATCGTCTTCATCGTCCGCACTTGGGGCATCTCCAAGGAGCCCATCGTCGACTTCGGCGAAGTCGGCGGCGTCATCTACATCATCATGAAAGAACTGCCCATCGTAGCCGTTGGGCTGTGACTCTTCGGCTGCTCAAAGAAAGGACGTCATGAATCGTTGAGATTGGATAACCCAACATCCGTCTTACCTTCCCCATCTTCATCGCCCTGTGCCCGAGCAGCTGCAGCAGACGCCCAGAAATTCTGATCTACTTCACCATCGTCTTTTGATGCCATGTCACGTCAATGAGGGAATCGATAACCTATCGTTAGCTTCCTGACATACCTTGCGTTATCTCTGACATTTCCAGACGGCGGCGCATCTTAAGCTGTCATTTCGGCGACCGGGTCAGCAGACTTGGGATTCAGATTTACAGTTCGCCACTCACGGTGAATTTTGGCTTCATGAATAGTCTTAGCAATTGCCTCGAGCTGAAATGCATATCATCCGGCAGGAGATGTTCATCCCGCGTCTCGAGTTCCTCGATAACATCTTTCGACTTTTTGCCCTTTTTTCCCTTTGGCGGACTAACACCTCGTCCCTTCTTGGTGATCGCAGCGGGTAACGTGATGCCCGCCTTGCCAGAGGCGAAAAGGTCTTTGGCAGAGGGAGCGTCGGCATTCTCAAAGTCGATGAGAAAGGGCGTCTTCTCCTTGCGTGTCTGCTTCGCAGTTGCGGCATTCTCAGCAGGTTCAGCTGTGAAGTTGTCAAAAGGACAGACGAATCAGAATGGAATGATTTGATGGTACGCCTTGACGTAACTTACCTCGTCTGACCGCCCGCCTCAGTTTCCAGTGTTCAGGCCCGGCCCAGTTTTTGAGAAAGCCTTGATCGAAGTAATCCAACATCATGGCTTCCCCGTCATCCATTGCCATCACCAGGCCGTTTGACCCTGTAGACTTTGTCGGGTCAAACGGCACCGTAGGGCCATATACGACACGGTTATTCGCGTTGTCCGAGCTGTGCAAGTCGCCGTTGGTCCCGTCTTGTTCATCGCCATCCGCGTCCTGTGGCGCATCCCCGCCAAAGAATCCTGCATAATCTCCACCGTCGTCGTGGTCATTGTAGTCGTTGCCGCCGCCGAAAAAGTCCTCTTCATCCCCGTTGCCAAAGACTGGCGAGGTCTCGCCGACGGATTCGTTATCGTCGTCTCGGTTCAGGCCCGTGAGCATTGCCAGTGAAAATGCTTCATTGGGATCAGAGCTGAATTTGAAGTCGGCTAACGTGACGGAGATGTTTCTGTTGGCGATGTCATCGAATGGCGGCAAGAGTTCTGGAAGCCCGTCAACCGTCAGCCCATAGGCAAAGGAGCTGTGCCTTCTGCCCGCACCTTGTAGTTTCTCCATATCCACCATTTCATCGGGGTTTTCCAGCTCCTCATTCTCCGCTCCTCCGTCTTCCTCCTCCTCGTCAACTTCGACGTCTCCCGAATCAAAGACAACGCGTCCCTTCCCGTCGATGCTGAGATGATTCATAAGCAGACCCATTGCTCCTCCCTCGTCGAAATCGGCTGAAGTCTTCTTGAACAACGGGTCCACAGTGAATTCGAGGTCAAACTTCTTCACTTTGAGTGCGTCGAAGGATTTTGCCAGAGTAGCCTGAGTGCCTTGAGTCTACAGACCACGGATAATCAGCGCGGGAGCAGCCTTCATTGCGATGCGCACACACCCGTTTTTTGGCCTTCTTTGTTCCGTCCTCGGCATCCTCGTCGCCCTCTCCTTCCTCGTGCGCATTTTCATCCTCTTCTTCGATGACTCCAAGATCATCTGCGAGACCGCTCAACAGCTTTCCAGTCTCGGTAGCAACCGAGTCAACACGGGAAGTCCAAACTTTGACACAACCGTCCAGAGTGCAGGATGCCTTCTGGAAGTTGATGCCTGTCCGAATGCATGTTAGCGGATTCTTGGGAACATGAGACTCAGGGGACTGACTCGTGTCATTAGGACCATTGCGCAAGAGCGTCAGATCAGCAAAATAATCGATCAGCGCAAAACTCCATGTGTTGTTGGCGGTGATTTTCTGCCATCATAGCGATAAGTTCCTGGATTCGGGTGTCGAGGTCGGCGAGCCCACTTACGTTATCCGTCGCCATCTTCATCCACTTCTCAAAGTCGCTACTCATGACTTCCATCGACACCTGAGGGGCAGTCGCTTTGTCATTTGCGCCGTGAACTGGAACGATCATCGAGTTCTGGCCTTGCTGTCGACTGACGACAGACAACCTCGCCTTCTTCGTTCGGGTACTGTTGTTTCGCGAGTCCATGCCGCCGGTCGAGTAATCCAGTACAGTGCCGGCTGTAGTCTTCCGTTTCTTTTCTCCAGACTTTCCCGGTCGTATTATTTCGTCCCCTTCTTCTGCATCCCGAGGTGCATCGTTCTCGTCGACTTGTTTCCTTAATCCGCTGCTTCTACGCTTGCTTCGCTCCGCAAACGTATTGCCGCCGCCGCTCTTGCGTCGACTTTGACGTTCTGCTTCATCATCGTTCACACTGAGGTTCGATACTGATGACCGTGGGTCAGTCCTGCGTCTGAAAGAGCGACGGGATGACGATTCTGACGTCGGCGTGTCGGGAGCGATCGTTGACTTTGTCTTTGCGCGGTTGGCTGGCATGATGGGAAGATCTTCGTGGCCCTCTGGATTAACAGGCTGATTGCAAGAGGCTCACGATGATCCGGCGGGCGTTGCAGGAGCCTCGACTATACTGACGGTAGCGGACTGACGAAGTGAAACCAGTGTGATACCTTGCTACGAACAGGTAGAATCTGGATCAACTCCGAGACGCGTTCAGCAATCGATTGATGTTTACAATCTGACAATCGGTCACTGGCGCGTTATATATTTTTAAAGCTTCAGAGGTCAACCAACATCTCTATGGTGAAACGGTATCATGGTCGCTTGCCATTGCCTCAACGGCACAACTTGCGATCGGCAGGGGTTCGACTCCCCTTGGAGATACGATCTTTTTGCAGGGCTGTATTCTCCTTCCTCGGTCATTTTTGCATTTCTCCCATACTTCCTTGGACTCCCCGACAGTATCCGCTGCAGTACCCTACACAGCTCCCTCCACTTGGTTGCGGGAGTTTGCTACCTAATACAGTTCGGGACCTTTGAACTCGAGCGTATCGAAGGGACAGAGTAGACATGGATATCACGCTGTCCTACAGTTCATAAGACGGACGAGCTGATTGCTGCACTGCTGCCCTCGAACGCACACCGGAACTGAACGCTGCAGTGTGCTCGCGAGACCACCATCTGGTGGAATTGTGGATCAGCAGCTGGATCATCTCAGCCAGCTTCTCCTGTCACGTCGCATATTGACATCTACGAAGGTGGAGAACGATCAGTCCCGAAAGATACGAACAATCGCAGCGATATCAGGCGCCCCAAATGCATCCGCTGAAACGTTTTCGAATTTTGACGGTCGGCTCCCCATTGATTTCGATTCCTGGTGAAAATAGTCGAAATCATTGATCACCGACTGCTCAAACTAGCAAGTTGTGCTTCGTCGTCTGCTGGGCAGAGTCCGATCTGGTCCGTACGTTTCCCTGTTGTACTGCGCGACGTCGTCGGACTGTCGTGACCCCTCGGGGATATATAATAAGATATACCATCTCCCTTCAAGGACGACTTTGTGCTGGCGATTCGTCACATACAGATATTCCCCGTGCCTGCAACACGTGACACGTGAGTTGACCGATGCGAGGTCGTTTAGGTGTTGGCCGCCGGCATCGTTTTGGCTGAAGATTTCTGCTTTCTGCACGCACAGTCTTTCGGGTCAAACATATATTGCACGTCTTTTCGCTGAACGGACAACGGTGCACCGATCAAATACAACGTCGCCATGTTTTCGAGAAGAGCAGCTTCGACCGGTCGAGCGGTGAAGCAGGTCGCGCGACGAGACGTCGCCGGTGTCGCTCGGTGGGTCCTGACAACTTTCGGGTCGCGCGCCAGTCCTTCGCTGATAGACGGAACTCCTACAGAACCTTCTCCTCTACTCCCTCATACAACAATCCTTCCAGCAACGATGCATTTGCTAGTTCCTCGAGCGCCTCCAGCAGCAACTCCAAGACGCGAGAACTGCACACCTCCGCATCCGCCGAAATGAGCCCTTACACTCAGTATGGGGCCGCTCATGCGTACGGAACCGGTATGCTCAAGTCAAAGGATCTGAAGGACATTCCTCCTCCTCCCCAGGGAGACACCATGCAAAGCCGAATCATTGCCAGCAGCAAGACTAAGAACCTCGTGCCGATCCGAACAAATATTCGTGGCTCGGAATTGCTGAATACACCCCGACTGAACAAGGGTGCGGCCTTCACTCGAGAAGAGCGAGCCATCTTTGGACTGGAAGGCATGCTGCCGTACGAAGTACACGATCTCGACAAGCAGGTCTCGCGAGCATACAACCAGCTGCAGAAGCAGCCGACCGTCATCTTGAAGCACGCCTTTTTGGCATCGATGCGAGACCAGAATCAGGTTCTCTTCTATCGACTCATGCAGGATCACCTCAAAGAGCTCTTGGGTATCCTTTACACGCCTGGTGCAGCTGAGGCCGTCATGGGCTATTCCTACCTTTTCCGTCGACCTCTCGGATGTTTCCTCAGTTTCCCCAACCAGGACGGTATGCGGGCGCAACTCGAAAGTCACGTCGAATCCATGGGAAAGCAGTCGGATCTGACTGCATTGGCCTCGCGAACGGATTCCGCCAGTCTGATAGATCTGATCGTTGTCACGGATAGCGAGGCTGTCTTGGGTATCGGAGGTTAGTTTCACCGAATCCCTGCTGCTAGAAGGAATCTGACGAGAGCCTTCTCCTGTAGATCAAGGTGTTGGTGGTATCACCATCTCCCTCTCCAAAGCCGCGCTCTACACCTTGGGTGCCGGTATCCAGCCCAACCGAATCTTGCCAGTCGTGCTTGACCCGGGAACCGACAACCACATGCAGTTCTCCGACCCCTTGTACCTGGGTTGGAAACGAGGACGAGTCAGGGGAAAGCTGTACGACAAGTTTGTCGACAAGTTCATCAAGGAGTGCAGCGAGCTGTTCCCCAACGCCCTCATTCACTTTGAAGATTTCGGCCTCAGCAATGCGCAACGGCTGCTCGACAAGTACAAGGCCAAGATCCCGTGCTTCAACGATGACATCGAAGGTACTGGTGCTGTCGCTCTGGCTGCTCTGCTTTCTGCCGTCAACGTCGCTGGCAGTCGACTGAAGGATCAGCGGATCGTCGTTTACGGAGCCGGCAGTGCCGGTATGGGTATTGCCGAGCAGATCAGGGATGGTATGATGATGCTGGACGGCCTCACCAAGGAGGAAGCCAACAAGCGATTCTGGTGCATTGACCGGACCGGTCTTTTGGTCGACTCTATGGGCAACTCTTTGCGACAATCGCAAATGCCCTTCGCGCGAGCGGACGCTGAGTGCGAGAACTGGGTCAAGGATGAGAGCGAGAACGGGCTGTACCTTATGGATGGTGAGTGGACCATCAGCAGATCGGAAAACTATGGAGTTGACATTTCTTGCTCCGTCAGTTGTCCGAAACGTGAAGCCAACGGTCTTGATCGGCACATCAACGCACGCACGAGCATTCGACGAGGAGATCGTCAAGGAGATGGCATCTCACGTTGAACGTCCGATCATCATGCCTCTTTCCAACCCAACCTCTTTGGCCGAATGTGACCCTGGTAAGCAGCCTGTGTTTTAGCCTTTCCGGGCCAATAGCTTACACTTCCGCATCTCGTGTAGCTGATGCATGGACATGGACCGAGGGACGAGCGCTTTTGGCGACTGGTTCGCCCTTCCCCCCTTGCGAGTACAAGGGCAAGACCTGTGAGTCATTTGTTGTCGACTACTCGTGCGTGCTTGGCTAAAACTTGAGATCGCTGCACAGACTACCCGGCTCAGAACAACAACGCATTGGTCTACCCTGGTCTCGGTCTCGGCACAATTCTTTCTCGATCGAGGCAAATCTCACCGGGCATGTTCATGGCTGCCGTCGAGGCATTAGCTGCGCTTTCGCCTTCTGCAAAGGACCCCGACGCGTCGCTGCTACCGGATTTGGCTGACGTCAAGGAAGTCAGTGTTCACGTTGCCGCTGCTGTCATCCGACAGGCATGCGCAGAAGGAAGGACAAGAGACGAGGCCGTCATCAAGGTTGTGAAGGGAGAACTCGGTGACGGTCTGGAAGACTACATCCGAGGCAGCATGTGGGATCCCGTCTACAGGCCGTTAGAGTTGATCGACCAATAGTTTGCACGAGCTGTTGAGGCAAAAGAGTAAATATCTACTCATGTATACCCTTACATATTGTATGTAACCCATGCGTTGTGCGAACATCATCATCATAGAGCGCTCGAAGTGAAAAATCTTGTTGGTTCATAAATACTGGTGCCATTCCCAAAGCGCAGCGTGCCCTTTCCGCCCGGTCCCTCTCTCTCAAAACAGGTCGCTCTATTTGTGCGACGGACCAACCGGTCACAAATCACGATTGCTAGATTGACTGAACTCGAAGAGGATTTGTGAAGGCTATCGTCGGTTTCGACCCGCACTGCGATTCTTGGTCGCGCTGAGTCGCACTTCGACATTGGGGGTTTCGAGATTCTCCCTGGCCATGTCGTTGGGTAAAAGATCATTGCCGGAGACCGCTTCCTCCCGCACTGCGCCCACGTTCCGACCAGAGTCCAGCTCCGAGGGATCGATGCGTGCTCCGAGCAACTGAGCAGGAATGTTTCGCTCGTCTAGGGATGAAGGTAGGTCAATCCCAAGAGCGCTAATGCATGGCATTCCACAGCTACGCCGGAACTCACTTTCAGAGAGGGTTTGCCAGACGTCGAGACATCCCGTATCAACTTGAATCAACTCCATAGCGGCGGCTCGAAGTTCGGGCGCAATCTTGCCTAAATTCTGAAAACGCAGCGATGCGCAAGAAGACATGAGCTCTCGGTCGGACGTGATCTCTAGAGTGTGAAGGAGTACCTTGCCATTCATCCCATCCCCAAACAGATCTCTCAATCGTGCAATCACGCCAGCTTCTTCCTCGGCTAGTCCCTTGAGTTCTTCGTTCATGCCTTCTGCGAGCTGATTGCTGCAATACGACGGGGTTGGGAACGAGGAGTATTAGCGACATGAGCGCATTGTCATCGGCGCAAAGAGACTTACAGCTCTTCCTGATGCGTTCGCTGAAGGTGGCTTCTCCTATTCATCTGTAGGGGACATTGATAGGAGACTTTGTATTGCGGGTTCCTCCTCTCGAGAGATCTACGTACGAGGCCTTTCGCGTGCTTCTCCAGATCAGCTTTGAACTGTTGACAATCCTTCTTTGCCTTGTTCTCGACGCCGGCTAGAGGATCGCGGATGAGGACGTCAACATCGCACAGTCGCGTCGAAATTTGATGCGGCGATTGTCCGAACCTTTGGCCTGCCTGAGCAGCTCTTCCAGCCTGGCTTGTGCTCTGATGGTGGAGAGGGGTCAGGCAAGATGAGTTATCAGCCGAGAATCCTCGTTGACATTGTTTGTAGACGAAATCACTGACTCTGCATCGAAGTCATCGCTCGCTGAAACCTGAGTACCCGGCGTTTCCACGATCTGGCTTTGAATCCTGGGCATGACGTGGTACTGTGATGGTTGCTTGGGTCGGTAGAGGATGTGTGTGTTGCTTGCGGACGAGGTGATGGCGCATTCAATTGTTCGGCACAACAACCTCCTATCGATCCGTCCAAGACCAATCCGTTTCAGCGATCGGACTTTTACTCCTATCCTGAATAACACTCTATGACACTCTTAAGTATCTGCAGACCCCTCGAATGAGCTACAAGATCTGGGCCTGGCTTTTCAATATATGTATATTCGCTGACAGTAATCAAAAAGCCACAATGCCCGTCCGTCTATCGAGCACGATCCTTTTCCCATCCGGATACAACGCCGTAACTTCCTCAACTTCCCTAAAGCGTTTGCGGCCTACGCTCTCCACTTCAAATTGGACCTGCAAAGAACCTTCCTCGTGGCGGGGAATGGTTCCATCGGCATCGTAAAGCGAGTATACAATTTCGAGAGCGGACAGAACCCCGCCATACGCTTTGGAGATACCTAGGACAAACTCTGTTCAACCGGAACGACTAGGTACTTGGGGGAACTACTTACCAGTGTCGATCACAATGACCTCGCCATTGCAGCGACTTACAATCTCCTCGAAGTTCGGAGTGTGACCTGGAAAGACAGGAGGAATGCCATGAGTTACAGAAGGCAGCCGAGCTTTTCCGTGGCAATGACATACCGCCGATGATCCTCCTGACCCCGAGACGATTCTTAAGCGTTTTGGCCCATTCGCAGACTTTGGCTTCGTCGTCTTCTGTCGCCAAGCCCCTCCACCAGAGTACTCCATTCTCACCATATATCGTTGTTTCATCTTGGGTGACGTCTTTCGGAAGTCCAGGGTACGGATATGGCGGATGCGGCTTTGGCATTGGTTTTCGCAGTGCCTTTTCAAGAAGCGAATGTCCTATAGCGTTGGGGTTCGAAGGGAAGGGCGTGAGCAAGGCGAGATTCGGTTGGAGCGATCCATGAGAAAAGGCGAGATGATGCGAAGAGGTGTTGAACGGTGTCAGCGGCACACGTGCTGTCACGGTGTAGCTGTACAGGGCGTAAGCACACACGGAATATCGTGAGGAATCCTATCAGGCACGTACTTGGCCAGCCTGGAGCGCATGTAGAATCAGATCAGCTGATTGAAAGGAGGAGACTTCCGACTTGCCATTCATGACCGATCCACCCTTGATCTGAAAGAGCATCCTGACGCTTCGCAATGGATCCAAAGGTAGCTATGTCATCTTTCGTGACATATCGCCAGTCACCAAGAGCTGTCGATCAGGCGTAAGCTCATGTACAGGTCCCGTCACTCATGCGAGCACACCGTTCATCACTTCGTGGTCTGAAAAAGGCATCTGGTCAGCATATATACCTTTGAGGTAGGAACACCGGTAGACTCACTACCCAGGATTGAATAAAGCTCCCCTCCGGCAGCTCGAGCTGCCCCTCGCAGACTTTGGAACATACGATAGAGAGCGATCGTATCCGTGCCTAATCCGTCGTCGTCAACGCCTCGCTGGATATACCTTTGCGTAGCGATACGTACCTCGATCCACCATGTCTCCTGTCTGAACGAGGGTATCATTCCCCGCTATCCAATGCCCCGTTTCATCAATGATGCTGGCCATACGCAGCACGTTTTTCGCGTTGGCGAGATCTGAATGGACACATACCAAATTGGCATGGAAGTCGTAACCATTTTTCCACGGACTTTCTACGTACCGCCATGCAAGTCTCCAACTGCTATTATTCTCTTCCTCCATACGGGTGGACCGGAAGATGATCCAGGATGATCTGTGCGGGGTATCGGTGGTGTTACCGGTTTCGAATGTCGTTCGCCAATCAAGGCGAGACGGTAGAGGATTAGAGCAGCTCCCAGAGCTGCAAGCACCAGTAACAGCGAAAGTTGACGGTTGCCAGCCATGTCGAATAGTTCTTCGTCTAGCTCAGCTATTCGACGGCGTACCGGAGGATGTGTACCAAAGAAGGAAGGGTATCTCAACCGCAGAATCTGAAAGACCGTCGTATTTCGAAGCTGTTTCGGATGAGTGATTACGACGCATTCGTCATTTTCGATCGGCACGACACAACAGCTTGATCCCCGCTCTTTATTCCTCCAGCTTCAAGACAGGTAGACATCTGGCTAAGCAGGAAAGGAAGTGGAACCTCTCTCATGTGGATTCTTCCAATCAATCATGACCAAATGCTTCAGTCAAAAGAGCAGGGCTGGAGGATCACCGATACAATTACAACTCTATGATGTTGATGGCCTGGTATAGCCTCCAGGCATGCGTCTATACTCTGATCTGCCATCATCTTCATCCTCTCCGATTGTTGCCGATGTAGCTTCTCGCCCGCTGGCATGCAAAAGACCAGGATGCAATTGAGCTAGAGCTTGTAGCTGAAGATCTGTGATTGTAGACAGCGGAACTGTAGGTTGTTCGGACCTGTCCCTGGCTGTTGATGGATTTGACGGCTCGAATGAGATTGAAGTTGCCGTCAATGCTGCTGGTTCGACCGAGGAGACGCTCGAAGGTCGCGGATAGGTAAGAATCGTTTTGAGCATGTGCAGAAGTGGCATGTTGACGACTGTATATGGGTCGTCTGGATGGCGAGTTCGCATGTGATTTTGTGTGCTTCGCAATACGTCACCATCTGGATCTGTCAGAGAAATCAAGGTGTCAGAAAAGCTTCGTACCAGAAAGCGGTGTTGATGCGTACCTGTTCGCTGTAGCAGATCGTCGAACTCTGAATAAAGATCGTCCTCCTCCTCCCCTCCGACCTCATTCCTGGATGCATGGCTTGAGGATGCCGAATGTCCCGCAGTCAGGCGTCTGCCCCGCTGTCGATGGTTCCCCGCGTTGGCCAACTGGGATTCCTCGTCGTCTTCATTTTCGAATAGAACATCCTTGACCGGTGCACGATGTAAGTCGTTCGTTGCCCATGACTGATTTGATGGCAACAGGGGGTCCGCTGGAAAGCCTCGGGACACGGCGTCCGGGACTGGATACGATAGATACCCTATGTAAAGGGTGATCAATTGATAGATGGTGATGAACGCATCCAGGCCTAGGATGAGAGCGGGCGCGGGAGCTGTGCCTGGAGCAGATTCAGTCACCCATGAATGGCTCATCGACATGAGAGACTTACGAAGGCCGACAAAGTCAATCAGCAAACTCTTTCCTGGATTCGAGCTGTCTGCGAGATCTAGGACGTGTATGAACGTTGCAAAGAGGTTCATTCCAAGTACAAAGAGAGCAAGTATCCGCAGCGTTGCCTCAGGGTGGGACTTTCTTGGTGTTGCGATACCTGGAAAAGATGGCGTTGAGAGTGTAGCTGGAGCCAGGCAAATGGTTTACCATCAACTTACGCGTTTGTACGAAGGTCCGCAGGACGAGCAGAACGACACTTGGACATAGCAGATGCTGATAGAGTACGATTGCCGGAAACGGGTGATGTAGCTGTACAATACATGAAATCAGTTGTCCATCATCTCGCATTCCTTTCCGACAGTAACGTAGGCACTCACAGATGCGATTACATGTCGCCTCTGAGCCGCCAAGGGCATACTGATTCGTGTCCGAAGGTCGAGGGACGTCCGAGCCCTATCTAAACGAGTCCTCGTGCTGCGATGTTCGTACGGTTGATCGGGTTTCACACTTCAACCTCCAAGCTGTCCGACATGACAAAAGTAAGGAGGTCTCAGAAAGCGTGACGAAGCGGAAGGTGGCTAGATTGGCTCGGACGCACCCGCTTCAACGCGAAGGCTTGAACTCAACATCTATCCTTTGGTTCGTGGTTTAGAGCACATCAGTTCCTCATCAACTCGACGTCACCACAGCGATTTCGCCCTCGTTTGACTCGACCTCCGTCTCCTCCACACATCCAAGTATCGTCGAGGTAAGTCTGACGCGATGAACGGTGAGCTCGAGCCTAATCTTTTGCAATTCCTGCCAAGGCACATGCATAGGTCATAATGCATGATACCCGTCCGGTTCTCCTCCATAATCTCAAATCCTGAAACAACAAACGAATACTCGAGGAGATCAGCTGCGCTGGATCCTCGAACCGCGACTTACGCGCCCATTATGACGGTCACGCAGCCAGACCACGTAGGATCGAAAAGAAAACGACATATCCGCGACGACGGATTTCGAGCACCGGTCGCTCAGCAGTCATACTTTTTCGACGAGTCAGCCTCCCTTGTAAATCTGGGAGGCAACAGGTCCCGCTCGTCGCCAACATACGTGGGAAGGCAACCAGTGGAAAGATCGAAGAAGTCGTGTTCCCTCCTCGCCGAAAGAATGTCACGCTCGACGCCCGATACATTTTTCCGTACTACCAATGGACACGATCATCATGTGCCTCCGGTTCCCTCAGTTGCAAGATTGGAGTACCGAGCGATGACTTCCGAAATCCATGGGCGAAATCGTGAAAACAGCATTCACAGCACGCGGTCCAGCCTCAGCAGAAGGGAATGTTCAACCAAAACCTGGAATGAACATCACAAATCAACCACTATCCCCTTGTCACGGCGTTTCCCTTCGACGTCACGCTCCTCAACCACACCTTCTCGTTCCACTCCGAGTACGAGCCTCTTGCCCGTTCACCTCCGCCCCTCCGCAATCACTGATCAGGACAGCCTCTCTGCCGAACGATACGCCTCATCGCTACGACTCCTCGCCACGTGGGAATCTATCGCGTTGAAATACGCCGACGTCGACCCTGAAGAGGATGCTGAGATAGACATCTTTACCGGTCGAATCGTGAGGGGGAAAGAGAAGATAGCGGAGATGCCGGACAGGGTCATCGGCGGAATGAGTGAAGACGAAGAGGCGGAGGAGCTTGGGAAGAGAAGGAAATCTGTAAAACCGACAAACTCGAAAGCCCAAACATCTTCGGTGGATGATCCTGCTGAGCAGGTGCCACACCCGGTTGAGTCTCTGTCAATCGACACCGAGGAATCGGAGCCTTCTGATATGGACGAACTGGATGCGTGGAACGACAGCGAACTAGAAATACAAGTCGAAGCCCTTCCACCTTCGTACACCTCGAAGGCACGCAATCAACGACCATGGACGGCGGATGACGATGTCGACTTGCAGGAGTTTCTCAGAGCCGAAGAGAGGAGGCGAGCGTTGTTTGGCGATGAGGAATCTCCCGAGGATGTTTCGGATGAGGAGGAAACCCATAGTCAAGTCAGCAGGACTATGGACAAGGAGGAAGCGATGTCTCGCAGGACGGTGCACGCATCCGTTCCATACTTTCCGCCAGCGCCTTCAGAGTATCCGTCCCGTTCAACGCAGAGGAGTAAGGAGGCCGACCTCGATATCGGCAGCACTGGTTTCTTCGCCCGTCCATCTCGTTCATCCTCTCGCCGCGACCCAAGTCCCGGCGCAAATGTGCCGAGCGTGGTCGATGATTCTGATGCTGAGGACGAATTGGCTGGAATGTTTGATACACCAGATCGTCTGGAGGAAAACGAGCTTTCGTGTCAGAGAGTCGGGCCAAGCACATCGCCTACGCTACGCACTCGTGAAGTACAAGTCAATCGACCTTACCGCCATTCATCGCCATCGTCCGCTTCGTCCTATCTGAATAGGCAATCCACCGAGGGTTTCTCAAGTTCCGCCGAAGGGGAGATATACCCCTTTGATGCCGCCGATCAACGTGGCTGCAGAAGGCTTGCATCGACTGACGAGGACATATGCGAAAGGGAATTGTTGAATGGTACGTATTCATTCCTGCCTTTTTGTACTGGCAAGAACTGATCGTCGGCTCGATACCAGTCTTCTCACTTTTGAGCAGTCCACGCGCAGATAAAGATGGGCAACCCCCTCAGTCTTACCTGGTCGAAAAGCCTTCCACACCTGGAGGGAAGATCAGGGTGCAAGAGGACGAAGCCCGATGTTCGCCTCACAACCTGGTTGAAGTCGTCATCGAAGTTCCTGCCGGCCCTTGTACGGAATGTGACGCACCTTCTAGCCTACTGCAAACGTCTGAAGCAATCATCGAACAGCCACAAGACGTTAATGTTGCAGCAAATCCGCGCCGAAGCTCACGACCAAGCGCCAGCGATAAATCTTACGCCCCTCGCAACAAACGCCAGAGGCGCGTACGCCCTCCAGCGCCTGCTTCGGAAATGACTCATGTAGAATCCGACGCCGGTACGGATCAAGCTGATTCCCATCAGCCTTCAACCGGAATCAAGCTGCTCTTGCTATCACCGCCATCGCTCACGCGCGAAGACTCGACGGATCGACTGACGGGTTCCGAGACGCCTTTGCGAACTCGCAGGGGCACCATTCGCTCATGGCAACGGAGACCAAGACCCAGATCGCCGTCTGTAGTCGAAGGTACTCCTTCTGTCGTTGAGGGCACCCCGGAGCCGTTCCCGGGCGAGGTCTTGCCTGAAGAGTCTTTTGTCGGTCTGCAAGATTCATTAGACTATGACCAAGAGGAACCTGCCGCCGGAGGACCGACCGCAATAGCGTTGAGGATTGGTTCCGGGTCGATACCGCACACAGCCGTTCACCCGTTCCCAAATGCTCTTGAGAAGACACGATATGTCGACGGCGAAACCTGCCCAGAACAGCAGATGCCTCCATCGCCATTTCTGCTGCGACACGATACCGGCTCTCAATCGATATCGAGTTCTCCTGGTGCCACGATCGACGGTCATCCCGGTAGCCCCGCCATACTGCAGGGCTCGCCTCTGCAGGAAACCGAAGATCCAGAAGGTTCATGCGAGACCCGGAAAACCCGTCCTTCTGATCCAGAAGACGACGAAGACATCCTGCTTCTTGGCGCGACATTTGTGGAATGCGAGGAGATTATCTGGCCCGAATCGAAACCTGACATATCATTACCACCTTCCGCTCCAGACGTGCCTCAGGAATGGTCGGATACGCCTGGCACGATGACCTTTAAAACGGTCAAAGGGGAGAAGCAAGAAATGGCAACTTTCACTGCTCCTTTCCGCTGCTCAAAGATTATCGATCTCACTGGGGATGACATATGCGGTGATGACGAACATGACGAGCTGGACGAATGGTGACATGTGCGGCTGAAGTTAGAAATGGGCGACGATTTTTAGTTGTAGCCAATATCGTCCGCTCATTCAAGGCGGAGCCTCCATTTATATACAATACTCGCCCGTGTCATGTTCATTCTCCTGCAAGCCATCCCTCCCCTAAATTCCCCTGTCCTGCCCTCTGAAAACCTTCCGATTCAATCCCTATACCAAATCATGTGACGCCTGCCTTTGCACATGAAACGCGCTTCCCCTTCCCCGCAGGATGCGCTTACATCACCTGAACGATCGATTAATTCGATAATGCGAATTCGTTGCCTCGTCGATCTCGAAGTCGTCGTTCGGTTTCAACTCGCTCCCGGCTTGCACTTTATCATCGTCTAAAGACCCAAGCCGGCTGCAACTCTTTTCACCTTTGCAACCACGCCAAAACTTCCGTTTCGGAGAGCAGCATACACGGCACGGATTTTAGAGGAAGCAAGAAGGTTACACAAGAATGGTATGTCTATCGTTCCTTTGGTGTGTTCTGCTCAGCGTTACATATGCGAGACATCGGCATCATTCCTGGAGGCTCTATCAAGCTCTGGCTAACTTGTACGCATCCGTCGCCTCTAGGGTGTCCCAGCCTTGTTCAGATGGCTGTCAAAGAAGTACCCGAAGATCGGTAAGTTACGTTCAGCATAAGCTGTCGGACAGCTCCTGATGTCCTGAATGTCTGCCGTGCAGTCCAACAGGTTATTGAGGAGAAGCCCTTCAAAGACCGCGCACCTGATGGATCGGAAGTAGTCAAGCCTATCGACTATGGAGCGCCGAACCCGAACGGGTTTGAGGTTGACAACCTGTACCGTAAGTCAACTTGAGCTTATAACAATGAGCGCGAAACATCTGACCCTTTGCACAACCAGTGGATATGAACGGTATTGTTCATCCATGTACGCATCCGGAAGGCAGGGTATGTCGACTTCGTTCGCATCTTTCATATCCACGGGTTGCTGATCGCTCTTGCACAGCCCGCGCCGGAGACGGAAGAGGAAATGATGGTCGAGGTTTTCAAGTACACTGAAAGAGTCGTCAATATGGCCCGTCCCCGAAAGGTTCTTATGATGGCCATCGGTAAGGCACAGTGAACCTCAGCTCGTCAACTCGTACTGACTATGGCCCCAATTAGACGGTGTTGCGCCCCGAGCAAAAATGAACCAGCAACGTTCGCGTCGATTCAGGGCAGCGCAGGAAGCTCAGGAAAAGGAGGAGTCGAAGCAGGAAAGCATGAAATTATTCGAAGGTATGATTCGAACAGTTTTCGGCAGCCATCGTCTCCATCCTGATCTGTACGCCTATAACTTTTGTAGAGCAAGGAGGCAAATATACTGAAGAGGAAAAGGAAAAGTTGAAAAAGAAGGGATGGGACACGAATGCTATCACCCCAGGTGAGTCTGGCATCTAGAGCTTTGGGAACCCGAACATTGACTTTTTGCATCTTTAATCAGGAACACCCTTTATGGACCTCCTCGCAGCCAGTCTCAGATATTGGGTATCGTTCAAGCTGAATAATGATCCAGGATGGAAGAATGTAAGCTCATTGCGAGATCACATTTGGCTTGGAACTCACCAATGGGCAATCCTCCCGGCGAGTAGCTGAAGGTCATCATCTCCGACGCTTCCGTTCCAGGAGAAGGAGAGCACAAAATCATGGACTGGATCAGACGCGAGAGGAGCTATCCGGAATATGACGCCAACACGAGCCATGTGATTTACGGTCTGGTACGTATCAACTCTCGGCGAATGCGTCCGCAAGCTGACCTTGTCCTTCATACATAGGACGCCGATCTGATTATGCTCGCCTTGGCTACACATGAGCCATACTTCAAGGTTCTGCGAGAGGACGTATTTCATCAAACCGCGAGAGATAGAGGATGTCGAATCTGTGGTCAGGAAGGGCATTATGCTGCACAGTGCAATGGTAAGTTTTCGCCGAGACCTCTCTATCTGGGCAGTATAATTCATATTCCATTGCTCCGATATAGGCGCCAAGAAAATCAAGGCAGACGCTCATGATATCAAGGCGGCACCGGTGGAGGAGAAGCCTTTCATTTTCTTGGATGTCTCTATTCTGAGGGAATACCTAGCCGTTGAACTCGACCTCCGCACCTCTACGCCATTCGACTTGGAGCGCGCTCTCGATGATTGGGTATTCCTCATCTTCTTTGTAGGAAACGATTTCCTGCCCCATTTGCCGAGTCTTGAAATTCGAGAGGGGGCTATCGACACCTTGTTGGCTATCTGGAAGAAAGAGTTTGACAACATGGGTGGTTACGTCACAAACCACGGACAGGTCGATTTGGAAAAGGCGCAGTATATCCTGAACGGACTAGCGAATGCTGAAGATGACATCTTTAGAAGGAGGAAAGAAAGTAAGCCACATGTCAAGTGTTAGGCTGATTCATTGGCGCTGACATCCGATTTCACAGGTGAAGACAGGCAGAACGCTAACTCCAGGCGTAGACGTGATGAGGACCGCTCAAGGGGCGGTCCCCAGCATATCAAGTTCGAGGACAAGGAAGAAAAGGGAAAAATGCAATTGAACGGCGTGGACATGGTGTCCGTCAATGCCCCTGCTCCTGCTCCTGTCCACTCGTCCCTGCCAGCCAAACCGTCGCATTCCGTTGTTCCACCCGCCCAGGCCGCCACACCTCGATTACCCGGCTCTGGAAGCGGAGCAAGCGAAGTCGTTACAACCAAGCGAGGCATCTCAGTCATTGGTGGATCAGCACAATCTATACTGGATAGCCGCCGGGCAAATAGGATGGCAAGCATCAATGCTAATTTGAGTGCTGCCGAGGCGCTAAAGCGCGAGTTGGAAGGAGGCTCAACCGAAGTGACACCGGCCGCTGAAACTGAAGCGGCAGTACCCGCAAAAGATACCAAAATGGAAGGAGTCGATGAAGACGCCAAGGGAGAGCCAGATGAGTACGCCGAAGTCGACGCGTCCGCCGCTGCCGATCCAGACACGCCTCGAGGTAAGAAGAGAAAGGCAGTGGAGCAGACGCCTGTATCTGGAGACGCTCCTGTCGCCCTGGTCGAAAATGACGCGGAAGACGACGAAGAGGATGACGAAGATGCGGACGGAGAGGACGATGATGATGCGGAGGATCCGCCTAACCCCGAGGCCGATCAGCCTCTTCCGAAAAAGTCGAAGCTGCAGATCAACCCCGATGGGACGGTGGAATATGAGGACACCGTACAGTGAGCAGCAGTATGCTTCAGTCTCAATTGCAAGGCTAACATTTCCGTGTGTAAGGCTGTGGGAACCGGGATACAGAGAGAGGTATTACCGCCAAAAGTTTGGTGTCGAGTTAAGCGACGTCGAATTCCGCAAATCGTGAGCTTCTGCATTTTCGCCTATATCCCGAGGTCATGCAAGCTAATGCGCGCTCGGTAGTGTCGTCAAGTCATATCTGGAGGGTCTTTCCTGGGTACTCCATTACTATTACCAAGGCGTATGTGTGGTCTCATTATAGCTCGGGTGTTACCCTCTAACCATGATATGCACAGACACCCTCATGGCAATGGTTCTATCCATACCACTATGCGCCCTTTGCCGCAGACATGGAAAACATCCAGCAGTACGACATCAAATTCAACATCGGAGCGCCTTTCCAGCCCTTTGAGCAATTGATGGGAGTCTTCCCGGCTGCCAGGTAAGCTGACTCGTGCCGGACTAAAATCGAATATCACTGACTTGACCTGTGTCTCAGTAAAACACACCTTCCCGAGCCTTTCCATCCCTTGATGACGGATAGCGATTCGCCGATCATCGACTTCTATCCCGAAGACTTTGATATCGATATGAACGGGAAAAAGATGGCCTGGCAGGGTGTCGCATTGCTGCCCTTCATCGAGCAAGACAGGCTCTTGTCCGCGATTCGTAGCAAGCAGGATCAGCTAACGGACGATGAGAAGCGTCGGAACAGCCATGGTGTCAACGTTATGGTCATCATGGACGAAAATCCTCTATATCAGCAGTTCTGCAAACTGTATACGAAGAAGCGGCCGACGCAGGTAAGCGGAACGGTCCCTCTCGTTCAGGCTTCCATGCTAACCTGTTTACCTGTCCAGCCTATCGAAATCGATGGCAAACTGTCCTTTGGTGTGTTCGGTTCCGTCCTGCCTGATCCGACATGCATTCCGGGTTCAACGCTCGATACGCCTATTCCCGGGATTGAGGCATGTCCCGATCTGTATGACAACAGAGCCATTTCGGTGCAGTACTGGTTCCCCAAGCAGCTCAAGCCGCACAAGTCGATACTTCTTCCCGGTGCTCGACCGCCTCGACCGATCCTCGACGACTATGACAAGGAAAAAGTGCGAAGCAGCACCGGGAACGGCGGAAGCAGGAGGCGTGGAGGGTATGGAGGCGGGGGAGGCTACCACAACAATGGCTACAACTCGCCAGGCATGGGAACACCCAATTCACGCGGAAGCCCCTACAGCACTCCATCCTATTCGCCCGCTCCTGGTCGAGGCGGCTTCGGAGGGCGTGGGCGAGGGGACTACGGGACGCCCAGCAGAGGCGGGTATAACAACAACGGCGGAGGTCGAGGAGGATACAATGCTGGAGGGTATTCCGCCGGCGGAATGGGCGGAGCTGCAGCGTACAACTCTTTTGCTGGAGCTCCCCCTAGACCGGCCTATGCCCCGCCATCCAATCTCTACGGTGCTGGTTCGTATGGCGCACCGAATCCTGGTGCTGGGTATGGGTACCAAGGAGGACTTGGTGGCTCGGGGTCGTACGCCCCTCCGGCAAACACTTTTAACCCGTATGGCGGTAATGTCGCGCCTGTGAATCCTTATGGCGCACCGGCAATGCCATATGCTGGTGCAGGCGCGGGCAGTGGATATGGCTCTAGAGGTGGGAGAGGCGCATCCAGCAATCGCGGGGGCAACTACGGCGGGTATGGGTACGGTAATCGCGGCAGATAGAGGGATAGCTCTACTCAAGGTACAATGGAGAAGGTGGAGAATTATTATATTTTTCCGCGACATTTGACGTGACGTCAGCATATCGTTAGCAGTTAGTATTGAATCCTGCGGGAATGCTTGCTGGAATGCCATGAGTTATTGATCATCACGAAGCAACCTCCGTTTCGATGCTCCTTCGCGATTCTCGATCCTGTTACATATATGAGTGCATTCATCCACCTACGAGCCCCTGTCTGTTCCGCTTTCCGCTCGTCTTTTAGCAGCTGCAAAACATCGTCTGTCAGCACCGCCGCTTTCAGATTCCCACTCATCGCTCAGACAACACACCTCGCACCAAGACGCACAATGACTGGCCTTACCGGAATGTTCAGCAACCGATATCAGTTTGATGATATCCCCGACCAGAGAGGCAAGACTGCGATCGTTACAGGTCGGTGGATGCAGACTGCAACCCATACAATCTCTGACCGCCATTTCTCATAGGTGGGACGTCTGGCATTGGAGCCTCCATTGCCGCAGGACTTGCAACGGCAGGCGCCAAGGTGATCATTGTTGGAGCGACAGAAGAGCACGCCAAAGGTACCGCAGACAGCATCAATGCAAAGGTTCAGCAGAACAGCACGGGCTCGCCCAAGTTCCCCTCTGGAAACGTCTCGTACAAGATTGTCGACTTTGGGGACTTGAAGGCCGTCGAAGCGTTCGGACAAGAAATGCTCAAGGAACTCGACATCAAGACCGACACACAAGGTATTCCTGAACAGGGGTGGGGCAGTAAGGGCCGACCTGCGGGAGAACAGCTTGGAGGATTGCACTATCTCGTCTGCAATGCTGGTATCGGAGTAGCTGCACCTGGTCTCACCAAGGATGGTCTCGCGAACCAGTCAGTGTTCGATTCTTGCGGCCTCTCGCGAGACAAACACGCTGACGATCCCGCGTTCTAGCTGGGCTGTCAACCACCTCTCGCACTTCCTCCTCGCGACCACGCTTCTGCCCTTGATGCAGAAGACGCGGGAGATGCCCAAGTCTGTTGACGGCGATGTTCGGATTGTCATGCAATCGTCAGAACTGCACAGGTCATCGCCATTCAAGGTCGAATTCAAGACTGAGGAAGAGGTCAACGACAATTCGAGGGATCCGAATATCCTGTGAGGACTCTTGATAACTATGTTGCGGTCGAAGCTGATCTCCGTCCTTTTGCTCGGCAGGTACTCGCGATCCAAGTTGATGATGTAGGTGACAATTTAGTTCGAGCTCACGTCTTCTCGGCTTATGTTTTCCCTCACAGGATTCTCTTTGCCAAAGAACTCGCTCGAAGGGTGCTAACCCCTGCTGGGGACCATTTGCTGGCCATCGCAGTCCACCCAGGAGGTGAGTGCATGCGTTCTCCTCCAAAGTCAACCTGCTGATTCGAATTCTCCCTAGCCGTCGCGACCGGTCAGGAGGCTGGTCTCTCTGAGGCGTATGGAGCTTTCGGGGACGCCCTCTACTACCTCAGCCGAGTGGCGTTCATGTCTCCCGATCAGGGCGCCGAGTCCGCACTCTGGGCCGCCACCGCTCGAAAGATTGCCGAAGATCCTAAAAAGTATCAAGGTGCCTATCTCCGACAACCCGATGACTCGCTCGGTACCGAATCGAACCAGGCAAAGGATGAGACGTTGGCGGCGAACCTTTGGGAGCTCAGCAAGGAGGTCCTGAAGGAGAAGATCGGAAAGGACGTCCCGTACTAGACGGACTTGCGTTCGGAGTCGGGAGCTGCGGTTGAGAAGTGCACCGTCTCGAGGAGAGGCGTTTACGACTGGCGCGCGCTCAAGTTGTATAAGAACTAGACCTAAAGAAGAACAACGCATGCTGTATACGACCCAGCTTCGACCGGAGACCTTGCAGCTGATCAGAGGAAGGATCAACGAGTTGATCAACATCAACAAGTAATGATTCATTTCGTATCCAGAGTCGGATGAGAACGCGGAGTGACAGGCATGCTCATTGACATTCGACTTTCCCGACGCAGCCCAAGTATGACATTGCGCACATGACGTTGAAGCTCTGGCGTTCCTTCTGCCTCTGAGTCCGGAGCATCAATCCGCAACCTGTAACAACCCCACGGCACTATTGGACCGAGGAGAGAGCTTCACTCCAGTATCACACCGTCCACGGTCCAGTGCGCACCCGACGACGCATTCTCCATCTCGAGACGTCCACTGCTTCGTGCAGTCCCGACTCGATGTCATCTCAACGCCACCAATACCCTGCCGAGTCCTCATCGCGCCCCGACCAGCGGCAACAGCAGTATCAGCCGTATCCTCAGCCTCTCACGGGACCGCCAAGAGCGAACTCGGATTCGTCGTCATCTCTCTACAGCCTTTCAGCCTACTCTACGGACATTCAAGGGCAGCCTATTCAGTCGCCGTACGCACCGACAAGCAGCCTCCAGCCTCCGAATATGTCCAGTCACTACGCAGCGCCGAGGCAGGGCTCGCGGGCGGATATCAATTTGGACGACTATCTGAGGGAACTTCAGACTGCGGACGCAAGTCCGGGAGCAGGAGATCTGTCGCGGCGGGACCTTGCTGGCTTGGGTTTCATCGGCGATCCAGGTCTACAACCAGGAAGCGGCTACAGTAAGTCCTATCCCCGCTTCTTCTTTAGCCCCACCTCGTCGGAAGAGCATTCAGCTTATTTGTCAACTTGACGCTCCCCGGCTGTAGGCTCTTCCGGACAGGCATCTCCAGCAGACATCGCGCCATCCGGCTCAAATCCTCGCAGGGGCAACACTGTTGACTCCATTACGATACCGCTGTCAACGAGCATGTCATCTACGACGTCTTCTTTGTCCCAGTATTCGGTGCAACAGCCGAAGCGGCAAGGAAATCTGGACTTTTCCGGCGGCTCGCCGTCGCCTATCACGCCTGGATCGCTACCGGAACGAGAGTCATCTCTGCATACCAGTCCGAATCCCGGTGTGGCGGAAGAAGAGGATAAACGTACACCACAGGCATATTCCGGTCCTCAACTTCAAAAGTTGGCACACAGTGAAAGGGAGAGAGACCTGCGCAGAGTGTCAACCGACACTGCAGAGTCGGACGACACGTTCAGCGGTAACGCAAGAGAGAATCCCATTTATCAGGACCCAAACACACCAACCATGGCAAATGGGTCGAGCGGCCAGAGTGTCACACAGGGGAACCTTCCAAGTCGATTAGGTCAGACTGGATCGCTTGCGGTTTCCGATAACTTGGGTCCATCGTCGCAACAAGGTCAACCCAAGGTCGGCAATCCAGGAGGAACGCCTCTTTTCGACTTGTCAGCCGCTTCGACTTTCGACGGGCCATCTATCGAACTTAGCGACGACTCGACGTCGTCTGATCCTTCGCAGCGGATATTTCAACCGATGGCGTCGTCTACCAGTCCAGTACCTCCGTCTCAATCATTTCAAACTCTCGCGTCATCGCCATCCACAACTACGCCAAGCGATTATATGACCGCTTCATCGACGAACAGGAGTAATCTCGCGCAGGTTGGCAACGTCACCGGGTTGGGTATCGGTATGCCTCAAGGTACACCTAGTCCGGGAGCCTTTGGTGCCTCTGGTGAGGACAGAATGACGTTCGATGAAGGACTCTTGCGAACATTGTGCGATTTGGACGTGAGTTACATCCATTATGAAGACCAGTCTGCGCTAAATCTACCTTGATTCACAGTGTGCCATTCCCCTCATCACGGAAAGGATCAAGCAGTCCATGACAAGTTGTAGAGTATGTGCACTCTACAGTGATATAGGAAGCGGGACAGCTGACTTGACATCGCTGAGTAGCAAATCGCAGGATTCTTTCGAGCGCGAGCAGAGCTGGAGGAGCGATACGCACGCGGAATGACCGAACTCGTCCGCGGAAGCGCAGATAGCTACAGCAGAGCTTTCTGCAAGGCGGGGTAAGTCTCGGCGCAGAGGGACCGGAAGCCTTTGTTTCTGAAACTTGCATTTGTTAAGATCGTTCGTGGAAGCTTACAACGCTACACTCAAAGTGCACGACGCACTCGCTCAGAATCGACTGCGATTTGCGCAACGACTCATCGATATGAGTGAGGAGTTGACGAATCTGGCAAAAGAGGGGGAGAAGCTGCGTAAAGTAGTAAGTTGGCTTTCGGCAGTCGCGGCATGCGGAGTTGCAATTGCTGACTCGCTTCGGTATCGTAGCACAAAGAGACCGGCAACCGTTACGAGAAGAGTGTACAGGAAGCAGAGTTTGTCATGGACAAGGCCAAGCAGCGCTTCGATAATACAGCGGAAGAACTTGAACGGATTTTGGTGACCAAAGAGGGTGAATCCATCAAAGATGCCAGTAAGCAGACATGATTGCTTTGACTCGTCTGTGTTCTGGACTGAGAACCATCGGTACCCAGGTGGAATCAGCAGCGGTAAAGAGCACAAGCGAGGTGGGATCGGGAAAGCCATGTCGAAAGGGCTGTTCAAGGCCAAGAACCCGGCTCAGATACAGCGTCAGGAAGACGAGACTCGCGCCAGGATGAACAGTGCGAGCGAGCAGTTCAAGAAGGCAGTGCAGGATAATCAAGCGGTGAAACAAGAGTTCTTCAATTTACAACTGCCCAAGATCCTGCGGGTACGTAGCATGACTTTCGCCAATGATGTATACTCAGCTCACCTCTTTTGGCTTACCCGCTATCAGCAAATGAAAGAGTGTGCGGACGAGCTTGACATGGGATGCCAGTATCACATGGCGAGATATGCATACCTTTTCGAAACCACATTGCTGGCGGATGGCTCCGCGATATTGCCTGTCGCCGAGGAGGCAGGTGGGTGAGAAGGAGTGTCTCTGTGATGAGTATTCTCATTCGGACTTGTTAACAGGTGATTCAATAGGCCTCAAAGCCATCGCCGAGACCATCGATAACCGGAACGACTTCAAGACTTTCATGCAGAATTTCACTGTGGCCCGTGGCAGTCAGCGCGGACCGAGCAGAAACGTCCCGTACGATGACGGATCGGTACGTTGCGGTTCATTTCACCGACGAACACCTTGCAATACTCACCCTTGTCATGTTCAGTTACCCGCGATGCCCCCACACGTCCACGCTTCGCATTATGGAAAGTCGCAGCCCCAACCACAGCAGCATTACAATCCAGCTTCGCAGCAGTATGCTCAAGCAACAACCTCGTCAGTATACAGCAATGGCGATTCCGTCAACTCTCATAATAGTCAAAGCGCCAACGCGGGACAACATCCGCTACGTACAACTGGAATGACCTTTGGCGTCGACTTAAGCGAACAAGCGGTTGTCCCGGGAACAGAGATACCAAAAGTGGTGCAGAAGTGTACCGAGGCCATCGAAGCCTTCGGCTTGGATCAAGTAGGCATCTATAGGCTCTCGGGAACAACGTCTAAAGTGCAACAGCTCAAGGCGGCACTCGATACTGGTCAGTGTTTATTCCTGCAAAGGGGGCTTGTCACTGATGCTTTTACTCTCTCAGATCTGGATAATACCGACGTCATGTCCGATGAGTGGAGCGGGGACATCAATGTCGTTGCTTCTGTCCTCAAGCAATGGTTCCGTGAACTACCAGAACCGCTATTGACACATGGTCTCTACCAGGGATTCATCGAGGCAGCACGTAAGCTTGTTTCCCGCGGCAGTATAGCCGGACCTTGTTGACATGTTCTCCCTCGCAGGTTATGAAAACGATCGACTTAGGCATATTCGTCTGCACGAACAGGTCAATGAACTGCCAGACGCAAACTATGCGACACTGAAGCATTTTATGGGTCATCTAGACAAGTAAGCTCGTCGGTTGATATCTACGATACTTGCTTGACGATGTCATGCACCACCACAGAATTCGCAGCATGGAGAAGATTAACCACATGTCTGTCAGTAACCTCAGTATCGTCTTTGGCCCTACTCTTCTGGGCGCTCCGCCAGAGATGGGCTCCATGAACCTAGAGCATATGAGTTTCCAGTGCAAAGTCAGTCAGACGAGAGCCCGCTCGCGTACACGATGCTGACAAAACCTGCACAAACAAGGCTATAGAGACGATATTGCTGAAGTACAAAGAGATCTTTGTGGAAGAAGAGGAAGCGGCGGCACCGGGTCAGGTTGCATCGCAATGATTGCATGGGCAGACGAATGAGATTGCCGCATAGTGGTACCCTGTTACAACGTATTGATATTCCTAGTGATTGCCTGCTGGATAGGCAAATTTTACATGATCATATGATGTTGCATGATCGTCATCTCTTCCTAAACATGCCATACCCGGTGGGCTTCTTCATCGGAGGAGCATCGTCGGCTTCTGATGAAGCTTGCGATGCGCTAGCCAGTCGACCGAGTGGTTTCGAGTTTTGGAATTTGCGTGGCGGTGACGGGATATCTACATTGATCGTGTATTGTGACGAGAAAAACGAGCTGCCTTGCGAGGTTAAAACCGGACCTTGAGACGAAGAACTCGGAGTTGTTTGTAACGAAGTCAATCCCGAACAACTAGTCAAGGCACTCGTGAGAGCTTTGGTGGCGTTGTGTTTGGCGCGACTGCCATAGCATTGATCACGGTGTCCCGCTTTGGTGATAGGGATATGCCATTGCGAGATAACCGCCTCCGCTCCTGGCCGTCGACCGAACATCCCGACTTTGAGCGGTTCCGATGGCGCAGCCGTCAAAATTTGGGATTTGACCTTCTTGTCGTAGGCAATGAACGCCATGACATTCTTCCGAACACTATTCGCCGACAAGGTTTTTTCGTTGATGGCTTCCCGAACGAGCATGCCGAACAATACTGTCTGTCGAGATACACCTGATGGCGGCCCGTTGTCCGCCACCGCTTTCTGAGTACGTCCAGGAGCCCGACCTGCGGCAGATCTGGCAGATACGAAACGCTTGGAGGGTATTGAGGAAGGCTGTTGCGATGGTAAGGCGTCGACGTCTATGGCCGGCACTGGATATTGGGGATAGCGATCCGGATTGAAGCGGGGAACATCTTTGACTGGACTGATTCCGTGCTCCACTCCGTTCGCTCTCGTTTTATAGGACGGTTCTCTTGACGCCGGGTCACCGCAAACGTGGACCCGATAAGACGGGTCTTCCGGAGAGCCCTCCCAGCCGACGGCTTGCGGCCAAAGCCTATGGTATCCCTTGTATATCCTGTCCTGGACCGTCCCTGACTTGATCGTTGCGACCGGCCTCTCCGGTAAAGCGAGTTCCGCATGAAGTCTGTTGGCCTTAAAATAACGGTGATTGGTTTCTGCCGAGATCGATTGTAGCATCAAATGTCCCCCTTCCGTCACGCTCGTCCTGCTCAGACCTGAGAGGACATTATCGTCAGTCACCATTCACATCGCGAGCCGCGTGTACTTACTGATGACATTGAGCAATGGAAACCGCCAGAGGCTCTTGATGCTCTTGTCCGATATCCCTCGGGAACCATCCAGCCAGATTCCTCTCAGCCGCCACATCCCCTTCCATTCCTCTGGGGATCCCTGAAGCTGCAGACCCATCGTCAAGTTTTTCAGGGAATCGTCTGTGATTTCAGAATCGGTCAAAATCAAGAAAGCCAAGAACGGCAAATGGCGGAGTTCCGATATTCGAGAGTTGTGCTTTCGTAATAGCGTTGGCAAGGAAAGCGTCGTGATCACCGAGAAATCGGCCGACCGGGGTATCTGCATCTCCTTGAGCGCCAGATGCGTCGAGACGTAATGCAGGATCTCCTGGGGCAACAGCGACACAAAGTGGGCCGAATCCGCTTCTTTCGCACTCTCCTTTCCGCAGATGTTGGCAGCGATCCACCAGACGGGCGTTGCCAGCGTGTTATTACGAGCCCGTGTGATCCACTTGATAACCCATTTTGCTTGCACAGGATTGATTTGCGAGCGAAAGTCTTCGGCGGTGTAGTTTTCGAGGTTGGCATCGACTTTGCGGAGACAGCAGTCTGCCAACGATGGAACGGAACCAAGGCCGCTGGCGTGGGACGTCTTCCGAAGAGTTTCGGAGCCGTATTTCTTCTTGGGCCGGAGACGCCACTTAAGTACCGGGGCGGTTCTCCAGAGGAAGAAAGCGGAAGGTCAGGGGGTGTAGCGAACTCTTTCGGCAGACTCACTGCACTATACCATCAGTCGAAGGATCCAGGCTTTCCGCTTCGATATTGGATTCGGACCTCGAAAGTTGTTCAACCACGTATGGCCCCGTCATGACCGGACAGGAGCTGATGATTATAGCTACGATGATAGAGTCAGGTAAGGAGGGGAATGCGTCCTCTCCTGCGCCTGACGCCTGACAGTCATTCATCCGGTCTTCTTAGTTGAACGCGTTTACTCATTCTGCCTTCATGTGCCAACAACGCGTCACACGCCGTCTGCATAGTCGAGTATCATAGTCCTGCGTCCCTGTACGTGGGAGCTCCTCTGCTTGAGCTCGTTACAACTGTATTCCTCAACTGCCTTCCACAATAGCCCTTACCATACCCTCTGCATTCGGCTTTCCCGCCTGCACGACATCTTCGAACCCTTCTCGACGGAGATAGTTGCCCGTCGTCTTGCCGATAGCTGCCATCCGAAACTTTATGCGTACGCCGTGGTGCTCCTCCAGGTCACTTGCAAGTTTGTCGAACCAGTACCGCTCACCCGTTGATGCCGGTTTTGCACCAGCGCGCAGAACGGCCTCGGCGGATGATGGCGAGAAGAATGCGAACCAGATGATAAGCGGGTGCTCTGTATCTCTGTTTGCGCCGGCGACGATTTCTGCCAGGAGCTCTGCCATTCGCTCGGCGATGTCGGGACGAGGTGACGTGCGATATACCTCGAGCTCTTTGTAGGCAACCTGATGCCGCTGCAGAATGTCGGTGAGCTCCGATGAATTCTTGTCGCCCGTCAAAATGAGGAATGATTTTGTTCCCTGCTCGCCCGTTCCCCTAGATTGACTGTTGAGGTGCGAGACGATGAATGGTCCCAGGATTTCCGCGCAGCCGGTATCCTCTGAAGCCGACACGATCGATGGGAAATACGATTCCGCAAGATCCGACGCAGAAAAGGTGGCCGTTGTCGCCGCTCCTGGGGTATAAAGCGGCACCTGAGCCCAAGCTAGAATCCTACGAGTTATCAAACACAGATCCCGTCTCAGAAAGTCCAAAATTCTTACTGGTATCCATGCCTCCCGGCTTCCTTGAGCGAACCCCATGTGTCCATGCCTCTCCTGCGCGTTTGCTCGTTGCAACCACGGCCGCCCAGTCTTCCGGATGAGCAAGGACTCTCGCCAGTTGACTCTCATTCACGAACTCTTGTTGAAGGACCGGCTGGGTGTGAGCAATATACCGGTCCGAGGTCATGGCTGATTCGTAGGAATCCCGTTCATCTGGCGAATCTGCGGAGGGATTCCGAAAGAAGATGACATGTTCGCCGTGCATTGGAGCTTGTGGGTCGCGGCCAAGGTGTCGGTAGCGGGGGTCGCAACTAGACTTTGTGATGAAATGAGATAGCTATAGGAGGCGAAGTATAAACTTTTGAAGACTTCGAAGACGGGTGAGGGTGAGGAAGCTGAGAATGACGCCAGCTTGATTCGTCGGTGAGGCTCAAAGCCGGCGGCCGGCGGCCGGTAATAAAAGGGCGGAAGCAGAAAAGTCGCGGTGCAATCGCAGATCGTGCATTTCGTCTTGATCGTTGCAAGGTGTCGCCTCTTCGCCATCGACAACAAGGAGCAAGTCTTGCGCCATCATCGGCCTGCCACCTCTACACCGATATCATACACCAAAATGGGACAGACCGCTTCATCTCCCGCCAGTGGCGCTTCTATGCCGTCTCAGACGCCTAAAATGACACCGGATCACCCAACAGGTAGCACCGCCAAACCACCACCCGAGTGCCCAATGCACGCTTCCAATGTGGCGGCATCTCCTTACGCACCCCCGCCAGAAGAACTTCAGCCTCAACCCTCATCGCCTTCCTCGAGGCCCGCCGAGTGTCCCGTGCAACACGGCAAATCACCTCTCTCCGGTCTTGGAGGCGGAATAGGCAGCGCTACGAGCGACGAACTGAACCCGCTCAACAACATGCCAACTCTATCTCATCAAAAGGCTCCAGGACAATCCATGGAACTACCGACGGAACGGACGACGTCGACTATTCCGCGGCCAAATGCCGAGGAAAAAGTCTGGGAGTACCCTTCGCCGCAACAGTTTTACAATGCGCTCGTGCGCAAGGGATGGGAGACGCCAGAGGAGCACGTCGAGACCATGGTGGATATCCACAACTTTTTGAATGAGGAGGCGTGGCAGGAAGTCTTGAAGTGGGAACGCGGTCAGAGAGGGTGAGTTGCACGGGAAGCACAGCGCATACGCACAGGCTGAATAACGTGTTGTCTGCGGCAGCGGCGCGGATGTGCAACTGGCAAGATTCCAAGGTCGTCCAGGTACCTTATCGCCAAAGGCTACCTTGCACCTTATCGCCGGAAAGATTTTCCCATCAAAGTTCAAGTGCGTTGCTCCGCTTCGGAGTAAGCGTGTCCTCGACTAACATAATCTCTTACTTGCTTTACAGCTCCGAACCACCATTCGATCGTCACGACTGGATCGTCCACCGTCCAGTGCCTTCCGACCCGCAAGGTCCCCAAACGCAAGTCCGCTATATCATTGACTACTACTCGGCACCAGAGGATGCGGATGGCAACCCCGTCTTCTTCCTCGATGTACGGCCCGCTGTCGACAGTGTGGGGTCTGTCATGCAGCGAGTAAGGGGATTGTTCTGGGGATATTAGCAGAGTCAAACATATGCGTTCTATGCATGACTTTCGGCGAGCGGTTTTGAGCAAGAAATGCATTTTGGTCTGGTATACTCGATTAAGCCCTCGGGCAGTTACAACATTGTGGGCTAATGCTGCCGTTGTTGTCGATCCATACCTGCTGGCGACCTCTCGGCAGACCGATCTCTCCTCTCCGAGGCAGGCAATCCCGCAAGATTACCCAATGAGCCCCTCCTGCTGTCGTTTCCGATATTGAACATCCTCCTGCTTGGGGAGCTCGCCGTTGCCGCGGGATAAGGCTGATGAGAATTATTCGGCGGAAGATAACTTCCGCCGGATGAAGGACTACCAGCGGCATCGACCCAACTGCTGGGCCGAGACGTAGGGTTACTACCTGGCCGATAAATAGGGATGATCGGCGCTGGAGGATGGCGCCCATTTAGGTGTGCGCTGTGACCGGCGTTGAAAAGGCTATTATCAAGCGCGACTTGACCGAGCCCATGTTGGATGTCGGCGAGGCGTTCGCGCTCTCGTTCGCGATCTGATCGATCTCCTCTCTTGTCTTTGTCCTTTTCCTTCTCCTTCTCCTTGCCTGATGGCGGCTTCCGGCCCGTTCTCCGCACTTCCGAGTAATTGCTGCAATGCTTGAAAATCTCCTTGGGAGGCAGATCCATGTTCTGGGCGAATAGCGAGCTGACTCGGTCATCCAGGACGAACATCAACTCCTTCGGGACGACGTAGAATTCTTCTTGGCGTTCCACCAGGGTTTGAATAGCTCGAATGGCGACAAAGCTGTCATCTCTCATCGCGTTTTGGCCTTTGGCGTAAAGGATACTGGGGCATATCACTGTAGCCAAGTTCGCAATGTCCATCTTGCTTCCGGTTTCTTCGTCCACATGCGAGAAGGAAGCGACCCATTTCAAGAATACGAACAAGACTTCCATCGTATCCCGATTAGCTTTTGGAAGCATGCAGATGATCAGATGCAAGCATCGAAGCTTTTCCTCTTCATCCGAGATGGCTGCAAAGAAATTGGATTAGCTTCACAATTCTCATCTGAACGTGTCATTACGACTTACTTTCCGCCGCACAAAAGAGGCGATGCAGTCGGAAAGTCATCAGGGGATCCGGCAAGTCTCGCAAAAACTTCTTGAGCAGTGCAGCGAGTTGCACGGGATTGTCGTCTGCCAGATTCACGGAAGACGGATCTCGATCCAGTGCCTCGGTAACGGTGTTGAGTCTCTTGATATTTCCATTCTTCCGGAAGATACCCTCGACGGACATGTCTAAGATCGAAGGGGTCAATCAGTCCCGATTCTCCCGATTTTGGTTTCTGTGCGCTTACCCATCTGCTTCATGGCAGAGATGATGTTGTCAATGAACTCGGGCACTCGCAGTTGGGTGTTAGTTGCACCCAGTTGTGAATCACTTCCAGTCTTTTCTACCAAGATCTCCAGAGGAACTCCGAATACGCCTATGAGAGAATGAGCAGATCGTTCCTCAGGTAGCATCGGCTAAATCACTGACCTTTGCGCTTGATATCCTTCTTGTCCTTTCCTCCTTTGAATAGCTTGTTCCACCATTGATTTTTCCTGACTTCGACCAGTTCAAGCATGTCTTCCATGTCGATGTAAGGCGCCAGCTGCGACTTGGTTAAAGCCAATAACGCGAAATGTTTCACGATGAGTGCGTCGAGCGATGATAATTCAGATATCAACGGCCGCCCATCTCCCAGTATAGTGTTTCGGCGGCTCAGCCTCGCTTGCTCCGCTTCCACTATCGCAGGTATGTCGGCTAATGTAACACCGTCCTCGTGATCGAAAGGAGAATCATCGTGCGGCGGTGAAACGAGGTTCCTTTCCTCTGGTTTATCGTCTGAATTCTCGTTCAGGATGCAAACTGATGTGTTGTTTCGAGCGAACGCCGGGCGAATGACGTCTATCCTTCCGCTTTGCGCTGCCGAATTGTGTACATCGTCGAAAGGCGAGCCGTCCGATGGCGTACGTATGACTGGGATATTCGGTCGGCCGACAGAATCTGCCGGGGAATCTGATCTACCCTCTGTCGGTATCGGTGGCACGCCTTCGTGTGAACGTGTCGAGGAAGTTCCCCCGGCTCTGGCAATCTTGCCTGAAGGACTTTCGACAACAGTCGACCGTTGCGGCATTCTCGCATGTGCGGAAGTCTTTCGATCCAAGTTGACCGATTTGAGGCGCTTGATATCGCTCGAGTCTCGGTACGCGTCATATAGCGGATGGGCATGATCACCGCCAGCAGCGTTGTCGAGCACCATCGTCGCGATGATCCCTTGTAGTTGTAATTTCTCGCAAAGTCGACGCAGAGCAACATTCAGCAGATATGCGTACTGCTCCAGACGGGTAACCGGTTCGAACCCAGATCGACTGCGGCTACTCCGATGAGGCACGCAGAGTATGGTCGTCACTTCGACAGCGTTGATGGAAACCATTGTCCTGGCTTCGTAGACGAACTCGTCGGCCTTTGGAAGCGATTTGCGAACGAAAGGCTTCGGCATACCCTCTTCCTGCGCTGGGGGTTCTTCTATGGCCACTGCAGCACTGGTATCGCACTCCAGACACCTAACACACTTGGGATGCCATCTTTCAAAGAGGCCAAGGCGAACGCAGTCATCTTCGACCGTCTGACCGCACGCGATGCACTGATCAAGGTCGTGCAGCCAAGTAAGAGATCGGCCTTTCAGCACCGTTTCGCCAACAACTTCGGGCTAGAATGGGTAACATTCATGAGTATCGGTGGTGACATCCGTACCACGACTAGAGCTCACAGCTAGACTCCTGTATCCGTAAGCGACTCCCTTTGTACTGTGAGTGAATCCAGGCGGTTGGCTGATATCTTGCGGTTCAAAGTGCGTTCGGGCAATACCTTGACCTCGGACTGAGACCGACGGATCCGCATCATCTCTTGCCAAGAGCGACAGGCGTTGAAGCATAAAATCGAGCGCATTGACATTTCCGTGTTCCCGCTCGAGCTTGAGAGAACCGGTGAGCGCAATTCGAATCAGGATCTTCAGGTAATGGGCAAGCCCCGTTACGAGAGCAAGCAATTCCTGTGTCACCATGGCTTTCTGTTCCGGTGTTTCTTGATTGTGGGCCAATAGGGAAAAGAAGCTGACTGTCTTGCGGCAGAGCAATTTCGCTTCGCGGGAATGCGACATGCCTGTGAATGTGTGAATCATGCCGTCAGGATATCCCTCTAATCCTAGAGCAATCATTCTCTTACCTCTGGCATTCTCCATGGCAAACTGGGCCTCGAGATCATCGATCACGGCGAATAAAATCTCGACGTGCAGGATGAAGCGTTCTGCCATGAGAATGGCGTCCAAGTACTCGCTCGCACTGACGGATCGCAGCATTTCCGAGATGCAGGCCGCAGAACTTTCCTCAAAAGCCGACAATACCCTCCAAATTTGTTCGACTTGTGTCTCCATTCTAATTTGCTTTGCCTTGAGGGTTTCGGCCGTCTCCTTTTGCTCTTCTGGTACAGCGTCAGGATCCAGTACGGACGAAGCCGAGGCATGTGCCGAGTTGATGGGCGTATTCTGGAATTTCGATGTCAATTTGACATTCCAAAACTTGTGTATCATGTAGCATTCCGGATGCCAGCATTCGTCTTTTTGATTTCGGTTGATTTCCACAAACTGCTTGAGAATGGCGTGGGCGCAGCCAACGCACTTTGTCGCGAAACGTGTGGAATAGTGAAAGTGACAATCTGGACAGCGATCAGAGTAATTAGCGTTGTGACTTGCAGCACCAGCGTCGATCGACTCACAAACTTGATCGTCATGCTCATAATACGAATCTTGAGGACCAAACACCGTCGGACAAACAGAACATGTGAAATGTTCGACATGGTATTTCTGGTTGCACGCGGTGATATAGGCTCCTCGAAGTGCCTTGTCGCATTTGCCGCAAATGAGATCGAGTCTCGCAAAGTAGTCTCGCTCGCACAGAGGATATGAGTCGTCCTGGTCATCGACCGGGAAGAATTTGGCAGCCACGACTTGATTGCAGTCCTACAAGGTTTTGAAAATGCCTGAATCAGCTGGGTTGCAGCTTCACGAGACCTTGCGATGCTTACCCTGCATTTGAAGCAGTCCAGATGGTAGATCCTTCCCATCGCCCGGACGTACTGTCCCCTGACGGCCGCACCGCATGCCCCGCATAGTACTCCTACACTCGGGTGCGAGGAGGACGTCGCGGATGACTGGGGCGTCGACGTCGTCATCTGCCGATGTCCTGAATGGCCATCTCCGCTGACCGACTCGATCACGGCAGTGTTTCCCTGCGTGGACTGCTCGCGCTTCTCCATCTCTGCGGAGAGATGCTCTTGATGTGAGGTCTCGCTAGGCGGAAGCGGAACATTCACCGGTCGATTAGTATGCTGAGCTTGCTGCTGTTGTTCGCGTGCACCGAGGAAGGTCGACGTCGTGGGCGAACGAGCTTGAGATCTCCCGTTTCCTGCGCGCCTGCTAGCCTCGGCCTCCCCGACAGTAAGATTTGACGACGTGCCACCTGATAGACTTGCGTTATGTGTGCCATGGTGCATGCCTCGAGTACTGCCACGGATTTGACGGGATGGTGAAAGAGGTGGAATGGGGGGCGGAGGCATGATTCTCAAACCCGATGGATACTGCTGTTGAGCAGTGGTGTGATCCGTGGTGTAGGACCTCTCGGGTACGGGAGCTCGAGGCGTCGCAACCTGTTGAGCGGCGAATACTGATTGTTGATCGGCTCGAGGCGTTCCATGACCGTTGCTATCTTGTGATCGAGGGGAACGATCTGCGATGTACGGTGACGCTGGGTCTGTAGCCGATCGTGTTGGTAAACGCGCATTGACTTGCCACTCCGACGGATGTGTCGAAGACATGGTAGCCGAGGCGCTGTAAGGCGCTTGATCCGTTGAACCGGGACTCTCCTGAGTTTGATGTTGTTGATATGATGATTGCACACGGCTTTGTCTGTCAAATGACTGTTGCCGTGCCGAAGGATGACCGAGAGGAGTGCTTTGTAGGCCAGAGGCTTGTGCCTGGTGTTGACCATGGGAATTGGAAGAGGACATCGATGGGCGCGATTGATGTCTTGCATTCTGATTTGCGTACGTCGTCTGCCGCTGTTGTGTGTGGTGGGACGAGGAGGCATCGTATGAAGCCTGCATCGAATGTTGCGCCGAATCATACCGTACACTGTGACGGTTGCTTTGTGCCCCCAGGTCTGGCGAGAAGCCAGAAGACGACGGTCCGGAATATGATCCACCAACACGAGACGATGGTCTCCCCAAATGCGGCGACGAAGGAGCCGAGGTGTTCCCCCCGTTTCGACCAGATCTGTCCCCACTTGCACCTCCGCTTGATCCCCCTCCATAACCCTGATTGCTGGTGGTACCCGTACTACTCGATCCTCCCAAAACAATCTGAGCGTGTATCCTCTTCGGAATCCTGGGCGAATTTGGTCCACCTCCGCTTCCTATTCCCGCCATATTCATTGTCGCGTCCGGTGTTGTTGATGATGACGCACCGATCTGACTAGGTCGGGAGTCGTAAGACACCTGATGGTCCTGGTGATCACTGTTGCTGCCCTCCCCAGGGTCTCTGCTTCGATCACTACGAACGCCTGTGTACCCGTTGCCATACCCGCTGTTCATATTTCCACCTCCTTGGTGACTCGAATGACTCGAGGACGAACTCGGGGGCATGAAAGCCATGTTGTTAAAGCTATCGCGTCTCTCCGGAAACCGGCGAACGACTTGTTGCGGAGAATCCAGCTACTACGATGAAATGAGCCTTGTCGAGGGCGGCATCGGAGGGCGAGATTGTCGCCGAGTAGTGTGTATATGTCGGCTTGTTGGTTGACGATCTGTCGAAGTTGAACCGTATGCAGATAACACGACCCGTGCGTAGTCAGCCCGCTCAGAAAGCAGTGCAAGTTGGCAGGCAGGTCTCTCTACCAAACGCGTCTGGGCTTCCGATCCCGCGCGCTTAAAAGCCTTCTCCGGCCTTAGCTTTATGGCATTCAATTCCACAGACTCTGCGCGCCTCTAGTCTATTTCAATCTCTATCTATCCCCATCGCCCACTGCAGTAATGCGACAAGATGAGCGACTCGACTCTAAATGTCTTCACTACACTGTTGGCTATCTCTATCGGTGGCAGTTATATAGCTAGACAAGCTGCTAGACAGATCTATCGTCAAGAGCCCAGCACGAGTAGACCAGCCCCGCTTTATGTGATGCGCATCGCAATGCCTGCGCTGCTTCAGAAAGCTCTTCGAAATCCCCAACTGTGCTTCGTTAAGATTGTAGCCTGATTTACAACGTATCATACGGAACTTATGCAGAGATAAAAATGATACTGGTGACTCCGCCTCTGTCCACCTTCCTCGCATCTTCTTTGGCGCAGCTATAGCTTGGCCTTTGCGTCGCCAGATGCGTTAGCCGCACTATCCATCATCCGCTTCATCTCCTTGGCAGCCCAGTACAGGTTCTGCTCGAGCTCCTTGCCCCTTCCGTTCTTGGTCATAATTCCCCACCGCATAAAGTCGTTGCCGATACTGTAGCTGAGACCCCATCCATCGGGAACGACTTCACCGTAGCCCCAGCCGTCGAGGTAGTCGGATCCAAGCTGACTGGTGCTCAACGTCCATGATGAGGTCTTCGAGAATGCCGGATCCTTGAAGACCTCGGGCATTTCTTCGCCGTTGCGAAGCAATTTACGAAGACCAAACATGTGACGGTCGACCCCTTGTCCATCAGCGGCCCACGCAGAGTACTGAACGTGTCGGTTTGCGGCAGCTTTGAGAAGCTTGGCTCGTTCCACGTCCTGCACGCACTTAGTCAGCAAAGGCGATTCAAAACGTGGAAGCAGCTTCAACTTACAGAGACGCCGTCCTTCAGCATGGCTTGCACGAAAGCCTTACTTTCGTTGCTTGCACTCCGGATCACTTCGGTTCGTCCGAGCTTGAACTTTCTCGTCTGCGCGCTCTCGTAAGTGACGGCGGGTTGTCCGTTGTGCATCTTGCCGTAAGCCAACTGCTTGGTCATTTGCATCCAGGCGTCGGGCGAGGTTTTATGAGCCTTCATGACGTCTTTGCCGCATTCGTTGAAGTTTGCGATGATCAATTCGTGCTCAGAGATAATCTTGCTAAAGTTGTCAACAGCTGCCTTGACGTGCCCTTCTACTGTTGTATCGGTCTCAAACTTGATCTCCTCGGCTTGAAGAGGTGTCGAGTTTCGGCCCGCCGAGAGCTCCAATTCAATCTTGCCCTTTTCAAGCGCACCCAGGACGAATTCGTTCATTCGCAATGTGGGTGTCCCGTCCAACATCGAGTCTAACCAGAAGAAATCAGATAATATCGCCTTCGACTTGTGCAAAGTAACTCACGTTCTCCGTTGAAGCCCGTCTCGGCATTCTCGTCAACGATCAGCTGGTGCTTGTCGAACCATCGGTTTCGCGCCTTCCCGGCTGCAGAATTGTCCTGACCGCCGGTGTAGATGTTCCAGGACCGAGCTGATCCATCCAGAGACGGTGAAGCGGTGTCATCGAGACATACGATGAGGATCGCTGATTCGATGGCCTGAATGGCTTCCTGATTCTTTGGCGAGACAGACAACAGATGTCTCCGTGACTGAAATTACAGTTGCCCGTCAACCGCTGCTCGTATCCTCACCGATACCGCCACTCACCTCTGTCCAAGCATCTCGGGTGTCCACGGTCAACGCACCAATGGCCAACGCATCACCTTGGCTATCGGCCTTTTGCTTGATCTCGTTCAAAGCCTTGGCCAAATCGGACGCGGATCGATCCTTGGTATCCAGCTTGAAGAATCGGTTCTTGCGCATAACGACCACATGCTCAGCTTGCTCAGGCGGGTATACGACGGCGGTGTCTGCAGGAGTGGTAGGTACTCGAGTTGCGCCGAACCTGGATGACGACGCTTAAGAAGAGGTGTGGAAACGCAGGTTATCCTACTTACATTTGCTTGTAAGACTCCGTGCACAGTGGCTTTCCCTTGACCTTCTCCGGCTCGAGTCTTTCACTATTGTCATGCCGCCCCTCAGATCAGCTACTCCACAATTCTCGAACCGGAAGGACGAACCTGACAACGAGATCACGGAACTCCCTGACTCCCCGAATCAACTCTGCTGCCCGTTCCACCTGGTTCTTGCCCTTGGCGAGCCCCTTCTTGTGGAGATAAAAGTAGTTGACGTTGGGCACGATGCTATCCCGGTAACCCATGTAGGCGGCTTCATTCCACCACTCGCTCAACCAGCTCTCTTTTTCGGAAGCCCGTCCCTCCAGTCGAGCCTGAAGAGTGCTGGAGAGGTCTGAGTCAAGGAACTTCCGGACGAGCGAGGTCGAGTGAGAGAACTCTTCCTGTGTCAGATGCGGCTGAATCGTTTCGAGATACTTGTGGAAGGTGGACGACAGCGTGGGTACCGGTAGTTTCGGGATGCTTGCCTGAGAGGCGTATAGCGGCTTGTCGGTAGCTGATCCATTAGACCGTGCGGCAGTGCTGCTCAGCGAACGGGTAGCAGCAGACATCTTGTTGTTCTAGAGGTCCGAGGAGCTGGTGAGCTGATCTGAACCTGGCGCCGCGCGTTCGGCGCACTCACAAAGGACGGGCTTTTCGCAGATGAAGCAATGGTAGACCTTGCTGCGGAACGGAACATCGGATGTGCTTCGATGGTGAACTGTCACAAGTGGACTCGTGCAGTTGCAATGTCAAGTATTTATTGAAGAGCGATTCCCCGTAAAAAGCGAAGTTATGTGAAGTCGGATATCAAAAACACTTGAATTGCCGGTAAGTGATAAGCCGTTGGCGAGAGTTTGCTGAGGGATGATTGGTCGATTGCGACGTCACACGCGTTGACAATTTCGGAACGTTGGAGAGCCGCTGCAAGGCGATATGTTGGGGACGAAAGGTCAAGGAGCCCTCTTGCTCGATGGCTTGCCCTGTCTTTATAGAAGGCGTCTTCCCGACAGCTCTGCCTTGTTCTCAGGAGACGATGCGCGGGATGTCGCTGGTGACAGCTCATGCTGATCGAATGCGGGGCATCGTTCCGAGATGACGGCCGAAGTGCCGGTTTGTGAAGGGAAAGTAAAGTCCTATGTCCGTTGACAGTTCATCCCTGCCGTTGCCCACAAAGCTCTGGGGGGCACGAGCTGCACGAGCTGGTGTGGGTGTGCGGCTCATCGCACCTGCAAGCGCCCCAGCGCCCCTCCTGCTGTCCACCGGGCCATTAATTATCGCCAGGGCTCCCTCGAGTCTACTCAAGCATGGCTCTCAGAATCGCAGTGAGCGGCGAAGTTCAATGTCTCTCACAGCAGCCGATCTACGCAGATATTCATCGCAAAGTCTATTCACACGGTACAAGGGACCCTCCGGACAGCCGATCAAGCTGCCGGTCAGCTGGACTTCGTAACCAACAGTGAGCTGGGCAGTTAGTTCCCCATCGAAGTTTTACAAGACAGGACCAGAAGCTGGATCGGAGAGCGGACCAGCGCGCCAGGGCGCCGGGGTCCAAGGCATGTAACAAGAGCAGATTGAACTACCGTTGTCGAACGCACTGGATCCTCCTGGTCATGCTGACTCCGAGATGTAGCTGATTCAGCGGAAAATTCGATCGTAAAGCATAGGCTACCCTAAATATACGAGGTTACATGCTGAATCAGCATTGATTTCCATTCGACGCTGGTACGTCCGATGGGTACTGCTTCAGACTACTGCTCAACATGTGGATAGAATCACCAGCGATCCCAGCGAGTCAGCATGTTCTCGACCAGACTTCGATCCTTCCCCTGCTTCCACAGCCTATCGACCAATCGATTCAGCTTTCGAGGTCAACGAACAAAGAACCCAGTGTTAAACAACCTTTGAGCTAGACCAAATGCGTCCATTCTCCAGGTTATCAGACCCTGCTGCAGCTGCTCCAGCTGCAGGTCCCGCTGCTCATCAGGGACTGACAATTTTCCGAGAATGCCACGTGTTCGCACGAGGTACACAGGCACATGATTGGCAGAACATCGAGAATCCAGGAACAAACTCTTGTGAGACAGCCTGAAACGCACATCAGGGCAAAAGTGAGGTTCTCGATGAGCTCTTCTATGGACGTCACCTTGCCCCTGATTGCCTCAGAGTTTGCGTCCTCGCTGGATCTAAGGCTCTGTTCGCCACCACAACCGCTAGAGAAAAGATACCTCGCTTCGCATTGGGAGTTCTGCGCGGAAGAAACACCGGGTGATCAGGGTGACAGGGAGCAGCTCTACAGCATTACAGCTTTTTCTGCCAGATATCTTGCCGTATTCCGGAAGCGTGATATTCCAGCGGCGCAGCGGAGCTTTCTGCCTGCGTTCGTTACAGCGCATAACAACAAACGACTGCGAGCGATGAGGAACCGCAAAATGTATTTGCGTTCCGTGTCCAGGCGTTCATCGACAGTCCACTTGTTTTCGATATATTATGTCCAAGAATGCAATACCCTGCCCAAGTTGCCACCTATCGACACGGACAACCTCTGACCTCAAGCTGGATCTTCAGGTATAATTCTCCCTCAACACTCATTTTCAAGTCAATCTTCTTCCGGCCGTTGCTCGCTCTCGATTCGCAATGTATCTCTCCATTCCATCGGTCATTTCTCTGGCGATCGTCGCCATCCTGGGGAGTTCGAACGTGGTAGTAGAGGCTCGACCTGCAGTAAGTTGTTCAGTCGCGATCTGATCGGTCCGATATTATCGGCGCGCCTTCAACTCACCTGCTGCTGCCATATCCCGAATTTGAACAGGTCAATTCCGGTCATCACGATGTGCTTCGACGAGCCACGTCGTGCGTTCCGACTACTACCACAAAGCAGGTGACATCGACCTTTACCAAGACCGTCACCGTCAGCGCCGCCTCAACCACGGTGAGGGCGACTACTTCGACTGTCAAGCCGGCCACATCGGCCTCGACGTCGAAAGTCACCCTTTCTGGGCGAGCTGAGGCGACCAGTAGCCCAGCTGTAAAGAAGGCAGGTTTGGCGTACAACTGGGAGTTCAACCAGAACTGGTCGCCCTGGACAGACACTGCGGGCTCGAAGATCTCGTGGTAAGTGGCGATATGGAGATCTCTGTCCCTGCGATATGCTCATCTTCGTGTTTCGGATCACAGGGGTTACAGCTGGGATGCGCATCCCATGCTCAACTTCCCCACGTCAAAGTTGAACTTTGTGCCCATGCTGCATGGGAACGCCGCAGACAAGATCCAGTGGTTCAAGTCGCAGATCCCCAACTTCCCAGGCTGGAAGGTCACTCACTTGCTCAGCTTCAATGAGCCTGATGTAAGTCGCCCTTTCATGTGGCGGCTACACGTTACTGAGCTCGATACGCTGAAACAGATGTCTGGAGACGTCGGCGGATCGAATATTACCCCGGCGCAGGCCGCTATCGACCACCAGAACGTTTTCAATAGCACGATCAGCTCAAAGTACAAGATCGGCGCACCCGCAGTCGCGAGGGGCAGCAAGGCCTGGCTACAGGTGCGTAACTTTGGCTTCAAGCTGCTATCCATGTTGACCGTTCTGTGGGCCGTGTAGCAATGGGTGGCGGCTTGCAACGGAAAGTGCAGATGTACGTCTGCCAGGCCACCTATCATGTTGATGACTGACACCAGCCCAATGAATAGACGACTTCGTCCCTGTCCACTTCTACGGAAAGACACCTCAGGAGCTTAAAGACTACGTCGTGAGTATGGTGCAACTGCTCGCCCGGTCTCAAGTGACTTACGCACTCCGGGGCGCTTAACCAGGCCGAAATGTACGCTGCTTTCGGCAAGCCTCTATGGATCACGGAGTTCGCAGCGATGGATTTCGCCACGGGATATAGTGCTACGGCAGCGGATGCACTGGCGTTCCAGGATGCGGTGATTCCGTTTTTGGAATCGAGCAACATGGTTGAACGGTACAGCTGGTTTGGATTGTTCAACAACTGGAAGTAAGTTGTCGAGCCTGAAACAAGCCGAGGCAAGTTGACTGACAGTGTCTCCGTTCCTAGCAATGGTAATGCCCTACTCAACTCGGACGGAAGCGTCAATACGTTGGGAAAGTTCTACATGACCAAGTGATTCCGCATCAATGTGGTCTGGTACCCACGCTTCTACCTTGATCAGAACTCGAGCGCATCTTCAGGTTGATCCAATGTATGCCGAAATAAGTAACCTCTATAGCACTCTGTATCACTAGTCTCAAGCCACGATACCCGACAGGCGATGTCATGATGTAGCATTACGGGGAAGAAGTCATGCGTCACGTTCACGATGCAGTAGATCACCGACAATGCAACGATATGATCCAGAAATAAGGTAGAAACGGCGTTTCTCACTCTCGAACGCACAATACAATAAATGTCCTCCGATGATAGTCATAACCAAACAAATCACCTATCCCAACGACCTTACTCGAGCGGAGCCGCAGCTCAATACTTGCGGTATGTGCAGGCCGAGAGCACGTAAGGGAAGATGCTGATCGCTGAACAGGCGAAGGCGACCCATGTCAGATCTAGCGAACGTGTGCAACATTAGCCTCCTGCTCATCGTTTGCACGGCTTCGATGCGACGTACAGAGTGAAGGGCCGGCCGTGACTTTGATGCCGAGACTTCTTCCGCCCTGGACTTTGACGATGTTGAGGAAATCATTCTTGGTGATCAGAACGGTCCAGATGGCGGCGCCACTGTGAGGTAGCGGATATCAGCGACGTCTTTATACGATGCAAGAGCATCGGTACTGACATGCAAAGACCGACAGCGGAGATGATGGTTGCGACCGCTGCAAGGAGGAAGGTCCATCGGTTAGGGATGGCACCGAGTATCAATGCGACCAAGGCAGCACAGGCTCCGATCTGAGAAGGCGAATCCAGAAGTCAGTGACTTATGCCTTTGCTTCATTTCGAGTTCAGTAATCTACCTACGAATGCTGTCCAAAATGCGACTCGAGATAAAGTTTTGTTGTAGGAATCCTCCTTGAACGTTGATTTCGGGATGATATCGTTGGTCCTAGGGGAAGGCTCAGCGAGGTAGAAACAGAACTCGATGGTTCTGACTCACTGAATAGTAAACTTGGCCGGAGTATCACTGAGGATAGCAGCCAGCGGCGTAAAAGGATGACCGAAGGAGGTCGAGTTGCAGATACCGCCGCCCTCGGTGACATATGCGCAGGAGTTGAGGTAGTTCCATCGATACTTTTGTCGCAGACCTTGACGGAGGGTTAGGCCGAGATCGGCTACCGGAGTGACAAAAGTCCTCACCGAGCTTGGCACCTAGGGGATCCTTTGCCTTGGTGTCATACAGACCTGCGGCGGAAGTGTTGGTGGCGCCAGAGAGACCAGCTCCGTAGCTATTGCAAAAGCGACAGATGAGCGCGGCCTTGCATCGCGGGAAGGGAAGCAGACTGACGCTGCCATGTCCACCTGAATCATGTAGATGTCTTTTGTCAACTGTATTTAGGGCAATCACGAGCGACCGTCAGTCCTCGGCAAGCCTCCTGTCGCCCATTAACCCTCACGGTTCCTGGGTTAACCTGACCAATCTATGGGAGAGATTGTCGTCAGCACAGATGCGCGAAGTGGAACTCAGTCAAGCAGACTCACGAGGGAGAAGACCATCAAGACCACCGACACGAAGCTATCGCAAGACCAGGTCAACCCTTTTACCCAAAATATTGTCCGTTGGCTAGCCTACGTGAAGAACGACGCTCCTGCAATGCAGTCTAGCAAGACGTGATATCAGCATCTCAAATCCACACGTCAAATCAGGTGAAAGGTGCTTACACTCTCCTCTCATCTTGAGTGGAAAAGGTTATGTGTCGTTGATTTAGTGGAAAGTGTCTGCAGCAAGACGGGGTTGGAGGCGAGATGAGATCTCAAGTAGAAGGAATGTCGAAAGGGCAACGAGTGTGACTGCAGCGAGATGGCGACGGACGATCAACGTTCGAAAGGTCAAAGGAGGGATCAAGAATGAAAAGATCAAAGGCCAACGCTATGCAGGGAGGGACAGACAAAAGCTTGATGCAAACTCTGCTTGCTGGCAAGCCTTTTGTTTTGTGATGGCCCCGCAATATCGCGTATCGCGTCCCCATATTTTCTTCCGGGTGATCTTCAGCGCGACGGCCATGTCACCCGGACGCGTGTCCGAGACCCTCAGCGGGGACGGTTATTTCCGTTTAAGGAAGGAAAGCTGGAAGGAAGTGATAGTGATCTGAAATTCGGAATCAGTTGAGCTGGCACAGCGTCAGGATGGGCATTCAACTGAGCAAGCGATGGTTGATCCTGCATAGCACCATTTCTGTACAAACGGCCATTTGACATGCAAGATCTCACTTTAGGTGCAAATCGTTGAGGAACGATACAAGCCTAGCCACCTCGTCCTCCTTCAGTCGATGCTCCTCACCGAACTTGGCGGCGACTTCTTCCGGATCACCTACAGGCCAATAAACGCGCTCATCAACGTTGGTCTGATGGTCTTGCGATGTTACTTACTATTTTTATCGAAGCGCAGTTGAAGAGGCGCCTGTTCGTCGTCCAGCACGACGTCAAGCACGACATCCTCGCTTTCACTGTCAGCACCAGGTTCCTTTCTGCGACTTCCCTTCAGCCTCGCTCATAGACCATAGCCACCGATACTCACTGTGACCTTGCCCTGCCGACCTCCTTCTCGTACTCCTGGACAGGATGACAGATCAACTCCAAGTGCAGGACCACATCGTTTGCAGCAACCTACTGCCAATACGTCGGCCTCGGCCTGTCTCTCCTCCCTAGTCGACCATATTCGTATCGCGTCATCGCTCCCGGCCGAAACGATATCGCCGTTCTCCATGGAAGCACAACACCATACGCTTTGGCATGGGTGTATCAGCTTTTGCAGGTGTTTCTGGGTTGCTAGTATCACCCACAGGGTCAGAGCATCCCAGTGTGACTAGGTCGGATGTGCTCACGGTTCCAATATGCGACAATTTGATCTTCACCGCAAGAGATGACGTCGTTGGCGTCGTCCACGGCGACGTGGTAGACGTAATCCGTGTGGTGAGGCAGCGTTTCTGAAGAGCCGTCTTCCATGTTTAGGATGCGTATGGTACTGAGGCCAAAAAAGGTCAGGTGCGCTGATTTGCGACTTGCCCCAGGCAAGACATACCTGTCGTTCAGCGCCATAGCAATACGCCGGAAGTCGAGAAAAGGAGATATCGACCGGATGGCTTCGGGAGCGTCGAATGTGCGGATGGGAACGCCCTTGGTGTCGTACATCTTGAGCGTCTTGTCCGCCGATCCTAGACACAGACATTGCTTGTTCAGGGACTGTGTCCAGGGTTGAAAGTGGCCGCTCACCAGACAAAAAGAATCCATCGTGCGGACCGCCTTCCAATATCGCCACACCCCACACGGCAGCCATATGTCCGCTAAGCACCAAGCGGCACTCCCATTCTCCAGCTTTACTCTTCACCCTCCCCTTTTCCTCCTCCCCTGGTTTACCCTGTTTGCCGGTTCGGGACCAAACCCTCGCGGCACAATCCCAGCTTGCGCTTATCAGCTGCTTATGCTTCCGGGAGTAGAAGAGTGCACAGATGTTGGCGTGGTGGCCGATCAACCCGTCGACGGGTTCGGAAGGGGGAGGTGCCGCCGGGTCGTCATCGAATAAATGGAGAAGGATGATCGTCGAGTTGCCGGCTGATGCGATGATGCCGACTTTGCAAGGAACATCAGGGGACAGTGGGATGAGGGATTACTGCGTAAGGGCGTATGGACGGCTTACACTGGCATTCCTCGTCGGGCGGAATAAACTCGAGCGAATTGACATACCCATCGTGCCCTGACAGGATAGTCTCTAGCTCAAAGTCCTGAACAACCAAGACAAAAGCTTGTTCAGTGAGGGTGACTCTGTAGTACATGCTCTGTGCTCACCTTACTTGCACCCTTCCGCCGCCATACCCCAACAGTCCGGTCCCGCGAAGCACTCAACAAGCGATCCGCATCGATAGGGTAGACGCACTTGACGTCATCCGAATGTGCACGAAGGACGGTTGACAGCTGATAGGTGTCTTCCCCCGCTGCTGCAGATGACATGCTGGTTCTTGACGTCGAGTCTCGAAAATGTCGCTGCCGTTCGGATCTGCTAGAAAGGAGGAACGTTGTTGAAGAATAACGTGAGAGTAGCGGTGTCCCCTGAATCTCGTGAGCCACATGTGTTTCAGAGTTGAATTCGCTTCCGCGAACCTCGACGAGGTCTATCTGGACTGCGACAAGCTGGGTTTCTGTCTTGAGGAATGGGCGACACCAGATCGGATGCTCGCTATTCGGAGGCGGCACAAGGAATTTCAGATACTGGATTCGCAAGAGGGGAAGAGTTGACACTGCTTCTCTGCACCTAAGAGTGCAAAACCTCCTTCCCCGGCGTCCCTCTCATTAAACCTCATCTGCGCAGTCATCCATGGGTGTGAAAGGGATGTGATCGTCAATTCATAGAGGTCAAGCTTCCGACTCAGACTACATTTGCTAGCTCGGCTACAATATCACTGCAGAATGGGCAATACTGACATACGTTGGAGCAGGAAGGTTGAAGAAGGAGCGCGCGCAAAATTTAAAGACGCATGAACGCAAGAGCGAGTGAGAGGTAGTCGAGGTACATTGGGGAATGGACGAAAAGACAAAATGATTAGCAGAGACTCGAGGGCCAAGATGCAATGCCACCTCCAAACTTCTCACCAGTTTTACGAAGCAAGAAGGCACCCGGGCTCAACCCTTTCGGATCTGACCCGGTACACGCTGCTCTTCCGCACCTTTCTTTGGTATTCCTCGAACCAGATACTTGGGTTTAGCCAGAGACTATACTATCTTTGCTATTATGGTCTTTCGACTGTTCGCTTAGACTTGCTCTGACCTTAGGTACCCTATAGACCCACCGTTTGGTCTTACCCGCGGCCGGGGCTCCCGCAGACTCCAAACGCTTGTGTGAGCGATAGATGGAGTCGTTGAGAACAATGAGGAATACCACAGGAGGGAACGTTGTTGACCGACCAGTGTGCGTCAACGCACGGCTCTTTGGGGGATAAATGGTATCAGAGTTGGGCCGGGTCAGCTAGCAACGATGGAAGAGCTGATGGAAGTCTTGATTGATGGCGCGACTATTTCAATATTCTATTGTTCTCTCATTGATGACTTTGAGTGGTCCGTCTCGTTCATCGAAACAACCGAATGCCAGGAGTTCTCTGGCAGCCTCCAGCTTGTGATCGTCACTTCGCTCGAACGAAGAGGTGTATGAACGACAGGTCGCAAATTACGCTCGCTCCAATGTCGATAAGTACTAGTGAGTTGAATTCGCGCTTCGAGGTTTCACATCTCCCTTGTAGTCGTCCGGTGCGGCCATTGTTGTTTTCCATTCTCCCCGCCAAGAGGAGTCCTTGAACCTCTGGTTCGATAACGAGAGGGCCACGAGCATGCGATACGAGCGTCTGATTTTACCCCCAGTCTGAGAGCGTGCTGCTTGTTCCCAAATCTTTTGATATCTCTCGCCTAGGAACACAGCCTGAGCCTCTGAAAGTTCGCAAGCGGTGGGCGACGGATATCGGATGATGCTTAGGAGAAAGTATAGGGCATGTTCCTCTCGTAAGTCGTAGGCGAAGAGCTCGAAGGGAGATGTAGAGGACGATACCGAGAAAATGGATTATCATCTCTGTGTTTCACCTCTCTTACGTGAGGCGGAACACGAGGCATATCGTACGGTCGCCTCAAGGTGCTCTATACGTTGCAGGTGTCAGGGGAAGTGACAGGCTGGATGACCAAAGAGACCTGTCGATTGAGCCCCCTCGTCAACATTGCGTAGATGACGAAAGTGGAACCGCATGATTCGATGCGGCTGTTATGTCGGCGCATTGCATCTCATGTACTCCTGTGATATCCTCTAGTGATACAACGGTGCGCCTCTCGTTTATTGCCCCTCACGTCTTCTCGGTGTAGAACGCAAGATGTTGTCCACCCTGATTAAGCAAGACGTTAGCGATCAGGCCAATTAACGCCTTAATTCCGTTGACTTACCGAATGATCATCTCGGCTGCCTCGCTTGCACTGACAACGACCTGTCGCTTCAGCTTGTAACTTTCCGTGATACCGAGTTTGCGCATCGATGCGACAGCCCCAGCGTCCATATCTGACATGGACAATATCATAATGAGTTTGGCCGTCGAAGACGGTAATTACGAGAACATACCTAGACCGGCATCGGATTGACCCTCGTAATGAGCGGCACGCAACTTGGAAACCAAGTCTGACGAGTCGTGACCTCCGTTGTCAGCCAAAATTGTTGGCATCTGAGCGTACCTATAAGCCCACGCTCTCAAACACTCCCGACTTGGCGACTTACCTGCCTCAAGGCCTTGGAGAAGCTCTCTACGGCCAACGCCTTCTTGCCCTTGATCGTCCTCACGGCCTCCTCAACTGCATTGCTCATCAACATCTCAGCGCAACCACCGCCCAACACTGTTCGAGTCTCCTTGACGGTCTGCGAGAGAACGGAAAGCGCATCGTGTAGTGATCGCTCGGCTTCGTCGACCATTTGTGTGGTGGCTCCTCGCAGGACAACGGTGCATGCCTCACCCGCTGCGACTCCGGAGAATTTGATGAGCTGTCCGGAATGATTGTCAACACTTTCCTCCTCGCTGCGAGAGAAGGCGCGTACCTTGTCCTCGCCGATCATGATTTCCTCGATCAAATCGCATCGACCGATCTTAACTTGGTCTGGCTGATCGAACGTCGATGCGATTTCTCCTCCCGTCACCAACGCCAGACGCTCGACGCCTTCAAAGTCGGCGTGCTCGATCGACATGATACCCTTTTCCGAGAGAATAGATTCGGGGTAGTTGTAGATGAGTTGTCGGTTGACGAAACAAGTGATACCATGAGCCGCGATCTTTTCAACCTTGGCCTTCATTTTTTCCTGCGCGAGCTTTGGTCAGTGCCCGACTGGCGCCACTCCAACGCGTCACCCCACCTTTTCAGCCCGTTCCAATTCAGCCAACTTTCCGGTACCATCAACCTTTACTCGTGCTCCGAAGATCTTGATCTTGTCCGTGTCCATGGCTGGCAGAAATCAGGTCAGCAGTGTTATCGGTTGGTATATATTGATACCTACATGTGTTGGCAATCAGGATCTTGGCGTTCTCGATTCGCTTGGGGCAATTGACACCGATCGTCTTGTCGAGAATGAATCCTTCGTCGAGGTAGGAATCTGTGAGCTTTCCTCCGACCTTCTTGATGATCTGGATATGCTCGAGATCTGTCGAGCCCTAGACAAAACGTCAGACGGATCAATGGCACAGTCCCAATCCTACTCACCTTCAATCGCAACACCGCATCCACTGCCAAATTCGCAAAGTAATCCTTGTCCTGCGCGAGCACCTTTGAGCTCAATGTCGTTCTGGCAATATTGAACAGATCATTTCTGAACGCCGCTGGATCCGCCGCATTGTCCCTCGCTGCGTTCTTCAACGCCTCCAGTGCCGCCCTTGACGCAATTCGGTAACCCTCAACCACTGTCTGCGGGTGGACCTTGAGATTCGTCACCAGCTTTTCCGCCTCCCGTAGCAATTCACTCGCAAGCACACAGACACTCGTCGTTCCGTCCCCTACTTCATCATCCTGGACTTTGGAAATGTTGACAAGGATCTTGGCTGCCGGGTTGTCGAGTTGAATGGATTTGAGAATGGTTGCGCCGTCGTTGGTGACCATAATTTCGCCGGTGGATGCCGACTGCAAGATCTTGTTCATGCCCTTGGGTCCGAGGGTAGACTTGACGAGGTCGCCGAGCGCCATGGCTCCAACGAAGGAGGAAAGACGCGCATTCTCCCCCCGCTCTTCAGTTGCCTGAGAAGTATCAACTGTCAGACAAGTCTGGACGTCAAACGGGAAAAACAACTCACTTGATCGGCCCAAATGTTCATCCTGATCTCGTTCAACAGCTAATCCTCTGTTCTTTTTGTGTGGAGCGTGGTAGATGATAAGTCCTTTCCGCACAAGTCTCAAGACGAACCAAACTGTATGACGAGGAACCGTAATGATGTGGTCAACTTTTGCTAGAAGTCTGAACGTAACACGCTGAGAATTGGATCGCGACGCGTTGGGCGTTAGGTAAGCAAAAGACGCGCTTTCAGATAAGCGCACGCCGTTGAGTTAAGCAGCTAATTAAAGCTGGGACCTGGGAGCTTAGCTAGGGTCAGCTGGGTGATGAATGGGTGAGCTGGGTTGGCGTGTCTAGACGATGATTGTTCGAAAGGTCACCCCTATTCTGCTATCCGACCCTGACTCTGAGAGGCGGGAGACGGTCTGAAAATCACCCCGAATTAACCAAGAAAGATGACGCTTCGCGCTGATAGCAGATAGTGGACCGAAAGCTGAGGCTGCTCCCGCCAACCGCTATAGTCGACCATCACGTCCACCTCGTGATACCCGATCTTCAGGGTGGACTGGTCGCCCTGGTACGTTCTCGGAGAGGTCGAATGTCACCCAGCGGGCGAAATATAGACCGGGTTGCGCAGAAGCGTCATCTTGCATTTCTGTCTAAAGCAGACGGATGACCACAACCCTCTCTAAATCAGGGGACAAGTGGTGCGGCCATGTGGACGCCGATAGGCAAGTAGGATAATTCCCGTTAGCACTGGTTCCTCAGGTGCTCCGACAACTGTATTGCTTCTCGAGACAGAACGTCCGCCAAATGTGCAGAAACGCATACACGCCCTAATGACATGAGGGCATACTCCCCTCGGTTTCTCGGGTAGGATGGGTGTCGAAGGCCCTTGCGCTTTGAGATCAATTGTGCGCAGAACCCGACAGACTTACAGAGGGAGGTGCGAGTAGGCGGTGAGGGAGCAGGGTTTATCCGTTGTTGCCTGTCCTAGTCATTCTGACGATGATAAAGTCGTGTACGATCCATGGGCTTCTCCACTTCAGCTGCAAGCTCGATAATCTCTGCTACCGGAGGTGGGTCAGAGCGGACGATCATCACAGCAACGAGATGAATGACGCGGCGAACTCCTCGCTTTCCTCTTCACTTTTCCTTCAGTTTCTGTCAAGCAGTCCATGTCTCCATAGCTGTCTCCATGTCTCGGAAAATTCTGATCACGAAAACCGTTGCACACGTCATCGGCGGCCGAGATTTGAGCATTCGAGCAGATCCTCATGATATTTCCCTTTCCAGGACACCTTGTTCAAGTGTGTTACTCGCGATGAGTAGACGTGAGGCAGCATGTTGTTCAGACAATCTGACATAGCACGGGAGCACATGGTTTCCTCGCCTTCGCATCGCCTATGTATCAGGCATGACGCGGCGGAAGGGGACCTCCGTCCGTATCGTTTGCAAAACGACAACTCGTCAATCAACCAGTCTTATCATCAACGTCAAGATGTGGATGTTCTCGTGCCCACGAGACTTCGATCTTCGAAACTGGAAATTCAACTTCTTTTCGGTAGTGATGATTTTCTGGATCTGTTATACGATGGAAAAGCGGTACCAGGCAGCGCAGGACATGAAGCGAAGATACGAAGAAGCGTAAGTCGTTTTACATCTGTCAGCTCCTTGAATCTAACCTAGCTTGCGTATAGAACGGCACAGGCCAAAGAGAACAATCGACTGATTTTAGAGCGACTCAGCGCCTATCGAATCCCCGTCCAACCCCCCAAGCCACCGACTGCCAGAGAGATCAGGAGAGCAGAACATGAAAAACGAAAGCGACGAAGAGAACAAGAGGATCAATTTCTGCAGCATATTTATCGAGGAGAAACTACGGTATTCACTCCGACCGGTCTAAGATGGGAGAAGTGGGATCCACAATCGGATTTGCCTAGCCAGGCCAACGCAATGCCGAGGAACGCTCCATCTGTGGAGGATGCTCGGATGCCTGGACACAACAACAGTATCTCCCCCTCGACGACGCCGAACACAGCCGAAGGGAAAGACTCGCTTGCTCAAGATCATCAGGTTACGGAAGAAGACTGGACCGACGACGACGAATTTTCGACCCACGGCAACAGCACAAAGCGGAAACGCTTTGCCTGGAACGATTGGATGCTCGATACTGACGACGAAGCAGAACCTCCAACGAAGCGACGCTGCAGACGGCTCGCAAATGGAGACAAGGTGGCGGAAACGCAAGTCATCCTTCCGGGAGGGTATTTCAAGACCGAGGTTGAGACGCTCGTGGAGGATGCGAGGCCGCCACGGCGGAGAAAGCGAGATGAAGCCGAGTTGGACCTGGACGACAATGAGGAAGAGTCACTGTGCCGGATCGCGGAACGAAGGCTCGTACGTCGACGCGTGGAAGAGGTTTCGTCATCCATTGCTTTGGATCCCGAGGTCCTCGTTGTCAAACGGTTTATCAAGATCGCAACAAAGTACGCCAGCTACGACAAATTCGAAGAGTCCCATTCCGACTGCGTCAAAGTTGAGCCAGTCGAGGAAGCTCGTATCAGCGATGCCGCAATGTACGCACCTGAAAAGGACATCATCGGTTCGCCTTCTACTGCTTCCGAAATTGAAGACGACTCGGGATACTTTTCAGCCGAGAATGACAAGCACGGTGACAACAAGTCTCAGGATTCAGCGGATCGGCGCTTCACCGCTCGCGAAAAGGGCAAGATGCCTGTCGAGGGCCCCCGCAGCAGGAGCAGGCCCTGTTCGGCTCTTTACTGCCAAGGTGTCAGTAACGAAGTCGACTTCCAGACCGCGTCCAGCGCTTCCGCCGGTCCTCAAAATACCGGCCGAGGAAAGGGAAAGATGCATGTTGAGAGCTCGCGCAAAAAGACGCCTCAGACAGAAGACCTGACCAGCGAGGTCAAGGCGAAGATCGTCAAGGCAGTCGTGGCCGCTGCAGAAAGAAGGCTCAGACTACCGACGCTCCGCTTGGGAACTCCCATAGAGCTGGGAGAGGGCGAATGGACTGATGTGAACGGAACGAGATGGAAAGTTGGCTCGGCCAGGACAACGTCTGAGAGGGAGCCTTTCAAGGCATCGGGACGCCAGTACAACTTGGTACGTCCTGCTCCCGCGGTCATCGCGACCTTGTCTGATTCTCCTTCGACTATGCAGCCTACGGATTCGGTTCAATCTGCTGAATGGGGGATGTAAGTGATAAGCTCTTCGTTCCTTTCGCCTTGCTCAGGCTTGGTTTTCTTACAGGCACCGGGTGCTCGCGGAAAGATGGGTCGATTTCGGACAGCTCCAGGAGGTGGAAGAGGCTCAACATTCGGGATGCCAAGACGACGATCACCATGCTTCTCGACAGCACGAGGAGGAAGGTGCCAGCAATATGCCGGCTCACATAGTCGTGAAGGAAGAGCAAGCTGACAGTGGACCCCTGCCGATGGCACCACCGCCAACGGAACAGGTGGCTGAGCAGGTGAGCTGAATCGAGGGCATCGTCTGTACATGTCTGATCCACGTCCCTGCCGCAGCGGAATAACTTGCTTGGTCTCCAAGGACTCTTCCAACCATCCACGCCGACATCAGCAGCCACGCGTTCGACGCCCATGGTGCCGATTCCTGTCGACCGCCGAGCGTACGTCGGCGTCAGTCCTCTGGTTCGTCAAGCACGATCGCCTCATCTTCGCGCATATCAGTCGGTGGTGCGCGATATGGGCTCCTCGGCGTCGACTTCGGCGCGGATGCGATACGGCATGTGCGACCGTTCAGGCTATATGGGGAAATCGAAGCGGCCGTGAGCATGTCTCGACGAGAACGTGGTGATGTAATTCGCGATTGGAACGATAATCTCGACGAACAACAAGGATTGACACAGGCGAGTGACATGCTGAGCGAGTTTGTGCCAGTCATGTGGGACGAGGGGCGGACGGATGCCGTTTTGCATGGGTGCATGCTAGGCATAGGCGACCATCGGGATGAGGGACAGTTGTAAACAGGTCTGTGCCGCTAGGCTTATGAACATAGGCGAATCAGATAAGTTCAACATCCATATGACAATCTCTGCAACTATCAACCACGAGGACTGTCCACTGTGCGCGTCTTTGGTTTGAGGCTGTCTTGACCGGTACGATCTCGGGTCGCGCGACCGGATCACTGAGTAGACCTCACGTCGAACTTGAATCTCGTATGGCATCAGAGCCGTTCGATGATGCACGACCATGGGCTCAACATCGTCTCAAAATGATTATTACTTCTCTCTGTGCATCCAGGACAAAGGATGAAAAGGGAACACCCAGCTGGACACAAAACCCTAACCTGACCTGAGCAAAACTGCAGATTTCGAATTGACATGAACAGCTGCGCACGCGGCCAGAACAATCAAACAATCAAACGTCAGCAGTGAACGCGGTCAGCTGATCAAAACGAACCGGCCGACTTCTGAGGGAAAGTCCGGCTCTAAAGGAAAAGAAAAATTGCGGTGAGCGCACTTTTTCGCCACTTTTCCAGCAAGCTACGGCTTGTTCGCTGGGCTGTCTCCGCATTTATGGCCGCACTATGTACGTCTCCGTAGATCTCCTTCTTCGTCGCAATGCCCGTACACACACAGATTCGCAAGTCAGCTGATATCTCGCCCGATGAGCAATCTCGCCAACTCGGATCAAACGCAATTCGACTCCAGGCTTGTCACCACTGGATTTTGCTACAGGCCCAAGCAAATGAAGACTTGGCTCCTTGCAACCGGACGCCGAAGCGTCCAATCTCCTCCAGATTCAAGTCATGCAACGCCCGCATACTCGACCTCGTGATCATCGCCATTCACCTTTGACGTTGTTGATGTAATTTTACATCTTCGCTTCGAATACTCCCCACATGGACGTAGTGGAGCATGTCAGCTGCAGATCGCAGTTTTCGTGACATCAGCATGCCTTTCAATGGTCTCGCTATATATAATGCTGCTCGCCATTACCGTAAAGGGAATCCTTCGCTGTTTCCAACAATCCGTCCCACTTGCATTGGCGACTCGTCTTTTCCCGTCTATCGTCTTCCCCCTCTCAAGACACTCTCTTCAACATGGTCGACTTTCACCCGGGATACAGTATAGGAGCGGTCACCGCACCCCTGCACTCGCTCAACCATCAACTGAAAATGATCGCTAAACAGCTTGGGACGCTGTCGGAACTGCATGGTGCTCTTGCCGCGCAGGTAAGCATGTCGGGAGGTGAACATTACACATCAGCTAACGGGGTTTTCAGATCGCGGAATTGACGATGCAGCAAGGCAATATTGTCGAGACTCTGAGACAGCTCGAGGGGATGCCGGTAAGTGAGATTTGCCATAGTTTGCCGAATCAAGTCTAAGCTTTCTTCGAAATAGACCGCACCTGAGCTCCCGTCCGATGTGTTCGAGGTCATCGCGTCTCATCTCGCGGGCGACAATGCCCTTCGTTCCCTCGCCAACTTGAACGTTGCGTCCCGGATGATTCACGAGGCCACCAACTCTACGCTTTACGAGACCGTGACGTGGGATCATTCGGATCGATCCTGGTGGAAGCGATTCAACATTGGTACGGATGGTGAAAAGCAGCCGAGGCGATGGCGATATGTCAAGTGAGTAGCGAGACAATTTGGAGAAGAGTTCCAGGCTGACTCGGCGTTCCTAGGTATATGCTTCTTTACGCTTATCACGATTTGCCTTTGCGAGAGGACTTGGAAGCAGCCGTTTCCGTGCGCGATCAAGATATCATCACCCAAATGTTCCCCAACATTCGCGCGCTCCTCCTCGTTCCCCCTCTCCAGCCGCACCGATGGGTTCTCAACATCTACCAGTCCGTTCACGCATCGACCCTCTTTGGCACCATTCTCGGCTCGACCCCCAACAAGAGTCACCCGGCATGCATGACGGAAGACTACGACCTCATGCCTGACCCTCATCCCGTACAGCCAATCTGCCCGACCGCTTTCGACCGGCTCGAAATCATGGTTCGACGTGGCGCACAGCTCTGGGCGTCGTCGACATCTGCGGAATGGTGGAAGCAGTACCACATCAATAAGCTTCGCGTCGAGGTTGACGCATGGTCGGAGTCGTCCAAAGGACTGGACGAGACTAGTATGGCGGAGCTATTCAAGTTGGTGCACTCGATGGCGCATCGCGCGGCGGAAAAGTCCATGTCGGGACACATGATGGACTTTATGGTCGAACAGCCGTCCGTGAGCGTCATGACGCATACACTAGAAGATTTCATGATTCTTCCTGCAATGGTGAGTTTGCGGTCGCAATCATGCGAAGTAGCAGTGACTGATGCTTCGGTTCTATCAGCTCCGTCAACTTGCCACAAAGTTCCCTCACTTGACAACGCTGCACACGTCGCTCACCACGCGACAATCATTCAACGCCTTACAGCTTGAAACTCTGTTCACCGAGATCTCCTCGGCCTATACTGCTATCAAACCCTCGCTCGTATCGTCACGATCTCTAATTGACATCTCCCATGTGGCCGACAACAAGAAGGCCAATGCCGCGGAGGCGCCGCAAGGGGAACACCAGTACGTGACCGGTCAGATCGCGGGACTGGATAGTTTCGGGTCGACGGAAGGGATGCGATGGGAGATCAGGACGCCGAATGGAGGTGGAATTGATGGGAGCGGGACGCTCCGCACGGGACGAGTCTACTTCTAGTGTCTCGCCCGGGCAGTGGTTATCGATGGACATTATTCAAAATTCTTATCGTTGTATAGATGTATTGCATGCCTCGCATAGACCGTTATTTTCCTACATGCATAAGCTATGGATATCCGAGCTGGCCTGGCATCTGGTTCGACAATGTCGAGGAAGTATTGAGACGCCTTCACAAAAAGGACGACTTTAAATGAGTGGGAATGTTGAGCCCCGCTTACGGTGTCAATCATAACCGAGCCGGGGAAACGTTGATCAACCACTATTGAAGTTATACTTTCTTGGGGATAGTGGTTGATCATTCGTCATAAGGAAGGACCGAGGGATGCCTTTGGCCAGCTCTCTGGCTCTGACCATCTCAGCGCTTCCGTGACAACGTCCACAACGCAAGACCCAGAGTGACGGCCCATATCGCGGATTTGACAACGAGTCAAATCGCAACGTTTCAAGCTCTTCAGACGATAGTCACTATCCCCGATGGATCCCATCGACCCCGGCGTCATACACACCTTAAGCCCGGAGGATGCAGCAGTCCCGATCGAGGCGGCTGCAATACTCGCCGAAGCCGTCCAAGAAGCGACGGAGCGGGTCCAAGCCCTTGTCGAAACAGCGTCGGAGCTCTTGGATGAGCCGCTGGACCATTCCAGTCTACACAAACTGGCACAGATGAGCAAGGAGGTGGGAATGGAAAGCGGGCAGACTATGCAGGACGATGGTCACGCGAAGGAAGACAGGGACGACGAAGGTTCGGAATCCCATGTCTCTGGAGCACATTTCGTAACGGCACCATCATCACCTATTATCCATATTTCCGGTCTGGCCATTACAGAGGAAGTCAGCATATCGCCGGCCCCGAGCATGTCGAGGCGTTCGTCGAGTCATGGAACGCCTGCATTGGGAAGGAAGCTTCGGTTTACTACGATATCTGGAGAGAGGGACGGCGAACACCAAAAGCGGAACAAGCTGGAAGTCGAGTATAGGGATATGAGCTCGGCGCGGAGCGATCCGGGGACGCCGAATCTGAGCGAGACGTGAGTCGTTGCCTGAATGCGCAAAATCATGCTGATCCTTGGCCCCTTCGACAGAGCTGCACAGATTCGCCGCACCATCTCCCTGGCATCGGTAGATTCATTACTCAAGGTGGCCCAGGACGAGCGGATGCGAGAACAGTTTCTCGTCAATGTGAAGGAACAGGGAAGGAGAATGGTGTGGCGAGATGAGAGAGAGGCGAAGAAGCTGCCGGGCGATGCGGAGAGGGCGTTGGTGTTGGCCATTAAGCGGGGATTGAGTGAGTGCAGAGATAACGCGAAGGAACGTAAAGCTCATGTGATTCATAGGATCGTTTGTACTCTCTTTTGCAATCAGGGCAGGCGTAAACCTCCTGCTAACACTGATACGAACAGTCCGAAAAGGGTACGTAACAGTTCTCTTAGCGACTCTACCGAGAACCGATACTGCATTCCCCTTACAGCCGTTTCCGGTGGGCATTGATCAGACATGCTATCTTTGGCAAGGAGCCCTTCCGATTCGGCTCTATGATCGGGACATTCACCTTTCTAAACATACTCACGCTGCATCTTCTCCGCCTCGCTCCGCCATTCTCGTACATCAAGAAACGTCTGCGGCGGATCATGCAGCGCGATCGATCACCACTGACATATGGACCGCCGGAGCGTTGGAGTGGGACAGTCGATGCCGAGCAGGGTTATCTTGTGGAGGAAGATACGGGAGAACGGAGGTGGCAAGCTGCTGTGGCTGGCGCCGTGGGAAGTCTGGGGTTGTTGTGGGAGGAGAAGGATAGGAGGGTTGGTATCGCACAGCAGTAGGTACCACATCGCTGAGGCTAGAACGCCGAGTTGACCACTTCAACTCTCGACTAGGATGTTCGTTAGAGGTCTTCAGGCGACGTACAATGCGTATTCACAACGCACAGGCTTCAAGGTTCCCGGTGGAGAACTCTTGGTCTTCGGTCTGGCGTGCGGGCAAATCATGTTTGCGTTCCTGCTTAGTCCCGAAACCATACCTCCAGAGTACAATGCATGGTACGTCTACTTCCAAGTGTTACAAGGATGGCGCCCGATGTTAACCTTTTCGCCGGATAGGATTCTTGGGGCTTCCCAAGTTACAGGTGACGCTGTAAAACTCAACCGCATGATCGAGCGTCAGGGGAAGGTAGACATCGATCTCGTCAAAAAAATCATGCAGCACAAGGTGAGTTAGCCCAAAGTGCACGGACGACAGATATCTGACTCTCTCGTGCACTCTAGTCTATCACGCCGCACAATGCTAGAGCGCTGACCGAAGTAATAGAGAAGGCAAAGCTAGGATTGATTCCTGACGGAGTCCCCTGGTAGGTTTACTCTACCGGAGCCAGGGGTGTGCTGATCGAATTCACACCTGATCCTCCCAGCGCTGCCATCCACCCATGGCTCGATTCATGTCGGGTTGTCCAGCTAGAACGATACTTTACCGCATTCGTACGTCCCCCCCACCTTGAACGGTGTCTTGCGCCTAACCCGGAACCCGCGATCGCAGCGATTCATGCTTCCCGTCTACTCGGCTTTACACTTCATTCCGATGCTAGTCCTCCGCCGAAAATCATTCGCGAAAGCGCCCTTGAAGATGCTCGGTAAAGCAATGCTGGGCACGTTCCGAAGTAGTTCCTTCTTAGCAGTATTCATCATGATCTATCAAGGTGTGTCCAATCCTCTGCTTAAATGCTTTTAAACTGAACGATCGGGGAATAGGTCTCCTGTGCCTGCGAACGCAAACGCTCGAAGGGTCTGTGGTAGGCGCCTTGCCAAAAGGGATGCAGGCGCTCTTGAAGAGGAAGGAGAACTTTTGGTTGATTGGGTTCGCGACGTGTTTCAGCTTGTTCGCGGAGGAAAAGGTCAGTTTCTGCTTTTGAAGGCCCTGGAGTATAAGCTGATGCCCTTTGCGCTACGCAGAAACGAAGAGCAGAATTGGGTATGTGGCGTCAATTGTTCCGAGAAATGACATGCTGATTCCTTGTTCTAGCGATGTACGTACTCCCGCGGGGTCTGGAATCCGCTTGGTCGTCTGCACGCAAGAGGGCATGGGTACCTATCGTCCCGTTCGGAGAGACGATCTTGGGGATGGCGGCAATGGCCATGGTAATGAACGCCTACAAGGTGAGTTCCGTAAGGCTGTGCGATTGACCTTGCTGATTGAATGGCCCGTTTAGCACGAGCCTCAAGCGATGTCAGGACTTTTGCGAAGGGTGATTTTCCAAGTGTGTGGACCGGCGTAGATGGGATGAAGCCTTGTAATAGAGCACCTGCCGTGAATAAATCACTGGATAGAGCAGCGATAGAGCTATGCGATTTGATCCAGTGTGCCAAGCACAGCCCAATCTACTAAAGCTGGCTAGCCTTATGACGCCCCGCGCGTGAGTCAGTCACCCGGCGTGGGCGTGGTGTATGTAACTAGTGAAACGCGACGCGGCCGTGTACAGCCAAACAGGTTTCCATCATATCGTCGTGTTGTCCATGCCCCTACTTGTATTCTGCCCGTTCCCCCGTCGATCATGCTAATAGATGTGGCACCAGAGGACGTGACCACTCTTTCTCCTTCATCGCCCCGGCGAATACCCAAAACGAGTCCACCAAGAATGGAGTCGCCTCGACGGAAGCATCAGCCAAATCAGTCTCCCTCGACGTCAATACCACTGCATAGCCCGCCAATACCACGCTTCCTCGGCATTCTTATCCTGCTCGCTGTTACACCTCATTTGCTCCTGCCCACAAGGGCATTCTATTTCCAATGGTCCTCGACGTCGTATCAGTGTTATACGCAGACACTGTCCTGGGTTGGCGGTAGTCCGCCGTTTACGGCGATCATTGCGTGAGTTGCCTTTATGGAATGATGGCATGTCATGGGTGGAAAGATGCTCATCCCTCTCGCTGAACAGACCAATACTGCAGATGCCGTTCGTGTATGAAATCCCGGATTCGGCGTATGTGGATGGGAAGGGACAATATGATGTGGGTTCTTCTCTCGGCTTGCGCGATTACAGCAAAGACTGATGATCCGAACAGATAACGGTCCAATTGACCTCGGGATTGAGCTATGTGATCCTCATGGGAGACGCGATGGGCATCAGCTCGGGCGGAAGTTCAGGCGTACGTCGAGACCTTGCCTTTCGGGAGTCAAGGCTAATTCCCGTATAGCGGATTACGGTCCAAGGCTATGCCCAAACCTCATGTCTAGCCACGGCGGCCCGCAATCAAACGACGCTGGACCTCTCGTTCGAAGTCTTCGGAACGAATATTCAGCAATGTGAGAAGAGCTTAAACATCAGTACAAGTTTGACGGACGCTGCGAGGCCCGAGTGAGTATTTGAGCCGTCTGCTTTGGACGACTTGCTGATGTGGTTCGCAGGTATAACATGACCGTCATCTCCCTGGACCAATCGTTCAACCCCTACGATATTTCTTTGGGAAACACCACATTCTTTCAATGGCCAGTCAACGTTGCCGCCGGCAAGGGATTCACTCTCATGATGAACGACGGGAAAGGGTACGGGTACGGTGGTGTTGGAGGCTCATATTACGTGAATCGGACAGGAGGGAACGGGGAGTGTGAATTTGTTGGAGGGACGACGACGACGACGACGAGCAAGGTGCCGACCGCGACCTCGACTGCGCCTCCAGAGTCCACAAGGACGGCTGACCCTGGTGGTGGCGATGGGCCACCAAAGAGCACTGTGATCGCGGGTGCATCCATCGGTGCGCTTGTCGGTATCGGGTTGAGCGCCGCCGTTGCGTTCTTCATCTTCTTTTACCGACGCCGAAGACGGAACCGAAATCAACGGAGTCGGCTGAATAGCGGCAAGGACGGACAAGACGGATCCAGTGGAATCATCATGGCGGATGGGAGAAGGCGTCCGGCAGACGCGATGAGTGTCAACTTGTTTGACGACTCGGAACAGTATCAGGATCCGAATGACGGACACTATGCGCCCGTGCCGTACGATGTCGGCGCGTCGTCATATTCCGGCTCGCCTGTGACCCCTGCCTCGGCAGCAGGGGTGGGACTCGCGGGACGATCGGACCATCGGTACACGGCGGCGCGGAACGATTTAAGTCCCACGACAACGAACATGGGCGATCCGTTTGGCTCGAGGCATGAATTGGGGTATGATGCCGGGTTGAACACGGGTGATCGGTCGTGGAGTGCAACGGATACACTGCAAAGTCGCGCGAGTGGCCATCCGCTCCTTCCTCCCGGTGAAGGACGTCGAATGGACACCTTCTCCAGTCCAACTTCCCCTGACGTCGTGTGGGACTCTCAGGATCGACCGGGTGCAGCACGAACAAAAAGTGAAGAAGCCCAAGCCGAAGCCAATGCCGTCGCGGCCGCAGCCGCAACAACCGCAAGCAGGACCAATCTGAGCTCGTACCCGTCCACGACGGAACTCACCTCTCCAAACTCGGCACCGATATCCGCCACAGGTGGCGGGTTCCGGATCACGAATGCGACGGACGCGGATCCGTTGCTTCCTCCGCCGCCATCGGCGGGGACAGGTCCCGCATCGAGTCTCGGACGGAGACAGCGTGGGGAGCCGAGGTTTGTGCGGCATGCCGATGCGGGCAGGGCGCGCGAAGAAGTCATTGACTTGCCGCCGCTGTATACGGATCTCGTACACGAAGGGGAGCAGCCGCGGCAGGAAGGTATATAGATGGACATTGTATGCGCGTGTAGCATTTGAATCTGGAATTCATAAACTTTGGCGTGGACGATGGGATGCATATCGTAGGGCTTGGGCGGTCCCTGCATCTCTATCGCCGATAATACAAGAACCGACTCTAGTGTTAGAGAGTGGCTTTCTTCGTGGCGGACGGCCGAATTCAGCGAGCAGGCGAGGAGAATGACCAGACGTCAGGCAGCATGCTGCGCAGTCGCGTCACGAGTCATGCTGAACGACTTTATGCACAACCCGCAAAGGGCGACAATTTCTATCACGTGCGAAACCCACTCCATCTATATAGTCCGCTCACGCTGCGGCCTACCAAGGCGTCGGCCGCCCGTTCAATGGCTTGCCCTTATTCTTCGCCAACTTGTCCAACTCTTTCGCCTTTCGGTGCCCGATATTGACTTTTCGGATTCCGCCGTGTTGTTTCTCGTTCACTTTCATGAGCCGGATGGGACGGTTCCCCACGTATTTGCCTGCGCACGGGAACGAAGTAAGCCGATGAGGGGTAGTAATGTAAACCGGGAATAGGAAGACGTACCGTCCATCTCCTTCCATGCCTTCAAGAAATCCTCCGGGTCCGTAAACGCGATGAACCCATACTTTGCCTTGTCCGACAGGCGGTCCCGGACGACTTTACATTTGATGTAGGACGGGTACTTTGCGAACGCGGCGTTGAGTGTGTTGTCGTTTACGTCGTTGGATAGGTCGCCCACAAAGAGACGGAACCATGCTGCGCGGAGCGAAGAACGAGATTAGCGAGGAAGGATTGCACTGTGCGAGGCTAAAAGCGCACCAGGATCCCACTCCAACAACGTCTGATCCTCCCAAACCTTACCGCCCGCCTTCCGAATCACGGTCTCCCGCTTCCCCTGATGTCCCTCCTTCTCCTTGCGTCCCCGACTCCTCTGGCCCGTCGGTCCCGGGATCCACTTCCCATCGGGTCCCATATGTCCCTCGGCATTCGGGTCGACATACTGGTACGCCGAGGCTTGCTGTGCGTGTTCCGGGTCAAAGGGAGTCGGGTAGTTGCCGCTTGTCGATGCCGGGATGGGGTTGTATGAGGTGGTGGGATAGACGGGGGCGACGTACGATGTGCTGGCGACGGGAGCGGCGTATGAGGTGCTTGCGGCGGCTGTGTCCGCTGGGTAGCCGTGTTGGGCGTAGTACTATAGCGAGGGTTAGCTGGAAAATAAGGGAGAGGTGGAAGGGAAGGACTTGCCGCTGCCCACTGTGTAAAAGTCAGCGATGATACGTCACTGGGCGAAAGGGACACTCACAGCCGCCGCTTGTTCTTCCGGGGTGTACTGGTGTTCCATGATGATGGTGATGAGCAGAAGAAGTGGAGAAGTGGCGAGAACGGACGAGGTATAAAGAGAGATCAAGTGGATGATGAATAGCAGATCGCCCAGGTGCGCCCGGAACAAGACACCCACTTGCACTTGCACCCTTCACATCTCCACCATGCTATATTCATCTACTCTCCCCTTCGAGTCCCCCAAACCGCGCACCATGGTCTACTTCTTCGGCACGGCGCTCTACGTCGGTCTGCTGCTTACAAACGCAATTGCGATCCTCTCGGAAGAGCGGTTCCTCGCAAAGAGTACGTCCCCCGTTCGATCCAGGCTTCGTACCAACTTCTCCCGTCTCACCAACTTGCGTCTGCTTTGTTCTATAAACACTCCTCTTGCACCTTTGCATACTTCCCACCAACTCTCCGCTCGCTCTTTCGGCTTTCACCCGCCCGCAGTCGGCTGGTCCACGCTCTCCTATACCCAAGCCCAACAATCCGCCAACGCAGGCTTCGGCCAGGATCCGTACTCGCTTCAATCTTCGGACGAGGCGGCCACGCAGCAGGGGATAAAACAACGATTGATTGCGTTGATCGGCGCGGTGCGGACGTTGATGCGGAGTGAGTCTTGCCTTCATCTTTTGCGTTGTGGTGTGCGGGGGCTGATTCAGTACGGGTAGTACCGTTGATCGTTGCGAATGTGCTCATGTATGTCGTCTCTTTGGAATCTCGCACGTATTCCTGATCTTTGTTTTGTAGTATTCTATACGAGCTCATTCTCGGCTGAGCCGTCAAGAGCAGAAGAGCGTCAAGAGATCGCGAGACGCGTGTATCATAGATGTCTGCCTTGTCACATGAACATCATCCTCCGAAGGAACAGCTCGAGTTTCAGCAGACTTGAAGGCGGTCGTGGTGGTGCGTTGAGAAATTATCGAACAAGCGCCTATGCGGGCCGTTGCGAGGCATAACGAAAGTCGATCACCCCCACGGACCACCTTTATGCTCGAGAACGCGCTCCCGAGGTATGCGTTTCATTTTCCGGTGCCTTGCGATGAACTCGTGGCTCCGTACATGTCATATCCACCGTGGTCAAGTAGTCAGTACCTCTTCACACGACCTTGCCATTCTTCCGCGATCACCATACGCCCCGGAGGGTTCGCTACCAAGGACGTACGTTCTACTTTGTGAACGAATGATGGCAGTTTTCCTCCTGCAATCAGTGTCCCGGCTGAGTGTTGCCAGGCTGATGCAGTCAGCTGATTCCAAGACAACTGATGGGGAAAGATGGCCTCGGAATGGCAGCGCCTCTTCAAGTAAACATGCATACACACCAACAGATGAAAACTGTTGCACACTTTAGCACGTTCGAATACAGAATACAGGATCAGGTTCTGGTGACATATTGTCCAATAATCACTCATTCGTCTTTTTCTCGCATTCTCGCTTCTCGTTTCTCACTTCCCAGTTGATACTTCAAGCACCTTACCCTTCCCCCCTCTCCACTACTGTACCTTCTTTCCCGCTGCCTTACGCGCCGCCTTGTCCGCCTGGACCCCCTTGGCGATCTCGGCTTGCAACTTTGGGTTGTCTATCATGAACCCGAACGATCAGCACAGCGTCCCGGGGGAAAACGTCGACGTCGAGGAGACGGGAAGCACGTACAGTTGAACAAGAGGAACAAGAACTCCAAATGACTAAAGAACGGCGCGAGAACGACAGCTAAACGGGACGCACGTCAGGTCTCGTCAGACTTCATCAATGACGCACGACGCACCTTGCAAAAGGTTATCCAACAACGCTGGCGCACGTCCCTCGGCAAATCCGTGGCCTGCAAACTGGGACAGCCATCCGAACAGCTGTCCATACGATGCGATCCGGAGACCGGACAGGCCGAGCGGGTGGGCCGAGGCGGGCGTGTTGGCGATGTAGGTGACTGTCAGCTGGGAGAGAATTGCGTGCGGGAGGTAGGTGAACTTGACAAGAGGAGTCAGTATGGACCGTTGTCGTATGATCGTAGATGACTTACTGCACCAAAGGGCTCCAAGGCAAAGTAGTACGCTACGTACGCCGCATTGTACAACAGCGCAACGTTTGGCTGGAACGCAAGCCACGGTCCAACCTTGGTGACGGTTCCGGATCCGAGGGGAATGTGGGCGAGGTAGAGGAGGAAGGACCACAAGATGATGGGAATGCATATCATATGGATTGCAACGTTGATCGGGTGTGAGTGGTACGATGCGTAGAACGTGAGCTGCGAGGGGGTTAGCATTCTTCAAAGAGGAAACCCCGTGGGACTTGCCTGTTTCTTGACGTTCAGCCAGTCGGGGACCGATGTGTCGGGGCCCAATCGACGGGACTCTTCCTCGAGCGACTCGTGGCGCATGTCATGGTTCTTTGCCAAGGCGGACATGATGGAATGGAATGGAATGAATGGGGATGGTATGGGTATAGCAACGAACAACCGTTACGTCGATTCGTCATTTTCTTTATATATCGCGTGCAATCGACGCGCTCGGTTAAACAACTTGCCCGAACCCGAGGTCAGGTGTACGCAAACTATTGTCCTCTCCTCTCCCTTCCTACGCCTTCTGCTCCGGCTGTGCTCCTCCAGCTGCTCCCCCGCTGAACGGCATCATACCCATCAAGCTCCCCTTCATCTCCGCCATCTGCTTCTGTCGGTCCTCCTCCATCAGACGCTTGATCTCGTCCGCGTTCTTGGCCCAGTACTCTTGCTCCTCGAGGTAGAGCTTTTGTGCTTGCGCTCGCTTCTGCTCGAGGTAGGTCATGGGTTGTGTTGGACGTTGGGTCGTGCTCTGCAAGAGGTGCTGCGTTAGCGTGGAAGCTGGGCCACGTGGGGGCAACGTACTCCGCCTAGACCGCTGAAAATCTTGCCGAGCCAACTCGTACCCGCACCAGCGCCAACCAACGCTCCTCCATGCTCCTTTTCCCACTCCTCAATGGCCGCCTGCTTGCGTTCGGCTTCCCGCTTCGCGTATTCAATCGGAATGTTCTTGCCCTCGTACGCCTTGATGATTGGTCGTACATCCGGCGGCTGGAAGATGCCGATAGCTGCATGCACAGGGTGAGTGTATAGCCAAGGGAGAAGTCGCGGGTACGTACATTCCAGGAACGGAATATAGTCCACCAATCCATGATCCCCCGCCTGTCCTTCCCACTTGGGAATCACAATACAGTTCTCCGGCTGCAGAGCAGCGTGTTCTGCGTTGGTGTCCAGGAGGATGACCTTGCTGAGGTCTCGGTTGAGGTACGAGAGGTCCTGCGAGAGAGTCAGGGCCGGCCGAATGGGATAATCAAGGGAACGCACCTTGACAATTTTGCCTTTGATGTATCGCGTAGATTCCCGGTAGAGCTTGTACGGCAGGTACGCCTGGAATGGGTCAAGCTTTTCCGCGACGGGCATGGCGGTCTACGGGCAAGGGTCAGCAGGTTGATTGGTAGGAAACGGTCAGACTCACGTAGAGCGGCTGAGAGGTGAACAGGACAATTTCGTAGAATTGTGACAGGTACGCGAGGAAGTAGTCCACACCTGGACGTTTAGCTGTCCTCCATCCGTGAACACGCTATGGAAGAGTCAATCAATAACCATACATCGAAAAAAGGGGGGGAGGACTGAATCAACGTACATCCCATGAGCTGGCAACGAGCATGCCGTCTAGATCCACGAGAAGGGTGTATGGACGTTGATGCGGTGCCGGAAGAGGGTCAGGCAAAAGCTTGTCGAATGCCGGTTTGTTAAAGTACTATCGACTCATTGTCAGCCTCTTCCGTTTCCCCCATATCGCGAGTACTCACATCGGTCAACTCGCTGAAATTGTTCTTGAACCTCTCCCACGCCGATCCTGGATCCTGCATCCCCGGTTCATCCTTGTTGGCCAAATACCATGCACCCACAGCACCACCAGCCAATGATCCCGCCAACGCAAGTCGACGAATCGTTCTCCATCGTCGATCGATAGACGACATGCTGTGCTTTGCGCGGGCACCTGTGCGTTCCTTGCCGCCAGTCTTGTCGTCTGCGGTGGGCTCTTCGATTGATGCGGGAAGGGAAGGGTCGATGTCGAGTGATGGGAGAGATGACAAGTCTGCTTTGTCGGTCGAGGCGTCCTCCGTCGCCGCAGGAGGTTCCAGCGGTGCGCTCGTGGCTTCCTTTGCACCGGCATCAACTTTAACATCCTCCTCCAGTGCTGTCTTGGACATGTCATTCACGATCGGCTCGAACTGATCCACAGCCTCGACCGGCGGAGTCTTGCGTTCAAACGAGATCGAGTCGGGCACATCGGAAGGTCGTTCCGCCGGCGAGGGGCGGCCGGGAAGAGGCGGTTTCGGCGTGTTGAGGAGTACGCGGGTAGGCGCTGGGAAGCGTCGGATTGCTGTTCTGAACATGATGGCTGATGTGACGCTGGTCAAGGGAAAGGGAAAGCAGTGACGAGTATGCGAAAAGTCGAAATATCGGATCACCTGGTTGCGTTCGTGCGTCATACAAGGCCAGAGTCGGGCGCAGTGCGCTTCTAGCGGGTTCCACATCGCAATCTCCTGGCTCATACATGCTACATTTTTTATATGTCAACGCATACTCTCTCGACTCCCCGTCAGCATTCTGATCACTCCTCTGCGTCTGCCCTCTCGCGTAGGCGTTCCGGGCACATCTCCGTCGATATCTCTCCACCCAGTCGCATCCCTATTTTGGTCCTCCCCCGTCACGCCGCGCAAGGGCGTCGCGTTACTCGTCGTTGCCGACCTCGCCCGCACGGCTCGAATATCCTGCTCAGCGAGCACCTCCTGTACCCCTTCTCCACTCTCCGTGTGTGGCAACGCGGCTACCGTAAGCGTAGACGCACGGCCGCGATTCGGACGCTGTGCCCGACCTCCTGTTCCGCCGAGGTAGAACGAGCCGGTGCCGGATGAGGCCGTCATGGCTCGCGGTCTCCGTGACGAAGTCTCTGCAGCAGTGAGGCGTCTCGGGGGTGTTAAGTGGTGTGGCGCTGCTATTGGTGAAGCCAGGCGCGCAAAGGTGACACCGGAAGGTGTAAGGCCCGCGCCAGGCGATCCAGGGCTGAACGACGTTGATGACGTTCTCGGGAGCGGCTGAAGAGAAGATACGTCCGCAGTAAAGGACGTCGAAGACATCCGCCGTGCGCTTGCCCTGTCTCTTCTGGCTCCAGCTGTTGGGTTCGATGTCGTTGACTGTGACCGGATTCGGAATGCTGCTTGTGGTGGCGCAGGACCCGGCGATGATAGTCCTCGTTCCCGCGTGCCCGTGACGATAGCTAGATCGCCGTCCTCGCTGATGACCCGCAGGACACCTGACGATTCTCCTTGTTCAACATCACCGGTTTCTGGTTGAGCTTCGATGTCCCCTTCTTCCTCTACGTAAACGAGATGATGTTCCGCTTGACTTCCGAGCGCAAGGAGCGCAATGACAGGATTGGTGATGAGGCCTGCCAGAAACCCATAGACGAGTTTGATTGCCTGGTGGCGTATGTGAGCGAGATGCCTAGCCTGGCAAGAGATCCAGTACTCACCTGTGGAGCCCATCGGTTTCCCATATTGCCCGCACCGTAAATGGGACCGAGGATGACCACCGCGAGACACCAAAGCGGGAAGCCAAAGACGACGCCCAGTCCGAGCCCTTGGATGCCGGTGAGAAGGAGACGCTGGAGAAAGACGCGCAGTCCGTGCCAGTCGAGAAGCATGTTGTTTTCGGTGCCTTCAAAGATGAAGCGTATGAGCATGAGGGGGTAGTATCGAAACCCTGGTATTGGCGGTTCGGCTTCGCTTGGTTTCTCCGAAAGAGGCGACGATGACCCAGAACCTCCCTTGCCCTCCTCTCCGGCCGGACTCTTCCTCCGGAACAGCTCCACGAACCGCCGCGGATCCGGCAAATGTTCCACATGCGGCCATACAAAAGGCAGCGGTCGAATAGCGTGATTATGCAGGTCCGAATGGATCAATGCACTCGAGATGATCATGGATACGGCGGTTTGTATCAGCGGCGTGACCCCAAGGTCACCGGCGATGGTGTTTTCGCTGAACACCCACATTCGGACCGTAGTTTGCGAGTGATACATGGCGTAGGCGATCCCAAAATTGGCTCCGGCGTCGATGAGTGCTGCGACGAGGCCTTGGATGACGAGGACGTAAAAGTATTGACGACCGGTCAGCGGGACCGGGAAGGGGAAGAAGATGGACGACATGGCAGAGGCTTGAGGGGGAGCAGGGGACGTCTGGGCAGATCCCTGTGCAGGAGGCCCTTCCTGCCTAGAAGGTTTGGAAGCGGTATTCAGCCAGCATTGACACGAAAAAGGAAACAGAAACGACGTCGACTCATGTCTCAGAGCGGGATCCCGATCGAGACTGGCAGTCAGATGCAAAGTCTTGACGTTTCATCTTCACGTGACGCAGCGCCGAGGCCGTTGCCCTGTTACCGTCAAGGGGAGATCGTCCCAGGTTCTTAAAATCCAGCCTGTTGTCAAGCGAAGTACAACTGGAAGGTAGTTTACACTTCATCTTCGAAGCACCGGGTCCCCCTCAGATGATAGCCTGCCATACAGCTCCTTGCCTGACACTCGCCATTGATACACTTTATGAGCACGATGAGACGGTCAGTTCAAGTCCTCGATTCTCACTGCGAGATCAAGATACTTACCGAGATCTCATTCGGGCCGAGAATTTCTGTGCAGTCCTGTCCTCTAGCCTGACCGTCACGAGGATACTGACAGCCTCCGCAGGATTCGATGTTGGTTGAGGTGTCCAGACACTCGTACCCAACTCCCCGCCCTCGGGGTCGTTGACTGTCATCGCCAACGTAACAAGCGGTTTGACCTCTAGGGCAATTTGCGAGATTTTCCTTGAACGCCCTTCGGCGATCCGGAGTAGGGACTCCTGAAGAACAGCTTTGGGCGCATGTGTTGTCGCCGCAGAGCGAGTACCCTTGATCAGCGTTGCAAGCTGTGCAGAGACACGCGGGGCCACACTACCATTAGCGAACGTGTCCCTTTAGACAAAGGGGCATGTCGCACTCACTGTATATGCACATGAGTGTGCCCTTGGGATCGATAATATTCTCTTGAACCGGACACGCGAGCGTGTAGCCGGTAAGGGTATCACAGCTGGGTCCGTTCTGCATCGGAAGCTGGTCAGCAATCTTGAACAACGCCAGACAGGTGAAATGGGCACACCATCGAGGCTATATCGGTGACGACTCTGAGAGTGAGCGCGACCAGGACCGCATTATACGACCCGTAGTGAGCGATTGCTCTTTCCAACTCGAAAGCCCAGTCGGCGCTCCTAATACGCTCCTCCAACTGCGCTAGGGACCAAGGGGTGAACTGCCTGTAAGAATTACACAAGATGTATTGTCAGAGACTGCTGCAGTCCATGATAGCACGAAGCGGGTAAGCTTTGAGACGTACCCCTCTTGCACGCATATACAATCTAGCTGTCCAAACTATTCGCCGCGAAGAGGAAGGCCACAGATCAGCAAAGTTCCAGGATACTGACAGCGAGCTCAGGCTCAATTGCTTACCCAAAAGAAGTCACTGTCAAAGACGACGAGGTAAGCTGGAGAACAGGCGCTCGGCTTCACGTCGCAGCTGATGATCTCTTTTGTTCCAAATCGACATTCACCACCGCAAAGGCTGTAGCCCTCGTCACAATCTAAACAAATGACATATTTTTTTCGATGAGCCAGACGTCCGACTCCAGTCGAATAACGAAGAGCGTGTCCGAAACCCACTGTAGTAACACATCCCAGAAAGCTGCGAAAGCTCCAAATCCGCACGCCCGCGGCAGGCTGGCACCGAATTGCCCAATGGAAAGCAGGCATCGTCCGGCTGTGGAAAAGCATTTAGCTACGCAGGCAGAAAGTGTAGATAAGTTTGATATTTCAACAGTAATGCCCCATACAAAGCCTTCCTCACCTGTCTTTCCGCGTCGGTCACGACCGCAGCAAGGATGCCCTCCATGTCGCCGAAGTCATTCAATGCGCGATCCCGAACCGCGGGATCCATCTCCTCTGTCGCAGCTTGAAGATCGTTTCTGGACTGTAGAGTAAGAGCTCTGCAGGGGAAAGATTAGCATGTCAGAGGGATTCTCGGCGAGGCTGATGGAATGTGCGAGGATTCGCGAGGACACGAACCCGTTCGAGACACAGGTGCACAAGGGATCGAACATCTATCAATATCAAAACGCCGATGATTCGATAGTCATATCAACAAGTTATCAAGGAGGTTTACAACTCCTGCACTCACCCAATGAACGTCAGAAGGATCGGCTGGATTGATCAAGTTCGGGGTAACGGTCTCGCACAGGGAATTGCTGGACTTGTTTATCGGTACACAGGCTGTATTGGCGTACGGTTCAAGGCCTTCCTCACAAGCTGTTCAAATGTCAAACAGATGAGAATTCCTTGATAATAGAACGGGGTGCGCATCGCCCGACTCACTAAAGAATGCGCTATGGTTCTCGTACTGAACAGCGTTCGGCGTGTCGCTGCAGGCTGGTATCGCGCCGGAAGGGAGTTCGAAGTCCCAGGGCTTCATATATCGGAGCTAAGAGAGGGCCCGCTGAACAGACAGGCGATAATAGGGGATAGTCCAACTTACGGCATTCTGAGCCCCTCGGCCGGCGACATCAATCGCCTCATCGATGGAAGGCCACTGCCTTTGCAAAGAAGCCAAAGCATCGGGCTGGCTGAACAGTGTTTCCATGACGGACCAGGACTGCATCGTCAGAGTCCTGAGATTTCGAGAACGCCTGGTCAGTTGCAGACAGCGGAGCGTATGAAGGACGATTTCTGGACCTACCCTTGCTGAATGCAGAGGCACGTGTCACTGTCAAATGGATGCTAGACGCATTGCAAAGGGGATGAAGTCCGGTCAGCGATGCCCCTGTATGTTGCGAACAGACTGTATGACGAACCTCCATTTCCTCCTCTTCGGATCCCACAGGGCCCGGTTCGGCAGGAAGCGCAATTCGGATCCCTTGACATGTCGTTCCCCAAGACGGCTCCGGTTGAGTCTCGAGGTCCGGACATGTCTCGCCACCAGCGAAACACATGTCTCCGCAGCGAAGGTCTTGCGGGTGACACAACATATCGACTAAACGGAGGGCGCAAGTTAGCCAAAAGAGCCGTCAAAAGCTGGTGGAGCCCGCAATTATGGAGGCATTGTCTGACACGCACCATAGGCACAATAAGGCTTCTCGTCAGACAGGACACTTCCCTCCTGAGCCGGACAAGCAAGCATGTAACCAAAACGGACGTCACAGGTAGGAAGGTTCTGTGTTGCAAAGGTGATGGGTAACCTTGAGCAAGGCCAGACAGGCAAAATGCACCTACCGACTGGGCGATGTCAGTTGCAACGCTGAGACTCAGCGCAACGAAGACCTTGTCGTATGATCCGAAATGGGCGATAGCCGCTTCCAAAGTATCGCTATACTTCTCGCTCCGCATTCTCTCCTCCACCTGCGAGACCGACCAGGGCGTGTACTGCCTGCAGAGTATGGACGAGGGAAATTGCTCAGATATCCCTAATCATGTGAGACGTAAAACACGAGCCAGCTTTCGCTACGTACCCGTTCTCCATACACCCACACTCCAGCCTACCAAACTATTCAGGGTACCACGGCGGTCAGCGACCTTTCAGGAAGACAAGGACAGGTCCGGGCGGAAGACGCACACTGAATGATTCTTTATACGGGTTCGGGTCACTTAGGTCGAGAGGCACTTGAAGGGTGACGGTCCCACAGATACTCGGTTTCACGCCACATCCCGTATCTTCGGGTGTCCCTGGTTTACAAGTGCCCCCACAAAGACTGAAGCCCTCGCGACAGTCTGCACGAATGACACGTGAGTAGCAATAAGCCAGACTGCTGAAGCTTGCACTGAAACTTGGGACAGTCTCGCAAACTCACTGTAGTAACACATTCCAGAGGGCGATGAAAGCTCCAAATCCGACCTTCCGCGGCATGCTGGCACCGAGTTATTAACTGGGAAGCAAGTGTCGTCCGGTTGCTGAAGCGCGTTTAGCTAGACCAGCATGCAAGTGGTGGCAGATCAGATTTCTGTTACGACAGGAACACGACTGCCAAAGCAAGTTTCACCTGGTCTTCCGCATCGGGCACGAGCATAGAGAGGATGAAGTCCATAGAACCGAAGTACTCCAGGGCCTTGCCGAAGTCCAATGTGCCCTCTACCGCGGTTTGAACATCGCTCTTTGATTGAGAGGTCAGAACTCTGCCAGAGAGATAACACGATGTCAAGGACCGATCGGATGGGCAAGGATACCGAGCGCAGGATCTCGCGAGGTACCAACCCTTTCGATACACAGGCGCACAGGGGGCCAATGTTCTGAACACATCGCAAGAGCCGAAGATCAAGTCAGCCATGTTATACGGTCCTGGAGAACCTTCCCACTTACCCAAACAATATCAGAAATTGGACCTGGAAACGAGTAGCTGAGGGAGATAGTATCACACAGCGTATTGTTTCCTACTGCTTTGACGCTCGTCGCTAGAGCCGCCAGACCGAGTAAAGAACGCCCGAAGGCGACCCAAGTATTCCGGAACATCCGATAAGACGAGATTGGCTGGGAATATCAGGGAGGCTCTGAAATATGCGAGGGAAGTTGATGGTAGTCGTGTTTGCGGAATGTGTTGCACTCGACAGGTGGATCGGAATTGTCACGCAACCATCCTGGTCGGCTTATATGGGCGATCCGCTGTACTTCGTCTCCATCACTTCTCCGCCGTGCCATTGTTGCGCAGAAGACAATGGTAAACCTGACTCTGAAGCCTCGTTCTTTTCGAGGCTATTATCGGCTCGAGCCCTGATGATCTGTGACTTGCTGAGGTAGTTGCGCCCTGGATGTCTTGATGCGTTGATGCCATTGATCATCTACCAGTACGCATTAAGCAACCTGAAATTCATGATGATGTTCCATTGTTCGCGTGTGTCTCAGTTCGGTAAAGAGCGCCGATCGCCATGAAACACGCGTAGTCCGCTCATTGTTCAGCGTGAACCTCGGACCCTCATCACGTCGTCGACGAGCTCATGCAGCCCATTATTCACACTGCGTCCACAGCGGGACCTGAAGACGTGCCGAGTGGAATGCGCAAGGGGGAAGGATATCCGTATCTGCAACGACCAATCCAGCCTAGCTGGTCAGTCCGCTGTCATCTTTCATACCGGAATGCGCTGCCTGGCGGCGACGAAACGGAGCGGAAACCGCCAGGGAAATGCGTCCTAGCTTGTCAGACCTGATACTGCCTGTGCGGTGGAAAAGCAACAGTATATTCCCAAGGGTGTCACAGTTTCTTACTTGATCAAGAGCCACCAAAGGTGGCACCTCGATACATAGCGTGCCAATGCTGTCCTCTGTCATCTCGTCACCCTGACATCTCGTCATCCCGCCATCTTGTTATCCTGTCATACTGTCGCCCAAGGTCATGCGAGATCCCATAGTGGAGGAGTAGTCGGTGTATATTGAGATATCGCTCGCACGCCGCTATGTGGCCATGCCAGGCCTGGCATATAGGCACCCTGTGTTGAGATTGTAAGCCGTAGCAAACAGGCAAGCTACCGCAAATGCCCTCATCTGTTGCGGCCGAAGCATGATCAATCAACTTTCATCGGTATCTAGAACGATATAACCTAGGTTACGGGGCCACCGGGATTTAAGCAGTAGAACATAGGCTCTTGACAACCTCACAGCTCATTTTCGATACAGCGAGTGCCCTTCAAGCGATAGCCAGGCGTGCAACTACGGGCCTCGCATTGACCATTCTTGCACTAGACCGCAAGAGATTCAGCCAATTGCATAGCAACTCGACGTTCGAAGCAGACGTAGACTCACCGAGATCCCATCCGCGCCCTCCAGAGATGTGCAATCTTGACCTTGGCGCTGTCCGTCAAGAGGATACTGACACCCACCGCAGGACTCAATATTATTCGAAGTGTCCAGGCACTCGTACGCGACGGATTTTGATCTACCTCTCGCGTGCAGACCGTGATCACCGACGTAACATGGCGTCTGGCCCACGGGGCACTTGCCAACCGGGTCCTTCGGAGTCAGTCGCCGTTCCAGCGTAGGGACGCCTGAAGCGCAGCTCTGAGAGCAGGTATTCTCGCCGCAAATCGAGTATCCTTGTTCTGCGTTGCAGGCTATGCGCAAGTAGGAAGCATCGCTTTAGGTGAGCTAGTGCATTTCAGCCGGATGACGATTTGCAAGACGTACTGTATAAGCAATACTCATTCTCCTCCGACCGAACAACATCGCCCTGAACTGCGCAGGCAAGGGTGTGACCTGGCCGTATCTGACAATCTGGTAGTGCCTGAGAATTGAAGGTATCAGTGAACCGAATAGGCGAGAAGTAAGATGAAGTAGATCCACCCTTTGCGCAAGCTGAAAGGCGAGGTCCATTCTCAAAGCGAAAAGAACTGCACCGTACGACCCGAAACTAGCGATGGCTCGTGCTAATTCCGATTCATTTTCCGCGCTCCTGATTTGCAACTCTGCTTGCTCGAGCGTCCATGGCGTAAGCTCCCTACGTTAAATACGAACAGAGAGCATGAGACGCCAGTGTTCGGTCACGACTTTGCAAGCTGTCACACTTACCCGTTCTCGGTACATCCGCAATCCAACGATCCAAACTGATAGAACGGTTCAGCATCTCTGTGTCGGCGATAGCACTCGCGTAAGGTCGATCACTCACCTCGAAGGAGTCTCCTACCCTGGGCAATATCGACAGAGCCACGGTGTCACGGAGACTTGGCTTGGGGGAGCATGTATTGCCGCCCTCTAAACAAGTGCCACCGCAGAGGCTGTAGCCGTCCCGGCAGCCTGCGCAGATAGTGTTATCAGCCGCTAGAGCTGGGTTGCCAGGTTCCGACAGTCGATGGCAAGTTCTGTGTACTCACTGTAATAGCATATCCCGTTTGGCTGACTATCGATAATGTCGGCGTTGCTTTTGCAAGCTGGTACCGAATTGGGTAACTCGAAGCACTGATTTTCTGGTTGCTCGAACGCGTTCAGCTAAAAATCACAGAAAACCCCGTGCATGCCATCAGGCCCCTCTGAGTTCAACATGCGCTGAGCCACGCAGGCTTACCTTTGACGACGCATCGGACGTGACTGCTGCGACTATGGCATCCTCGGAGCCCCAAAGCGGGACCGCCGCAGCGATCGCAGAAGGATCTTCAGTCTCTACGGCATGTAGTATGTCGCTCAAAGCTTGAGGTGTCAAGGCTCTGTACAGACAGAAATCGATCAGTCTGGCAATATAGCCGTATCAGGTGGACTAGGCGAACCCATTGGATATGCAGGCACATAAAGGGTCGAATACCTTTGGACGAAGTTGACAATCAAATTCAAGTCAGGTCCTTAACGTTTCCCTGCATTTCATTGAGCTCACAAATAAGTTGGACGAGCCCTCGTTCGTCATCGAGAAGCTAGGAGAGACGGTCTCGCACAAAGTTTTGCAGGTTTCGTCCACCGGGATGCAGTATTCATCGCCGCAGGGTTTGAGCCCTTCGTCACAAGCTGTTCGCCAAGTCAAAAAAATGAGTATCCCATGAAGTAGGCGTCTCTTGCAGCTGGGCTGCTACTTACTGAAAAAGGCGAAATAATCCTTGTATTGAACTGCACCTGGCGTGTTGCTGCATACTGGTATAGCGCCAGGAGGGAGGTCAAACCACCAGGGATCCATTGTTCGTAGCTACAAGGGGGGGGTGTCAACCACCGGGCTACGCTAAACGAATGAAAGTACAGGTGATGGATGACTTACGGAAGCCTCCGCTTCTTGAGCGGCAATTATGATTGCTTCGTCGAGGGAAGGCCACTCTCGTTGCAAGGGATCCAGCGCACCAGGCTGATTCAGTAGAATCCCTATGTCCAGTAAAGATCGCTGCGTGAGTGTCCTGTAACGTTACAATGCCAGCTCAGCGAGGCAGGAGCGTAGATGCGGATGTCAGTGGAGCAACCTACCCTTCCCGTATGCAGAGGCAAGTGTCTGTATCGAATGGATACTATAGGAAGGCGGCGCCCGGCTTCGGGTCAGCGATACACCATAACCGAGAGGGAATCTGAAGTGGCGAACCTCGAGTTCAACGTGTCCCGAGGCGTCCGGCTTCGTTGGAAGCCCAATTCGAACCGCTTGACATGTTGTTCCCGATCCGGTTTCTGGTTCAGGTTCTTCTTCGGGACATGCTTCGATATCGGTAAAGCATTGGTCCCCGCAGCGCAATTGTCCTGGCTGGCACAACTCGTCGACTGGATGAAGCGTTCGCGGATCAGCCATAAATCAAGACGTCAAACGGTGCCGGATGCGCCTCCCACGTTGGATGCCTCGAGACGTACCGTAGTAACATGACTCATCCTCCGGAGACGGCGCACTTCCCTCTTGAGACGGACATGCGAGAGCGTACCCTGGCCGTGACGCGCAGCTCGGTATACCCTACGGAGTCGCGATGTTCAGATGTTTGGCTGGAAATCCGTACCGCTGATAAGGGAATTGGCCTACCCATTGCGAGAATTGATATGCAATGCGCAGTTGCAGGGCGAACAGGATTTCGCCCAACGAACCGAAACCGGCCATCGCTCGTGCCAGTTCGGAGGCATACTCATCGCTTGTGATCTGCTGCACTATGGCTTCCCTTGCCGAAGGTGTGAGCTCTCTGAACATTGCACACAAACGGCGTCAGCGGCTCAAGTCGAGTGGGAATGACAGGAAGATCAGCTCCAGCCTTACCCATCCTCCATACAGCCACATTCGACCTGTCCAAACTATGACGCAGGGAGATAGCAAGAAGCATCAGCATTGGACGTTGACGGCGGACAAAGCTGGAATACAACCGCTTACACGATACGGTTCATCCCACGATGTCCACTTAGGCTCTACCTCCAGTTCCATGGTTTCACACCTACTCGGCCTCACCGTACAGCCCCTGTCTTCGGGGCTCCCCGGGAGACAAATACCGCCACACGCCGAGTAGCCGTCGCGACAGCCTGAAGATCGATACGAAGGTCAGGTGAGCTTGTCTTGGTGGCGGGCCGACCGTTAGCACGTCTGTACTAACCGTAAAAACACATGCCGCCTGGTTGCGACGATGAGATGTCGGCGTTATCTGCGCAGGTCGGCACAGAGTTTGGCATATCGAAGCAAATGTTGTCTGGTTGAGGAACAGCGTTCAGCTAGGAGGAGAAGATCATATCCAGTCAGCCTTCGCTCAGGTGTAGGACTTCGCAACCGAGGGACAGAGACACCTATCCTTACCTTGGACTGCGTGTCCGAGATGACGGCGGAGACGATATTGTCTACCGTTCCCCAGTGCGGCAAGGACAGACCGAGTGTAGCCGGGTCCGTTGCCTCCACCAGGACCTGTACGTCGCGCCTTGACTGCGGAGTGAGAGCTCTATATGGATAAGAAGAATGGAGCGTCAGAGAAATCTCTGCAAGAAGAAATGCAGTCTGCAAGAGAGTGAACGGCACTGACCCATTGGATATGCAGGCGCATACGGGGTCATATCTCTGCGCAATTCAAGCAAGACGTTAGTCAAAGTTGAGTCGACGGGTTGTTGGTCAACAAGTAGCCTCGCACTCACGAAAAGGGTGGAAGATGCGTCGTTCTGCATGGGAAAGCTGGGGATTACGGCCTGGCAGAGGGACTTGCAGGTTTGGTCCACAGGGATGCAGTATTCGTCACCGCACGGTTTGAGTCCCTCGTCGCAAGCTGTTTGTGAAGAGACGAGAAGCCCTTTAAATCCCGGAGCAAGCACCCAGCCAACGTCCGATACTCACTGAAGAATGCGGCAGTATATTTATAATTGACGGCACTAGGGGTGATGAAGCACGCTGGGATAGCTCCGGAAGGCAGTGAGATGTCCCACGGGTCGTATGTGTTCAACTGAGAGATGATAACACAAGACGATCAGCTGGAACTGGGCACGCAAGGTAGACCAGACTTGCCGTGATTTCGGCTTCTGCGATGGCGGACAAGATGGCCTCATCGGTAGATGACCCATGCTCCTCGACAAAGGCGATTGCTTCGGGTTGACGGAAAAGTGTTTCGATCTCAAGCTTCGTTTGCGGAGTGAGTTCGCTTTAGGCATAAGACGCGCCCATTAGCTGGCATCGGGGAGCCCACTTGTATCACTCACCCTTGCTGCTTGCAGACGCATTTGTCGCTGTCGAAGGGGTGCTAGAAGGAGTGCAGCCACCATGCGAAATCAGAGAACGGAGGAGGAGTCGGAGATGACTACAGACGTACGTATTCGTTGTCGTCGACTCGAAAACTCAGGGGGAAAACTTCGCACAAAGTGCCAGTATCGGAAGTGCCTCTTGTCGTAAGGTGAGATGCTATGTAGTTGCTGCTGTTGAAGCGGTCGACCGATCGAAGGTAGATGGGTGCGCTGATGTTGCCGTACCGGTAAGCCTGTGTAGCTTCAATGACACCGCAGGTTGCCGCCATGACTCCGAGAAGAAGCAAAGTCCGCCCGAAGGCTGTCCATGCGTACCAGGGCATGTCGTAAAGAGAGGCTGGTAGCGGAACAGAGCTGTGAAGCGGCGTACAAGGTGATCTGCAACGTCCCGCCGTCGAGACTGTGCTTGGGTTCGAGCGGGGATCTTCTTGAAGCTCGCCCGAACGGTTCGATATATACGTGCGATCCAGGCAGCGCCGCACCGAGTTCAGAACTTCTAGGGTGTGCCATCGTTGCGAACAATGCACATTGCACAATGTCGAGATGCGACAGCGAGTTCATGTAACTTGGGGATCTGATGTTGCCGAGCCCTGCTGATCTGTGCGTTACATGTCGGTTTTTGTTGTTATGCGAAGGTGACTGCATCCTCAGAGGCGTTGCTACCATCAATCAATCTTTTCCATCCTTCTCCATCACGCATCAACTCATCTTTGTTCGCGTCTGTCTCACTTACGATAAAGCACGCTCATCGCCGATCACCGGAATCCTGAAACACGCTTGTTCGCTGTTCAGACGTTGAATCTTCGTGAACTTCACCCCGTCGTCGTTGAGCTCGCACAGCCCATTGAACAAAGCGTTTTCATAGCGAGACTTCGAGACCTGCCCAAAGAGGAAAGCTAGGACAGCACAAGCAGGAAAACTCGAAGGACCGGCGCAAAGAGGGTTAGGGATATCTACCAGTACATGGATTCAGCCCAATCTGACGTCATGTCCCGATCGAAATCATTATTAGACATCCGAGATTCAAGCCTGTTTGACGCTTCCGATATCATTCCAAACTGTCGGAGCGTAGATATCGCATTCGGAAGTGGAGATAGGCATATCTGCTGGAAATTTCGTCGGAAAGGGTGACCTGCAATGTGGACAGCCCGTCTTCGCTGCTCGACAGCTCTCAGGACCGGTCCATGGGCGACCTGCATCAAAAGGCTTGGCGATACCTGGGTGCCGCACGGCTCACACCGAACAGCGAGTAGCTACAACTCGTTTCGCACCTACGTGAACGTTTCCACGAACCAAGCCGCATCGTCCGCAGTGGCGAGCGATACGCAACCAGCTACAATCGATGTCCAGCATGCCGAATTTGTCGCGCAAGCCAAAGCCAAGTCCCGTTTTGAAGCGGACAAGGGCAAAAGCCAGGGGAATCCAGAGGGAAAGCTGGCTGAAGGCGAGGGCCTGTCGACGTCGGGGCAGGCGGTGAAAGGGTTCGCCTCGGCAATGCAGAACGGGGAGTGCGCCAGCTCACAAAGCGGAGCGCACAGTGGAACATATACGGGAAGGTTGTCGTCAACAAGCAGTCACCTGTTCAAGCTAATCGTACCACTACCTCCGTCACTCCATGCCGCTCTCGGTATTCAGGGGTCCGATTCCGCATCCTCCCCGCCTAGCAAGGTTGTCGATACCGCCTTTCTACTTCACCCTTCACAACCGCTATCTCATGTATCGAGACTCATTCTCGGTTCTCTCCCCGCGTCAGAACGAGATGCCGACGTCGAATTCAGAGCGGTGTCGGGACGGGATCACGCCGCGTATCCTTCCCCGACGAAAGGCACGGAGGAAGCAGACGAAACCACCGACGATGAAGGTGGTCCGCTTCTGTATGAGCGGAATCCGGAAGGAGAAGACCTGCAAGAAGTGCGTTGGAGCACATCAACGGATCTGGGGGACTTCATCAAGCAAGCAACACTGGCTCAACATTTTCGGATCGTGCTCAAACCGTCATGGAAGGCCGGAATGGGACAATCTACACCTCTGCTGAAGGACCGTGTACCTACCGTCAAGGTCGTCGGTTCTGGCTCTGCTGAACATTCTGAACACCCGGAGAAGCAGTCAGAGTCGACCTCGCAAAGTTCGAAAGACGAGTCGGTCGCACACTTCCCGGAGCTCAGCTTGAAGATCATGATCCCCTCCTTCGAGAGCCGGACTCGATTCCTGAGAAAGAGGCTGCTACATCTCACCCGGCAAATCGCAGAAGTGACACAGAAGAAGAAAGAGTACGTCACCTCAAGGGAAAGGAATAACCGATGCGGCATGGGTTCTGACAAAGGCTTGATTGATTGTCCCCGCAGACTCGACACGACAGCACATAAGGGAGCTCGGCGGATCGCTGTTGGGGGACTCATGGGTCTGGTGGGGTACTGGGGAGTCGTATTCAAACTGAGTATGGCTCAAAGTCTTGGAGAAGGACAGCTCGCTGATTGCGCGGGTCTCTTGTCATGTCCCCTTTCTTCTCACCCGCTAGCTTTCTATTCATCTTACGGTTGGGACCTCATGGAACCGGTCACTTACCTCTCCGGTCTGTCCACCTTGATCATATCGTACCTCTTCTTCCTATACGTAAGTCGCGCGACGTTGCGATTTCTTCTCAACGATGTATATTGCCGCGCGCTCCGCTCAGTTGCAGCACTTCTCGACGCAGCAGTATTTTATCTCCATGCTGATCTCCTGTGTCTTGCGTCCAATGAAATCAGCATAACCGCGAAGGTGGGCACCGTTCAAAATGCTTCGCTTCTTGCCCGTCTGTGCTCACTTCGGAATGTCAGTTTCATACTCCAGCGTACTAGACCTTTCGGTCTCTGCGAGACAGAAGGCACTGTATGAGCGGGCCGGATTGGACGTGGAGAGATGGCAGGAGATGGGTATGCGCCTTTTGAAACCAGAGTCAGGCACGCATACTCATCTGATTCCCATTCCCCTTGCGTATCTGTTTGTCTGTTACTGGCTCGACAGTCTCCGAAGCCAAGGGTGAGCGAGAGTTTTCGCCTTGCTGCTGCGAAATGCGAAAGGTGCCATCAATGAGGAAAGCTGAAGATTAAACCTTTTCCACATAGCACTTCGCCGCGAAATTCAGCGGGTAGCCGAGGATTACGACTATGACTGGAAGGGCCAGTTGGAGAACCTGGAAAACACTTCTATCGCGAGGCCCCTCAGTGCGAACGGTAGTACAGATCAACAAGTATCTGCCAATGCGCATTCACGTCAGGAAATGCGAGCTGGCTCTGCGAATAAAACGCAGGACAAAGCTGGACAAGCCGGCGGAGCAGTAACCCTTTCGGATGGCACCATCTCGGCACAGGATGAAGCAGGTATCGACGTGGACGCCACCATCAACGAAGCTGTAGAGCTGGAGGAGCAGACGCGGATGGAGCAGAACCGTCGGCGTCGTGGGAAGGGTAGCAAGGGGGAGATACCCAAAGTAGAGAAACCGACAGCCTAGAGTACGAGAAGGATTTCAGGACAACCGAAACGTATATACGAATACATCTGTGTCCGCCTGTCAAGTGATGCCGCAGCATATGTCTTCATGATGGAAAGGCATTCAATTATACCCTATGCATACTGGACGATATGGGATTGACATGCGGGATGCAACACTTTCCTCTTTCCTACTTCTCAACGCTTCAAAGTACGCTGCTTCTCTGCGTGTTCGACCACCTTTTGCTCGACAAACATTCCCTTTCTCTTCCTAACCTGATCGACGTAGACCTTCGCAATGTTTGCCCGATCTGCCTTCTCGCCAAAGTCCTCCAGTTCCTCTTCCGTCGTGGGAACCCAGAACGGATCCTGGTCCAACATCTCGAACCTGGAAATTCGGTCATCAGTCAGCCTTGTCATCCTGCGGACTCTTGCCATAACTCGGTAACATACCCGGCGAAGACCAGTTGAGGACTGGCGGCGCCTGACGTTCGCTTTCGAATCTCTGACAACAAGCCGCATTTAGTCCATCACTCTGCGAGACCACTGCAACGCCACAACTTACCGTCAGCGAATCCAAAACTTTCGACAACGGGCAACATGGCTCGAATGGAGAAGAATGAGGTCCCCTCCTTCATTTCCTCTGACACGATCTTCCCCCTTCGTCTCGCCACGACCGCGTACACCTTGCCAAGTACATCCGCTGCAAGGGATGAAGCCTGATCAATCTCGCTCCTTGATCTTAGTTACGGTTACGACTTACTGGACGCCTGGATGTCACAGGAGTACATGGCCAACTTGATACGCGGCGACCAGTCCAAAAGACCCTCGTGGCAGAGATCTTTCACCAGAGAAATGAGCGATCCGGTTACCTGAGGCATTCGCGTTCTGACTGGAATAAGAAAAACCATGAGCTGTAGCTTGGCTGTTCGACATTATGCCGACACCCACGCGTATCCTCCTGGCCAGCCATATCTGCCACTTCGACCTTTTCTACAAAGTACGCCATACCCACCACCGGCTCGGCGCACAGCGGCCCTTGCTGATTGGCCAGCTGAAATCCCGTCTCAATGTTGCCGTCAAAGTCCCGCAACATGCTGAGCATCGTGCTGCTGTTATCTTGGGCCTTGGCTTCACCATTTGCAATGGTGTCTTCGATGGCGGTATTTGCAAGCGATTCAACCAATTCTGCGACTTCCGCCGCGGTCTTGCCTTCCTCTCTCGCTTGAATGAGCTGTTCTGATTTAGACCGCAGACTAGGAAATGATACTGAAGATCAGCGACTAGCCAACTTGTCAAGCGGCAGACATACCTTCGCCTCTTCTGCTGTGTCCTGTCTATCAACATATTCGGACCCACCCGTTTTGGTCCGAAGGCCCAGATCGAGTCAGCCACATCCTGCCATTCACCACCAGCTTGCTTGAACAATTCCACGAGCTTGCCCCAGAATTCCTTGGGTCCAACGACATGCACATTGCGGTCGGAAGCATTCGGGACGCCTTCGATGCGGGCGTCCTCTTCTCGCGATGCATCCCGTTCGACCAAGAGATTGGCGATTGTGTTGGCTTGGGACTGCAAGAACTCGACAACTTTCGGCGGGAGCAAGGCAGCGCGAATAGTCACGTTGACCAAGGACGCAACACTGCTGCCGGAGAACCGCCCCCGAGCGTCCAATGTCGAACGGGAGGCATTCATATCTGGTCCAAGACGTCAGCAAAAAGCCTAACAGCCTCTTTCATCCAAGAGTACATACCGGCCTGCTTGACGGCTGTTTCACGGAAAGGAACGATTGCCTCGGACGCCGAGATGGCACACTTTGCAAATCGCTCCCGGAGATCTTTCAGGCAACGCTTGAGATAGGTGGCCCATTCGATCAGCGATGATCCTGATACGGTGTTGAAAGTCCACTCACCTCGAGATGCAACTCTCCTGCAGTCAAAATAACATGTTCCCCGGTTTCCTGAACAAGAACTTCAACGCAGGGATCCGCTTGGTTGAGCAGTCTCAGACCCTCCACAAGCTTAGGCAAATCGACTAAGAGTACAGTCAGACTATGGGCCATGAAAGATCGCCGTCAATCATACCTGGATTCTCCGGCTCAAGTGCTACTCGCACAATGGGTGCGCTCTGAGATGTCATCAGCTTCAGCCCATGATTTTTTCGACGGAGCACTTGCCTGCATGGCGACTCCCGCCAAGTTGACCAGTCGAGCATCCTCTTCTTTGGATTCAGCTCTCAGCTTGCACAACGTGGCATTTCGCAACACCTTTCCTTCCAATCCGCCAATGGCAAAGATATTACCAGCCGGAACAAAGTCGACCGGGACCAGCTCTCGACCCATCATCATGTAGAGATTGCTGATTTCCGCTGTAGTATTATGCTTGGCGTTCATCGGATGGTCGGCGGGAAGAGAGGTGTTGAACTTTGGCAGGATACATTGAACGGTGTCACCTATGCGTATCACGCCTGAGTAGATTCGAGCGAAACCGATCAACGCTTCCCCACTCTTGTCCTCGGTCGCATCCGTGTTGTCTCCATTGGGCATGGTGGAACTGTCCACCGCTGAGAGTTGGCTGCCATTGACCGGGATCTCCCTAGCGTTTTCAATCATGGCCGTCTCATCCGCCGCCATCGCGGCCCTCCGCTCTCGTTCCTCTCTCCCGCGTCGCCGCATATCTTCCGCCGACAGCTCTTTCCGTCGATGTTCCGGCAATTCCGTGCGCGGTACGGCGAACATCTTACTGACGTACGCGGCGACATTGGCGTCATCTGCCTGGTTGCAGGTGTAAAGGTCGCTTTCAAGGGTGTTGTTTGCTTTGACAGCGCCCGTCGATGGCGAGGTATAGATGGTCGGGTATAACATCCGGGGTAATCGGATAGGCTGTGCGCCGGACGGCGAGGGTATCACATCCACGACGGCCTGAAAGACGCAAGTCGATAGCGGCAACCATTGCTGGAAGATGATGTTGACGAGTGACCGGGTATCCTTGCTTCGCAGATCCCGAGGGCTGACGCGGACATTGAGCGCCGTCACGATCTTTTGCACCTTGTCCGGATTGCTGTGATTTACGGTTCAGTACGGGCCTCCACAGCTTCTGATAGACTTACTGCTCCTCCAAGACAGTCTCATACACCCTCCAGATATTGTCCAGCACGAACTGCACAAACATCGGCTTCAACGTCTTACCCAGACTCGCCGCCTTCTTCCTTCCGATAACCCGCTTGCTCTTCGGATCCAGGTAATAATCACCCCATAGCACCTTTCTCAGCTTGTGTTCCTGAATACCCAACTTGGCGCCATACAGCTGCGCAAACTTGCCCAACCTAAACGCCCACCCATCAATCGCGGACGCAAAGATGACGTTGCCCCGCTCCGGCGCGAAATACAAATCCTCATCCTCCTGCTCCTCGAACTCGCCAAGATCGGCATCATCTTCCGCTTGCTCGGCCGGTGTGTTCGTCCCTGATCCACCGGCATCCTCTGCCGCATCCTTGGCCAACTGTCGATCCTTTAACCGCTGTTCCCGCATCTCTCGCCACCGCAGATCGTCTTCCATTCGTGCGGAGGCGAAGAAGGAGCCCATGACGGCGTTGACTTGTTCGATGAGTTGATTGAGGTGGTGGTATGCCTCGGATGGAGTGAGTTTGAGTTCTGTGATGAGACGGTCGAGTTTGTTAATGACGAGGATGGGTTTCAGGTTGTCTAGCCATGCTTGACGGAGCACGGCGATGGTCTATACGTGAATGGATCAGCGTTCAGACCGAGTATGGCTACTCGACATTCGACTGACCTGTGTGCAGACACCTTCAACGGAATCGACAAGTACTAAAGCCCCGTCACACAGCCTAGCTGCCGTCGACACTTCCGATGCGAAGTCGACGTGTCCAGGGGTATCGATGAGGTTCAGGATATGTTGAGGTGATTGATCGGCTACGAAGGGAGGGGGTATAAGGTTCGCAGTTTCCATTGCACTCAGGCCGGTACAGCTCACCTTCTCCTTCCTTTCGCCGACGCAACATCTGGAACCGGAGCGACACCGCGCTACTCTCCATGGTAATCCCTCTTTCCTGTTCATCCTCTCGCGAATCCATGAACCTGATCTTGCCTGCCAGTCTTGCGCTGATGATATTGTTAGCGCTGAGGAGACAGTCCACGAGGGATGTTTTCCCATGGTCGACGTGGGCGAGAACTGTGATATTCTGGGTAAAAGGAAGACGTTACTCTGCTGCTTTTAAACGACAGAAGCAAATTGTACGTACTCTGGTGTTCTGAAGCGGAACGGCAAAGGTTTGTGGCGGCGACATCTTGACGGCGGTGTCTGGACGTATGGGATGTCTGGGTGTGATTGAATACTGAATGAACTGTCCTCAACCACTTCAAGTTGAAGATCGATACCCTCTGAACATCGAAAAGCGCTTACGTCATAATCCAAAAATTTCGCCGAGGTGCGCAATCGACGAACTGACACAGATTCACACCACATACGCAAGACCTATAGCGGCAGTCGGGCAGCGAGTCTCTGATTCCATACCCGCACTCTTCGTAACAACACACCATGTCCGCCTCTGCACAACCATCCCAGCTCGTCATCCAACTCGCCCGAGGCGTCATCTCCATCCTCGACCTCTGGCCCGCACTCCGCCTCGCCATCTCCGAACGATGGGCAGGCGACGACTCGGCTCAACGCAAAGTCGACATTCAATCTTACATCATCGACGTCTTCGAGGATGCCATCCGACAAGACCACGGGTCCGTAGAAGCCGCTGCCGCATTGCAGGCCAGTGCGAGTGGTGCCCACCCGCTCGACAACGTGATCGAGGAGGATGAATTGGCCGACTGTCTCATTGCCGCCATGCAGGAAGCGTTTGAAGTGGATCTCGAAGACGATTCGGATCAGACCGTCGCACGGGACATTATCCGTTTGTGGAAACAACTCGTTCGCGGAAACACGACCATGCTCGATGAAGTTGAAAAGCTCGCTGCAGAGAAATCAGGACAAAAAGTCAAGGCGAGCGGTCAAGACGGCGCACAAGACGTCGACGAAGATGGAAACCCGGTTGAGGACGATGACGAAGACGAGGATGAAGACGAAGACGAGGATATGGAAGCGCCAAAACTCGTCGACAACAAGGACACACAACCAAAGGAGCCTGTGGTAGATGATGATGGATTCACGCTGGTACAAAAGGGGAACAAGCGATCAGGGCGATAAGCGCGTAGAGTCTCGAGCGTGTCTGTCCCATTATATACGCCATTAGCATCGGATCATCATAATCGGCAAATGTTATAAATGCAAAACACTGCGGTCATTCTGTCAAGTGTACTCTATCCATTCCATGCAAGTTGCACAGTGGCAATAACGCAGCCTCATCTCCTCTTCTTGCCCTTCTTCCCACTCGGCGCCATCTCTCGATCACCCTTCACTTCCACAGCAGCCGCATGACCCTCCATCCTCACATGATCAAACAGCTTTGACCGAGACCCAAACTTGTCCTGACAAACGTTACACTTGAACTTCAACGAGACCATCAGTACGCGTCCCACTGACATCGATGAAGACTGACCTCAGCGACGGGATTCTTAGCTGCGGCCTCTGCCTCCATTTTCTTCTTGGCTTCTCGCGCACGTCTCTTGTCGCGCTTTGTGAGTTGCGGCTCGGCCGCTTCAGCGACTTTGGATGTCTCTGCGTCATCTCGTTCGTCCCCACTTGCTGAGACTTGCGACTGGACATCCGTATCCTGAGGTGTTGCTTTCCCCGGCGGTGCGTCTGGTGCTGGCTTAAGCTCCTCGTGATTTTCGTTGATAGCGAACTCGGCCAGTGCTGCTTCTATTGATTCCGCGTCGGACTCGGCCATGGCCTCGTCCCTCAATGGGCCGTCTTCATCCCGTTGGGAATCCTCGCCTATCGGTATTGTCGACTCGTCAACTTGCTCCTGCTCAGGCTCCGCGTTCAGACCGAGTTCCTTATCTTCCTTCAACATCTGCTTTTGTAACCTGAACGCACCGCCTGTTAGCGAGATCCGCCGTCACGATCGCCACGACTCACTTCCACATTGCCTGCTTGTGCTTCTTCGACTTTTCGTGATTCTCCCATTGACCTTGACTGGCAAAATTCTTGTGACAGGCGATGCACTCCCATCCGTCCGGCTCTTCTTCACTTTCCTCGTCCAACTCTTGCGCATCAGCATCACCAGCTTCGGACCCGGTTCCCGCGTCCTCGTCGTCACTATTCGCTTTACTTTGTGTCGCGGTGGCCGGCGCGCTGACCCCCCAATCATCATAGTCGTCATCCAGCTCGACCTCGACCTGTTGCCATGACTGCGCCTGAAACTCGGGATCCCCTCGCGCTCTTGCTTCCTCTTTTGCCCTTGCAATTCTAGCGTGTATGTTCTCGCGCGGTTGCGGCTGCGGTGCGCCACGGGCACCCTTTCCGATTGGCACCTTGCGACCACTTGTCGGAGTAGCTGTCGCTTGTGAACGTGCCTTTTGACGTTGGAAGGCATGATACCGAGGATCCCGATTCTGTATAAACGCTGCCAACTGCCGGACAGCGTCGTTGTATTCCTTCCGATGTGTTTCACGGGCTTTCTGGTTCTCTCGCTCCATCAAGCTATATGACGCCGTCCTCCGGTAAGCATTCGTTAGAAGCGTCGGGAACGCGATCACAACTCACCGCCTGACCCGTCGATCTTCGCCCCGCTCCGCATCCCAAGCGGAAACCCATTCGAACTTCTTCTCCGTCGCAAACTGACTCCACACCGTATAAAAATCCCTGACCCAGGTGCCCGCGTCACGTTCTGCACGCGAAGCTCCTGGTGGCGGCGCATACGGTGTTTGTGAGTCGCCGAAAGAGGGATATGCAGGCGGTGAGAATCCGCCTTTTGATGAGGCTGGGTGATGCAGTTCTTCATCCGAAGATAGCAGGTCGAACAATGACCGATAGATGGAAAAGAAACCCTGAAAAAGCAGTGCGCAGTCGATCAGTGCTTATCCTTCGTGGGGTCCATACGATAACCACCTACCTCTGTCGAATCGTCCATCTTTCTCGCCAACTTGGGATCGAAGAACCTCATCAACTGGGGCAGCGTCACTCCGATCTCCCCTGGTCGTCGTTTATGGGCCGGTGGTGCCTTTTCTCCTTTACGAACATGGTTGAAGAGATCGCTGTCGGACTGGGCGACGGGCTCGTTTCGATGGCGGTCGTAGAATGCTCTTTCCTGAACGGCATTGTTATGAGACTCTGAACATGTCGGGGCCTCTCTTCTTGCCTTACATTCGGGTCACTCAGTACCTAGAATCAGTAAAGGGTCAACGCATATCCACTAATGCGCCGTTGTGGTACCCACCTCGTACGCCTGCTGCAGATCGGCGAACAGCTTCGTTGCCGCCTCGATATTATCCGGATTCTTATCTGGATGGTGTTTTAGCTGTAGCGCATGCGGTAGCAGATCCCCTGATCAGATTGCCAGTAAAGAATGTCGAGGCAAAACGACATACAGCCGCTTTCCGGAAAGCTTTCTATTCCAACGGACATCGAAGGGAAAGGAGAGATGCATCTGACTGAGTAAAGCCCGCCTGTACGAAGCGCCGACCTCAACCTACCTTGATCTCATCCTCTGTAGCTTCCTCATCCACGTTGAGCAGGGCGTAGTAGTCCAACCGGACTTCCTGAACCTCGGCGTTCTTCTCGTCCGCGTATTTGGACTGATCGCTTCCCATATTGCTTGACGGGGACCTGTGATATTGACTGTGGTCGCTCCGAGGTGCTTCGTTGTGTCCAAGGGGGGGGGCGGGGGGGGGGGACGAAGCGGGATGTCGAGGAGACAGGTTAAGGAGAGGATTCGTGGCGAACACAACTTGACGAAACTTTGGAATAGCTGCATATTGGAAAGGGTCAACCTGAGACAGAGCGATCGAACCTATTTCGAAGATCAGTGTCTATCGAGCTGTCTATCGAGGTCTGCCTCAAGGTCCGTGCGGGCCGTACAGGGGTGAAAGCCAATCTGCTCGCGACACTGCCCACAGCCTGCCACGCTGTAGGCGTACAACTGACATGCCTTGCGCAAGGGGCCAAGATATGGTGGTTTCGGCTGGCGATTTGACTCCTGCGAGGTGATGTCTGCCTTCCGATACCTTCCTTGTTAACCACCCAGGGAATTTCTTGGATGATTCCTCACGAATTCCACTGAGCAAGCGGAGAACGGCGGGGGATGAGACGCATCGAAAGCGATGAAGATGTCACCGAGAAGACACCCGAGGAAATGGCAGCTCCGACAACTCTACCGTCCGCGAGTTATTACTCAAAACCCGAGAGCCGCGAGGCCTCAACATAACAACCTGAACGCTCCTTGTAATCAAATCATGATGCTACAGAAGACAACCGGGGTTTGCATTATTTTGGGAATGATGAATCGAAAGGTGGTGAAGGATACAACGCGGGAACAATGGTGATTTACACCTTCATCTAATGGACGCAAACGAAGCCTGTCAGCAAGAAGGACAGCGAAATCTGGACCTGCAACGCACCTCCTTCAATCCGTCCTTCCAGTAGATCATGTAAGGAGTAACACCGTCCTCTCGGTAGTTCATAAGGACGACCATTCCCTCGGGGTCCATCGACTCTCCGATGAAGAATTCGTAGTCCTTGAAGTTTCCGATCAACTTCTTGGCGAAAGCCTGAGCGGACGCCTCGAAGGTGGAGAGCCTCTTCTTGGCCTCCTCGTCACCGGCCTCCGCTCGCTCGGACAAGGTCGACTTCAGCTTCTTCATGTAACCCTTCAAGTAGGTCAAGTAGGACTTCTTGTCGAAGGTGGTGGGGGTGAGTCGGAAAGAGTGGACGATGTTGTTGACAGTCTCGCCACCGTTCTCGAGGGCCTCTTCCTGCTCTTCGGCGGAGGGGTTGGCTCCGATGTCGACATCACCTTCAGCGATGACGACCATCTTGGCGTCGACTTCGTAAGCGATGTCATCGACTTCCTTGCTGTAGGAGACAGAGAGGCATGAGCTCCGGCGCGGAAAGGACGCAGGCGAGAGGCTTACACTTCGAAAGCGGACGAGACCATCTCGTCGCCGGAGACAACATCGGTGTAGATAATCATTTTGGTGGGAAGTAGGATTGATTAAGGGTAGAGAGAGGAGGCGGGATTGCGAAGAAGTTCGGCAAGTGCTCTTTCCCATTGCTGGTGTTGATGATATAGCAATGCCTGGTTGCCACATCGCCGACGCTGCCCACCTCCGCCAGCGACACCAAGCAACACACCGCATCAGGCCGCTCCTCCGACTGCAACCTCTGCGTTGTTTTTTCGCGTGGATTTTCAAGTCACGTGAGAAGGTCAGAGTTGGCATCTCTTTTCAGCTTGCGACGCTCTTCAATGCCGCTATCGTCTAGGCCCTGCTACGTCTCACACATACGGTATTCCCACCTATTGCATGGCTTCAGCCCGGACTGTGCTACAGTTCGCTGATACACTCGTTCACACAGAGATATGGCTCCTTTGCAGCCTCGTGCCGATCCAAAGTTTTGATCTACGCGACTACTCGCAGTCTTGCCTCATCTCATAAGCCATCACTACCGCTAGTTCCGAATACGTTCCAGCAGAGAGCTGTATCGACATTGTGCTTCAACAAACGACACCGCGTCCTTTCCTCCATGCACTGACCCACCTTCTCAGGAATCTTGTACTGCACGCGTGATAACCAGATGACGTGATGTCACTATCGCCTGCCAAGAACTAGCATCGCAGCGGTATCAGCCAAACAGGCACCCCTCTTCCACCACAAACAGATATCACTCACGCATTCACGAACACCGTCTGCGTAGCATCGATCACCAGCGCCGGACCTTCGAGAACGTCCCCGATCTCAAGTTTGTCCAGCAGATAGACTGGCACTTCCTGCCTATTGCCTTTCGTAGACCCCGGCTTGGACACGTAGACGCTTTGATGGCTGTCAATCTTGTGATCATCTGTTCCGCCAGTCAATGGCCGTTTCTCCAGCTTCGCGAGTTCCGCAAATGCGGATTCGCCGAGAGTATCGAAGGTTTTGCCAATTCCCTTGACCTGCAGTAGAGTTTAGTCGCGCTTCACATCGAAATCCTTGCGATTTCGACGCACGTTGATATCGTCCACCATCACCCGGGACTGTAGAAGGAACCCAAATTCCTGCTGATACGCCGTCTTGAACTCCTTTTCAAAGTCGGAATCTTTTCCGCTACTGCTGATGAGCAAAGCTGTATCCGTCCCGTCGAACCGCATGTTGAGCCGTCGGTCCAGGTCGATGCGTTCCCTCGGGAAGCCCTGCCTTCCGAGTTCTTTCTCCACGACATCGGACAGCTTGTCGAGCTGACGGCTTATCGTGGGTAGCGACTCTTCTCCGAAAACGTATGAGCTGGGTTCCTGGGTTTCATATACGCTATAGCTGTGAGTCAGTATAATAGCGGACAAGGACTCTCCGTTTACGAACCGCTCGGCCAGGTTGAGTCCGTAGGCGGACAAGATAGAGGAGTATCTGTGTATCAGGATACGGGTAATCCCAAGGCTCTGCAGTGACAAAGTTTGAGCCGTGTTCCCTCAGCTCGTCATTCGGGACTCACCTCGGCAATCTCGCACGCATGTTGTCCACCGGCACCGCCAAATGATGCCAAACTATCTCCAGAGTCAGCCATGATTTTCACTAAAAACCGATATGCACTCACACATGCTTTGATGTAGCAAAGCCCCTCGCCTCTGTCAGCGCCCTGATCGGTCGCGCCATAGCTTCATTCGCCACTGTCACGAATCCATACATCATCTCATCAAGCGACATGTCACCGTGGCCCGTCTCCTCCTTGATCTCCTTCAACAACGCCTCAAACGCACGTTCCGATGCACCGGGATCGAGGGGTTCATTCTCCTTCGGACCAAAGCATGCCGGAAAGTACGCCGGAACGAGTCTCCCAAGACACAAATTGGCATCGGTAAGCGCCAACGGGCCACCTTTTCGATAACATGCCGGTCCAGGATGCGCGCCTGCCGATTCTGGACCAGCCTGGAACATGCCGTTCCGGAAGGTCAGGCATGACCCTCCTCCGGCTGCGACGGTATTGATGTCCAGTTGTGGCGACTGAATGCTGATCCCTGCCGTTGTCGTCTCGTACACGATTTCGTATTTCCCGTCGTACCGCGATACATCGGTCGACGTTCCTCCTACATCGAAACCGATCACCGGTGCTCGCTCCTTTTCGTCCCAGCTGGTGAGAGAAAATCCAACCACCCCTCCCGCTGGACCACTGAGGATCGCTTTGAGGCCGCTAAAGTTCGCAAGATCGAGAAGGCCACCATCAGAGCCCATGAATTCGACACGAAGAGAGGGCTTGCCATCCTTGGTTGGTTGGAAGCCAGCGTAGAAGCCGTCGAGGTAGGCTCCAAGGACGGGTGTAAGATATGCGTCGGCCGTGCTGGAGACACCTCGCGAAACCATCTATGAGCCGTGGATCAGCCGGACGCACAGTTCCCTGCACGAAGTGCTCACCTTGATCATCGGAAGAAGTTGAGAAGACAATGACACATGTTCGAAGCCGATCGCTTTTGCAATCTTCCCGACAGCCAACTCGTGTTCCGGAAACGTATACCTGTAAGAAAGTCATATTAGCTTGCCGTCTCATCGTCTGCAGACAGGCCCACTCACGAATGCGCCAGAACAATCGCAATCGACCGATACCCTGCATCGAACAACTTCTGCAAATCCTTCCTGGTTCGTTCCTCGTTCAACGGAACCATGACATGCACCGCTTCACCGCTAATACCGCGCACAACATTCTCCTGGTCCAAATCGAGGGCGGAATGCGCCCCGGGCCCGGTATACGGCTTCTCAATGCCTTGCTCGCCAAATACGAGCGCGTGTTCTGCTTGCTCCGGGTCCGAGGTGAAGCCGACCAGGGTGACACGCTCCTCCACCTCTACCACATCTGAGTACAGAGGTGACGGTTTCCGGATATTCAAGTCGAAGATCCGGGGACGGGCTTGGTTGCCTATGCTCAGCAGATCGCGGAAGCCTTTGCTGTAGATGACATGAAGTCAGTCAGGAGCGAATGTGGGGCTAGCAGGCACATACGTGATAAGGAGAGCGTGTTTCTCGCCTTTCCGTTCTAAAAGTGCGTTGGTTGCGACCGTTGTACTGAGCCTGACAAATTCTGCAAGACCAGAATCAGCACGGAATTCTTTGGCCTCGATTTGGATCGGACAACTCGCCTATCTTATCGGTCGGCAATAGCGAGCCTCGATCCACCTTCTCGCCCGTCACGATCTCCAAGATTCGTCGGATGCCCTCTGCAAGAACCGTCCCGAATCAGCGCACATCCCGTTATGCACTACGTTCAACTCACCTGTGGGTGCATCCTTGTAGTTTGTCGGATCGACCGACAAGAGCTTCGTTATGACCTCTTTCCTCTCCTTCCCTTGCGCATCGGGATAGCTGGCAAAGGCATCGGTGAATGTTCCGCCCTGATGGACAGTTCACGACTCAGCGGGTTGTCGCGGACGCCAGCAACCCGGACTCACTCTGTCAATCGAGATGCGAATACTGTGGTCTGGTATGCTTGTCATGATGGATGGTGCACGAGACTGCAGCAATGATGCTGTTCAGAAAGCTGTTCAAAAGTGCAAGTGACGAATGTGACTGGTCGCCAGATTCACGCGCGAAGTAACGATCGGATATAGGCGAAACCGGTCCGTCCTCTAATTCTCTACTGAAATCCATGATGATGAGCTGGTTGATGGAATTGATGGGATACCGAGGATAAAGCAGGCTGCAAAGGAAGGACGATTGCTGCGACTCGTTGTGCATCCATACATATACCCGTCCCACCGCTCGTAACAACAACTTGCCGTAATCTGACGCACCCGGACCGAGTCAAACATGCCCAGCCTCGCCGACACCACCCTCGTCGTTGCCAACGATGCGCAAATGGCCTCGATTTATCGAAGTATGTGGACGCAGTGGGACAAGGCTCGAGGGGTGACTCCTGAGGTGCGTATCTCGAATCCATAGCCTTCGCTGAGATTGATGAAGGGGTGTATCTATAGCAAGCAGGAGAGTATTATGATTGGGTCAATTCCCTTGAACCCTGCAAAGAAGGCCGTTTGACATTCTGGTATGCCCGCCTTCGAGACCATCATCGAAGGCCTAGGTCTGACGTGTGTACTCGCTGCATAGGGCCCTTGTCAGTCGTTCGGATCCAGAGGGCGCCGATGTCCTTGCCTCGACGCGAACGTGAGTCCGCTCATACCCTTAGAGCTTTAACACTCGCTGACGCGTTCAAACAGGCTACGCCGGCATGCCAAGAAGCTAGATAAGAAAGACGGAAAGATCTCTGAAGTCATCAGCTACGTGATCACTAGTGTTGTGACGCCAGTACAGCATCGACGTGCGTACATGTCTGTTCCATTATCGCTTGTCTGACGCGCTTTTTTTCGTGCAGGAAACGGATATGCAAGTCACCTTCTCTCGCTTTTGCATTATGCGATATCCATCCCGGACACTCTTCCTCCCTTCCCATCCGCCTGGGGCGCTCCTCCGAGCCCTTCCGTCCGACCTCAAGACGCGACATTTGCAACGCTCTGGTCCGACGTCGGTGCAGAGTTCTACCGCAAGGTCAAGATCGGTCAGGGCGAATCCGCCCGGGACGGATGGATCGTCAACTTTGATCAGGAGGTCCGGTGGGAGATCTCGCCGCCAACTGACGCGGCCGCGGGATCGGCTCTGCCGCAAGGATGGCGGGCGTTAGGCGAAGTCACCGACGTCCCGCACGACCTGCTCGAATCTCTTGCTTCCCGCGCTTTGAACAACAGCAACGATGTGCCGGCCTCGACGATTGTGTACGACCCACCGACCTCGCCTGGTATACTCCAATGGATCCGTGGGTACACGCGATGGTATCCCGCGGAACTTCCCTTCAAAGGGGAGATCCACAACGCATACATCAATGAATCTACTTCTCCGGCATCTCTTGTTGTTCTCGTGCCTTCGTACACCCCCGATGAAACCCCCACCCTGGTCGTCTCTCTCCTCGGTGTTCCGTCTACGGATCCGGAGCATCTCGGATCGACGTACGAACTTCTCACGGCTCTGGCGCAATGGTACCGCTGTGCCAAAGTCGAGGTATGGCAGGTTCCCGACGAGGTCATCAAGGTGTGGAAGGCGAGGTCGGGAGGCAAAGTAGAGGTTGTGAAGCGTGATGAGCATCTAGGCGCGATAGTTTGGTATGGTAAGGAGCTAATAGAGGATGTGCAGGCGATAGGCGGTGAATAGTAAGTCGTGCTTTCTGCCCAGAGGGAGAGCTCTTGAAATTAATCCCCTGGTCCTTGCCATCCTCAGCTACACTTGGGCATAACATCTATCGAGGAAGACATATTCCTATCGAAGAAGAACATATGAGAAAAGTGGAGGATATGTTTGAATTGGTGTTGAATATCTGTGTCAGCGCTTTATGTCCAGTGAGCTCACAAGCGGTCATTGATGGAATGTACTTTATGAACATGGCATGTTTAGGTCGCGGCAAGCGCGAACTCATGCGCGACCGAGATTTGTCGCAACAGACAAGCGACGAGCTGTCCACTCTCTTTAGCTGACTGCGTACTGCGTCGATTCTTGAATTCGCGAAGCGTATCTGGAGAAAACAACCGTGAATACCGTGGATATCTGCGACAACATATCGGGCATAATTCACGTGCAATAATGCCAAGATTGGATAGGGGCGATCATTCTCGTCGGAAACGCGTAAGCGCATCATTCGCCACCATCAGACATCCTTATCGACTTACTTCCAGTACCAGTCGAAAGTGATTGACCCCGGTAACCCTCGACTGTTCCTCCAGTAAACCAAGAGCGAAGCAGGATGAGTCTTTCCAGGGAAGCGTCGATCCTACCTCCGCCTCGACCACGTACGAGCGGATCTTTCCTTTCTCGACCGCCTTCTACTCGACCTGGTACTGCGTTAGGAGCGAGATCCATCGCACCCACGGATGACTTGGGTGAATGGGTAGTGGCTGTGAACCAAGCGAGGGGTGAGCAATAACACTTAGCAGCCCGAATATTGACCCACATCAATCGCCCGATCGCGCTTTCGCAGAACAAGCAATGACTGTTGGCATAGCTGCATACGACACGGTTTCAGGAAAGGTATTAGCTCTCCATCAGTCATCAGGGAATCCGGGCTCACCAGCGCCGCATGACCACCCCGTAGATCGTCATCACCGAAGTAAGATTGACACTGCCATCAACTGTGATCTGTACACCGATACTACCCCTCCCAATTTCCGGTTTAATATACAGCTGCAGGACAATCCGAGTGCGCGCTTTCCATGGATTACCTATCAGAACCACGACTGAATTTGATGAATCCCCACAGCTTTCCCTAAAACGATCCATCATCTCAGTCTTCATCCGCCAGGGATCATCCTCGTTCCCGACACCGCTCTTCCTATGGATCCTCTCGACCCGCACGGAAATGCTGGAAGCACTCGAAAGGCACGATGGTCCTCATCAGACAAGCAGAACGGAAGTATTCTGGTACAGTGCCTGGAAAGCAAATTTGAAGTACCTTGCGAGGGAGTCTCGAGGGAGTTCTGGAGCGATATTCAAGGTGAGTACTTTGCCTTGTATCGGATCATAGTTTACGAGACACCCCGTGATCTCTGCAACGAACTTTAGGTTATCAAAGTCTGAAGAACTACATCGCTGAAGATGACGGGAAGAAGGCTGGAGTGGTGGTCAGTATGCAAGACAAGTACGTAGGAAGCGATCCTTGCTATCTTCGCGCTCGAATTTGATTGTGCCATTGTCGCTCATCCCTTCTCCCTTTGCAGATACTATGGGTCCTCCGCCCTCGGTGCATTGTTCAGCTATTTGTTCCAGCAAGGAGAATCTTTTGCGGCTCATTCATTGCGAATTGAATATCGGGCGTTGGAAGGTAAGCTAGCGAATCTCGGGCCATGCAATGCCAACGGTCAGCTGATCGATTCTCCATCTCCCCTAGGTACCATGCTGATTGATTTGGACACCGCAAACAACTTGGAGCTGGTCAGAAGCACTCTCGATTTCTCCACAAAGAACAGTCTCTATGGTGAGCGCTTATTGCGATCAATGATCTTCGTCCCCGTCGAACGAGTGTCTGGTACATTAGGCGTGATGAACAAGACTCATACAAGAATGGCTGGAAGGCTCCTCAGGTCGACCATACTACAACCGGTGACAGGCAAGTCTATCAATGGAGATCGCACTAAAGAGCTGATCGCCATGGCATACAGTAAAAGAGATTCTGGAAAACAGACTGGACGTTGTAGAAGGTAAGACTTCTTGCTGAGATTAAAGTCCATTCTGAACTCTGTCTTCCCATATTAACCAATAGAACTTCTGGAAAACGATGCACTGAGGAAGGCTTTGAAGATCACCTTGATCGGCATCGATAAAGTGGGTTGGTTGACTTTATTCCACTCGCGCAAGTTGCTGAAAGAGATCTTAACACAACTTGCTGGAACAGCTGGATGTTGAGAGACTCATCAGAAATGTGCGCCATCTCGGGCTCGCGTATTCACCCGTTGGTTGGGAGCTAAACCCTGACCGTCCTACGACACCTGCACATCCCTTAGTTTTCTAAACCTCTCAAAGGCGATGATGCTGCTGCCGTCGAGCGAAGGATCGATGATCTCTTATCCCTCAGGCGTTTGATCACATCGATGGACATGTTCGCCACTGTACTGCAAGGCGCACAAAGTAATCTACTCCAAACAGCCCTCGATGTGAGTGCCCGTGCGACAACCTGTAATTGATGACTGAATTTGGCTATTCGGGATCATAGATGCTCAGCGACCCAAGAGCACAGGACATCGACGAGCTGCTGAAGAGTGGGCCGGATCGAGTCCCCTTGATAAGATGATCCGTTGACCATGATACGAACAGAAACTTTCAACGAGGACACAACGGTACATCAAGGAAAAAAGCGCAACTACAAGGCGATTCGACTGTATGCGATCATAGCCGAACCCAATGGTACACTCGACATTGCACGAAAGACGCACACCGAACATGTTGAGGATATCCACAAGTGTGCGTGGTTCCCATCGTGTACGTTTCTTGGCTAATGTTTCCGAATTCGGGAGAATGCAATAGTGAAAGATGCCATCAATGGTGAGGGCCGCTCCGCAGACCCCCGTCCCTCACAGACCCCCGTCACTCGTGACTTACTCTCGATTCAGAGGAGTACGACGTGAACCTGGATGTGAAGTTTGAAGGAGACCGATTCACCTTTTGGGGCTTTGTCGAGGAGATCGACTCGCTTCCAGCAACGTTTTCCAAGGGCAAGAAAAAAGGAAACAAGTAAGTCTGAGCACTGTCGCGGCATGTCTTCGGGATGTTCAACGACAGTACTCCTCATCCCAGATGTTATCTGAACTGTGGAGATTTAGTAAGACCTCCGAACCAAGACAGCTACCCAATCCTGAGCATGGCATACCCGTTTTTAGTCGAAGCTAAATTACCGAGCGCTGGAATCTGAACAAGAGGTCTTCAAGATGTGTCATCAGATCGTCCGGGATGTTTCTGATTTAGTCATCGACAATATCGGTACGTTGGCTACGGGTGCAAGGCGGCGATCAGCCAACAGAAAAAATGTTCCCTCACGAGTCCTGAAACTTTTCCGTATAGCATGTCTATACAATGCGACCGAGGCGGTATGTGGTGAGGAGATCCAGACTGATGCGGTCGCTTTCTGAGACGCTTCCACATTTCGCTTCTCCAGATTGCCAAGATTGACATGTTGGCTGGCTTTGCAGAGATATGCCAAGGTGCGTGGTTTTGCATGGATGGTCGACTTGAACTAAAGTATCAACCGCGCTGTGCCATGTGATCGCTTGCAGGTCCCGGCTATAGTACGTATAATATCATGGTCGGAGTATCACCCGGAAGGAAGCTCAAGGTCTATCCAGCACGACCTGAATTCACTGGTACTCTGGCGGTAAGCCTTGACGCAAGCTTACAATGATGTCGCGAACTAATGCTTTTCGCCTTTAGATCAAAGGTGGAAGACATCCCATTCTGGCGAGATGTATAGGAGAGGATGTCTGCATTGCGAATGATACTTATATGTAAGTCACAAGCGATCCATGCGCCATCGCCCATGTTCTCACTGGGGTACATAAGGGCGGGAGGGACGTCGTCCTTTTTGCTGATTCAAGGTGCAAAGTGAGCCGGCAAGGCAAATGTCGCACCATATTATATCTCAATCCTGTCCGATCGTCGCCACCCATAATTCAGCATGTCGGGAAAGTCAACGTATATCCGACAAGTCGCCCTACTGAATATCATGGCCATGTGCGGTTGTTAGTAAGTCCTGGTGCGCTCTCGACTTCCTGCGAGCAGTCGGATATCGATGTGCACGATCAGCGTACCTGCGGAATACGCCAGCTTTCGACTACACGATTCACTACTCTCTCGACTGTCAAACGATGGTAAATCGCCTCTGCCGCAGGTCTGAGATCGGTGAACTCAGGCCACTCACTCCGGGCTGCATAGATTCTATTGAAAAGTCGCTCTCTACATTTGCGGCTGAGATGGCGACGACTTCCATGATCCTAGGTGAGTTTGACCTGCATGATCGGCTTGTCGTTCCTGCCAACGGACCGTCACTCAGGTCTGGCCACCGATCGGTCACTCGTTCTGCTTGATGAAGTGAGTAAAAGCAAGACGTTTCAGCACCAGACGAAGTTAATGTGTACTTCTCTTCTCCTTCGTTATAGCTCGGACGAGCCACTGCTCCAGCAGAAGGGATAGGAATCTGCCAAGCTATCGCAGAAGAGCTCATCCGAAGAAAGGTAATACAGGACCCGACTTCCAAAGTCATGCTGGAGAATCCGGATGCCGTCTGGCTGATTTTTGCAACTCTATGCGGAACCAGGCTTTCGTGATGTTCACGACCCACTTCATCGAACTAGCAGAGACAATTATACCTTTTCCGGGAATAGAAGTGTGAGTCTTCGCTGACCTCGTGGAGTCAGCTCGCGCGACTGAGGCGTGATGTTGGCCACATCTACCTTATAGACTCCATATGCAATCACAAGTGAGTATCCCGGCTTCGCCGCCTAGACGCTCCCCGACCGACATGACTTGCAGACCAAAGCACGATCTCAGGAAATGCGAGGTTACGATACAGAGCACAGCTACCGCGTCCAGCAAGGTTCCGTCAAGCTTGAACACTACGGTACGCCTGGGCACTTTGCGATGTGTCCTTCAGTCTAACATCTTGGGTGATCTTCACGCCATTAGGCCTTGAACTTGCGAAGCTAGCGGACCTACCAGACTCTGTCATAGCCAAAAGCACCGAGATCGCCCACAAGCTGGAATCCAGTCGGGCGCAAGGTCAGTCTGACTTTTGGTGCAGATACATGGATATGATCAGACGGTGTTCAATCTTGGGTATACAGCCCGAGCTACCAGCGAAAGCCAAGCCATTGCAACTCGAAGGAAGATTCTGATCGGCGTGAGTCATACCTTATGGTTCTTTTGGCTTCAAGCAAGCTGACGAGGTTGCCACAGCTGCGGGGCCAGTTGATCACCATCGCCGAATCGTCCAATCTGAGTGATTCTGACCTCCGAGCGTACCTGCGAATCATCCAGAAGGAATGCGTCATGGAGCTGAAGAAGGCGATCGACGCAAGACAAGCAGCGGTCTCGGCAAGCGAGGAGGCAGCTAACGCTCGCGACTGAGAGAGGTTCTCGACAAGGCTTCGATCTATTTGCGTGTGGGTCCACATTGGCGACCGTCATGCTAGATGTAGACTTCCGATATACCCCGTCGTCCCGCGCTGTCGAGCTCGGACCTGGACTGATTCGCCGTAGTGGCACGGTGACAAGTAGAAGTATGCGTACAGAAAGCTAAAGTTATGAAGCGATCGCTATGCCGTTCAGTCAGTTGTTCGTGATGCAGACTGCAGTTGAGCACCAAGGTCTTCTGCTGCGCACTTCCAAAAGTGCTCCATTGTACAGAGGGCTGTCAGGCCGATGGATGCGGTTTGCGTTATCGAGATGAAGTCGACTGGAGGCACGACACTTCGCAAGGTGTTTCTTGTGAAGGGGATTTCGCGTCATGATACCAAAGGTCAGACCGTATACGCATGGTCGTCCCACCCATTAATTGTTCTTTTCACCACGAAGAATTTTGATTTCAGACATGGTGTAAGCAAGTACAAAGCGCTTCGCTGCGCGAGCGTAATGTCCTTGCGACGGCCGTCGACAACCATGACCACCGGCACCAGATTCCAACCAGCCAGTCACAACAGCCTCCGATCGTCTGTGAAACATCGATCCCGACCCCTCGTCGAGCGTCGACATCTCCATTCCTACCGCACCCCCTACCACCGAGATCCGACCGATTTTGGTGTAACGCACGTTTATACGTCGACCTTGCCGGCGGTACCTCGGATAAGACCAGTTCGTCGGGCGGCAATAAGACCGGCCTTCTGACCAGCGGAAGCGAACCTCGAGATGGTCTGTGGACAGGCGAAGAGTGAGATTCGCGAACCAAATACTTTGTGGGAAAAAGCTACTTACCGAAGCCTTACCGATATGCTGGTGGTTACCACCACCGTGGGGGTGATCAACCGGGTTCTGAAAGCGAAGTAATCAGCGATGTTTCAATGAACCTCCGAAGCCGTAACTCACCATGGCAACACCTCGAGTCTTGGGCCAGTTGTTTCGCTTGGACTTGGCTCGGAAGAAGGCTCGACCGGCCTTGAGCAAAGGCTTGTCGACTCGACCACCACCAGCGACGATACCGACGGTAGCTCGTGCGTTGGAAGCGATGGTCTTCTTGGTACCGGAAGGCAATCGGATTCGGGTCTTGCCGTCTTCAGCGGAGTGACCGATGACGGTGGCGTAGTTACCAGAGGTTCGAGCCAACGATCCTCGGTCACCGACCTTCTCCTCGATGTTGCAGACGATGGTACCTTCCGGGCAAGCGGAGATGGGCAGAACGTTACCGATGTTCAAGGTAGCCTTCTTTCCGCAGTACACGAAGGAACCGGTAGAGAGACCTTCAGTGGCGATGAAAGTCTCGGTTCGCTGCTTGTATCGGTACGGGTCTCGGAAGAGAACGGTAGCCAAGGGAGCACCTCGACCGGTGTCGTGGATGATGTCCTTGACGATACCTCGGATGTAACCGTTTCGCTCGGCGAAGTCCAGGGGCCTCAATCGAGCAGGGTTCTTCCTGTTGTGGGTGTGGGCCTTGAAGATACCACCGCTCTTTCGCTGGTTTCGGATGACTCGCTGTTATGTCCAATGGCCGATAGATTCAGAGTTCCAGGTTCAAATACGCAGAGGAGGCATAAAGACAGGCGAGTGGATCAGCTCTTGCTCTGGGAAGGATGTACTGACGGCTGGTGTTCATGGCTGTTCCCTGTTCGTCCGCCCGGTCCATCCCCAATCCCCTGTTGCCTCTCCTCTCCATGCTGTCCCGTCTCCATCTTTCTCCTCGGTTCCTTCTCCGCGCCGACACCTCCCTCGTCCTTCACCAGCCATGAACAACCAGAATTCCGTCCTTGATCCGTCCCGAGTTCCTGCTACTTACACCCATTTTGATCTAATGCTCCTTCTTTGGTGTCGAAAGGTCTTGACGGTGAACGAGTCGGATCGGTGTCAAAAGCTCTTTCCGATTCGCGGACACTTGGTGTCACCGACGACGATGTCGATGATGGCGCCGCGGGAGGTTCCTCCGCTGCATTCCGCTGCCAATGCGCAGGACACTGGAAGCGTGGCTCGTCACCTCAGGGAATGCTGCAAGCTCGCGACAAAAGGAAGCGCGTTTCAAGCGCGAGATTTGCTGTCTATTCCAAGTATACCCCAAATTCCCCTGAAGATCCAGGTTTCAGGTCGTTTCAGTCCTTTCAAAGCGCGACCGGACGCCGTTCTCATTGCCTCGGGCCTGCCTTGCGGAGAGTCAAGCCAGTTGAGAAAGATGGCGCGTGGATGCTGATGTGCTACTGCTGGTCGCTTGATAAAATGGCGGCTGCGAGATGCCGCATTTTGCGTGTAAACTCGCTGGAGCTTGCGAAGTAGACGTCCGGCTGGTCTTCTAGGTTCTCTTACGATCCGGACACATTGTGCGCATCCTCTTGAAAGTTTATAGTTCAAGTCGTGACACGGAGACACGTCAATACAGGTTCCTCCATAGTATACAAATTCCCCAAGCGACGTCGTTCTACATCACCGTCGACACACTGTTCCCATCTAAAATACCTAAGATCCCAAAACAATTTCCCCTCCTCCTTCACTACTGCTAGCCGCGGCGATTAATACATTGTCCGTTTTCCAATTCGGTGTCCTCCTGGTTCCGCCATCCCTCAGGCGTATCCTGCCCGTTTCCAGAAAGGGGTGTTGCTATCCGAGACGCATCCGTGTCCCTGTAACTTGAAGCCTCGCATACAAGAGACGGCTTCACATTCTCCCAAACGGCACTAAGACACACAATAAACATCAGCATAGGTTTCCATGGACCAAGCAGCAAGGCAACTCACGATAACTTCGTCAACGCCGTCCATCATCGTGCAGTCTTCGCCACTTGGGCCAGATCCGGGGAAAGGGCATCCCCCACATGCTTCGATATCGTTTTGCGTATCAATACAGGACAGTGACCTTGGAGATCGACCGTCTTGCAGAGAGATACCGCTAACTTCGCAAGCGGAAAGGCCTAGCGGGCAGAGTTGCTTCGGAATGGCGGCGCGACGGGCAGGTTTGTTCTCGGCCTTGGTTGCTTCAGCCGGGATTTGCTTGTTGCAGCCTTTCGTGCCAGGGATACACTCGGCTGGTAAAGGGAAAACACATGGGTCAACAAGGAAGAACGTCTACCTCAGGGAGATCAGTATCAACCCACAAGTATAACACTCTCGGTCGTTGAAATCATAGGCATACGACGCGGTCGCGTGATTCGGGCAGGAAGGGACAACGTTCTTAGGATAACCACAAGGTAGGGCTGATACGGCAAGCTGAACGAAAATGTGTCAGCTTCCACCCTTTGTATCCCGAATTCATTGTATAGGGCTCACCTCGCGTCTTGCGTCATTGACGGTAGCCTCCAGGACTAGTTCGTCGCTGCCGTAGAACGCCGTGGCTGGTCGGAGTCGCTCTGCGTTCAGAACCGCAGACTCGAGATCCAGCATCGAGTCTTTCGTCAATACCCTGGATACGAATTCTGAGTCAGCGCCTGCAAGCTCGTCTGTGGGGGGAGGAACGTGATACATACCCGTCTTGAATACACAAACAGATGCTCGATAGCAGCGTCTAAGGATAAACAACAAGCCGGGAAGTCAATAGGGTGTTCATGGTATGCATGCCCTGATAGGAAGTTGCTGAATACGCGCCAAATCCGCCTGTCTTTTGTTGCGCATCGTCGCTTGGACCGTGATAGGGATAGTCTGACAGCCGTCAGTTTGGAGGGCTCTCCTTCCGTAATCCGTCTGCGCTTCGAAGTGGTTCTGGTTCACCGTTGCAATGCCTGCTGCTGGTACTGCGTTGACACTCCAGACACCTCCAGCAACAGCCTCCATTGCTGCTAACGCGCGGATGATGGTTCCTGCCGAGATCATGGTGAAGAGTTATTGAAGGTAATGAGGTGGATAGGGATTGTTAGGGATTGCTCGACCGTGACGGGAGAGTATGAGCTTTTTCGCCTTGGGCTCAAGTGACTGAGTTTGGTGATGTGATGCAGCCTCGGGCTGAAGGCGGGGTCCAGCGGTCCCCTCTAGCTCTATATACGAAGTCCCTTCGCCAATCCCGACACCCAGGTGTCTCGGCCATCAGTAGCGATCTGATGTGGCAAAGCTTTTGAGCTTGAGTGATGGATGAGTGTCACTTGATTCCATCATCAGGAGATGGTTTCTGCGGACTACAGGTGGCAAGATCGGCATGATATGATGCGCCTTAAGTTTCTTGATGAGATCTATCATCGAACGAGATGGCAAGAGTCTGATCTCTGCGTTTCAGCCCGAAACGCGCTTGATTGCGCTAGCATATTTCGGTGATGCAGCTGGTGATGCCATTAATCGTCCATTCAGCTTGGCATCACAGCATCCATCACCGCGATCAACCACTCGAGTCTTCGCATTACCTGATACCTCCCAAATTCCCAAACTCTGTGGCCCGAACGGCCAGATCTGCTTGGATCAGCTTTGTGAGTTGCTATGTTTTATCGGATGCCCATCATGGAAGCGGGAAGTATGGTTATTTCCTTTTCAAACGACAAGACCAATATACAACGTGACAGATCGGCGATACAGTGATTTTATGCTCTACACAAGAATCTTTCAGAAAGGGTGGGGGCGGGATCGTGGGTGATGACTTTGTGGCGACCAGTCCATCTGGTGAAGCGGTTGTCTGGCCTGTCCCTGACGATCAATGCTCTCTTGATAGACCGCAGTCGGCTGATTGATCGAATGATCATAGGCGAGATGAGAGCGGTTCTCGTCCAGAAGATCATGCCCTAGATATGGCAGCGACTGCTGCACGGTGTGTGGAGTACTTTTTTGGATATCGCGAACCGGACTCCGGTTATGTTGCTCGGCGTATGGACTGATAGCGGGTGGATAAGTGAGCGCGTCATACGAGCCAGCGAATGGTGCAGCTTGTCCAGCCAAGTTGACTTGACTATAGACACAGGCTGGACGTCAGCTTCCATGTTATCAAGCTGACATGACAACAAGACTGACCTGCCATACGGGTCATCCATCCCTGCAGCTCGCCCAAAGTAACCTTGTTGCATAGGATACGCTTCATGCGGGCCGGTATGAGGCGAGTCGACGTCTGTTGCCACGCGAGGCTACCGTCAATCGGCTGATACCTCTATTTGCATACCTGACTTACGAGACATCGGCGGCAATCCAACACCGGCCTCATGTGCCGCAGCACCTATGCCCGGTCGATGTTGCGGCAGTTTTACCTTCCTACTGAGAGACCTAGCGAACCTAGCGACTGACTTTCTTCTCCCGCCACGTTCCGTGCGCATCCTCATATCCTCGTCATCCTCTGTGAAATCAAGAGTTGGCAGCGTGGGCATCGCCGCGATCACCTTTCCGTTCTTATCCTTGAGTACGCCTTCATCGCCAATCTGCTTTTCGAGCGCGAGTTGTTGGCGGACGCGGGCGCGTTGTCGGTGGCGCAGGAGTTCCGCAATCCGTTTGTCGACCTTGTGACAGCAATACTCTTTGAGATTACCCTGGATGTAACAGACGACTGTTCATGGAATTGGGATGGATCAGCACGACACGGATGGTTTACGGTCAAGTGCACTCACGCGGGATATAGCACACCGCCGCACCGATAAGCAGCAACAAACTACACACGAACAAGGCGACGGTAGCCATCATCGCAAGAAGCAACAGAAGGGTTGTTATCGAGCCGTCCCAATACGCCGCGAGGTCGTGCGTCTGGAAGTTATTGGCGTACGCGAAAGAGTACAGTGTGCACCCGTTGATGGCTTGACGCGGTCCATCGGAGAGAAGGAGACGTTTCCAACCTGACGCAAGGGATGCGTTAGTGTGAGTTTGGACTCAAGGTCATGTTGGCTCACTTTTGAAAGTGAAGAAACAAAAGAACGCGAATTCGTCCTTCTTCTTTGTCGAATTGCTAATTTGGCAGAAGAAGCAGAAGGTGTCATACGATTCTGCGGGATTAACGGTATCATGCCCCTGTTCATTTCAAAGCCCACGAGCGGTCTCGACTTACTGAGGGAATAATAATCGTTGGCCATGACATTCGTAAAGGCGAATGCGATATCCCTACTTCTGATCACCCGTCTAGCTTTCCAGCTCTCGTACGCCAGCTGATACGTGGCGAGATCAGTCCTCAAATTGAGAGATTCAACGGAAGCAGGACTCACCAACACAAAGCCAAAGATGATGCAACCCACAAAGATCCATTTGGCCACATCAAACGGAATCTTGATTGCACAGTCGTTCCCGCACTTGCGGTAGATCACGTTTGTCCATGTACTGGAGGCGATCATCGTTGCCGCCGTGTAGATGTCGAGTGCGTAGATGGCGAGGTTCTTGAGTAGGAAGATATAGACAAAGGCATATCTGCGGCAAGGTCTGGGTCAGGTCTGGGGTGGGATGGGTTTTTGGCTCAGGGGGCTTACCGCAATCGGGTGAACCAGTCATCCGAGTGAAACTCGGCGGTATCGAGAAAGTCGAACTGTTAGAGTCGAGATATTGTAGGTCATGTCCGCAGGAAAAGGCACGACCTCGATGACTTACCTTGTGGTCCGGAATGGCTTCTCGCTTCCACTTTGCCTGACAGCACATGTTGCTCTTCCTGCTCTGCAGCGTTTTCGTAGACAGGCGAAGAGGTGCCTTCCTGCACCCTGTGACCGAATGTTCGATGCGTTGATACCTCTGATGTGCGTCAAAGGGATGACTGTACAACACCCGCTGTCTTAACGTCGGCGAAGGGTGGAAACGAAGGTGATGAATTACCGGTCAAACGAAACTACTTTTCCGATCTCGGCTCCGACACTGCTCAGCAGTTGCCTTGAAGACCGAACTGTATGTTGGTAGGTTGGTTGACCTGTCGTTGGGTAGTTGAAGACCTGAAACGCCTGCGTCTCAAGTGTGAAAGGAGGGTTGAGGATCGGAAGTCGCGAATCCGAGGTCGAAGGCAAGGGAGTGCCAAAGGAGAGACGAAGGCGAGCTGGTACGGATCTTGCTATCGACCTCGTCGTACAGCTGCAGCTGAGCAGTAGCGAGCCGGACGCGACTCGTAGGAAATGAAGGGAAGGACAAGAGGTAGTTGATGGACTGAAGAGATCGAACAACAAGAGACGCGCGTGTTTCACCTCGGGCGATTGCTTCCGTCGTTGTTCACTCATATGATCAACGACGATACATGCGCATGCAGTCACCCGTCCTTCCTGTGCGTTCGCTCATGTGGACCAAGAACGCGACTCGTTCATCCGGGGAGGCGGGGCAAAAGGAAAGTCATTGTGATCCCTACAGGGCAGATGGATGCATGCTCCGAAGCATAATGTCTTCCTTCTGGCGGGCATCGGCGCAGGCGGCACGGTCAGACCATGGGCAAAATCTGCCTTACAACATCGTGCAGCGCATTGCCGGACTTACATCAGCCCCCATTCTCAATTCTCAGGCTTGCACCTATCTGTAGCCCTCGCCGTCCTCATACACGCAGGAGCTCATGAAAGTCAGCTCGAGCACGGGTCTCGAGTCGTCGAGACGCGTTCTGAATATTACGTGTCAAGGTGCAATCGGCGGAGTGAGGACCCCGCCGTTCCCTCAAGCCCTCCAGCCAGTAAGTGATGACGAGATCAGATTCGTGAGACTCCATTGCTGTCCAGCTTTCGCACAGTAACGACAAGGACAGCATGTCTCATCAAACCGGTCTGAACAGCTTGGCGACAATCATGTGAGTCTAGTGGGCTTTCGGGTGGATATATGGATTCTCATCGCGCCTTGCATCTTGTTAGCAAACGGCTCGAGGGTGAGTTTTTTTTCGACCGGCATGATGCGGGAGGCAACAGCAGCTGATTCCCTGCCATCGTCGACGATTGTATTCAGCTGCGACCTCTCGTCTTGAAGACGTCGCTCTGGCCGCACAGCACTCCTCCTTCGCATCAGGACCGACGGCCCGAACGACGGACCAAGTCCACGAACAACTTGCTGGACAATTGAACCCTTCTTCCGCGGTTGTGACTTCGCCGGCGCCTGTAAAGGAGGACGCTCCGCTGGCTCCGGCCGTCAAGGCGTATCAAGAGGTGATCATCGATGGCGCGCTTCAGGAATTCTTGCAGAAAAGTAAAGAGGCAAGCGATGTCGTCGGACAACACGTACGTTTGTCATCCTCGGTCCGAAGGTCATCGCTGAAGGCGCCTTTCCCATCAGGCGACCCTAATTGCAAAACTATGTGACGCCCAGCGAGACTTTATACAGAAAGCCTCGGTCTGCACCAAACCCGCAACCCCGCAAGACCTCCTCCCCCACCTCTCCGACATCCAAGCGGCCATTGGTGCCATCAATGATTTCCGTGCCGAACACGATCGGAAGAAGGAGAATCGACCCTGGGGTAATCACTTTACGGCGATTTGTGAGGGTGCCGCGGCGTGGGGATGGATCGCGGTGGTAAGTTTGTCGGATTGTTCGTCAGGAAGGTGTGTTGAGCCCATTTTTCACTGTGTAGGAACCTACGCCGGCACCGTTCATCGGTGACATAAAGGATAGCGCGCAGTTCTACACCAACCGGGTCATCAAGGAATTCAAGGAATCGTAAGTATCGTCTTCGACAGCGTCTGATCATGCTGACCTCGATTTGCGCGCACGCAGAGACCCAAAGCAAGCGGCGTGGGCGAGGTCGTTCATTTCCCTTATCGAGGAATTGCAGAAGTATGTCAAGCAATACCACACTACCGGTGTCTCATGGAACCCAAAGGTAAGCTGATCGCCGAGATGCAAACGGGACGATTCTAACCTCATCTGATCAAAGGGTATTGATCCTTCGCAGTACAAAGCATCCTCCTCCGTAACCGCTTCTACTTCGGCTTCCGCTCCTCCCCCGCCTCCGCCCCCTGGACCTGCCCCTACGGGCCTCGGCTCTGAAAAGTCATCGGCCCCAGCAGCTCCATCTGGTCCTGGTGCCTTCCTCGCTGAATTGAACAAGGGCGCAGCGGTAACGAGCGGGTTGAAGAAGGTGGATCCAACCATGCAGACGCACAAGAACCCGAATTTGCGGGCTTCGAGTGTTGTCGCCGATAAGTGTGAGTATGGTTGTGAATCTACAGGGCGGACGCTGATCAAAGTTCTGCTTCGACAGCCGGACCTCCGGAAAGACCTGCAAAGCCTTCAAAGCTTGCAAGCCAGAATCCTATCCAGAAAAAGCCTGCAAAGACCGAATTGGATGGCACGAAGTGGAACATCGTAAGCTGGAGAATTGTACCGCGAATATCGGTAATCTGACCCTGTATTCTAAGGAATACCACGAGGGCAATCCTGAAATCGTCATTGACCAGACGGAGATCAACCAGACGGTACACGTGTTCGCATGCAAGAACTCGGTCATCAAGATCCAGGGCAAGGTCAACGCCATCAGCCTGCTCAACTGTCACCGCACATCGATCCTCTTCGACTCGGTTGTCTCTCAGCTGAGCGTCACCTCGTCGCCGTCGTTCACCGCTCAAATCCTTGGCCTGTGCCCTACCTTGAACGTCGAAAAGACCGACTCTGGCAATGTCTACCTGAGCAAGGAGTGTTTGGATACCGTAGAGATCATCACCAGCGGCGTCAGCAGTTTGAACATTTCCATTCCCACTGGCGAAGATGGGGACTACGAGGAGAAGCCGGTTCCGGAACAGATGAAGACGGTCGTCAGGAACGGCAAGTTGGTTACTACCATTGTCGAGCACAGTGGTTAAGTGGATGTCGCGAATCATGGCACTCCGGCGGGAAAGATAGAAACGAGTTGTACCTTAGAGGAATCCTGCCATTAACGAAGTTGCTCTGACCATGTGTACCTGTACACATTGTCTTCGCAGGACACGAACGACTCTGTGATTCTGTGGGAGCTCGCTTCACCCAAACATCTTGCACAACTACGCGATGAATAGGCATATATATATGGACGAGCGAAACGCGGCCGGCGGGGTTACATATGCTGCCTCCACCTGGCAACACGTCAGCTCGGACCAGATTCCACGCTTCAGGTTTCAGACTGCTTCAGACGCTGCTGGTGTTTGAAATATTATATTCGCACGTCCTTCGACGTAGAATTACATCTACAAAGTCTCTCCAACACCAGCCGCAGCAGAGTATCTGGCCCCACCGATCCCTCAATTCGACGCGTTGAAACTCTCCGCTCGCCTCGCCGTTCTGAAGCGGTGAGACGACGCCTCAATCGAACGCCACCTCCGGCCGTATCCCTTTCATGTAACATCGATCGACTCATCAATCTACCTAAAGAAATTGGAATACAAGGACAACCAACCAATGCATTCGTAGAGCGGCACCTACTATCACCCTTTCACCACTACTCCGGCTTCACCACCTTCGCGCATACCCGAAATGAGGTATACACCCTTCGTTGTGCCGTTTCTCATATCACTCCTCGGAATCGAAGCAACTTTGGAAGTCGCTTCGTCTTCCCAACCGTCTGCAAGCACACCGCTAGTAGTGAAGGACTTCTCGCCCAAGACTAATGTGCAGAAGAGGAATGTCAAGACAGGGTTAGGGCTTAAGAAGAGCTTGAGCTCGGAAAGCAAGATCGCGAAGAACGTTTTGGAAAGCACAGGCGAAGGATATTGCAGTGTATGCCTCGCTCCATGCGTTCGGCAGGCCCATCAGCTGACAACCCTCTGTTTCACAGCCTTCCGGACCTATAGAGAACACACTCTGCGCATACGAAACCATCGAATCCCTCAACAAGGAATTATACCCAACACTGCATGAGCTCGTCACAAGCGATTTCTTCCGACATTACAAGGTCGATCTGTTTCGTGAATGCCCTTTCTGGTATGAGAATGGGTTCTGCATGAACCGAGATTGCGGCGTAGAAACAGCGGATGAAGTAAGTTGTATGGCTAGTTCACGTGGCGTACTTGCCTTTACACTTACTATTGCTAGGATCATATACCAGAAAAGTGGCGAACAAAGGCTTTGAGTCAGGTCACCGTGAGCGATGACCCGCAGGTACGGACCTTGTTAAGTCGTCGCGAATCCTTGAGCTTACGTGTACTTCAGTCACTTCCCGGATGCGACCTGCACGCCGAGGATTTCTGTTACATCGACTCCGAGTCTCCTTCCTCGGAGGGACAATATGTGGATCTTATGCTCAATCCCGAACGATTTACCGGGTATGCTGGGGAATCGGCCCATAAAGTATGGAGAGCGATCTACGAGGAGAATTGTTTCGGGCTTACCGAGAAGGTCGGGATCGAATGCGACGCAGATGGTTCGCTGAACGGGGGCGCTGGAAAGGGCATGACTGAACTCAAGGGTGGGCTCGGAAGCCAAACAAGCTGGACGGATCCAAGGAAACAGCAGGGGTTCGGTACAGACATGCGGAGGACGGCGGCTCGGGACGAAGAGTGTCTCGAGAAGCGGATATATTACAGGATCATTTCAGGTATGTGTCGATATTCCTTCGTCTCTGTCGCGTGGACTAACGCTGAGGGAACAGGCCTTCATGCGTCCATCAGTATACACATTTGTCATGAATACCTGGACCAAAGCACGGGGGAATGGGTAAGCCACTCGTTGCGAATCTATTGGACGTTCAGCTCTGACCACGAGCCCTTCGTCCTCCAGGGTCCCAACTTGCAGTGCTTCGTGACCCGTTTGGCTTCGCACCCAGACAGGCTGTCTAACGTTTACTTCAATGCGGTCCTCCTTCTACGTGCGGTGGCCCGAGCCGCGCCTTACCTTGAAGCCTACGACATCGAAACCGCCAGGAATAAATCTGATCTTGTCGGCATGGAAAAAGATAAAAAGGTCAAGCAGGAGATGAAGCGTGTCTTAGACATGGCGAAGACGAGTGGCGCAGGATGGTTCGATGAGAAGGGTCTTTTCAGAGGAGACGACGCTATGGTACGTTGAATGGGCTCAGTCACCCGTTGCATTCTCACGCCTGGCATCCAGGAGCTTCGCGATCAGTTCAAATACAACTTTAGGAACGTCTCTCGTATCCTTGACTGCACTGGATGTGACAAGTGCAGACTCTGGGGCAAACTTCAGGTGTCCGGGATCGGTACGGCACTTAAGATCTTGTTCGAGCTGGACGAAAAAGCGTTCGAGTGAGTTCATGCAGGCTTCAGGATGAGCATCCCACGTTGATGGAGGACGACCCTTAAATCCAGTCCCAAGCGCAATCCCAACCTCCTACAACGTTCGGAAATCGTAGCCTTGATAAACACTCTGCACCGGATCAGCGAGAGTTTGCAATCGGTCGAAGTATTCCGCAAGTTATACGCGAAGACACAAGAGGAAAGCCAGCACAAGGCCATCGCTGTCGAGGGAGGACAGCAAGCAACGCCACGAAATGTCGAAACAGGGAAATCATCTCTACATCTATGGCACGTTGTCGCACAGTCGCTCCAGCGACTACGGACGTCTTGCCGGCGCTCCCTTTCGAGCTGTCTCCAACAAATTCAAGGTCCGACACAACTCCTTGGGCGTTTGCTCGGCTTCACTCAGCCTTCCGAGGATGGCACATCGACTACGAGATCAGAATTGTAAGGTATGAAACCACATCACGCATATCTGTGTCACAGTCTCCGCGGGTCCACGCGGCTTCCCCGAGAGGAAAACATCATCATCCAGATACGTGAAGCATCATTCTTGCAGAGTTCAGAGGATCTCCAGGACGATCGTCATGAATTCATCCGCCGCTTCAGCGGCTAAAGCTCAAAATTCTCTCGTCAGTCGGTCGGTGTGCGGATGTGCGCAAGTTGTCTCGATGTCCATGGTCGTTCCAAATGGCAGGCTCTCGATCCATCCGTTCCATGCGGACTTCAAGGCTGTGTCCTGCAAGCTCGTGTGACAATTCATGAGTCATTGCGGTCACTATAGCTTCACAATAGCGTCACTTTCAGCTTATGTCTTGGTGTGAGTACCTGCTCTTACTGCGGGCGATGCACTACACCCTCGGGCATATCCCCGAGGTCTGAAGACTCCGCGCTGGATCTCTGAAACTCGCTTCGCAAAGGATTGAACAGCTAATGAACATCGGTGTCGCGGGCTTTCGCACCTAGCGCGAACCCTGCTTTACTTGCGTTACGCGATAGATCGACCAAGGCGCAGTATGTCGTGTCTTGGCATCCCTCAGGCCTGTTCCACCTTCTGTCGATCGCAATGGGTCACCAAGGTTGCGGAGCATCGCAGCAACGATATCAGAGCTGCTATCGGACATACGTGCAGCAGCGGTCCGTCACCGATTCGAAGCTGAGCGAAGGAAATGGCGACAGTGCGATCCTTTGTGCGATCCTTTGCCCTGATTTCGAGTTCGTCATCTGGCATCGGGGCAAGACGCCAACCGATGCAGAGAGCTGTTTACCGTGACGCAGACTCGCAATAGCCAATCTTCCTGATAATTTCGCTTCGAATTAGACAGCGAGACGAACTTGCTTGGGCCAGCTATTGGTCCGTTGCGAAGTCGCCAGTTGTGAGAACACTGCTAGACAGGCGTTACTATACACTCATCTGGACTGAATGACTCCGTCCCAACGTCCAGTGAATGTCTGAATTTTGGCCTACTTGCTCATCTTGCATTGCCCGATTGTTGGCGGAGGGCTAGATGCTCACGGACTGACGGAACTCGCGGGCGACATTACATTGACAGGGCGGAAAGGCGCCGATCAGGCACTCAACAGCTGCCAGCCCAGGTGCGAACGCTCCGCAAACCTATCTCCATAGTCATCATGCTGCAGTTGCTGAAACAGGGTCGAGGTCTCGAACATAAGGTTCCAAATGTTGGTTGCGAGGATGTCGTGAACTTTCAGAAAGCGGGACCTTTTCCAGAATGGCTGTGACAACGGCAGCAAACTGAAGCAAACGAAAAAGTGGCAAACCTGCGAAAAAGCCACAGCTCAGACGATGCCATCCGAAAGCTGCTTTCAGGATGTCGTTGAAGTTGGCTTGATCGAACGCGCCTCTTCGTCAGACGTTTTCTTTCGGGTTGTTATCCGTCAAAGCTGGAGAGATGGCTTGATGGGGCTGCTGAGGGTCCTTATTACAAAGCTGGGGAGACCAGTGTTTTGAGTGCACGTCCGCCATTGTCACGACGCCATCGCCTCATCAGCTGCGTTAAGTACCAAAACCCTTCGAGATGCACGCAGGCGCATTGCTTCACTTTCGAACAAATCCCAAAGTACGAGTCGTAGAACTTCGCGCTATACAAGCCCGACATTTACGGTCCACCGTCTGTATCCAGGAAAACAAACACATGTTATCTAGCCGCTGAGACCGCTTCCCGATGGGCAACTGATAAACATAACGGCACTGATGCGATCGACTTCGTAATTTCATCGGTTGCCGTCCTTGCTATTCGCTCAGCTAGAACTGTCACCGGACTGTCACCGGAACGGAGGGAAGCCTCGGATCGGTATCCGGAAGATACAGACGTTCGGGAGAATCAGGATCGAGACTTTGTTCTTCGGCACCTGTTAGCGCGTGGGGGCGGGGTTGAGCAGGTTGAGCAATTGCTGCAATTGTAAAATTGTTGCATCCTAGCTAGCTGACGCCCTTAATGTATTCTCATGAGCTCTCGTCCCAGCAAGCTCCCCAGCAGCTGCGTCGGCACAGCTTGCTCATCTGCAGCTGTTTGCTCTCCCTAGCCGCAGCTATTCCGCCGATTATTACATTTTCGGCGTGAACCAGCTCGTGGACCTCAGCTTCTTTCCAAAACACATACAAGCGGGTCCGAGCAGAAAAGTCTGTCGATTCATTCACGAGCGCTTGCAGCTGGTCTCGCACTGCGATGTATCTTTTCAGCTATGTTTTCCATATCCCGGCGTTTGTCAGGTCTCATCGCGAAGGGATTATGAAGAGCCTGATCCCTGATTGGCACGATTGAGGCTAAGAAAGCAATCGATATGCGGCGATGGCGAATCTGGCATAAGGTGGGACATCGTGTCTCTCGGTGCGCCTTGGGGTATCAGTATACATTGTGGATGCAGAATATCGAGCTGAAAGACTGCTGAAAGTGGTGATTTGATGGGGAGCTATGGAGGTGATGCGTTCGAGGAGCATTGACAATCTTGCCCCCCAAATGCAATATCGATAGACAGCTTATATCGATGTGAGAGGCGAGGCACATACTTTTGTGGAGCACTTGCCCCGCCAACGGTCATGTCGGTGGTTGCCTCAGCTAAGAAGTTAGCTAGAGTAGCTCTTTGAAGTTTATAGGCAGCAAGCCAGGCGAAAACAGCATGAAGTGCGTCCTGGTTCACAGTGTGCCTTGGAGCTGGCAACTCCTTGCAGAGCTTGGCTTAAACAGTCTCGTGGACCTCTTTACAGACCATTTGTTTCACAGAGGGGGGCAGGAGGCTCGACAGTCAGCTCGCGGACCAGTCATGGAATGTTCATGAGATCATGTGCACACCCACGATGTCTGGACCGCCATTCCCGTCCATCGACCAACGTGACGTCTTCTCTGTAAATCTGCATGCGTCTGGATAGCTGTTTGGATGTCGAGCTAAACATCTCGACGGGACGCCTAGCTTCTAGCCCAACATTGGCCACGCCCTTCCGCAAGAACAACGGATAGAAAGGTCGGTGAACATGCATAATCATCAGCACTCACACATTCCACCGGAATCCTAGAATGGCAGCCGGCGCAGCATGGGATCTTTAGTATCTTATCAGGACTCTGTCAATCCCTTGCGGGACTCCTGGTCGCATTGTTCGGGGCTGACAGCAACAATAGCAAAGTGTTGACCGATGGACCAGCTGCTTTCCTGCACGGAATGTCATTTCATCCACCACTTGTATAGGGATCTACAACACTGATCTGCTCTGATCTCGATCTGTGCCGGATCCGCGCAGCGATTCGGACGAATCTGTTCGCATACCAGAGCGAGATTGTGTATCTGCCCGATGCGGTCCTGCAGCTGGGCGATGTCCTGCCTATTTTCTTGTAGATTTTATCGTAGGCGAGAGGGGATGGCAAGATTGTAGATCGCTATCGATGAATTTGGCAATTGATCAGTGTGGCTAGCTGTGTGGCGCGCAACTGACTGCGCGGAGGAAACGGAGGAACAGCTCAGGACCAACAGGAACTGGACAAGAAAAGAGCGAAAATGCGAGATTCACATCTTTACAAAGCCAAAACGCGACTAAGCAAGCCTCTAACGGCGCTGTACATACTCGTCCGCTCTGTTCGGCGGAATGCCACGCCCAATCTTGCCGTATTCGGCGCCCGAGCTTCCCTGTCGCCCTGAGAAATAGACTTTACCTGAACCAGCCTGTCAAGTCGACTGAGACAGCAGAGGAACGCCTCATTAGCACTTTGTTGTCGCCAGTATGCTGATGCTGGTATGCAGGCGGCAATGGCTGATACTCAGGTTGTTGCCATCTATTGATTCATCGCCACGAGTTTCTCGCCCTGAACAACCTTTCCGGCAATCCATCATGCTTTGTCTCTCCTCCTCGTCAACGGCCTGGCTCGCATCAACTCTGATCGACAGTCACTTGATCCCTGATTCACATCATACATCGCTGGTCTGTCCGGGCCAATCGTCGCCATACCGCAGTAAAAAGCTTCTATCGTACTTCCGATATCATACGCTTTATAGCTCGACACCACTCCGAAGCTGCCGATCCTTCATTGTTCCAGGTCGAGGAATTCGCCAAACGGATATCCATTAAGCACCAACGCTACTCGAGCCGCCTTATAATACTCTCAACCATTATTCCAGTACCTGCGCTGACGCAGCATTCCCGGCTTCGGAAGTCTTACACATCACCAACGAGACCCCACTCTACGCTCCAACTGCTGGATTGCGGCATCATCCTCCCGTCACAAGGAACCACTTCAATCCTCATCAGGTCCGGTCGAGCATAGCATAAAGCAAAGGCTCTGCCATCTTGAATCATCCCACCGACACGATACTCCGGGGTCGCTGATATAACCCAGCGCCATTCAGCTTTCGGACAACTTGGCAACATTAACATAGCCGTCCAACAGAACAACTGCCGTATCGTTTCGCCCCTCAGTCCCCTCCCAACCCGGGCAACATCTACCTCGATCTCGCTGGACCCTTCACCCCAGCAGTCGCCTCCAATATTCATCATGTCCTACCTCATTTGCCCAACCACCGGTGCTCCCGTATCCGCCTCCTACTCTTCATACACTCCATCACAAGATCGTATACACACATCATCGATGATGCCGCGATCTTCCCACGACCAGGACTTTCTGAACCTCATGCGTTCACGTGTGACAGAGGACATGATCAGTCAGTACTTCATCAATCCCCTCAGCGCCATGCCTGTGACTCATCAGCTTCTCGCTCATCAGGGTTCCTGGTTGAAAGGACAACGGAAGCCATCTCGGTTGACACGGATGCCGTACCAATAACGCCTCCTGCCACTCACGATGAACCCAACATGATGCAAGAGTGTCCGGTAGAGCGGGCGGCCATTGCCATGGGTCTCCCTACCTTGTTCGACTTCATCACATCATTGGTGAAGCAGAGCAACGTGCAAGTCCCTACGTTGATGACCACCGTAGTGTACTTGGAGCGACTCCAAATCAAGCTTCCGCGTGTTGCCAAGGGTATGTCAGATCGCATTCCTGCGCATGACACCGACACTTACGCTTGCTTGCATTCAGGTATGGCTTGCACGCGGCACCGCGTGTTCCTCGCTGCATTGATCTGCGCTGCCAAAAACCTCAACGATTCCTCACCGAAGAACAAGCATTGGCAACGCTACTGCATGTACTTCTCCCTGCCCGAAGTCAACCTGATGGAGAAGCAACTGTTATACTTGCTCGACTACAACCTTCGCGCGGAGGAATCCGAAATGGTTACCGCACTGCAGCAGTTCATCAAGCGCAAAGACCGAGACACTGTCATCCCAGAAGTGCGCCGGATGGTCGAGGAAAGGAAGAACTCGCTCGTCAAGCAGCAGAAACCTGTTCCGCCACCTATCGCTGTCCCACCTTTGGTGCTTGTCCAGCAAAGTGCTTTGCCATCGCCGCCGTACACGCCTGACGAGCCAGTCAAGCTTGTTCGGTCACTCGGCTCATCGTCGTCTGTGCCATCATTCCATGCCAACATTCCCGCAGTGCCGCCACTCGATCAAGGGGATATTACCGATCCGAGACGTCTGCGCAAGTATCAGTCGATGAACAATGTCAACACCGTCTCGACGTCGTTTCATACCGCTTACATCGAATCATTACGCAAGGATGAGGCTCGAACAATACGTGCTGTATCACTGTCTGCAGACTCATCAGATTCATCAACTTCCTCGACGCCTTCCGAAGGAGGTTCTGTAATCTCGGTGACTTTGCAACAACCATCACCAGCGCCTGGGTATCCGCCATCGCCAACAGAGATCGCGCGAAGTGATTACCTCACGTCTTCGTCGCTGGCCAGTCTTCCGCCCGTACCCTCGTTGATGCGTGGCGACGACATGGAACGCCGGGATTCCGAAATGACCGACGCGTCTATGGACGAGTGCCCCGAATTCTTCGAAGAAAACATCGTGTCACCGACATCAACCCCTTCCGAAGTGCTATCCTATGGACGCAATAGGAAACCTGCATACATCCACATCAAGCGGGACTCGTATGGCCCCGGATCGCCATTGTCGAGCCATTCTCGTTCATCGGCCTTCTCATCCGAATCCGCTTCGCCTGCAAAGCCATTTATGCGTCTCAGGCAGCTTTCCGGTGGGCCTGATCCCGGGGTTGTCGAGCAGAAGCTCAAGACCCGTCGCTCATGGACAAACACCAAAACTTCAAGTCGGCCATTCTTGAACATACGTGATTCGATGAGCTTCGCGGGCCTCAAGAATCTGCTCAATCCCCATCATACCACTCCCGAAATGTCACCGTCATCGCGAAAATCAAGTTCGTCGACAATATACTCTCGGCAGGTTGGTATGCATGTATAGCGAGCGCTGCGACGGGTCGACCGCGGTAGACTCCGGATGGACACTTTGTTTCTTTATTACGGTACCTAGGTATATAGATAGGATGGTGCAATATACTGCCACCTTCTTTAATGTAGCAATTAGCACACATATGTAGTAGTTAGGGTGCCAGCACAGAGGTTGTGCTCATGGGTATATCAATAATAATGCAATATGATAAACAACAACACTCACAGGTCTTGTAGGGCATCGAAGAGAATCCCACAACTGAGCCTTCGATGCAGATAGTTGCGATATGGCTGCATGGTTTGGCTGTGGCTGACGAGTTCACTATCTCGCCTGTCTTGCCTGCATCTTGCCATGGAAGTGTTACAGCGTCAATACATTCGGGAGCGCATTCGCGCCACGAAAACGGGGAGTCTGAATAGTTTTCAAAGCTTCCCTGCCATCGACGAGCCGCGATACCGCGTACAGGACACCAAAGTTCTTGCTTCTGGCGTCAACTGAGAATCGGTAGTCAAAGAAAACAGGGTCCGCTAGAGGATGCATGTCAGCGGACGGATTCGACGTCTTCGACAGCTGCCCTCAACGTCGTTGTCGCTTCGTATCTTCTCATTCCCCGGCGACTTCTGGTCAGGAATTGCGCAATGCGACGTGAATCGTGAAGCTCGAGCGGAAGCAAGCTCATCCTGAAACACGAGTCTGCCAGCATGACTGGCTTTTGCCATGTTGCCCTGCTAAGTCGGTGCAGTGCAATGGCCGCAAGACCTGCTTGTGAGCTATCGACAAGGACTCGTACAGAAGCTCATGCCGTAGCGAACATCAAGCACCGCAGATCTTTAAGCCCTGACTATCAATGCAAGTTGCAAAGCCACAGTCACAACCGGTTTATCCTCATGATCTGTCGTTCGCGGAAGGGGCAGTCGTCAGCGCAGACGCGGTCCTCAAGGGCATCGTCGTTGTTGAGCAAGGTATGGTACCCTCTCCTATGACCGTTCTTAGCTTGGCTGATGCCTGATACTGCATTCAGGCTCCGTGCTGCACCCATTTTGCCAAATCTTAGCCCATCAGGGAACCATCACTATAGGCCCAAACTGCAACATCCAGGAAGATGCAATCATCGAGTGCAAGTGAGCAGGTTCATGATGTCACAACTGCAGAGCAGGGGGTTGATCATTTGGCTCTAGCAGCGAAGATGGTCTTGTAATTGGACAGGAGAATGTCTTCGAGGTTGGGGCTTGTGAGTTCCTTGTTCCTCGTATCTTCCAGAGTGCCATCCTGATCAATCGTTTTCCGTCACAGGGGTAGAAGCACGATGCATAGGTGACGCAAACACCTTTCAGGCGAAATCCCATGTAGGCAAAGATGTCAAGGTTTCCCATCACTGCTCTATCGGTTCGTCCCGTCAGCGTTCTCACGTTTGACTGTAGGCTTACCATTTTACGATATTGCAGGGCCAGCGACAACGGTGGAACAACGTTCAATGGACGAAGGCTGCCTCGAGATACCACCGTACACGGTTGTCTATGGTAGAGATTCACTTCACAGACCTGGAAGCACAGAGGGCCAAGTACAAGAAAGAGCGTACAAGTTGAAGCAGTTGGAGTATGTGCGAGACGTTCTGCCGAAGTGAGTTCTCCGACGCTCGCCGAGAGTTTCTCCTGGTTGTCACTGATCAACTTTCTGCTCAATTTAAAAGGTCGAGCAGGACCAGAAAAGCAGCGTGAGGCTTCCCAGCAAATATTCGATTGGACACCGGAAATGAATGCCATTCCTGCTTCACACCGATAAGGCTGTGACACATGCAGCACTGTAATGGATCACTATGCACGTCATAATACAAGGTCCCAGCCCATACTGGCCGAGGCGTGCATCTCGTTTACAATCAATCTTCCTCCATGGCTTCTTCCAGCGCTCGCTTTGCGGCATCCTCCGCCTCTTTCAGCAACTCCTGCGGTACGTGCTCATGGAAGCCGTTGGACTCTGGGCCGATCCAGGTCATTTCGAGTTCGAAGTTGCCGTCCTTGTTGTCGTCATGTACGAGATGCGCACTGAGGAAGGGATAAGTTTGTCAATTTTGCAGGCGAGGTGGGGGACGCTCTGGCATGCTTACATTCGAGCCACTTCCATCACTCCCTGCTTGACAGTGATATTTGCCAAATCCAACTTCTCCAGCTCGGTCTTCGCCAGCTGCTTGCCCTTCCCAACGGCACTCGCCCGGTATCCATAGTAGCTCCCTGATGGCTCCACGACGAACAGTTGCGGACCGGTCTTGTCAACTCCTGCTACGATCGTCGAGATTCCAAATGGTCGCACGGAACCGTAACATGTGTAGGCGTGTTCGTACATGGCTACTCGTTCGATCAAAGCCTTGCGAGTGGGTCGGGTGGAATGTCAGGTGACAACAAACCAGCTTATTGTGGCTGCGATACTCACTTTCAGAGTCATCGGGGTTCCATACTGATCTCGGAAACTCTCAGCTTCCTCCCTCCCCCGCTTGGCCAGATGCCTTCCATCAGCTACCAGCCCTGATGAGACCTGTTCATGAGAAGCAAGATCGTCAAAACGTAGCCCCAGGGTTCGTCAACCGCAAGCTCACTTACCATGCCGACGTGGTTGTCCAAGCTCATGATTCTCCTGTTTGCACCCTTGACCAGCAACTTTGACTGCACAATCTTCTCCACTGCCAACACGACACCATCCTTGCATTTTAGACCGATGGCCAAGCTATTTACGGACGCTGATCAGCTGCGTGTTATCGCGTTCATGTCCTCGTGAACTTGCCCTGAATTCTCCGCTGCTTTTGATGCGTATTCGACTTGGAACAAACGCCCATCTGGACTATACGTCGACACCGAAAGCTAGCAGCATGCAACGATTAACTTCGGCCCATATTGCCCATGCTTCGAATCGGCTCACATCGTAACCTGGAAAAGTCCAGAATGCAAGTCAAAGGAAGATACGACGAAATATCTCGCACTCGGTTCACGCACCTGTACCTATTGAGCTCATTACGAAGTGTGTCTATCCCTGCTATTAGTGACGGTCTAACTCTGTCCCGAGTATGCTGGTGAATGGCAAGCAGAGAGACACAGTCTATTGAGCAACTATGCATACTACCACCATCTCACCATCTCGGACCTTCGCTTCGTCATCACCGGGCGATCAGCGACAGCGACGCGCAATCCACCTCTGCGCTTTCTCGTGGTTCAAGCGCGTTCAAGTCTCTCCGAGGCCAGCTTGAGTAGCCAATTGCTCGAAGACAAAGGCCGCAAGCAAAGGCTCCAGGGAGACAGCACAGCACGGGAACAAGGTAGATAGGTAGATGACCTGTCTGGATACATGTCAACGAGAAAGGGCCGTTTCAACGATGATGAGCAGACATGAACCTCGCCTGTCGGGACCGAACGAAGCGACTGACAGACGTTCACAGCACATCGTGCGGGCTAACACGGAACTTCGGTGTCTCCTCGCATGAAGTTGAGTCAGTCCCGCTGCAGCAAAGAGGAAGCCTACGAAACGAACTGGATATCGTCGTCTCCGTTGCAGCTCACGCAGCCATGGCGGTTTGCACTGCATCCCTCTCATGCGACTGCCGGATCTATTTCTTTGCTGACGTCACGACGTCGCACTCAATCGTGAATATATTTCGCTATCAGGGGCTTATCAGACAGCTGCTTAGACGTCTTGACTACACGACACCCTTTCCACCCCCAATCCCAGAGACTTCTGCTCACAACCTTTACCTGAGATATCGCACGAGTACGCAACATACAATGAGCGCAGTCACAGCAACCGCCCAGCGAGGTGAGTCATCTCTACCAAGCCGATTCCATGGCATATCCAGCTGACGACCGAAACACAGTCTGGCTTCAAACCGCTCGAGGATCCCCTGCCGATATTCTCGCCGTCAAGGAAGATGCCCCCATTCCCAAGCCTGCTCCTCATGAGGTTCTTGTGAAAGGTGCATTGGTTTCAGTGGAACCTTGAACTCAGACTAATCTTCTCCCTTACGTAGTGCACTCGGTTTCCTTGAACCCCGTTGGATACAAGCTCATGGGTATGCTGCCGTGGCCCCTGGCTAAGCTTCCCATGATTCCGGAAGGAGACTTTGCTGGATGGATCGCTGATCCGAATGGACACGAAAGCAAGTGGAAGATCAACGATGGTGAGCGGTTCCCTTACCCGTGTGCATCGTGACGCGTTGCAGAACATCTTTCATCGGCGTCTTAGAGGTTATCGGTCTCGTCGAAGTTCCTGTCAGAATCAAGGAAGGGAAAGGTGCAATGGCTCAGTATATCGCTGTTGACGTGAGTCTTTACCCTCTCGACTCTACCCCTATCTGGTCAAGGCTTAGCTCCCGTCAATAGGCTTCACGCCTTGTTCCCAAACTTTCAATTCCCTGGGATCAAGCAGCAGGCTTGCCTACCGTAGGAATGACAGCACACCAAGGTCTGTTCAAGCATGGCCACCTCAAGCCCGGAGATCGGGTCATGATCAACGGGGGCAGCAGCTCTGTCGGCGCGATCGCGATCCAACTCGCAAAGTATAGTGGAGCGACGGTAATAACGAGCTGTTCAGGGCCAAAGACGGAAATGGTCAAGGGATATGGAGCGCACGAGGTCAGTCTTCTTGCTGTAATGACATTCTTGACAGGACTCAATCGGCCCAAAGGTCCTCGATTACACGGCCTCTCCTCTCGGCGAACAATTGGCCAAGCTTTTGCCGGTCGACCTCGTCTTTGACGCCATCGGCACACAGTCTCTGTACGACGCCTCCCCTGCTTTCCTCAAGCCAGAGGGTCAATACGTATCAATCTCGCTCGATACTCATGGCGTAGGCATGGTGGGCTCTGTCAAACTCGGTCTATCGACAATCAGCAACTTTGTCCGCCCTACCATGCTCGGTGGCACGAACCGTCCTTTCAAGTTGTTCATGATGCACTGGAGCGAGGGGGACTTGAGCGACCTGACTAGGTTGATGGCTGAAGGCAAGTTGAGGGTCCCCATCGACTCCAGGTATGGCTCGGACAAGCAAGGTGTGCTCGCTGCGTACGAGAAGCTCATGTCGAACAAGGTGAGTGTCCGCTTTTTGGAGGGCGTAAGCGGTATCTGACCCGTTCCTGTGTAGGCGAAGGGCAAAGTCATCGTGGAAATGCAGTGAATGCGGATGTTTTGAAGACTACATCAACGTTGAGCAGAGCGGTGTCGTATCGAGAATGCAGTCAAGCAATGTAACGGATACTCGAATTGGCGCGAACGCGCAATATAATAATTCATCATGTTCGACCTCAAATCGATAGTCTTATCTATGGTGCTTGGTCGTGCGCCCTGACAGCCGCAACGGCGACGGGGAAGATTGATGAATTTAAGGCAGTGCCATGACACTCATCTGACCTTTCATGGGCTTTCATGTTCGCGCTCTAGGCCCTCTTGGAATTACGGTAACGCTATCGGAACGATAGCGTCCCGATCGGGACACGGCGATGTTCAGGTTAGCCCGAAGACCATTGCTTAACGATATCCTTCTGAATTCAGCAAGACGATACCAGATGGGCGGGGAGCCCGTTTACGACCGCCTGGGATGGCCATCTGACTCGATGCCGTTGCTCGACAATCAAGTCTTATCGCAACGCCGACCGACGAAGATCAAAGCAGATTTCCAGATGCCTCTTCCGTCATCTCGACCTGGACTATCATGAGCGAGCCCGAACCCGTCAATAGGATGGACCTATAAAGTCAGGCAGGCCTAGGGCAATACATCCGCTGCCATCATCGCTCGATCACTCTGCTGGCAACAGCCTCGGCTCACCAAATACATACGACATATGGACGATGAAGGAAGGTCTCCCGACAACACAAAGAGGTATGTGCTGCCCTTCCGTCCCCTTACCCCTCGTGACCTTTGTTCTGAATTGAGATGCTCCTCAGCTTGGAATCAATTCTCACGGGGCAAACCCAAGGATGTTTTGAGGCTCGTTTCAAATGCGATAGTACCGGTACCGGCGTCTGGAGAGGTTCTAGTCAAAGGCATGTCCTATGTCACCAGCACGCAACCTTCATTTGCTTACACCTTGCTTGCTCGACAGTCCACTCTGTGGCCTTGAATCCGCTGGGCCATAAGCTGATGGGCTCCGTTCCTTGGCCCATAGCGAGGTATCCTATTGTTGCGGAAAACGATTTTGCCGGAACAATTGTGGATTCGAATGGTCATATGGAATGGAGTGTCGGTCAAGGTGAGCGGCAATATCTGAACAAAGACTCTGTAAGACTTGACGCTTACGGCTGCCTGTAGAGGTTCTCGGGTCTTTTCTCCCTCCGTTTGAGAAACTACGAAAGGGCCAAGGCGCCATGGCGGAGTACATAAGCATCTCCGTAAATGTCATATCCGAACATTCCTAGATTTGCCCTGACCTTCAATGCCCGATTTACAGATCAAGTGCATCATCTCGAAACCTCCTGGCATATCTTTCGCCGAAGCTGCCGGACTACCCATCGCCGGAATGACAGCGTACGAGGGCATCGTCAAGCGAGCCAAAGTCACCGTAGGGCAAAGAGTTTTTATCAACGGTGGGAGCAGTTCCGTCGGAGCCATCGCCATTCAACTTGCAAAGCAACGAGGCGCTACAGTTGTCACATGCTGCTCGGCGGCAAAGATGGATTTCGTTCAGACACTGGGCGCAGATCTTGTAAGTACCCAGCCTCGAGCCCCCCTCCTCTAGCTTTAAGCTAATTTCAGATCAGGTTCTTGACTACACGACTGCTCCGCTCGTTGCTCAGCTTGCGAAACTGGAGCCGTTTGATGTCGCGATGGATTGCATCGGCACCGTCTCCCTGTACGTGGGATCACCTCGATTTCTCAAACCCAAGTGCCGTTATATCGCCATCGGAATCGACATGCACGGCTTATCTACCTGGCAGACAGTCAAGAACGTTCTCCGACTGGCACAAGCAGTGTTTCCACCTTATCTCGGTGGAGTCCCGAGGACATTCGAAATATTCAGCATGGTGTGGGACGATAAAGCGCTCCGTGAGTTGGCCGGCATGGTAGACAGGAAGGAGATTTCGGTGCCGATTGATGGAGAGTACGGATGGGAGAAGGAAGACGTGATGAAGGCGTATGAGAGACAGATGTCAGCTCGGGTGAGTAATGCATCTTCGTCATGTGGGTCTGTGCAGCTGATAATCCGTGTGCAGGCCAAAGGCAAGATCATCGTACAAATGGAGTGAAAGCATGGTATGACGACGCGTTGTACTAAATCCATAGAGACATCAATAATCGAATTAGAGAAACAAGCCAAAGGCATTATAGGATACTGATACATCGCTATCGAGTCTGATTCGCTTGAAACTCCGAGCTCCTACAATTTGGCCAGAACAACCTCATACCCGTACCCTAAGGGCCACGTAACTGGAGGACCCAAAATGGGGTCTCGGTCGCTTGGGCACGGGCCCCCGGTAAGCTCGCAAGGGATCGGAAAAGCAGCCTTGATATGTTTGTCGACGAATCCTCCATAGGCGCGAGCGAAGGCGTCAAACACGGAGGCGTAGTCGGGTCGTCCGGCGTTAGGGTCAGTCACCTTTGGACCGCCCGACACATGTTCCGTGACTTCAAACCTGGCGTATCCCTTGGCCCAGTTGCGCTGTTTCCTTCCCGACGACGAATTGGTTTTCTCCTCGGAGCCATCGCTCAGCCATATGTCCTTCAGTGTCATCGTGATGTCGTGCCAAGCGAGGCCCGCGCCGTCGGGACCGTTGTCTACGAAAATGTCCTTCCCTGGATAAAGCTCCGTGGCTTTTGCAACCGCCATGGCTCGAATGTCGCTGAGGAACTGATTGACCACCTTTTCCCTTGAAACTCGAACATGTTTCTGGCGCAAGTCGAAAGGGACGGAGAGGTTCGGAATGCGGCTCATTCTCTTTAGGAGTGGTGAGCAGGTCAGCTGGAGAGAGAAAGGTATGGCATATGCTGAGTATGACTGACTTAGCTGGATGTAAGACTGCTCTTCTATTTTGTGCGGTAGTGATGAGTAGGCTCTTAGTGTAGTTTGCGCCGACAAGAGCGAGGACAACGTTGTAGATCATAGGATCGACGCTTCGTTTCACCGGAAGTAGCCTCTCCTTTATGGAAGTCGAACCCCTGTTACATTCCACGTAAAGTGTCCTAGCAGCTAATACAACCTCACCCTAGCGTGCAGCGCCCACATGAACCGCTGGGACTGTTGGGTGCGGCAGGCCTTGATTCGATCTCAGCTACAGCCATCCACACTCGAGGTCACAGTGGACCGAAGTTATCCATCAGCGTGGCTTCGCTGTCACTCCTTTCTCTCGTTTGAGGCTAAGATCCTCTGTAGCTGATGCGGTTGCTGGGAATCTGCCGCAATGCCCCTTGGCGTTTGCTCAGGTATGCAAGGTGCGTTGAAACATGCAGTGCGGGTAACATTTACCCCCTCAGGCACAAGTCGAACCGTCAAGTTCAACCCCTACGGCTGCTGTCATATGACGAGTGAGACGTTCTAGCTGACGTTCCCCACGAGGCGACAAAAGGCGGTGGCAATTTAAGGCCATTGGCCAGAGATAGGGCAACGCAAGGTGAGGTGGCTAGGCGATGGGAGCAGCTGATTAATTCTGCGCTCATCTATGAAACAGCTCGTTCAAGCAGATTGGCAAGCGTACAAAGTTTCGTTGCGGTTCGGTGTCCGTGGCGAGTGATGGTAAATCCGTGAGCCTTTTACCGTCAACCCAACATTCAGGATCTTCAGCGTAGCTTGCCGAGTAATGAGAGCCGTGTCGCCAGGGGGCCACCACAGCATGTACACGACGGGTCCTTCTTACGCGCGACCGAGTTTGCGGAAGCATGCGGAAGAAACGATTCTCATGTTCTGCGCAAGCATAACTGCATGCATGCACGTAATCAGTAAGCCTCGCGCAGCTGCTCGCGCTCGGCCTGCGAGAGCTTCCGCGAGCATCGACATGGCGAGGGTCTTGCAGGATCCCGGTCAGGCCCAGACAGCTGTCTAGGCCCAGTCGTGCACAATCCACGCCGCTTTCGACCGCTCATCAAACATTATATTCTGCCGCATCTTTAGGCAAGTACTAGTGGATCACGTCGCTCGTGTAGTGAACATGTTCAGTCAAGCTCTTTGAGACTGTAGCCGTAAACGCTCGTTGCCTAGTCGGATAGCAGTGATCGTTCGTTGCCTAGGCGGATGGGTACTCCTGGACCCCATTCCTTCAGATGCGGCTGAAGCTTACAGCTCTGAATACAGCGGATTCGGCGTAGTGTAGTATAGGGTCGACAGGGCAGAACTGAGATCACCAGATGATTTTAGCAAAACAAACGTTATAAGCAAAATACAAAAAGCTTCAACATCAACCTGCTGATTGATGTAGTGGTCAGCATATCAGATTCTGATTCATTTCAGCCTTCTGGGTACCGGGGTTCGAATCCCCGATCGGCATTATACCTTTTGTTCTGCGAACCTTTTTGTGCGCGACTTCATCCGTCGATGCGGGTACGGTCGATCGCTCTTCGTCTCTTTCTCTCTTGCAGCGGCATGATAACATCCTTAGGCGGCCCCGCGCTCTTGATTCCCCTCAGTTTGCTTCTTCCCTCGACCGTGATGGCAGGCCTCCCTACAGACTTTTTGGACGTGGTTATCTCTCGTACTGAACGATTGCGACCGAAACGCGCCTTTGGCTTCATCCTCGACGTCGCCGCCTTCCAGGCAGGGGAGGGGCCTGATCGACTTCCATCAGCCTCTGTGTATCGCTATGCGTAAGGAAAGGTGCTGCATATGTTTATGGAGCAGCAGCATCCGCCAACGTCAGGTCTCAAGTATGCCTCTCAACGACACCAGACGCATAAAGCTCAGCGCCCCAGGATCTCAATGCTCATGGGAGAGCAGATGACAACTATGACCCACAGATGCAAACACATGCCTTTAAGGTCGAAATTTGGACGCCTTGTGGTTGTTGGCGAGTCATGTCGTCCGGCCATTGCACGGTGCGCGGCAAGGTCGTGCCCTCAACTTGCCGATTGTTATGAATCCAGACGAGGACAGACGAACGATGATATGATAAACAAACGATAGTGGTCTGGGGACCACCATAGACTATAGCCTACATCTGCTGAACCATTTATCGATACTGAGGCGAATCCCCAACCCAGAGGCGCATCCGCGCCTGTCTCACATCAGACTCAACAACAATCTGAAACGCGCCTCCTATCGCGCTTCACCCAACAGCGTCATTCATGACACCGATACATCCCTGAAGATGAAGACCGCGGTGTCGCGCTTGTCCTCGAGCTTTTCTGCTCTGGAAATAAGCGGCGCCCACGAGACACAGACAAGGTGGAAACATGCATGATGCCACTAGTACTCCTAATACAACCTGATTTGAATGGACGACCCTTTCACGGCCGGCCGACCGATGATACTACTATGCTCTTGGAGATAAGTTGTCGTGTCGCGCCATCATCATTCTTTTAATCACGCTTGGAATCCTGTATGCCACCCGCATTCCGCCCGGCGGGAGCGAGCGACTGCCTGGATGTCGACTGCTGCGAGCCTGAAGGAGGACGCGGACGAGGTGTCGATGCAGCGGGATTGATGCTCATTCGAGGCGGCGCGATCCCGCCCTTTGGCGGTCCCTGCTGCTTCATGAGTTCTGCCAAGAACGCTAATTGTTGAGCGTTGACGGCCGTCAAGTTCCTGTCGACCGGATGTTAGTGCTGTCAAGACGTTCCAGACAGACCGTACGTACACCGATATAACGATATGAGACAGGTCCTCCTGCCGAACGATCGTAGCGGGCGGCGGCGACCCAGTTGCAGCGACGCCCGTCGCAGTCGGTATTATTTTTAATTCTGTGAGCTGTGCGACCATTGCCCTGTTCAACGTGGAGTGAGTGCTCGTGAGGGTCGGCCTTCCGCTTAAGCTTACAATGGAACCCGGATATCTACCGGTTTCGACGTATGCGCTGGCGGAACATACGTCGGGGAGGCAGATGGCGCTTGAGCAAAATTGGGACGGACGATATTCGACGGCGGTATATTCGGCCTTCCTTCCGAAGATCCGGCAACAAAGTGTCCCTGTGCCACCATCCTCTTCCCGGCAGCATTCTCCAACATTCGGCGTTCCTCATTCTGCCGCTGGATATCGGCATTCCGCTTGCGGTATTCGTGGACGACCCTTTCGTGTTCCAGCTGTGCCGCCCGGAGCACGCCCTGTCCGCGTGCTTGCACGTCTCGGATGTCGGGCAAGACCGACTGATGTATTTGAATGTATCCGAGACTCCGTTGGTTCTGCAACCCATCAAGGGTCAATATCGCAACGGATACAGGGAAGACCCCGGACGTACCTCATCACCCTTGACCCGCAAAGCTCTGATCCTCCGCTCCAACTCGATCTTCTTGGAAGCCAGCTGCATGATTTGATGCCGTTCTGCGAAAGCATGTTAAACCGAAAAAGACACGCGTCACACCACTCGGTCCTACCTGCGACCTTGCGTTCCCTCGACTTGACCGCGATATCGAGATCCTGATCGTGAACTTGCCAGATATGAAACGGCAATAGCCGATCCACGACATCCCGTGCGTCGCGAAACGGCTCATCGGAAACGTATTTTTCCGTTGTCGCCTTTTGATCCATATCGATGAACCGCTTGAGACTAGCGGGAAGCGTTAGTCCCGAGGCAGTGACGTCTATGGATTCAACTCACAGCTGCTCCGTCTCCCGTATCGTCCTCGCATCCTCCGCCGTCCGCAACCTCGAGATCGGCATGACCTGCGGCGGCTGACCCTGTGCATACCCCATCGTCGTCGGTGTCCCCGCACGACTGGCCGATCCGTTCCGCATGCCTGCCATGTTGTTGGGCGGTATCGTCCCTGAAAGCGGAGAAGCCCGATTTGGTGTCGCCTGTAGGTTTGTCACTGATCTACCGGTCATCAACCCGCTCGTCGTGGAGAATGCGGTATTTGGTGTGTTGGGCGTCCGAACTCCCGCCGAAGACGGCGGGACCAAGCGTCCGAGCGGACCTTGAGCGACGTTTCCGGACAAGGGATGCGGCGTCCGCTGGGGTGTGGAGTGTGACGCATTGAAGTTTGCTGTAGGCAGGCTTCCGCTGCCTGCGCTCGGTGTGCGTGACATGACGGGCGTGGCTGCCGCCGGATAAACGTATCTTGATGTATGCGAAGCCAACATCGGATTCGGTCTGCCGGTTCCATTGGCCGTCATGGGCGTCGGGGTTGCGGGTCCCACTTGTGATCGACTGCCCGGTACGTGACCGAGGTTGAGCGGGGTTGGTTTGCCGTTCTGTGGTATTTGCATCGGTGTGGAACGGCTCGACTGCTGTGCTCCGGCTATGTCTTCCAACTTGGCTCTCGGAAGCGACGTTTGCGCTGTCGAAGAAGTCGGATCATTGGCATGTCGAACAGGATTCGACGGTCCTCTTATTGGTGTTGTCGTTCCAGATGTTGATGTTATGGCGACTTGTGACGCAACTGTCTGTGGACCGCTCGACTTGTCCGCCGGTTCTTGCTTCGCAATCGGTTCGGACAATCTTATCCGTTTATTGGGCTGATCTTGCTCCGACGCTGCATTGCCGCGCGAGGACATCCTGGCGAGATACCGAGGAGCGAAGATACAGGAGCGCGAGAGACAGGGAGAGCGAGGAGGAGTCTCTGCGTCCAGTTGCGTCTGTCTGCCTGTCGGTGTGCAACAACAACAATCAGCTTACAGTAAGCCAACGCTATTTCTCACTCAATATCTTGGCTGCTTGCAACGGGCGCGACTGAGTGCTCGATCACTAATCGGGGTCTCAGCGGTTGATAGAGGTTTCCTATGCTCTCTGTCTCTGATCTGATTTCCCCCCTCACGCAAACACCATGCCTTCGCGACGCTCACGCTCACGCTCACACTCACCGCAGCGCGACAAGCATCGTAGACAGTCCGACTTTCCTCGCACGCGGGACAACGGATACGGATCAAAGCTTGCGGATCGATACGACCCGGATGCCCGCGGGGATGATAGACGCAAGTACGATAGGCGTCCACGAGATGGTCGGTATACAGAGGACGATAGGCGCGGGGAGAGGGATCGCGATAGGCGGAGGTACGACGAGGCGGGCGATAGGGAGGGCAGCGTGAGTCCTGCGGAAGGCGGAAGATGACGAGACTAAGACGCAAGCTCTGCTTCAGCATCCACCAGAACGAGCCAAGTCTCCGCCCAAGCCGAATTTTGCAAACTCTGGCCTCCTCGCGGCGGAAAGCAATACCGTCCGGGTGACATCTGAACAGGCATCCAATGCCGGGACGCCGGACGTGACGGGTGTCGTGCTGAAATACCATGAACCGCCGGAGGCGAGGAAACCGACAAAGAACTGGAGGCTGTATGTATTCAAGGGCAAGGAGCAGGTCGGTGAGTGGATCAGAGATAGTGTGAGGGGTATGGCTGCTGATGACTGTTGTGTCGCGCTGCAGAGCTGATACAGATACACAAGCAGTCATGCTACCTCATCGGTCGTGACCGTATAGTAAGTCAGACACACACGATCCTCTTCCACCCTTACCCATCCATCCTCGTCTCAGGTATCGGACATCCCCGTCGCACATCCTTCAGCTTCGAAACAACATGCCGTGATACAATATCGACAGATGACGGAGAGGAACGAGTTTGGCGATACGAAAACGATGATCAAGTGGGTCAATTCGACGTCAGTTGAACCAGAGCTATCGCTGACTGAGTACTCCAAGGCCTTTCATCATTGATCTAGAGTCGACGAACGGCACGTTTGTGAATGGGCAGGAAATTCCCGCGTCGAGGTGAGCATTACGCGTCCGTTCGTCTCGCTCCCGGCGTTCTGACTCTTGGGTGCATGACAGATACTATGAGTTGAAACAGAGTGACGGTCAGTGTCCCGGTATAGCTGGTCGTATTCGCTGAGATGCTGATGCGTTTGTGTGGCCTTTAGTGATCAAATTCGGTGAATCGTCACGGGAATACGTCTTGTTGCACGAGGAGAGTGCGTAGCTGTGAACGCGATCAGCTGAACCTAGCGCATTGTACAACCTGAGCCTCGTGATTTCAATAGTCTGTACCGCCGCATGTCAAGCATACGGAATCATGGCGCAATTTTGTCTGGGGCATCGTCTGCCCGATACGCTCGCGCTGCATATTCTTCTGCCTGATCTCTGGCGATGTACACAGGGCAAACGGGAACGACAGAATCTTTCTCCCGGAAGATGACTATGTTTGCCAGTCGCGTAAGCCCCTTCAGCCCCGCTTGTCCGGCAGAGAAGGAGAGCGAGAAAGATAGGCAGGCAGACGAGGGGAAGGCGAACGATACCTTGATTTGGTTTTGCCGCAAGTCGCAACGTCTTATTAATGCAATTGAGATCGATCGTGTGTTCCGCGAAAAGTGATGTCCGAGCGACACCTCCTATCGAGCATTTCTTTGTCTTACTTCAGTATAGGGAAATGGCGGTGGTTTCTATGGTGTCGTGTCTCGCTCACCATTGATCATACGGACTCACAAGGGAGCTAGCTGCCCTCGAAGTCTCTGGAGATACTGCAGACAAACGGTAAATTGAGTTTCGAAAGATGCTGAAGCCTTTTCTTTGGCATGACTCAGAGTGTTCATCCAACACCTGGATGTAGGGGTCCGAAACTCGAAATAACCGTTCCAGATGTTGAGCGATGGCAAGAGAATACCGTCGAGATGAAGCTCTGGAGTTCGATACCGATCATCGTGAGCGCTTGGAGGACGAGACTGATGAGCGAAGAGAGAACAGCAGACCGGGATCCGGATCCGGGTTGGCGCTCTATCTTCGGATAGCTTGGTGCACGGCTGCCAGCTCGTGTTTCCAAGTTGACAATTCGGCGAATGGTATGGCAAAGCTGAAACGCGCGACGGAGAGTCGGAAGGACTATAGGAGAACCATGCCAGCAGCGACATCCCGCGTGCCGATCGCAGATTCTAAAAGATGATCGGGTCCATGGTCCCCTATCCAGCTCTCAGGTCACGTCGTGTCCAAAGTGATACGCAGAGACCTGCAACTGTTATATCTCACTGGATATTGGTCGTACAGACTCCAAAATGGTGTCGGAGGGTAGCCAGGAGTCGGGGCAACCCAGAATACCGCAAAAAGATCATGATCAGAGTGGGATTCGAACCCACGCCCCGGAGGACCAGTGTGATGGGTTTAAGTATGACTCAAATCAACCTTAAACTGGCGGATTAGACCACTTTCCTATCTGACCGATGTCGAAGAGGGGTTTTGTTTATGATTTATGTTCAAACTGCGAAGGCTCAACGACAAACGACGACTCAGCTCCAGTTTACTATCATCGCCTTGTGAAAGCCACGAAGGAAAACAATCCGCCTTGCAACATGCGCCTTTGTTCGGAGGCCCGGATTCGATCCTGTGAATACGAGTCTAGTTCGATTCGGCACTTTCGATACTATTATATGCCGGGAGAGGAGTCTTCAGCCTGCAGCGCATTGAAATCCCCTTTACACGATACCAAGTACATTCCATGGTCTACAAGTACAATGAGCATGTCCCGCATTCCCAGTCGTAAGTATCGTCAAGCGTCCCACATACACTCCCCTACACGTTCCATCGTAATCCGCGTCATGTTGTCGTTTCTAAAAGCCGTCTCGCACTCCTTCTTCGCATATCCTACACAACGTCCGGCTTCATCTTGGCTTCCTTTGGCACCGTCACATCCTTCGGCACAAACGCCTCGGGCGGGACGACCTCTTCCGCCGCAACGCTCAAGTCCCGATCACTCGTCGACCTCGTGAAAAACGAGAAGCCCTTCTTCGTTCCCGCCGGGGAAGATGCGCCGGGCGGGGTCTCCGTCTTTGGTGTTCCGGCGGGAACGGCCTTTGACCAGGAGGAGACAAAGTTTCGGAGTGGGTTCATCGCCGGTTCGGGTTCACCTGTTCCCGGGAGTTGCTTGTCGTGCTGAGTTTCGGGCGACTGGATGGCGGACGGGGTGGCGGAACGAGCGTCGCCCGCTTCGGATCGGGTCGAGGTCGTGACGGATTGCGGAGCAGCGGGATTGACGACGGGGTTTCCGGACGCAGCGGTGCGCCACAGGCCAAGACCCCAACCGGTCCCGCTGGACTTTTTGTCCTGCTGCGGCGTGCGAATGATGTGATCCTCTTCTTCGACATCCCGATCGGTCGGTAGAGGCGGAAGCTTGATCCCCGCGAGTCCTAGTCCCCGCTCCTCGGCCGTTATTGCTGCGCCCTCCGTCGGGCCCGTCGATCCGCCGTTACTGCTGGCGATAAACTCGCGCAATGCCTTCAAGCACGCTTCACTTGCCACCCTTGCTTCCTGGCTCTCCCTGAGCTGGGCGTGGAGTTGAGCGATTTCGAGGGTCAAGGCGTCGGAGCGGTCGGCCTGTGCGATAGGAGGCGACAGGGAGAGGTCCACCTCGGAGGCGGAGGATGACCGGTGATCCCCCGGCGACGGGCGAGAATGACGTTTGCTGTCCTCCTCGATCTGGCTTTCGGTAGCATCGGGCTTCACCGCATCATCCTGAACGGGCTTCCTCGCCAACGTCGATCGAGGAGTCGTGCCGAAACTCATGCCGGACCACCGTTTCGACGTGCCGTCGGGAATGACATCGAGCGCGACAGCTCCGGCGGCTGCGCTTGGCGAAGGAGGTGCTCCACCGGTGACGGCACTCGCCCCGGGGGCAGAGGAGAGTCGAAGTTCGCGAAGTCCCTTTGCGTTGACGGGCGCTTGGGGCAGTGTCGGTGTCGGTGTCGTCGCGGATGATATCTGGGGCGGACTGAGAAGGAGTGTGTTGGCGTCCGGGTGATCCATGTCGGATGCATTGCTCGGTCGACGAGCGCCCGCACTGCCGAAAAGGATGCTCGTTCGCTTGCTCGTCCTCGGTTTTGCGGTATCATCCACGCTGCCGAATCCCAACGCGTCCAACGAGGGTGCATCCGCCGGGGAGAGCATCATGCTCGCCCGCTTATCCTGCTTCTGCAACGTGCCAAACGCCTTTCGCGCATCATCGACCTTGGCCCTAAGATGCTCGACCAGTTCCTCGGCCGCTTCCCGCTTCCTCCTTTCCTCTGCTAGTTCCGCGTCGACGGCTTCCTTGGCGGCGGAGATGAACTTTGAAGAGGTTGAAAGTTCGGCGAGTTCGCGTTGTACTTGGGCGAACGAGGCGGATAGATTGGCATGTTGGGTTTCGAGGCGGACGTTTTCCTGTTCGGTCGCGGCGAGCTGGGCGTCGAGAAGGGCGATACGTTCACGCAGGGATTCGACGTCGTCTGTTGGGGTGCCATCCTGGGACTGGGAGACCTCGTGGGGGACCTCGGCGACGGGTGAATGAGACATGTCGGGGTCGAGTGGCAGAGAAGTGGTTCCCGACTGGTTCCCGACTCGACTGCTATCCCTCTGCTGATTATCCTTTTGTCTTGTCTTGCGATCATTTGCGGTCGCGTGGAAATGAAACACGGCCGCCGAACAGATTGGCCGTCGAGGTTTCCCTGATCAGTTTGGAACAGCTTCAACTTCGATATGGAACCAGCTATCCATCTCCTTGGCCCGCCATCGCCATCGCCATGTCCGTCCCATTCACCCCGCGCATGCGATTCCTCTTCCCGACGAGAACCCCGAGCTGGTTCGCGGGGCACATGGCGCGTTCCCTCAACGAATTGCCCAACCTACTCAAGGACATTGACCTCGTGATCGAGGCCAGGGACGCACGGCTACCGCTGACGAGCGTCAATTCCGCGTTCGACGATGTCTTGCGTACCTCGTGGGGCCTGCAGACGCGCGCGGGCGCGGGCAGGGTGGATGTCAAGGGGAAACAGAGGGAGAAGCTGGTCGTGTATACGAAGCGCGATCTTGCGGAATCTCGGTTCGAGCAGGTACGTCTGGGAATCTAGCATTTCGCGTGATGCTCTCCGCTGAACGAAATCCGGACCCGTTATCAAGCCGCTGAAACAGGCATTTGCCGCGCATGCCGGTCAAAAAGTCGTCTTTGCCGACACGCGTTCAGATAGAGACGTTCGCGCGATTCTCAAGCACGCCGTGGGTAGGCGGTTCCCTTGCAGGACACGTCGACGGTGGCGTGTACTCATGTGCCCCTTTTTCTTTTCTCAGATCACGCCAAGCAACGCTACGACGCCGTGTACGACTTGAAGATCCTGGTTGTCGGGATGCCAAACGTGGGCAAGTCCTCCTTGTTGAACGCCCTCCGGAGAGTCGGCGTGCGGAAAGGTATGTCCGAGGAAAGCTTGGAACACCCTGGATCCTCCTCTCACTCGACGTCGCGCACAGGAAAAGCATTCCGAATCGGCGCCGAACCGGGAATCACGCGCCGCCTGACGGGCACGGTGAAAATCAACGAACAGCCGCCCGTGTACGTGTACGATACGCCGGGCGTCATGATGTCCTACCTCGGCAAGGGCGAGCGTGGGGCGGAAAAGGGGCTCAAGTTGGCGTTGACGGGTGAGTTTGGGGGATCTCGAGCAAGTCGGACGGATGGCTGAAGCGATGTGTAGCGGGGATCAAGGCGAGTTTGTTCGAGCCGGATATACTGGCCGACTACCTGTTATATCGGCTCAATCTGCGCAGTATGGACCCGACATATCGTACGTCCAAAAGTGGGACTCGCTTCGCCGATCATGACGCCCCTCTTTGTGTCGCACAGCATCCTACCTTGAATGTCTCCCCCTTCCGTCGGACTTTACCAAGCCGACAAACGACCTCGACCAACTGCTATTCGCCCTCTCCACACGGATCGGAGCGGTGCGCCCCGGCGGGGAACTAGACCTCGAGGCCGCGCAGAGGTTCTTCTTGCGGTCGTTCCAGGAGGGCAAGTTTGGGCGATGGACGTTGGATGATTTGCTCGGGGACGAGGTGTTTGAGGATGAGGTGCCGGCCGAGCGCGCTTCGGAAGACGGTCGACCTGTACCCCCCGAGGCACCGAGCTCGCCTCGCCCGGCGATACCCTCCGGCGACGCGCTCGTTGCCGCCCGCGTCTCCGACCGCGTCAAATCATTCCTCGACGACCAGGCGCGGCAACAAGCCCGTCGCGCCGAGGGGATCGCCGAGAGCGCGACTCAGGAGAAGAAGCAGGAGCTCGCGCGGGCCAAGGCGGAGCGACAGGCACGGTGGGATGCGAAAGTCGTGCGGAGAAGGGAGGCGCCACCGCCTTTGGGCGGCGCATTGACGTCGAGGTCTGGGTCGAGGTCGAGTGCCCAGGCTCGGCGGCGCTGAAGGAGGTTACCGACTCGAGGCGGGCATTCGGAGCTTCCATATAGATAGACAGATTATATCATCGCGCATGTCCGCTCACAAGGATCACACCTTGCGTTCCGGCGTCTCTGGCGGCGGCGCATTACTCGCCCAGCCCTTCTCCTTGCGTAATCTCTCCCGCTCCGCTTTCTGATCCCACGCGTCCATCCCCAGATGTTTCCGCTGCTCCAGGGCGCGCTCGTAGTGCTGTGCTTTCTGGATCGCGGCGTGCGTCTTGGCCGAGCTGATGGAGGAGTAGATGTACGAGCCGAGGACGAAGACCATGGTGAATGCCGCTGTGGGGAGGGGAGGGTAAGGGAGCTGGCTTTGGCTGAAAGGGTCGAGCTTACCGGCGGGCATGGTGAGATCCTTTACGCCGAGTGGTGGCATTGTGGAGGTGGAGGTGGAGGTGTAGGTGATGTGGCAGGATATAGGGTGCCCTAACCCCTGACTGGGCTGACCGACGATCATCTTCCCTTCCCTTGCTCCTTTCCGTTTCAGGTTCGATCGGACGCGTCACGCGGAAATAAAAAGTTGTAGCTGACTCAAGAGCGGCTCATTATCCTTTCTCCTTGCCATTTCCCCTCGACTTTGCGACAGGCAAGGGCCGGCCTAGCGTACCGTGACGGTAACGGTATCGGTAACGTTTCTACCTCTCATGGACCTGCCCACGTCTCCGCCACTAGAGGGCCACGAGCCGGGTGAGGCTCTGCCAGAATTACCAACGGCGAACACTTTGACAGGTCAAGAATGGTACGACATTGAATTTACTCATCACCGCAACTACCTCGACCGCTGGTCCAATGGGGCGGTTATAGAAGGCTCGTACACGCGAGCTCCCTTTGGGTATCTCCTGAGCGGACAGCAATTCATCTCGGACACGACATCCACCACGTGGACCGACGCCGAAAAACTCGCCTTCTTCGGCTCCCTCGCCCGGCGCTCACGATGGCAGCCCGAACTGATCGCTCAAGATATCGGCACGGGGAAAACGCAGGCGCACGTCGTGCAGTACATCCACGCGTTGGAGCGGGAACGGAGGATTCTCAAGGTGTTTCAGCGGCCGAGGAAGACGCGTTTACGGAAACAAGGCTGGATGAATGGGTTGGCGCCCGCGGCGAGGGAGATGACGACGGACCGGATCGAGTGGGAGGAGCGAATGGCTGAGGCACTCGAGGCGCAGGACGAGCGGTCCGAGGACCAAGTCGCGCGCGAAACAGCACGAGAGAACCAAGTCCGCGCGCTCGGGCGAATCGTCAATGCACATCGAAAGGAAGCCAACGAGATGGAAAAGGCGCTCGGCAACGATCTCGACGGGATCCGACCCAAGCGGCTGGACGTGCTCGAGCGCGCCAAGACGAGTCTGGACGCCGCGGTGGAAACGGCGAAAGCGGATTACGCGGCGGTGGCACTGGAAGAGGTGTTACGTACGTGCGATGGGAACGCGTTGAAGGTGTTGGATGTCGTTGTCAAGAACGTGAGTACGTCCTTGCGAGTTGCTGAGAAGATACCTCATTGCCTCGTACAGGCTGTGGAAAGCGCGACCGCTAACGCTCGGCAAAGTCGGACGAGCGGGCAGGAAAGTACCGCAAATACACAACCGGAAAGTCCAGGATCGACGCCGAATCCTATCGCAGGCGGGATCCTGCCCCCACCTCCTCCCATCGAACCTTCCAATCCTCGACAGAATGCCGTCACCTCCGAAGTCGAACGACGGGACAATGAGCGATACGCGTATCTTGCTCGATTCCCAGTTCGAAAGTTGAGCGCGACGCATAGAGCCGAGAAGCAAATGTTGGCCAAAAGGATCAGGATGAGGGAGAAGCGGAGGGAGAGTCGCGCGGCGGCGGCGGCGTTGGCGGCGGCGTTGGCTTCGGGGGAGCAGGGGGTCAATGCTGGCGGTGCGGAGAGTGGTTCAGCCACGCCACCTGTTTCTACCGACGACCGGGGTGACCACTCAAATCTGCCCAGTACCTCTGCCAACACTTCATTTGCCAACGCTTCGACTGCCAACGAGAACGGACAAGCCGCCTCCGCATCTTCGGGGGCCTCTAGCGACGTTCCTCTGCCCTCCTCCAAAACTGCTCCCGCTACACCCCTCGACTTGACGTCCCACCGAACCCACCGCAAAGACACGCTGGAGAAGCACGCACTCAGGGTCGAACAGGAGCAATACGAAAAGGCACGAGTCGACTATCTCCGCGGAATACCCCTCGAGGATCTCACCGAAGAGGAGAGACGGGAAAAGACAATGTTGACCGCGAGAATCCGCGCGAGGGAAAAGTACCGAGCCAAGGCGGCGGCAAGGGTGGGAATCAACGTCGCGGAGCAGTTTGGCGCCGAGGTCGTCGAGGTGCCTGCGGCGGACGTTCGGTTACTTGTCCTGCACGAGAGGAAGCGCAGACGAGAAAAGAAGGAGGACAATGCAAGTACTGCCGACAGCGAGTCGGGCGGTAAGGTGCGCAAGCGGGAACGCCACTCGACGAGACTCGAGCGGTACAAGGCCGAGCAAGAAGAGTACGACCGCTTGCTGGCATTGTGGCGATCTCGACGACCGCTGTCGGCCGAGGAGAAGGAGAGAAAGAAGAAGCTTCGGATCCGTCTCAAGTCGAGAGAACATGCTCGCACTGCGAGAGCGGCCAAAGCTGAGGCCGGGCTGAAGCATTCCGATACTGTCGATCCGACGTTTATCGGTCAGCCCAACGGAACGAAGGAGCGTGCGGAAAAGAAGTCGGGTCCGGCAGGGGCGGAAGCAACAGCGTGCCAGTCTGGTGCGCACGAGGCAAGGCCAGCCGGGGAGGGGTTCACTCCAGTACCTACTCAGCTACCACCGAGACCAAGCAAACCGTCGGGACATCTAAGCCAACAAGTCAGGGAAGAATACGAGGCACAAAAGCTTCGGCGGTATAGGGATGAACGACACGAGTACCGCCGACTGCGAGCACTGTCCCAAGCGAAGACTGAGATGGCGCCAGAAGACTTTCTCAAGTTTCGCAAGCTGGGTCGACGTATCGCGTGCCGTAACTGGAAACGTAGGCAAGCTGATGCCAAGCTGTCGACTCGGTCCCAACGAGACCCAGACGAAACCGGCCAGGCGGTCAATAACACAGTGAACGGATCCCAGCGAGTTCCAGGAGGATCTCAGGGGCGCCAGGAAACCCCTCTCCAACAAGTCGATGATTCGCGCAGCCCGACGTCGCAGCTATCAGGCGTGTCCAATACTCAACCTCCCGGTCTATCTCGTCAAGCCAAGCCGGAGAAGATCTCACATGGACAACCTATAACATCTACGAATGCGCTTGCATCAGCCTCTTCGGCCAAATATAGTCGGCTCCGCAATCAGCACGACAAGGACGGTATCGGCAAGACTCGTTTCCTGCAAGAAATCAGAAGCCATCACGACGGCGCCGTTGCTAATCTTTCGGCTTGGTTGGACATCTGTGACGAAGACTTTGAGAGGGAAATGCAGTCATTCCTGTCAACCGAGGTCAAATCCGTTCCGGAAACTTTGCCTCAATTCCGATATACGCCGCAGCTGTTCGCTTTTGTCAAGTCACGTCGGATGGAGATGCTCGACTTGTCAGGGATCGCGAAACTTGTCAAGTACGTCAGATTCCAACTTACGGATCATCTGTATTGATGAATGTATCTGTCTTAGGCACTCGAAAGGCGAGGACGGAAATCGTACAGTGGACCTCACACAGCTACTCGGCGCTTTCGAAACGATCTCAGACCTAATCCGAAACACACTAAGGCTATGCATCGAATTCGACAACGAGCCTGGGCAAGAACAACCGGTATCGACTGCAATCGATCACGATTCGATCGTCATCGGTCTGTCTCTGCTTGGCCAACAAATCTCGTCATTACAGCAAAAGCAAGGAGAGAAAGAGCCAGGACAAATGGTCGAGCAGTACCTACCGCGGATACCAGATGCGGAATGGGTCGACATGGTCGATCCTGCAGATGGCCTTTTCGAAGAGGACCCCGTGGCAGAAGGCGACGCTGATGCCGAGGCCGAGGATACCAGACTGCTCGAGGTTGAACAGCAGCAAGTCGTTCTGGACAGAGTCGAAGACCAGGAATACGAAAGCCGAATCGCTGCAGCCATTCTGCGTCCCGACGCGGTTGTCCTCGGAGACGCGGCATTACCGATGCTCGAAAACGACGCCTTTGACTGGATGATGTACGAGCAGGGCAAAGATGGCCAGTGGCGAAAGTTGCAATGCAAAATCCGTGAAGAAGGTCTGCCGAATACTTGGACAGGAGGATGTCCGGAAACACCGGAACAAGCTTCAACCACAGCGCAAGGATCACAGAGAGCCGAGCAGATAACCGCCTTGCGAGATAGTGAGTGTTTGAGCCCGGAGTCGTGATATGTCCTTTTGATGATCCTTGTTCGCAAACAGTTCTGCGGAACACGATATATCAGCACGACAGGGTACGGTGGCAGCGTATCAAGCGCATCCGGGATCCTATGTATCATCGGGGCAGTGTGAAGCAGTTCGTCAGCAGCCACAAATCGGCGGCATACATCGTCTCATCTGATGATGACGGATCAGAGACTGAAATCGAGGAAGAAGATGAGTTGATAGATTCTGACTGAGGCAAGCTGGGGTCGGCAAGACAAGCCACCAGCTGCTGATCAAGTAGAATTTACAACAGTAAAAGTTCGATTTGTGTGACTCGCTAAACGACACGACGGATATTTAAACTCGAACGAAGACCACGGGACCAAATTCTTTGCGGTCATGTAGATGTAGGAAGTCAAACCCGATGGTCGTGAGCACGTCTGGATATAGAAATACAGTATATCGATTGGCTTATCTGCGATCTTCGGTGAGGACAAGCACCTCTGTTTTCACCATGGATGGTCTTCGGGAAATCCGCATAGCTGGCCAATGACGCTAACGTGTGCGTCATCTCCGTTCCCCCCTCGTTGGCGTGTTCTCGCGGGGCGACTGCATTTATCGACTTGCACTCGACTTCACAGCGTTGTTATCTTGTATACGCACGTGCCCCGCTAACGCCGAAAGACTTCCAGAGGTTAATTGACCAGGCGAGTCCTCCGACAATTCATAACCATGACTTTACGACAATAATTTGCCTACAAGTCTGGCAGTTCGACCACGCTTCCTTTCTGCGAGATTGATCACCTTACGCCTTTACAAATCTCCTGCATTCAACCAGTCCATGTACGCTTTCGAATCATATTTCCTACCCAGGAACTCGTAGAGGAATTCTTCCGGATCTTGTGAGCTGCCCTTCTCCAAGATGGTTTTCCGGTACTGTGCGGCTGTGTCCTTGTCCATCAAGCTTCCAGCGTCTCTGAATCTGCTAAAGACATCGTGGCAGATGACTTCAGAAAACAGGTAACAATACAACCGGGAACCATAATCCTCGGCTGCTATGTGCCCGAGACTGAGATGAGGGGACAGTCCCGGCAAGAGCGAGAAGTTGTTGTACCGTTCATAGACATCGGCGACGAGATTCGTAGTCGGAACAGAAGCGTCAGGCTCTCTCAAGTGGAACTCAAGCTAAAGGGTGATCAGTCCCACTTTCCAACCGCAGCGTATGGGTAGGGAACTCACGCAGTATTTCGACATCGCCAGCAGGTTTCGTTTGGTCATACCTCTGCCGATTTCGGATGCCTTGACCAATTGGCGCAGAAGTGACTTCGGGATTCGTTCGCCGCGATCATTGATAGCGAAATCAAGGAGGCTCTCATCCGTCAACCAGAGTTCAAGCATTTGACTAGGAGCCTCCACAAAGTCCATCGGAGCAGTACCGATTCCGGCGAATTTGTGGTACCGCTGCTTGGCAGTCAAGGCGTGAACACAGTGACCTAATTCGTGCAGTATAGTTTGCACTTCGCGGTACGACAGACACGCTCCCGGTTGCTCTGGCATGTTGGCGTAAAGGATGACCTCAGCCAGTTGTTCCCCGACAATAGGCGCTCGAGCGGTGTGGGCGGAAGCACCGTCGTTCTTCCCATTTCGAGGGTAAATGTCGAAGAAGATCCGCCCAATGAGTCTTTTCTCGCCTCCAGCCATGTCGTAAACCGCGGAGGCGGTGACTGTTGGGTGCCAGGTGTCGACATCTTCGATCGGTTCAAATCGAAGCTCGAACAAGCGCTGTGCGAGTTGTTGGAGAGCCGGAAATACTCTTGAGACTGGGAAGTACTGACGTGCCACCTTCGGATCGAATCCTGACAAAAGGTGACTCTTCAATAAGGCCGTTCCGTAGCGCATGTCCCAAGGTTGTGCCTCTATTCCTTCCTTCTGCTTCAACAAGTCGATGATTGCAGACTTCTCCTTCTCGGCCCGGGGCTTGACTGCGTCATAGACTTCATCAAGGAATCTGGCAGCCTCGGCTGGGGTTTTGACCATAATATTTTGAAGATCCAGTTCGGCTGAATTGGTATAACCTAGGATGACCGCTTTTTGATGTCGGAGACACAGGAGTCGCTTCAGCACGTCCTCATTGGCCGGAGCAGCTTCGTTACAGACGAAGCGAAACACCTTTTCTCTTGTGGCTTGGACCTGACAGTATTCCTGGATCGGAGAGGTGTCAGCGTACTTGGTGGTGATGATTACCTTCTGGCTAGACGAATCTATAAGTCGGTTCTTGAGGTAGTCCTCGGGAAGGCCGACAAGCTCCTCCACGCCGAGCTCCAGGCGGGTTGGATCATTGCGGATGTTGTCTTCAAATTGCTCTGCGCATTCGGCGATTTCGCGACTCAAGCGCTTCACTTCTGCCTTGCTTTCCGTATCAAGATGGGCTCCACCCAGGCGGAAATCTTCTTTCCACGTCTTCAAGAACCTCTTGGAATCGGCGTCGACGATCGATACCTCTGCCTCCAGCTTTGACAGATTGCTGGCAATCCCCGCAGAGCTGAACACCTCTGAGCAGAGGTCGACAAATGCCTTGTTGGCTTCTTTGGCTTCCTCTCGCATTTGAGGGTCGGGATGCATATCGCGCCAGATTTCAGCCTCGTTTTCATGAGGATGAAGCTTGTTCAGTTCGTCCAAGTAAGATCCCAATTCGCTGTTTGTTCGAGGTCGCTCCAGATCTGTCAAACGCGTTCGTGTTTCCTGTAAGAGTTGCTTCCAGAACTGTCGATACTGCTGCACATTCGGCGCAGAAGCGAATCGAAATGCGGAGTCGGGAGTGGCTGACATGGCCGAATGGCGATTGTGCCGAGGATGGAAAGGTTGTTATTGAAAATTGCAGATTATACCTGGACCGTTGGGACTGATTGTGGCCGGGCTCTCACCTTTATATATAAGAAACAGAGTCTTGGCTAGCACTCGCTGACGTGGAGAATTATGGAAACACACTCTGAAAGGGGAGTAAAGGAAGAGCGGACAAAGGACGACGTCGAAAGGAGACCTATCGGTGACGTTACAGATAGAGGTCCGGTGCCTTTCCTCTTGAAGCTGCTCTTGTTCTTTGTGTCCGATGGGACTTGAGAACCACCCAGAGGACCTCGGAATAGCCCACCTGGCAGAATGCCTGATGCGGAATGAATTGATCGAGAGCAGGACGGCGCCAGGACCGCCGAGGTCGAGCCAGTTCAGACGTATCGCATAGCATAACAGGCTAATGCGCTACAACTCGACCACCAAAGGGTTTACTCGTTATCAGACGCGACTTCCGCGTTCCCTCCCAGATTCCGAAGTCTCCTCTTCTCGCCCCCCTTTGCCATCCATTTCCGATTGATCTCTTCGACGCTCTCTGACCGGGTCCGGTCCATGAGCTTGATATACTTTTTGCACGTCATGACGTCCCCGGCGCCTACGGTATGTGCCTGCGGCGGCTTGGTGGAGACGGCAAGTCCCTCGGGATGGTTGATACGAAGGGCTTCATCGAAAAAGGCTTGTATGTGTCGCGTCTGTATCTTGGCTTCCTCCAACTGGTTCTTGAGGATCTGCAGCAATGTTCCGGAACCCTCGGTGACGGCTAGGCGTTCGGCCTCGGTCAACGGCTCGTTCGCTGTTGGTCCTCGACGCGCGGCGACGGGTCCATCGTAGCCGCTATATCGCCAATCCACGTCCGCTTCTTTATAGTTGCACCGGTACAGCTGCAATGGAAGACCAGAGGCCATGGCGTACAGCGGTTTGCGCATCATGAGCTCCGTCACGTCGTCTTCTTCCATTCGCAGGGGATCCAACGGGATGCGTTCCATGGCGTCTTGATTCCGTGGGGAAGGGTAAAGCGGCGGCTCGTACCCCGTGTACAGGAGCTTGGACACGATCGACGGCTCCTCCAACTCGTGTCCGACGAGGAAAAGGATGGCCATGATGTGCCGCACTTGATGCCACAGGAACGCCGAGCCGACGAGCTCAAAGACGTAATCCTCCTTGTCGTCCGCGGCATCGGCAAAATCGACTGTTTCCGAGAGCGAACCCGGTCCGGCTTCCCCTACACGATCGCGACGGATGACGGCGCTGAGCACTTTCCGACAGTGATTCTCGATCTGTTTACTCCCGTCGACCTTGCAAAAGTTGCGGAAATCATGTTCGCCTAACAACCGATCGGCGGCCTGTTGCATCTTGTCGAGATTCAACGATCGCTCGCCCGGGATAGGCGTCTTGTTGAAGAAATAGCGGTAATGCCGAGTCTGGCACGAGAAGCGCGCGTCGAATCCCGCGTGCGACGGCAAGGGTGACCATCCGATCACGCGGATCTCGGCGGGCAAGACCCGGTTCAGGATCTGTGCGTACGCGAGCTCGTACGGCTGGGATTCCGAGGCCGGGACGGGTCGGAGGCGTCGGCCGCGTTTCTTGGGTGACTTGCTTGGGTCGGCTACGGCGGGGGSGGGGGCGGGGGCGGCGGAGGCGGCGGCGAGTTCCGAGGTGGTCACGTTCTCGACTGAAGCGGCTGCTGCTGTAGCCGCCGCCTTCGTCCCTTCCTCCTCGCCGACCGGCTTGGCTGGCTTGCTCTCCCGCGGAGGCCGCCAATCATCACCCAAGGCGGCCCCTCCGTCCCCCGGTTTCCGCTTACTCCGCACCCAAAGCGTCACGACCTGCCCGGCACTACTGACGCCCCTGTCCGTTCGCCCACACCTGGCGAACCCACACGCCTCGAGGCCGGCATCTTTCTGAATCAGGTACGTCTGTTCGAGCGCTTTCAACAGCTCGCCTTCGACCGTCGGCAGCGGCGTCGGCATGTTTTGAAGCGCGAGGCCCGAGTAGTGCCAGCCTTGGTACGTAAAGAGGAGGGCGATCTTTCGCGTCGCATTCTGGTGAAAGTTGACGGCGCGCAGGTCTTGCTTGACGAGGGGCGTCGGGCTGATGGATTGTTCTAGGATTGGTGTTTGCTTGGCCTCGAGATTGAGTATACGGTCGATGAGTTGCTCTTTGGATAGAGCGTGGAGTGAGTGGGCCATGGCGGGAAGGGAGGGTCTCTTGTGTGATCGGAATCGGAATGCTGCCATCCGGTTAGGGTGGAGGCAGGAAGGGGAGGGGAGGGGAGGGTTAGGGGCTGCTTCCCTCCCTTGAACCTGAAACAGCAACCCCCTGTCACGTGACGTTGTTTACAATTGGAAAGTGGATTATGGCCGACTACCGACTCGCACGGATTTGAGCGACCACATGCGGACGGGAGAGAGCTAGAGCTAGTGGCACAGATATACCCTCTCATCACCCTCAGTCACCCTCAGTCACCCTCAGTCACCCTCAATCACCCACACCATCATGGCCGCCGTCACCATCTCATACAAAGACCTCGTCAGCGCTCCGGACAGCCTGCAGCAGCAGATCGAGCGCGCGTTCGGGAATGCACAAGATGCCCTCGGCGTGATCATCATCAACGGTCAGTTCCCCCTTCCGTCGGCCGCTGCCCGTGCGACTCACTCGCCCCTGTAACGGGTTTCATAATAGATCTGCCGGAACAGTTCCCCAGGCTGCGGGAGGATCTGCTCAAGCTCGCCGACAAGTTTGCGTCCCTGCCGGAGGAGACGAGGGAAAAGTATTCCCGGAAAGAGGTCCAGTACATGTGCGTCCCGGCAGCGCATCACGGCGGCGGCGGCGGCGGCGTGAGACTCGACTGATCTTTTGGGTTCCCGATAGGTTCGGCTGGTCGCATGGCAAGGAGATCATGAACGGCGTACGTCGCGAGACCGTGGAGAATGCCTCCGGGGCCTAGAAATGACTGGATTCCCCGCTTCGCTTTCTCCCTCAGAAACCCGACATTTACAAGGGATCGTACTATGCGAACCCGCTCGTCGACCATCCCGACGTCAGCGAAGAGCTGCGACAGAAGAACTGGATGTAAGCGTACACCTTGAGCTCGCTGGCGGGGCGTCTGCTCATAGCGCAAGTCTCTCAGGTACTATGGTGACAACGTCTGGCCTGAAAAGTCGGAACCGGGAATGGAAAACTTTGAACAAGCGTTCAAGAAGTACGTCCCCCCCGTTCGCTCCATTCTCTTCTCTAGTTCAGCCCCGTACGGAATCGCTCACCCGTTCCTTTCCCCCATTTTCGCCAGCCTCGGAACGTTTATCCACTCGGTCGGTCTCCTCCTCGCCAAGGCGTGCGAGAACTTTGTCTCCGAACACGTGCACACGGCCGTCACCTCGTCCCACTCGGCGTCCTCGGCGACCAGCATCTCGGACCTGATCGCCACCTCGCAGTGTAACAAGGCCCGACTGTTGCACTACTTTCCTCCCGCTGTCGCCTCGACCGGCGCGGAAGAGGACGTCGCCGGTGGTAACGCGGACGGGGTACAGGACGACGCCTGTGGTATTCACTTGGACCATAGTCTCCTCACCGGTCTCTGTACGTCCCCTCTCCTCCCCTCCCGCCTTTTGGCGCATGTCGGACCCATGCGCGTGCGTGCTGACACATTTCTTGCGCATCGAAAAGGCTCCGCAATGTACCTCGACCACTCGGCCGGCTCGGAGCCCCGGATCGTTCCCGCGCCCGATCCCAAGGCCGGGCTCTGGATCTGCCCACGACGAAAGGGCTCCGAACCGATCAAGGTCTCCATCCCGGCCGACTGCCTCGGTACGTCCTTTCCCCGCCTCGCTCGGTCTCTGTCGATATAGGAGAAAACGGATAAACTGACACCCGGCGGCCCGGGGTGGATAGGCTTCCAGACGGGTGAAGCACTGCAGTTGTTGACGGCTGGCAAGCTCGCCGCTACGCCGCATTTTGTACGTGCGGGACAGGACGCCTCGTCCGTCTCGCGGGAGACGTTTGCATTCTTCCTGCAGTAAGTTGTGCATAGCCGGGGGGAATCCTTGCCGAGAGACGAACGCTCAACAATATGTCCTCGATCCGCAGGCCGGATGTCGACCGGGTCGTCGGAGCTGATGGTGAGACTTTTGGTCAGTTCAGCGAACGGATCATGCGCGAGCACTATGGGGATGGCGCTGGTATGTAGGCAAGGGACCGGATCGTCAGCTTCAAACCGAACAAAGCGTATGCGGACGATACCAGAGGGCGTTCCCTCCTGGCACACGATACCATACCTATTGCACCATGTAACGACCACATCTAGGTTCTACCTCATGAATTACAACTACTCCACAACTCCTCCCCGACCTTGCGTTCGTTCGGAAGCAAGAGGGTTTCCGTCATTTGCCATCGCGGTATGCGCCGCAATGCTTGCAGATAGAGCTTGATCTCGTCCTTGTCTCCCGCTGTAGCCGCTGAGCGTTGCTGATGACGTGCCAAGGTGTCGTATACCAGGGCGAGGTGGTCCGGTTCGAGGATGCCACTCAGCATCGTCGTCAGTCTTTGCGGGTTGACCGACTGGAAACGCGAATACGATATCAGCACGTGATGCAAAGACGTACATCCGTCGGCATTGCTTGGAATCAGTGACCCACCTGGAGCAATCGCCAGCGCTGTTCATCCTGTTCCGACAAGTCTTGCAGGCGGTCTACCAACTCCAATCCGGTCTGTGGCTGCTGGACTTTTGAATCGATCTTGCCGTTCAACGTTGACGATGTATCTGGCTTTGACTCGACTTGCACGGGCCGCGCAAAGCTAGCATTCGCGGATGTGCTCGCTTTACTCGAGGCGAATGCTGTCGATGAACTGGACTCTGCAATTTCCGGTGAGACAGGCGTTGAGAGCGCATTGGAAGCGGACTTGACGACGGCGCGCGCGGAACCATCACCGCTTGTCGATGCGGAAGGTGGGGTCGTAGTGAATCGCGGAACGACCCTGATTGGTACTTTTACGGCTTGCGACCTGTTGCGTGCCGGGATCTCGGCGGGTTTCGAGCTGGCTCGTTTGGACGTCAATTCGGCAAAGGTGCTGATGTCCCGAGGTGCCTTCTTTGACATCGGTGCGCTCGAGAGCGACTGGGATGGTGCAGACGCATGAGCGATGATTGTCACGGAGTCGGGAATACCACGTATCTTGATGGTCTTGTTCAATTCAGCCAATTCCTCCTTTGCGGCGGCGTTTGTCGGTTCTATGTTCAACAAGGCTTCTAGGTCTGCGCACGCACGGTCCGATCAGTCGCCTGGGATTCCGGGGCCAAGGAAACCAAGGTGCACGTCCACTTACCACCTCGAGCGTCCTCATACAGCTTGCGCTCTTTCCTAGCCAATGCACGCCTGAAGAGAGCCTTGACGTTGCGGTTCTGTCCCGTCAGACTGAGCACTTTGGTGCAGTCGCGCTCGCAGTCCTGCCATCTGTTTGCGATATTGATGTCAGATATTTAAAGCATCGGAGAGTTGCCTCTATAACAGCCGCCCTTCTCCCGGGGACTCACTTTTCGATCTTGAGATACGCTTGGGCTCTGTTGAGGAGAGGAGCCGGATCCTGCGGTGCCAGTACCGAAGCCGTTGTATAGTGACCTTCGAATGTAAAGGATCCTGAATACTTTGCGGCGTACTGAGAAGACCGGTTGAGACGAACCTATGGCGTCTACCCATTTCCCCTTCTTGTAAGCAGCATTTCCCTATGAGCGGAGGAAAGGAGTCGGTCATATACATTCTCGATTGTGAAGGATGGCTGAGCTTACCGCCTCTCTCGCCTCTGCCGCTTTCTTTGCGTTTGGGTTTACCGACATGGTCTTTGTTCGTCGTTTCGTCGGGATATGTGTGACTCAACAGGGACGACGGTAGCACCTATGACAGGCAAACACGACTGCAAACTGACCATAATCTGTTTCATTCCAATTCCAGAAAGAGCGATCGACGCGTACAAGCGATCAAGCACAATTCAAGACCTACAACTCATCTCGCACTCATCTCTCCCTCGTTCCAGTTGGCAGTTCTGCACTTTCATCGCAATGGCCGCACCTCCTGGACCACCAGCTGGCTTCCCCATCGGTGCACCTGGAATGGCGATCCTGCCTCCACTGGCCCCCAATTGGTCGGAACACCGAGGTAAGAGGTTGTTTGTCTTCCGCTGATACCCGATGTTGACTCTGTAAACCAGCACCCAACGGTACCCCATACTACTATAACAACGTCACCAAGCAGTCGACGTATACAAGACCTTCCGTTCTGCCTCCGGGCGTTGTGCCGCCCTTTGCACCTGGAATCGGGATTCCGCCGGTAGCAGCACCCATAGCTCCAGTCGTCGCTGCCCCGAAAAAGAAGGAAAAGCCCAAGGAGAAGATCCCGATCCCGAACACCTCCTGGACAAAAGTCATCACGACCGAGGGCAATGTCTTTTACACGGAAAAGACGAGCAAAAAATCGTCGTGGACGATCCCAGAGGAAATAAAGGAAGAGGTCGAGGCGTATGAAGCGGAACAACGTGCCCAGCGGATCCGCGAGGAGGAAGAGGCGAGGTTGAAGGCGGAAGAAGAGAAGGCGGCGGCTGAGAGGGAACGAGAGAGGATCGGAAGGGAGCTCGAGGAGGAGAGACGTCGCAAGCAGCAAGAGGAGGACAAGAGGAGACGCGCACTCGAGCAAGAGCGCGCTGAAAACGAAAAGAAGCGAAAGGCTGAGAGCGCGGAAGCGCCTGAAGAGGAGCCAGCGCGTCCAGCCAAGGTTGCCAAACTCGAGGGGGAGGACGGGGCGGAGGATGCTGCGATCGAGGAGGGTGACGACGAAGACGACGAGGGACAGGCAGGACCCGCGGACGCCGACGACGAAGAAGCCTGGCAGCGAGCCGTGGCGGCAGAGCTTGCCGTCGAGCATGCGCAACAGCAGGCCATCAAGAATGCCGAAAAGAAGGCCAAGAAGCAGGCAGAGGAGGAAGCCAGGGTGGCCGTGTTCAATGCGCCTGCCAAGGTCGAGTTCACGACGGAAGAGGGCATGGCGCTGTTCAAGGTGAGTCTCCTCATGTCAAGCCTTTGGGACGATGAGCCGTACTTATGACATCCCTTGGCAGGCGCTTCTATACGACAAGAACATCTCGCATCTCGCACCATGGGAGACATCACTTCCGCATTTCATCAACGATCCGCGATACGTCCTCCTCAAATCCATGAAGGACCGACAAGACGTCTTTGAGGAGTACTGTCGGGAAGTCGCGCGGGCCAAACGACTGGGAAAATCGTCTTCCAGTATGACAACGGAACAGCAGGAGAAACGGGACCCGGAAAAGGACTATCGAGATCTCTTGAAAGCCGAAGTGAAGAGTACCAGGATGCCATGGGACGACTTCAAGCGGGCGTGGAAGAAGGACAGGCGGTTCTTTGCGTTCGGCAGGGACGACCGTCAGCGAGAGAAGGCTTTCAGGGCGTACCAGAAAGAGCTGGGAGAGCGTACGTTGCAGCCGATGTGGTCGGATCAGCATGACTGATTGCGTCTTGTTGCAGGTAAACGGGCAGATGCCAAGAGAGCAGAGTCAGATTTTATGGATTTACTCAAGGAGCAGGGCAATGTCACAACCGATTCCAAATGGGCAGAGGTGAGACGGCGCGAGACAACTTGGTCTATCAAGCTAATGTCCTTTCGGCAGGTGAAACGTCCACTCGTACGCGATCCCAGATACGACGCAGTCGGGTCATCTTCCCTTAGGGAGGAGCTGTTCAACCGGTATCAATCAAAGTTGGGCGCCTCTGCCACTCTGACCCCCGAGGATGAAGCCGAAAGGAAAGCAAAGGAAAAGAAGGCTCGAGCCGAGGCCAGCCTGCGCGAACGGGAACAGCAAGTCAAGCAAAAGCAGCAGCAGATGGAGCGCGATCTCCATCGCTCGAAGCAGGGCGCGAACAGGGAGGAAGCCGAGCGAGAGTTTGGCAGTCTCTTGGTGCAAGCTATTCGCGAACACAATGTCTCGTGGACGGACGCCTTGCCTCTCCTGGAAAAGGATCCGCGATTCGAACATCCGGGTCTTTCGCCGGCGGACAAACAGCGCCTATTCCACTCACACCTGGAGAGCATCGCTCGAAAACGCCTGGATGCGCTGCACAAGCTCTTTGCGTCGCATGCGCCGAAACTCGACACGCCGTTTGAAGATGTCTTTCCGGAGATCGTCAACGACTTTGCCGTCACACGTCTCAACCTTACACCAGAGAAACTCGAACAGCGGTTCGAACAGTGGCAACAGGTCCGTTTCCAAGCCGCCAGGAAAGACTTTGAAGCCCTGTTGCGGGAGAACAGCTTTGTCGACTTTTGGGGCAGGATGCGCAACAAGCATGTGGACGAAAAAGCTTACATTCCCGAGAATGAGGACGAGGATGACGAGTACGGCGCGGAGGGTGGCGGCAAGGCCAATCTCGCCAACATGGCCAAGAGTGTGGATCTGAAGGAGATGCATGCCGTTTTGAGAGTGAGTTCCTTGTCACTTTGGCCCGTTGCGTTCTGACAGCGCTCTTTTAGAACGATAAACGCTACCGACAATTCGACTATCTACCTGCAGAACGAGAGCAGTGGATGAGGGTGAGTCGTGCCGTCGTCCAGTCGTCACAAGCTGATTCCAACACCCATCAGGATTACCTGTCTACCTTGAGCGAGGCTTCGGGTACTATCCACGTACCGGCCTAATAGGATTCTGCAATACATTTCGCCTCGATGCGCAAGTAGTGACTATAGGCCCCACCGTTATATGATAATGAATGCAGGCCCAGGTGTACAGGGATGGTTTGCCGAGGAATATATGGGACTGCCCTTGTCGACGGTAACCAATATGCCTACGGCCAGTTTGATAAGCTCAGATCGGGTGACTGGAGGAGACCTTCAATAATCGGAGCGGGAGGAGCTGGAGAACGAGCCACACCGCTGCCCGACGACAGCCATGAACTTGCCTTGCAATTGGAATGTCGGTTGCTGTCACGGCTGTCTCCTTGAAGCTGTGATCGGTGAGGCCAGCCACGCTATGATGATCCCAGATAACTTTGGGTCACACCGTAAACTTTCAAGACCCCTTGTACCTCTGTCAGTTCTAGCATATGAGAACCCGCAACACATCTGGTGTGAGCCTCTTAGGGGCCGATCTGATGACAAGATTGGCTCTCATAACGCGATGATAGCAATCTGGAATACCCTTGATTCATCTGTGGATGCTCAACCCGTCGCGCGATTGCATTCGCTCCCAGAGAAACCTGCGGTTGCCATGATCGCGACGACTCTCAAGACAGATGTGTCCGCCTCTCGACAAGTGATAGTGTTTCAAGCTATGCCTGTTCCAAGCTATGTTGGCTTAATCAGCCGCCGAAACGGACTGAACCCGTATTCGCAAGACCGGATCGTGCCCGCGATTAAAGGATTGGATACCTTTGCCTTCCGCAGCAAGTCAGTCGCGCTCATCCTTGTGTCTGGCGTTTCAGGATGAGACATCTGCTGCGATTTTAACAAGCGGTTTCCATCATCCTTCAAGCATCATCACTCCGTGGAACGACTGCGCATGAAGGTTCCGACAAGCGGACTGCCGGCTTGTTATCTCCCCTCGTTTCCGCAACCCTCCTTTCTCGCACCACGAAACATCCGCTAGAAGTGCATGGCAAAGGTGCCCAGACGTAAATCATGCATTTTGCCGTTGCGTGGTCGTTCCCTGTTTTCTACCGTCAGTGGAAAACTGCCTTGCGCACGCCCTCCGCTTGCGGACAAGGGGGCAGCGACGTCTTCGCGAGAGCCAGAATTTGTTCCTTCTTCCCTCAGCCTGCCCGTTAACGTTAGGAATTATATATGTCAGAGATCGCGAGCCTGACTTGCATCTCACCAGCTCGGAATGATCACACGGCTTCAGCACTTTCTCACCCATCTATCAATCGATCCCTGAGTGGAAGAAGGAAGCCAGCGCGGACACTCGACAGAGAATGCAGCAACAACCGATGCAGCAGGTACGTGTGTGGACCTGGTTGGTATCGGAATACATGCTCAGTCACCAAATCGTAAACCTTGCAGAACCCAATGGGGGACCCAAGCATGATGCAGAACGGCGCGCCGCCAGCGAACGCTCAATATTATGGCGGAGACGCCAAAGACCCGAATCTAGGCGCAGGGTGAGTGACGTCCAAACTCTCGAGAAGTTGGCCGTCTTCTGATTCTGGTGTTACAGATTCACTGCGATGCAACCTCAAGGCCAGTACCCTCCAGCCGGACAATATGTATATGACCAAGGTCAGCAGCCGATGGGATACGGCGGCAATCAACAAGCGACGACAACACAAGGTGAGCAAGATTTTTCCTAGTCTGAACTTTTGTCACACACTGATTTGCCCCTCACTTCTCCATCCCCTGTATCGTATTTTCGACCGCCAACCTCGCAGACAAGGATAAAGAGAGCACCAAGAGCGTTAGCTGGTGCAAGTGGATCTGTGCCGGTTGTTGTGCGTGGGGTTGTTACGAATGCTGCTGCGACTAGCTCCTTGCTTGCGAGTCGCGGCGCTTGGGCCGTCTTCTTGAGGCTAGGGTAAACGCAGCCCCGCCGAGGTGGCATGAAAGTTGTGAATGATTGCATGGCGCAAGAAGCAAGGGTATGTTGACCTGTATCGGATGACATACTTTCGCGTAGACAGACACCAGCCATATCTGCGTCATGAAGAATTTCGGCCATATCCCGCATTGATTCAGACATTTACTTTCTCCGAGGAGGATTGCCATAGCTCACGTCAGTGTTACCGACATCCAAGCTAAGGCGGAGGATACCCAGCGCAGAAATACCGTCTGCTGCAAACTCTTCCGTCATGCAATACATAGCTCGTGCAATCCGCCTACTGAAGTCCCCAATAGCAGGAATCGCCCCTCGCCCGACCATTACCATTCCAAGCTGACCTGCGGCTCCGCATTTGCGAAGTGAGGCACTGCTCCAGGGCGTGCGATAATTCCAACAATTGACAAGCGGATCAGCAGCTGGACGAGCCGGTGTCCTGGAGCTCACGGCAGAAAGAGAGATCCGATGGCCGGAACGTCGTCCGCGATTGTTGTTAGGCGAGCACAGCATTTGCCCAACCGCCGCGACGCAGGCTGCTGCGGAACGATTTGCGGAATGGCGCGCAGGCTTGGAATTTTGTTCTGAACGCATGGGATGGCTTTGCAATTTGGACGCTGTCTGGACGTTGTCAAAAGTCATGCGATGTCAGGTCACAGACTTGAAATGAGCAGCGGGGCAAGTTCAACAGGCTATTCAAGCATGTCCAGATGCACTGGAGATCTGTGAACCCGCGGACCGAATTTGTACCGGCTTCTACGATCTCAGATCCGTCGTTCGAGAATGCGCATGCTGATCGCTGCGTAAAGGTCAGAATTAGAGCAGGCCTGTCGTTACCTGTACGTGAAGGCAGCTGTGAAGGGCATTCCAGACAGCATTCCAGACGATGCTCTTCCAAGGCCCAGGAATCCTCTGGGCACTCGTCCTCGGCGGGCTTAGCTACGTAGCTAAGTCTTGCCGTGTCAGCATCCATCTCGCGTCACCCATGTACAGCCGAGACGCGCATCATCAGAAATTCGATTGTTTCGCAGTACGTCAGACGGGCGAGAAATATTTAGTGAGATGGCGAGATCGTAGGGTGTATCGCTGTGCTTTGCCACACACCCACAGAACCCATCTTCATTCGGCGGCTACCTCGTTCGCATCGTCCATCACAGCAGCAATCTTGTCCACAGGAAACCCGATACCGCGTTCGCAGAAGCCAGAGAGCTTGTTTATAATCAAGCGTTCGACCACACCGCCGTGCGCAATTATAATTCTCAGAGTATACCATGTATCCGTTCACAACCACAGCACTCGTTGTCGCCCTGTCATCGGCAGCACTCACCACCGCCGCGCCAGCGCCGGAACCCACTATGCCGCCGATCCGGGGACCGTCAATACCGCTCATACACAATCACGCGTACCACGCCCGTCGGACACACCCGGATCTGGAAGTCCGTCAACAGTGGTTGCGGTCGGAGGCACTCAACTTGAAGCGAAAGTATGCGCGCCATCTGCCGGAGGAAGACCTCGCCGTGCTGAAGCGGGATGTCGCACAGGAACAACTCGGCTTGGCCAAGCGGCAGTCGACAAAGGGTGGAGTTCAGATGGTGGATGTTGGGTACGACGCAAGTTATACCGGCGGTTTGACGGTCGGCACACCGCCGCAGTCGTTTCAGGTTATCCTGGATACCGGAAGTTCGGATCTCTGGCTCGCCGGGACAGAGTGCCAAAGTACGACGTGTCAAGGCATTCCACGGTATCAAGAGTCGAGCAGTAGCTCGTTTGCGACGTGAGTATTGTGCCAGCTCCGTTGCGATGCCATGGCCTGACGTTCGCGTTCAGTAACAATCAGGTGTTCAACATCACGTACGGGTCCGGTCAAGCCGACGGCTTCCTCGCTCAGGATACCGTCTCGATGGGCGGCTACACCGTTCCCAACCAAGTACTCGGCGTCGTCTCCGAGGCATCAGACAACCTGCTACAACAGCCCTACTCGGGCCTGATGGGACTCGCGTTCGAGACCCTCGCTTCCTCGGGCGCCATGCCGTTCTGGGAGGAACTCGTCACGACAAATCAATGGCCGATGCCTGCCATGGGTTTCTACATGGCGCGGTACCGGGACGATTATTCAGCGACGCAGATCGAAGAGAATGGAGGGTGGTTCTCGATGGGTTACCTAAATCAGAGTCTATATACCGGCGACGTCAACTATGTCAGCATCAACCAGAATGACCGCGATTACTGGAGGATACCCGTCCAGGGCGGCCAGATCCAGGGTTCGGTCGTGTCGATCGTAAGTCGCAAGCGTTTGGGACATAGCTGTGACTGACAGCGTTTCTCAGAGCACCACGGGCTACGCCCCTGAAGCGGCCATCGACACGGGAACGACCCTTATCGGCGTGCCGCAGAGCATCGCCGAAAACTTTTACAGCAAGATCCCAGGCGCACGGACCGTCAACGTCGCCAGCCTGAGCGGATACTACGAGTACCCGTGCAACACGCAAATCTCGTTGAGCTTGCAGTTTGGGAGTGTCAGCTATGCCGTTTCCAACGGTGATTTCAATTTGGGACAGTTTACCAGTAACGCGCAGTACTGTACGGGCGCAATCTATGCGCAGAATTTGGGATCGCAGAGCCCGATCCAGTGGATCGTCGGTGCAACGTTTTTGAAGAATGTCTATTCGTGAGTCAAGTCGTGCTGCTGGCGGTAGCGTCGCTGACCATTCGGTCATCCAGCGTCTTCCGATACAACCCTACCGCTATCGGGTTCGCCGCACTCGCCGGCAACGCCAGCAGCTTGACGACAGCATCGGGTGCGAGCTCGACGGCACTTCCGACCGCGACAGGCTCGAACGGAGGCGGCTCTGGCGGCGGGTCAACGAGCGCGGCGATGGCACTCGGCATGACGCCACTCGGACTCGTCGCCGGCCTGGTTCTGTCTGCAGCTGCGACGATGATGATGTAGTAACGAAAGAAAGAGAAAAGAAACATGCATGTATCCATAGCTTGTACACGATCCATCAGCATGAGATGTCACTGATGTCGTCATCGTGCAAGTGCGTGTCATCGGGAGAATCGAGGTCAAGGTGGAGGTCGAATTTGAAGAATACAGCTTAGCTGGCTGCTTAGCTTGGCTCCTTTGGCGTCCCTGTCCCCTTGATCGCTTGATTCAGCTCATCGCCTCGTTCCTATAGAGGCATAGTGCGCACAGTATACCTATCACCCTCTTGTCCGCATACCACTCATGTCGCACACACCGCCCGATCCATCCGCACAGGCATACCTCCTGCTCACACTGGACAATGTCCGCGTGACCCAGGTCAGTAAGCCCGAGTTCCCCTTTCCACCGAAAGCTGACAACGATCCAGGTACACGCCGGCCGTGAGACAAACGTGGCGAGTGGTGAATTGGTGTGAGTCTTCCGAGCATCACATTCTCGCGAATTCTACCCTTGACGCCTTCTCAGCCTTGAATGCATCTCCCTGCCGATCAACCCAGCCATAGGCAAACAACAAGCCAACCCCTTTGCCGACACTTTGGATCGAAGCAAGGATCTCTGGCTCGTCATCAAAGTTGGCACATTCGAGCTGCCCCTTTTGCCCGACCACAAGATCTCCAAGGTATCGTCGGGCCCTACGACGGTGTTCTCGATACCTTCGGGCGGAACCTCGGTCCAGCTTTACCTTCCCGTAGCGGCATCGCAAGAGGACAAGGAGGACCAGGAGACATTGGAGATCTTGTTGAAGCAGTATGGCTGCCTTCCCTCGAGTCAGGTCTCGCGGGAGATCAAGGGTTCCGCCGCAATCGTCGGAGGCGGGTCGAGCGTCGGCAAAGCACCGCCGCAGTACGGTAGTAGCGCTCCGGGATCGGGAACAACGACGCCGACACTTCGAAGGCGGACCACGGATGGCGGGCGATTCGTGCTCGTTGACGAAGATACGGGTCAAGTTATCGGTGAACTAGACAACAAGCTCGACGTGGAAGTCGGCCAGGGCGTCGATGCGGGACCGGTACCGGCGGGTCAAGCGGGTGATCATAAACAGAATCAACCCGTCGTTGTCGACTTTGGCGTGCTCGATGAAGGGTGGGCGCAAAAGGTGTCTGTACAGACAATCGAGGAGCGGGATATGGACGATTGGATGCTAAAGGGCGCTCATTACATCAGGTGCGAATGAATGGCTCGACTGATCAAGGGCGCGACATGCTGATCGCACGTTTAGCAAAGGACTGCTGATGTTTGGGAATACGGCATCAAAGTCGATGACCAGTGCCGCGGAGCTGTACATCCGGAATACCAAGCCGCGCGAGGAGCCCGTCAAGTTTTCCCCGAGTACCAAGGAGGGCATTCGCCAGGTGCACAATGTTTCCGCAAAGACGGTCAAGGTGACCAAAAAGACGCTCGATACCGTCAACAATGTGCGTCCATCTCATCGCTTGACGTGACAGGGGTGCTGATACCTCTTGCTTGTAGGCAATCGGACGTGTTGTCGAAAAGGCCGCAGATAGCGGATACGGCGGCTACGACAAGGCACAAACGATGTGGAAGACCAACTACACGGACCGTTTCGGCGGATCGACCTCGTCTGTCAACACGATGAATCCCGCGCCGCCTTCCTACACCGAAAAGCCGGGAAACCTCCGCCTGGAGACAAAGACGCCCGTAGGCCCGGGACAAGCGCAGCCTGCTACTGCCCCAGCCTTGCCGCAGCGTCCCGGCGCTCCTGTTCCGGCCGGCACCCAGTCACAGCCGCAAAGCGCGAGTTCAGCGCAGAGGCCGTTTTGGAATCGGGTGTTTTTAGCGGCCGAGGTGATTGGCACGAGTCTGGAAGCGACGACGCAAACGCTCATCAGCTCGGGAACGAATGCCGCGGCCGAGGCAGCGGGGTACGTGTGACCATCGTATCCGGTCATGCTAGAGCTCACGTTTCTTTCGCAGTCACAAGTACGGCGCCGAAGCCGGCGAAGCCACGCGAATCCTCGGCGGATCCGTGCGCAACGTTGCGCTCGTCTACGTCGATGTGCGCGGTGTCGGGCGCAAGACGCTCTTCAAATCGACCGCCAAGGGCTTCAAGGGCGTCGTTAAGACTCGTTTGGCAGACGGCAAGGAAGTCACGATCACGGGCCAGGATGAGAATGGCAACTTGAAGATTGCGGATGGCGATCATGCCGCTCGGGATGTGACGGTCGCTTTGCAGGGTGTTGGGTTGGAGGAAAAGGTCACGCCACCGCAAGCACAGGGGTACCAGGCGGCGCCTTTGGGCAATGTCGATCCGAGGACGAAGAAGAAGAACATGTGAGCGGCAATAACGCAGTAACCTATACACGATAAGAGATAGACCATCAGTTGTAGAATTGTACCAGATGATACCCAACGATAACGAAAGCATTTGCAAGCAACAGGGATGATATACATGTTTATACAACAACAATCGGCGTACAAGGCTTGACCCACCACGGCGTCCAAACCCCCGGGGAAATCCGTTCCCCCTTGGTCCGCGTCTAGAAGAGCGCATCGAGGCAACAACAGGCCGCACAGGCCGCACACATGCCCAAGCAGCATCCTCCCCCGCCGCCACTATCCTTGCGCTGCTGAACAATGACAGGTTGAGGCTGGAACTGGTCTGTTCGAGGAGACTGCTCAGTTGTCTTTTCCCCATCATCGGCACGAGCCGGGAACTCACTCATTTGAGGCTGCATTCCGTACGGCTGCTGGCCATACCCCGGCTGTTGAGGATACTGTTGTCCATACTGCTGAGGGTATCCCTGAGGAGGGTACCCTTGTTGTGGCGGATACTGGCCATATCCGGGATTTTCCTGATAGTAACCCTGATGAGCGCCTTGGTAGGCAGCCTGGAGAGCGGGCGGTCAGTGCGTGAAGAGACGTAAGAGAGGCGCACGTACAGGTGGTGGTGCTCCGTAGTTGTCTTTCATGTTGGGGAGATAGAGAAGGTGGGGTCAGGGCAGAGAGGAAAATTGTTGACAGGTGATACTGAAGCACCTGATGATTCAGACTTGCATATGGATGACTGCGCAATGACTTCGGCGGCCGAAGCACAGCCCATGCTGTAGATTTGCTTGGCGCTTATGTAATACAGTTACCGTTACAACCTGCTGCCTCCAAATATATGATACAGTCCCACAGCTGTCCTTCTCTCTATGCTATTCAAAGCCTGGTCTAACAACAACAGCAACAACACTCGAAGCACGCGCAGCCACACAGGACACCCCAGTATACGGCACAACATCCGGGACCGTCATCTCGCCTTTGCTCCTTGACAATGACCGTCTGCGGGCCTGAAAGATAGGCAGGTCAGCGTGCACCGGGAGAGCGAGGCTGCCGGGGACTTACGACCCATCTGTTGTGGAGCGTATTGGTATTGCTGTGGGTACCTGTTTGAACAGAAGCGATTAGTTGCTGCGGAGGGGTGAAAATTAGAAGGGGACGGACCCGTTTGGTGGTGGAGGGTTGTAGTATTGTTGCTGTCCTTGTGGTGGATAGTATGCCATCTAATCGGTTAAAGAAGTTAGCTCCGCGGCATTCGTGGAACGACATGACGCCCCCGTCCACTGACCTGAGGCGGTTGAGGATGCTTTGGTTTGCCCATGTTGAAAGAGCTCGAAGGCAGTCACGATTGAAACGAGAAATGTATATCATCAAACCGCCACCAAAGTCATGGCCATCGCTCCGTCATATATAGCTGCTTCCCTTTGTCCAGGTAATGATCGTCGCCAAGGTCTTGCAGAGCGAGTGACGAACCGCAGTCGTCGTCGCCTCTTCCCGAGGCGACTTGCACCGCCTCCCGGGCGACGTCGATCTTCGGTTCCTGCGCTCCGTCGGAGAAGCATTCGGAACGCGCAAAAGCCGCGCGACCGTCTTTCAGATGGATACTATAGTACTTGGACCGGTAGATTAGTGGATATCGCTTGAGCTGATTGTCAGAGGTCGCACTGCTACACTGGTGATCCCGCTTGTCCGCTCCGTAACCTCAATTACTGATCATATGCTATGCAATCTATGTTATCTACTGCTCCGCTCCCGACTCGACCTCCCCCTCAATCCTCTTTTATTTCGACTACATCCGGCACCCGCCATCGACCCAACGCCAGGTTCCCCCTCAGCACCACCAGATCCCGCGCCATCCCGAGTCCATCCCAGCCGACACTGATCTTGCTGCCTTCTACTTCGTGCCACCGGATGGACACCTCGGCAATCGGCAGCCCGAGCTGTTGCGCGAGGAGGAGAAGCTCGACGTCGAATGACCAGCGGTGGAGGTGCATGCTCGGGAAGAGGGTGAGTGCTGTTGGACGGGTAAAGAGCTGTAAAGGAGCTCGTAAGTGATTGGTGAGTGGGAGGGGGGAGGGAGAGGTACCTTGAAGCCGCATTGGGTGTCTTTGACGCCGCGGACGCCGAGCGTGCGTAAAAAGATATGAAACGCTCGCATGAGCAGATTCCGGAGGAAACTCCGCTAATGAGGGAGATACCATCAGCGGGCACGAACATCGATACCACCCACGCCCGCCTGCCTCACCTTGACGACCGCATCGCTGTTCACCATATGCGCACGACTGCCCACAACCACCGCATGTCCCGGATGTATTTGATTCCCCGAGCGCGGGCTCAAGAGCCGATCCATCTCTCGCTGGAGGAGGGTCAGGTCGTCGAACGCCGATGCGCCGTCGGCGTCGGCGAAGAGGATACGTTCGCCGCGGGAGAAGAGGATGCCCTGGCGAAGGGGGAATATAGTCAGCGTTTCCTCGGTTCTAGGCTTGGAGTGTCTCGTTCCTGCACACAGGATCTGTTCTAGCTGAGCCTTCCTCCGCTTCCATGACGAGCACTCTCCCTCTCGGAACCTTGGCGCTCCTCATCTCTTCGCCCTTGCGACTGAACAACACCGCACACCGTCCGCACACAACAGACTACTCACATGCCTAACCGCCCCACCCTTGCCCCTATTCCTCTCTAGCCTGACAACCCGAATCTCCACCCTTCCCCGCGCCTCCCCTGCCCACTTTTTCGCCAACTCGATCGCTACGTGGGCCGTATCATCCGACGAGCCATCATCCACGATGATGATCTCCACCCCCCCGCGCCCATACCACTTGCGAAAGTCCTCGTTCATCGGTTGGAGAAGGTACCGCATCGCTTCATCGATCATACTCGGTAGCCGTTCCCTTTCATTGTACGCGGGGACGACGACGCTCAAGCTGCATTCGGCCGGGTCCGAGAGCGTGTTCAGGGGTGCCTCGGTCTCCGTCGCGGATGCATACAGGCGTTCGGCTGGGGAGGTGGGTGTTGTTGAGGGACTGAAGATGACGAGGAGTGTATAGGCGAGGAGGAGGAGGGCGACGAGTGCGCCGAGAAGGAGGAGGAGCATGGCGGTGTACTGTAGACTGGGGATATATAATATCGGCTTGACCTTCCACGAACGCATGGTATATTCATCAAATGGTGTCCGGGTGCGGGCCGACTTGGCTGATTTTGCATCCGCCCGAGTCTCAGTTCGAATTCGATTCAAAGAGACAACTCGACTTGCCTCGAGAGCTTATTCCACCTCAGCTCATGACCCCACGTCCGCGTCCGCCATGACCTCCCTCCGCGATCCCTCCATCCGTCTCAGACAAGCAGTCCAAGGTCAGTCCAAATCTAATCGTTGTCCCCGCGCGTGAGTCTCCTTCTAACCCTCTCCGTTAGACAACAACCTTTCCCTCGTCATGCGGCTCCGCTACAAGACCCCGCTCCGGAACATCGACTCCCAGCGGCTGACGAGTCTCGCGTGGGCGGCACTGAGTGGCGCCGAGGAGACGTTTGAGTGGTTGCTGTTGGATGCGGGGCATGATGATGATGAGCTAAGTCGGGTGAGTCCAGCAGCGGTGTGAGAGGAGGAGCGAAAGCGCGGCGGTGATGGCTGATGATCGGGAATAGGATCAGGAGAATAGTACGATTCTGCATTTGCTAGCGACATTGCCCTCGCCGCTCACACCGACGACGAGCAAGAAACCCAAAGACCTTCAGAAAGCAGCCGTGAGGATGTCCATCTTGTACTGGGAAGCCTGTGCGTACCCTCCGGGAGCGGCCGTACGCAATCGCCCGAGACCTGATCTCGCACATCCCAGTCCCGCAGCTCATAGACTGGTCGAATGCCGCGGGCAAGACGGCGTTACATTTGGCGTGTCAGAGTGGAAACGCAGAGCTCGTCAAGGTGCGTCACGTCGGACACTGTGGGTCGTCATCGGGCGTTTGCAAACTCTGCATTGCTCGATAGACGCTCTGCGAATTGGGCGCCGATTACTACCTCGCCGATCTCCAGGGAAACACGCCTCTACACTAGTAGGTCTCGTTAGGCTAAAGCCCCGCCCTGGCGCTAATCGATCCGCTGTCAGCGCCTCTGCATGGAATCAAATCGAGTGCATTCGCATCCTCCTCGACTTTGGGTGTCCCCCTGGCGTACGGAACAATCAGGGATTCACCGCACTCGAGTACGCCTACTCGGCGACCCTCGCCCGAGAGTTCCAAGATGCCATCCGGGAAACGTACGAGGGCAAACGAACATTCCAGCAGCGTCGGAACGAAGGCAGTTTTACCAGTGTTGACCCACCCTCGAGCGCAATCATGCAGGTCGACACGCGCGGGCTGAGGTATCGACCGAGTTACGGGACGCTCTTCAGCGACGATGCGAGTACTAGTGGGAGTTATACCGGTCGTGCCGGGAGATTGGGGTACGGATACCAGCCTCCTGGGACACCACAGCATCTACATATCGCGACGGCGACCACGCCGGAACCCAAGTCGCCCGGCTCGACGTTTTCGTATACCAGTGATACCGCGGGCGGGAACAACAACAACGGCAGCACCGTCGGGCTCGGTATCGGTCGTGTCGGATCGTCCTCGGGCACGCAGTCGCCCATGCATCGACAGGTCTCGCAGAGGGCGTACAATCAAAACGCAGCGGCGGGCGCGAATCATGAACTCGTTTCACCGGGCACAGCGAGTCCGCGAGCTTTCCCTCGGGGAACATCGCCGCCGGCGCCATCACCTAGTCGTCGGCTTTCGAATACCTCATTGACCAGTACGCCGCCGGCGATGCCGAGACACCAGTCGGGCCTGCAGGTTCCCGAAGTTCCGAGCCTGACAACAGGGCGGGGCGTTCGCCCGGGGGAGCCCGTACGACCAGTGAGTCTCCTTCGGCAGGCATCGTCGGGAAACCGTTCGCCATCAGCAATCTCCCCGACGAATACGGGCGGCACGGCTTCGTCGCAGTGGTCGAGCCTGCCTCCGCCGTTTCCACCGGCCCCGCGAGGCTATTCGGCGAGCGAAGTCATGGCGAGGACGGATTCGGTACGGTCCGCCATGGAGTCGCCGAGTCGAAAAGCCAGTCTTGGGATACCGCCCGCGTTGACCCGCCGCGAGTCCAGTCCAAGTGTGATAGAATATCCTCCGGCAGTGCCTTTCAATACGTCAGGTCCCCCAACATTAGGGCCTCCTGTATAACGATGCGGGAGGCGGAAAGGGAATTTCTAATGCTACAAGCCATATATGCTATCGATACAACCACTATTTCCCTCCTGTTCACTGTCAGACCCCTACCAGAATGCACACCTATTGGGCAGAGGGCCAGGCGGTGTTAGTAACGAAAGCTGAGGCAATAGCAAAGATCGACGTACCATCCGATGAAGCATTGACACAGGTTCTCAAGCGATGTGGCCTGAATGATCAACAGCTCGACTTGATCCTGAACCGGCAGCACCACGTTTTGTTTGAAATCTCGACCTGCAGGACTCGAATCAGTAAACGAGCATCAAAGGCATTATGCGCACTCACCCGTCAACTTATTCTTGACTCGATCAATGACAAACAGGGCTCGGCTGTTCTTCATTTCTGGGCGCTCGGTATCTGCGACGATTGCCCATCAGCAACGATCGCAAGCGAGACTCAAGGCGCATACCGTTCAAAATCTCGTTCTCGTCAGCCTTGTTTTTCCTCTGCGGAGCGTATGCCGCTCGCCCTTCCTGATTCGCCTCGGCTACAGTAATACGGGTAGATCAGCTATGATTGATCATTGGCAACACGGTAAACTTGCCTTCGACTTCTTTCGCACCACCAGGATTGTTTGTCGGGACGAGACGCCACGCGATCAAGGGATCGTAAACGAAAGCTTCGAGGACCGCCATAAGCGAGTCCTTGTTGTCTCTCAGCACCTCCATCGCTATCTCGCAACTCTTCTTGTAGCTTCCATGAATACCGCTGACTTCCATGGCATTCGTGAGCATACGCGTCAATCGGAATGGAATGCGTTCGGGGAACTTGTCACGATGCATCGCCACTTCGAAGCAATCACCCTGGAGGGACAACCGGTGATCAGTCACTGTCAGTTTCCAGAAATAAAGGCCGACTCACAAAGTCGATATGGACAATCTTGCCCGTGATCTGGTCCAGCATGATGTTGGAAGGATGTCGATCGCCCAGACCGAGGATATAGCCCACCATGCTGTTGGTAGCAAGTGAACGGGTATATGTCGTCCTTCTCTCGAGCCAAGCTTCCGAGTTCCGGGATTTGAGCCACAACACCCGATACAGATCTTGCCCTGTAGTGTTGTCCAGTGCGTGCTCAAACACTTCCACCTTGTGCATCAGCGGGAGGCTGTCGTAATCGGGTGCCATCTGCAACATCAGTCGATGCTCGATGTTCAACAGAATCTTCCGGTTCTCTCGGTAGTCCCGGATCAGAACATGTAGAGTGTCACTGTGCGGTACCCAGCCCAACAGACCAGAGTTCGGTGACAGCGGGATGACGGAATAGCGTTGAATGTTGAGATGACGTTTGAAGCTTTCCGGATTGGTCGACAATAGTGTATTGACAAGACCGAAGAGCTGCATGACACGTTCGTCTTGACGCAAGTCTTCGTGGCCCTTCAGACAATACTGATACTCCTTGCCGTCCGATCCCTTCATACTGAATCGTCGGGGTCGTTGCTTTGACCCGATGATGGCGAACGTGGGTAGAACATAAGATATCCTCACAATCGGCTTGCCACTTTGATAAGTACCGGGAATGGCGAGCTCGAGATCCCGAGCGCGAAGGAGACGCGGCGACACGTATTGCAGTTCGATCGATGTCAGCGAAGTGAGCTGCTTCGATAGTCGCTTGAAGACGCTGTAATAAATATCCCAGGCCTGGTTCAATTCGGCGACTTCATTTGTCTGACGGTATCTTCGGCAGTGTTCCCGTGCAGCTTGCAGGTCGTGGCCAAACGTCTGGGCGAATGCTGTCTCTCGCAGAGTTTCTGGGCCTTTCTGCACCATGTCATGAAGCGGCTCCAAGACGGCAAACATGCCTTCCGGGTTGTGTTCTCCAAAGTAGAATTTGGACGCCTCCTCGAGTCCCTCGTGCCACTGTTCGTGCCACAGAATGGCACTTCGTATCAGCTCGGTACTAACGAGGGAGGCCTGTTCGACAATAAGCCGGCTGTGGTCCTTCATTCGAAGCATGATGTCTTCGGCTGTCTCCTTTCGAGCGGTTTGTTGAGATTTACTCGCGACCGTGAGCGGGTAGATTAAAGCTTGAGGATGCGCTTTGCCTACGTCGCTCAATAGATGCTTGATGAGATCCCGAATATTCAATCTAGGGGTATGTAGACGAGCGATGATTTGAGGGATGACTTCCAGCCAGACATCGATGTTGACCGTTCCAAAGCCGTCTCGGACGGCCGCATGCACGTGTGTGTCGTATCCGTAGGTGAACCACAAGGTGAGCAAACGCAGGGTGTCTTGCAAAAAGTCACCGCGAGACAGGGCGATCGACCGGAAGAATGCTGTCACAGCGGGAACGATATATCGAGAGAAGGCGTTTCTTGCCAGTATATCCCGAGAGGTTTCCAAGTGCGTGATGACCTCGAAATTGGCCAGAGCCCATGTGTGCCAGCCCTTGTACCAGTCGGGATCGAGCTGAGTCGCGAACTGATAGTTGCCTAGAATCTCTCCAGGATTGTTCGCAACCCAGTTGTCTTGCAACGCGACCTGCCACTGGCCCAATTTGACGTGACAACGGGCAAGCAATTTCGTATAGTTGAGTAGAGCCGGGTCTGCCGAAATCATTCGCGCTTGTCCATTCACGGTCGTGAGTCCGACATCGGCAGATAGCCGTGATGTGAAGGCTCGTAGCCAGTCGAGACTGTCTGCGCGATCACCTTTAGCCCAAGTGTACTTGAAGTAGGCGTATACGACATGGGGCGGCGCTCGCGTCTGGCCTTGCGTTTCGCTGCCGGAAGGCGGTGAAGTGCCGAGTAGGGAATTGAGGGTCTTGCACGCCAGATCCAGGCGATCCGACTTCCGACAAAGATTGGCGAATTTGATCCACATGTCGGTAGCCTCGATTGGGCTGAGCACCAAGGTCCTCACTTGCAAGATTCGCTGCCACACCTCCACATCCGGTTGACATCCCTTTAGTCGCTTCATCCAGGTCTTGCGCAACGTCTCTTGCCTTGCGGGTTGATCCTGGAACTTCTTGTACGAAATGATCTCCTCCAACTCTGAAAGCATCTGCACCCGAACGACGACATCGTATGCACGTCCATAAGATTCGTTCGAGAGCGAGGTAAGTTCGCCGTCCAGTAAATCCCTGGCTCGAGCAATTTGGGTGAGAGCTTTGGAGTATTGATTTCGGTGTACCGACAGAATCGCTCGGTAGAACGGACGATCGGGCGTGTCGGTCTTCATGACCGAGATGTAGTCGTCCATGAGATCCCATTGGCTTAATGACCAAGCCGCAGCAGCCGCCACAGGTGCCATCTTTCGCCGTTCTTCGTAAGAAGCATTCGTCCATCGCCCTTGAACGTAATCCGACAGGCTTTCCCAGTGTCCCAAGGCGTGTAGGCATCGCAATTTGCCGAGGACGATGTCAGAATCATCAGGATCCTCTTCTTCGCGGCGGTTGTACGCCTCTAATGCTTGGTCCCATCTGTTGAGTTTTTCGTACCAGGTCTCGTGATTGTCGAGATCGAAGTTGTCGAGCGTTTCCGAAGCGAATGTCAGAGTGCCCCATGCCGCATCGCTCTGTTGCAGTTTGGTGTTCACGCTGATCAGATCTTCAATAATTGGATTATTGGTATCGGCGAAGAACTCGATTTCCTTGTAATGGAGAGCCTTAGCGTAGGCGTGATATACCATAGCCTAAAAAAGAAATACAGTTAGCAGCGTGTGCAGATACTCGATGAAGCCCACCCACATAATCACCCAACATCTTGGGGTCGATTGGCAGCGGTCTTTCATCGTGTTCCATAAATTCGGCAAGAGTCAAGAGGGAAACAACGACTTCCGACGGGACGTTTGGCGAAGCGATCGCTGTTTCGATAGACTTGACGACGTCGTCCTAGATCGAAGAGATGAGCCGTGGATTTTCTGTGAGAAGTTATATACATACCTGATACGACTCATATAGCTCCGTCCAGCAGGAGACGAATGCGACGTTGAAGAGATCCTGACCGAAAGTGACATGGACCTCTGCGAGAGCCGCACAGGATCGCAGGGCTTGTGATGGCGATTCTCGCATGAATTCCAGACCTAGCCGTTTGATCCAGTTTCGCCAATCAGCCGGGCTAGCCACGCCATCCGTACTCCAGACCTGTTTAAGATGCTGCTGATTTACCATGAGCCGGTGCTGTTCGGGTGCCACGGTAGCAATGGCAGACGCATCCAAATGACTGTTGTCATGTTTCAGCGGATAAGCACACTTGCAAGCAGCGGCGATAACAGGGCTCATCTTTACTTACGGATCAGCGCCGGCCAGATCATCCGTCAGTGGCTCGCGATTGAGCAACTTGGTGATATAGGCTTCATAGGTAGGATGAGTGATTCTGTTTGCCAGCAAGACCTATATAGCAATGTCGTGTAAGTGAACGGGACACTTGCTGCTTGCGAAATGACGTACTTTGTTGACCATCGGAATAAAGATAGCATAATCCGGCCCGAATTGTAGTACCAGAGCACATAGCGTTTGCATAGCGATAGCCTGTAACTCAGCATCCCCAGCGGCGAGCGTTCGGATCAACGGGTGTATGATTTGTGACGCGTTGTCGGAGAAGTTGACCTTGCGGCAAAGTAGACCGATGGTTTGCAAGGCGGTGGAGCGGAGGTCATACGGCGCATCAGCGCGTTCGAAGCACTTCACGATCACCGGAAGAACAAGATGCATGTATTCTTCAATACTCGTGCCGAAGACATAGAATGCTTTGACCAATCTGAGCAAGTTCGCCCTCCTCTTGTCGGAGATCTTGCTGGCGGAGAAGTCGCCATCGAAAGTTCGCAGGATCTCCTGCAGAAGGCGAGGGAGGAACGCCTTGAACTCCCCTTCCACAGCTATTGCGATTGCTTCAACGAGAGACGTGATGGTGAGTTGAAGCGTCGAGTCTGGGTTCCAGAAGTCGTGAACGAGGTCGAACAATAGGTCGAGGTAGTTTCTACTGTGTGCCTTGACGATACCCACGAGAACGGCCAATTGATGGAAATATGTCTCCTGCAGACTTGGGGGCGACAACCGCACCACGCCAAGCAATGCGGGCATGATCTATAAGCAAACATGTTCAAGCTTGTCCTAATTTCGGGACGCGATTGACTGACCTGAGGGAGGTAAGATACGCATTTCAGCCCCTGGGTCTTGAATATAAGCATCAAAGCTTCCACGGCGGCCCAGTGATGTGTAGTATTTGTCGGGTCGTGTAGAACTTGAACTAATGCGTTGATTGCGACTCTCTGGTAGAATTCATCCGGTGAAGTTCCCCCTGAATTCATCAGTAGCATGACATCTGTGACCTTTGAGCCTGACTGATCGGCATCTGGATCCGCCGTCGTGTCATGCAATAGCTGAATTCGACTTTCAGCTATGTGTCCGAATATTTGGTAACGTGACTGCTTACTCGATGCTTGTAAGGGTCCAAAGCCCCAAGAATACCCATAGTTCTGATAGTTTCTCGACGGATGGTCTGATTCTTTTCCGTTTTCAAAAATCGGATGAGCAGGCCTAGAAGCTGAGGATATTTGTGATACGGTTCTATGACCATTCCAGTATTTGATGCGACTTGACCGAGCGCCTTGAGAGCGGCATCCCGTTTGAGCGTTGACGTCTGATCTGCCAGCATTTCCATTATCAACGCCATGATACGATCCACACTCGGAGCGATCTCCTCCCCGCCAACACGCGCCAATTCTCCGAGACATGCCAGGCAGTATGAAGTGACGGCAGGACTGCTGTCTTTTGCACTGGCTGTTTTCAGCAGAACTGATAGCATGGGCGGTGCGTAAGGCTTGATGAGGCTGGTGGATGCGCCTATCAGAAGGCAAAGTAAACGGGCGCTTTCCTCCTTCTGTTTTCTGATGAAAGCAGGATGTCAGCGATATCACCAAGTTCGTTAAACCGTAAGAACCTACATCGCGGTGGTGTATTCCAACTCGGTGATCAACTGGATCAACGATTTCCGCAGGGAAGGCATCACATATGCCGGATTCAATGCTGCCAATCGCCCGATGATCGTAATCGCTACTTCTCGATTTCGGAAGACCTCGTCGTTCATTGCGATGAACAGAGATCTCACATTCTCGGCCTGCGCAAGGTGCCTGTCGAACTTTTCGTCCAATGACTGTAGCACTGCAAGTCGTATTCGAGGCTCTGAAGAAGGAATTGTTCGATTAGTATGTGGAGAAGCTGAAGAAGACAAGCCTTACCAGGATCAGCGACAGCGACGGTCAGCAGCTTGTCCAAAACGTCACTGATGATCTCGATGGAATGGGCGCTGGTCTGATGACAAATAGGGTCTCGAACAAAGAGTTTGGAGCACGTCAAAGCGGCTGTCTGGCGAACGTCGGGACTATCGTTTTCGAGGTATGGCAGAGCAGTAGTTTGCACAAATTCGTTAAGGACATGACCGGTGAAATCGAAGGAGCTGAGCGTGTAGAGAGCAAGAGCTATCGTCTGAGCGCTGTGTCCTGAAACAGAAACAGCCTAGACAGACTGGTGAGCAGTGATTCCGTACAAGGCAGAGACAAAGACTGACCTGCAGCACACTCTGGCTGACGGGCGCGGCGTTGTAGCGGGCTGGTGCGCCCAGTGGTTTGTAGGGCTTGCCACTCAGTATCATCGACAGTAGGTTGAGCAGTCGGTCTGCCAAGGATATTGGTGATTAGCTGACTATACCGCAATCGTTCGCGCTTCAGCTTACCCTGAATGCTTTCAAGGAGTGGCGGGATATGCCTCGCGATGACGACCAAAGCCTGCCTGAGCTGTTCTGTCAAGCCCCACTGGAACATTAAGTCTAGCACCTCGTGCATATACTTCGTCATGCTCGGGCCCAAAGCCGAAGCCAGCATAGCGATACACTGGAAGATAGGCTTCTCGTCCGGTGCGTTCTTCTTCCTGCATACATTCACGGAGCGGTTAGCTGTCTTTCCGGGACGCATATCGCAATTCCACGTACCCTCTCAAAGCCAACGATTCCTTGACGTTCGAGATGATACGCTCGATGAACGGTTTCATCTCGCTGCCCAAGTTTACAGCCAAATGCCCGATCGCGAGGAATGCGGCATCACGCTCCCCCGGTTTACTGAGCTGGTGCTGAAGATGTGCCATACTCCGGTGCAGGAATAGTTCCTGAAATGCTTGCTGATCGTAGGTACCCATTGCCGGAATGAGAGTGATGACTGTCCGCCGGATGAGGGGTTCCTTATGATCCTTGAACCTCAAGATGAGTTCGCATGCGTTTCGATAATGGTCCTTCATAAACTGTAGTGCAATACCATCAGTCCGCAGATCAGTACACGAAATGAGGGAAGTAGAGTACCATCTCTGAGTGATTGAGCAAGCTCTGCAGCGCTAGTAGACCTCCATGTATGCTATCCGGACTAGCCCCGCGCTGATCTAGCGTGCGTTCCGCTTCGTCCAGGATTTTGGTATATTGCTCATTCCGGAAGGCTCTTTCGCGGCCATGTATTAGATCGAGACAAGATCCGAGCAGCATCGAAGTTCTTTCCCGGACGACGGTCTGTGTGCAAGCGTAAGCAGACTTGACGGAACAACGTAGAGGAAGTGGCTTACTCTGTGATCCCGCAATGGTGTCCAAATCATGTCCAGTACGTTGACGACATATGACATGAACAAGATTGGAGCGTTGGCAGACAGCTGGTACAGAATCAATACTGAGGCGTATCGCCCGATTTCCTGTCTGTCGCCTGGTGGAAGTACGGATTGTCAGAGCCTCTTCATGATATGGAACTTTGCGTAGCCCACCTTTCATGAGTTCCAAAGCATTCATCACTTCGAACTCGAAGAATCGCTCTCCAAGTGTGACACCCCCAATCTTGGCGATCCGACCGACGACCTTTGACGCTTGAACCATGACCTCGGCGTCGGCACATGGCAGTACGGGCTTGAGATAGTGATAAAACCTGTACATCTTTTGCAAGAGCTTTTCCGGAGCAACATCGTTTTTCGAATCGAGCAATCGGTCTGAGTGACGTCCATCAGTAACAGTCTCCCAGGTCGGCCTAATCGTAACTTACCGATTGCCACGATAGCTCCCCTCTTCTCATGACTTTGATTACTGTGAATAAGCTCAAAGATCCGCTGATTCAAGTCATTCCACAGCGTCTTGATGGGATCGTCCTGTGGATGATCCTCTGTATACGCCGCCACATAATCCCGGAGCTCGATGGCAGCTTGCTCTCGCACTTCCGGATGCCTGCTCCGAAGATTGCGGAAGAGGCCGTCCAGAACGTCGGAAGGCGACGACATATCGGCGGGATTATATGATTCGGCGACGTTCCCGATTTTGTCTTTCTGTCGTCTGTGCCTCAGAGTCGCATTAGAGAGGTTCGACCGTCAGTCTCGGTCGGGAGAAGCGTGTGTTCGAGTTGAGGATGCCAAAGTGAAGCTGAAATTGTCGAAGGGCCGGAGAATACGGGACGACGTCTGCAGCGAGACTCTTCAAGCCGTCTTCAGCGAGGGTATCAGCAGTCCTTGGCTATCGGATCTGAGTCTTCTTCCAGTCGTCCAGCGCTCAACGTGTACATATGACGAAGAGGTCGATGAACCGATAGACCGAAAGCGGTTCCGATCCGACCAAGCGGGGACGCTTACTTCAGCAAATTCTACCGTGTACCTTCAGCGCGGGATACAGCTGAACGCGTCCAACACGCGAAGCTCTTCGTGAATTCATTTAGAGACAGTGGCAGCTCCTATAGGTATAGTATAGGTATACTGTAGCTAGCTTTGACCGCTGGCCCTGTGGAGACGTAATCATCAGATTGACACCAGCCTTCAGCCTTCAAGGGAATCTACCTACTGTGAAGCGGCAGTATGACGATCTCAGTCAAACCAGAACAGTAAGCTGAACTCAACTCCGACACCTATGCGAAACTGATATCTCCTGCGTTTCAGTTCGATGCAGGTCGAGGACGAGTGAGCACGATTCTATGACAGTGATACCCCTTCCTTATGCTCGACATCGGTACCAGTGCGAAATCTCCAGAGGTTATGCTAGCCTTCTACCGTCGTCTATTCCCTTATAAGCCCTTTTACCTATGGCTGAATCAGGAGCAAGGTACGTCAATCTCTAATCTCTTGGTCGCTACAAGCTAATCACGGACGGTACTGAACAGCACCTACGCGGCTGTTTACGCATCGAGAATTTGCGTTCACCCTTGGAGAGTCGACATATGTTCGGTACAACAGCTTCAACAATTCGGAAGAATTCAAGAAGGAGATTCTGCGTGCCAACCCGACTCGTTTCGAAATTGGACCTGTATACAATGCGAGGGTGAGTCCTTACCAATCAGGCTGCTATCCGTAAAGTGGTAGACTGATGACGACGACCTGAATCTTAAAGCCAAGAGACAGGAAGACGATGCAGGCATCCGCCTTGAAGCCTGAGAAACGAGAGCTAGTGTTCGATATCGATATGACGGATTACGACGAGATTCGAACGTGCTGCTCTGGTGGAAACATCTGTGTTCGCTGTTGGGGCTACATTGCCGCTGCCGTCAAGGTGCTCGATCACTCCCTGCGCGGTAAGTGAATTGTATTCTATTACGTTCCGGTATACTGACAAGCGGGCATAGAAAACTTTGGCTTTCGACATCTACTATGGGTCTACTCTGGTCGACGAGGTATCCATTGCTGGATTTCCGACCGAGCGGCATTAGATTTGAGCGATGATCAGCGGAAGGCTATTACCAACTTTCTAGAGGTGATCAAGGGCGGAAAGGAACAACTGAAAAAGGTCAACGTGCGAGGGTCGAACGATAATGGAGATCTGCATCCCTCTTTGCTGTAAGCACCATTATTTCCGTCATCGACTCGCTGGACTTGACTCTGCGTTCTAGTGATGCCCTGAATGATGTCAAGGAGATGTTTGTCAAGACAGTGCTGCGTGATCAAGACTGCTTCCGGCAAGAAAGGGGCTGGGAGACGCTATTATCGTTGATTCCAGACAGGGGTATGTCTATCGGTCCCATTCGCTGATCTCAGCCTAACCTTCCGATTCAGACGTTGCCGACAGTCTCAGAAATAGATGGCAAAATTCGGAATCATCAAGCTCGACAAAGTGGACGGATCTGCTCAAGGCCAGAGAAAAGCTTGCAGATCAACACTTGCGCTATGTACGTTCCATAGCGCCTCAAGGGCGAAGTCCTTTGCTCACGATATCCCGCATAACAGAACAAGATCGTTAAGGCTATGGAGGACATCATCTTGCAGTATACATATCCACGAATCGATGCCGAGGTATCGAAAAGGAGAAACCATTTGCTAAAGTCTCCATTCGTCATCCATCCAGGGACTGGTGAGTCTTTGAGGCTGTTCCCCCAAACGGCGCAGAATACGTGCTGAACCAGGGCTCTGCGCAGGCCGTGTATGTGTGCCCATCGATCCATCACAAATCGAAAGCTTCGATCCGGCAGGCGTTCCAACAGTTGGCCAACTCTTGCGTGAACTTGACCAGAACCATCAGGATAGCCCGCCGGAAGAGGTCAAGATGGACGAGGACTCTCAGGAGGAGAAGGTCGCGAAACGATTAGAGCCAGGTGAGGCAGCCGTCTTTTCTCAGAAATCCGTGATCAAACGACTCACGTGCTATCTTCCTGCGTAACGGCAGACTACAACAGAACCAGCTTGAAGCCGTACATCGAGCTCTTCGAGAAACACATTGCAGCCGTCATGCGAGAAGCTCGGGAGCACAAACGTGCTGCCAATACGTACTCGATGGACTTCTGATAGTCGATCCGTGCGGGTCTGGCCGTTATCTTCTGTCATTGCTGGAAGCACCTGCGTTTGAGATCATGTTACCGTTGTATATGCCTAGCATGCTAAGCCCGATTTTTTGTCGCTTCTGCGAGGAGACTAGGGGGTGAAGACGCTGAGCGAAGTCGCTGTGTCGATTCTAGCACTTCCCGTAAATGCCAGCAGCAGAATACATTCCCGTCCTGATTGAGACTGTAGCGGTTTCATAGCAGTAGATAAACTACATAAGTCTCTATACGAGCAGGCTATTATATGTTCTGTGCACGAGCTTGATATGCAGGCGAGGGGCGAAGCTTAAGCCGCCGCAGTCGCGACCCAACTCTGGCTTTGGTCGAAATCATCATCAGCGGACTTAGAGGAATCGACGATATCATGAGTTGCTTGGCTTCGGACCTCATCTTACCTTCATCACTCGTTCGCTCTTCAGACTGCTTCGAGCCAGATTCAGCAGACTCACCCAGAGGCTCCTTCTCACTTCATCCGATTCGCGCCATCTGTGATATCAATCTCGCAAACCCCGGTCCAGATGGCTGCCTCCGACAACGAACAATCCGGCAAGGGTTCCGAAGGTAGATAACGATTGCTGGAATGATTCCGGCACGCTGGCTGATACTTGCTTGCCTACAGAGAACCATGGGAGAAAGAGGGGAAGGGAGACTTCCGTCGAGCCGGGACTCGTAAGTGGGATCGATCGTTCCACTTCGCAAATATGCTGAATGATGTTCTCATCAGAATCAATCAACATCCGGCAGTGTTATCGCTATCCCCTTGAAGAAAAACAGGACAGAGCCGCTTGGATCAGTGACAAGTTCCCGAGGGACGTCGCCAAAGGGCAAGGACGGCTCCAATGGTGGAGTGACCGCGACAACCAGTGACGAGACTGTAAAGGAGGTTCGAAAGAAGGTTGAAGATCTTAGCCATGATGAATCAGTCGAGGCTCTGGAGGATGACATGTCCGACAAGGAGGGGGCTCAGACAGTCACAATAGCAGCAGACGTGGACCAAGCCGACTCGGAAGCTGGAAGGAAAAGGAAGCTGGAAGATCGGACGCCTAGTTCGCAGGTCTTGCCGGAAGATTCGAAGAGGGCCAAGGACGCTGATGTGGAAGAGGTGAGACCCAATCTTTGAATGCGTGTGGAGTATTATGCTTACGCCGTCGGTTCTGCCGTAGCCGCCTGTTTCTGCTGTACCCTCCGTCGATATGGATCGGCCAAAAGAAGATATCGAAGCAGCTTCGGTTCCACCTGCAACAACAACCGCTGCACCGGTGAAGAAGCCACAGGCGACATTCGGTAGTTTCGCTTCATCGTCATCGCCATTCTCCAAAGTCACCACTTCAATCGCGGGTCTGGACTCCTCTGATGTCAAAGCACTGCCGGATGATGTCGCACAGAGAGTCAAGGAAGCCAACGCCTTGCCCACCACGTCTTCATCTTCCAGTACATCAGTATCGAACGCCCCGGTCAAGAGAGCACAGTCATCATTTGGTTCTTTCGCTTCATCGGCATCTCCTTTCTCGGCCGTCAAGCATACGTCAGCCTTTACTTCCCAGCCTGTAGCGTCGTCATCGAATGCAACATCTCACTCCGCATCACCGTTTAAATCGACCACTGGCTCAGCTTTTGGGAACTGGTCGGCCTCTGCCAGTCCCTTCGCGACGCCCTCTAGAAAGCCGACTCCGAACGTGACAGGCGATGAAGCCAGCAAGGGCGAGGTCCCGAAAGACGACGACAAACAAGCGGATGCAGCTCAGGACAAGCAGGATCACCAGAACTTTGGAGATATTTTGGCGTCCACCAGCGGTGAGGCCGCTGCAGAAAGGCAGAAACTGGATGTACAACATCAGGATGGTACGCGCTGGCGGGATTGTCGCCGGAATGACAGAGCTAATTCCCTCGGCCTCGAACAGTTCCTACAGGGGAAGAGGAGGAGAACACGATATTCCAAGTGCGCTCGAAGCTACATGTGATGGATGGTGGGGCATGGAAGGAGAGAGGAACGGGATCCCTGCACTTGAACATCCACAAAAAGGATCGTTCGGCGCGTCTGGGTAAGTCACGTTTGCTCGCATCCCTTTAGGACATTACCGATTGATGGGTTCACGTCTTGCAGTGATGAGAGCCGAAGGTGTCCTGCGATTGATCTTGAACACGCCCTTGTATGCAGGCATGAAGCCGGAATTGACGGATCGTTATGTCAAGTTTGCTATCGTAGAGGAGGGAAAAATCCGAAACATTGCGATCAGGGTAAATGCCTTGTCATCCTCCTTTCGCTTCGAGTTGAAGCTCAATTTTTATTGCATCACAGACACGGAATGTAGACGAAGCCAAAGGGCTCTTCGAAGCGATGCAGCGGTACATCCCGGCAAAGGACAAGGCCGAGACTCCACCGCAGGTACAGGAGCCGGTGGGGGAGGAAGCTGTATAGAATCAGATTTGTTCGAAAAAGATTCTGACGACACCCGAAGAAGGACAGAACGTGAATAACCCATGTCGTATGAGGATTACTGCATCTTGTATTATTTGGCCAATTTCTCGGGCGATAGCATGGTATGCGGACGGGGTGTAGCCGCTAACGCTCGTTCCCGCTAAGGATGTATCACTCCTTTCGGAAAGACCAGGACTGTATCGTTGACTAGCGGAGGAAGGTCGTCGATTGGAAGTCGCTGAAAAAGGAATCGCTCCGGCAAAGTTTGTGCTTTCGAGGGCACGAGGTCAGTACCGGTCGGTCGGTCGCGTTGTCGCGAGCTGGACCCGCGTTGCTCGATCACATATTGGTGTTGTCTCCTTTCTGATCTCCCGCATCTCGAATTGCTGTCCGGATTTGCTTCACAACACCTATTCCTGACAGGGGGTGCTCGGTGGGCCTGTATCGTCCGGGTCATCTTGTCAAACCAACTTCGATCAAAGTCCTCCGCAATGTCGCTCGAATATCAAATCAAGGAGCAGGTTCTCTGTTTCCATGGACCTCTGATTTATGAAGCCCAGGTATGTATCTCGTCTATCGACATTGGGCATGTACGGTGCACCTCCTGATCTGCACTATTCCTTCAGGTGATGGATGCCGAGATCTGGGACGAGAAGAAGACAAAAAAGGATCAAACCGGCCCTCACTACTTTGTGCATTACAAGGGTTGGAACAAGAAGCAAGTCGTTGCGTATAATTTGAGAAAGATATTGGGCTGACTTTGGTGTTTCTCCCATAGATGGGACGAGTGGGTCCCAGCGTCCCGAGTTCTAAAGGATAATGCGGAAGGAAGGTTAAAGCAGGAGACAGTGCACGCTGTCCAAAATCGCGCAAAGGAGGAAAAGGCGAACAAGGAAAAGGTCGGCAAGGAAAAGGGTTCGGAAAGGGCTGGCACCTCTGGATCAAACAGTCGTCGCGACAAGGATACTGCTGCTGGGCCCAACAAGGATGCGAACAAGTCGAAAAAGCGGCCCAGAGACTCCGCATTCGATACGGTAAGTCTCGCAGCTTCTCGTTACACCGCCCCTGAGCTCATTGACATGCACCGTTTACAGGCGGATGCGTATCTGCTGAGGCCAGAGATCAAGATACCGATACCGGACGTGCTTAAAGTGAAGCTTGTCGATGACTGGGAATACGTCACAAAGAACCATCAGGTAGGTTTGTGTCCTTCGATAGGGGTATACTCGTCATTTACGCATTGTTTCTTTTTTCTCGCAGTTGGTGACACTTCCGAGAACGCCAAACGTAAAGGAAATACTAGAGGAATTCAAGGCGTATGTAGAAAGCAAGAAGGCCAACCAGGCGGCCTCAAAACCAACGTGAGTTCGGCTGCGGACTGGCAAGGCCTCCCGCACCTGACCGAGCACATGACGAGATATAGGCGATCGGATGCGGTGCTGGCGGAAGTGATGAGTGGCATCCTGCTCTACTTCGACAAAGCTCTCGGCAACAACCTGCTATATCGTTTCGAGCGAGCGCAATACGTGGATATACGGCGCAAAACAGCGGAGGCCAGGCCTATGAGCGAGATATACGGGGCGGAACATTTGCTGAGATTATTCGGTAAGTCCCGCCCAGCAGTTCAACTCCTGTCCAAGGCCAGCCTGACAATCGGCCTGTATTTTACAGTCAATCTGCCCTCTTATATCGCGCACACAACGATGGACACCGAATCCGTCAACATGATGCGAGAGCATATTACGGAGCTGATGAAGTGAGTCCGGAGCATTCAGCACAGACTGACATTCTGCTGACAAGCTCCACAGGTGGATGATCAAGGAGATGGATCGATTATTCTTGAAAGAGTATGAGACCACCACGATGCAGTACCAGAATATATCCCGCGCATAGATCATGGATATTAGCTGTAATCCATGTGTCTATTCCAGGCTACCTTTGCCGGGAGGGTGCGCTTCAGTTGTAATGAGTTATGTGCTGTAAAAGTTTACTGTTGTTGTGATCCCCGTGGTCAGTTACACGCTCGATGGCATGTTCACGCGCACTGGCCACTGGTACCAAGTATGACAAGTGATGGTATGACAGCGACCAATCGTGGGCGGGTATGGAATACAACTCTGATGTACAAAGAAAGGAATTTGCTTTCAGAACAACGGCATTCCCTCATGCGCTCTAGCCCGACGACGTTCTTCAATTTCTCTCTGCTTCTGGCTCATCGCAAGACTGGCCGCAGACGTCTTCGACTTGTATGCTCCTGCAATGCTCCCAGCCGCTCCTGCTACTCTGCCAGCGGCAGTGTGCTTTTCCATAGCGCGCCGATGTGGCGACTTGGGAACGAGAAAGCTCGCCTTCTTGTGCGGTGTTCCGCTTGTTGCACCGGTACGCGATGCAGCTGCAGCAAGAGTGGAAGCGGATCTGGATTCACCGCGGCTGAATAGCGTTCTCTGCTGTGAGGTTGTGGATGCTCTCGGTGTTCCAGTCGTCATCGAGGGTGGTTGTACGGTAGCTTGCATTCTCGCAAGCGATGAAGCCGTTGGGCGGAGCAGATTGCTAGACTGGGATCGTACGATGCCCACAGGTGGCACAGGTAACGGTCGTGGCGTCCGCGTTGGAACAGCATTTCCATCGGACTGCGAAGCAGTGAACGCTTGATGAGGCGAGTCGATGCATGGCAAAACATTGGCGACAGGTGGACGTGGAGCGGGTCGTTCGTTCCGGCGATACTGATAGCCTAGACTACTGCTGTGCGAGAACCCTGGTCTCGTTGTGGTCGCGCTGAGGCTACCGTCCCGACGCGAGGTCAGAGAAGCGTTGGCTCCGAAGTCGAGCCCGGTGCCTGATGTCTTTGCTGTCTTCAGCGTCAAGGCTTGTGATGATTTGGACTTTCTGACGTGCAGATCGTATGCTAATGACAGACCGGTTGGCGGGATGCTAGAACTACCGATATCTGATGGTATTCCGATTTCCACATGGGTTCTGGGCGATTCAGGGTTCCTTCCAGATACGTCAAAGCGTTCAGTGAACGCATTCTTTGATAGAGGCCCATGGTGGGACGGCGACTTGGTGAGTGGTTGCGGAGCGATGAGATCGGTCTCCCGAGCCCCTCCTGTTGCAGATACCCCAACATGATCCGGTCCATTGGACAATCTTCGCTGTAAAGCCGAGACTGTAGCTTTAAAGCTGTTTGCAGATGCTGCCAAGAATCCCAGTGTGCTCTTTGACGTGTCTGCGATTGTCGGGTGGTCAGATGATCAGTCTACGAGCCAGACCATGTCATTCGGGGAATGGGGCTTACCTGCTCTCTTCGTAGCCTTGACCTCCAGCTGCAATGCACGATTCGGATTGATTTGATCCGAGCCTATCCTCATTCGTTTCACCCTGGGGCTGTTTTCAAGCGGGGCGTCGTAATTGGCCAAGCCGAAGCCATCAGCATTTGACATCGTCTGCGAAAGTGGCAGACCACGACGATTATCGGGATTCATATCCGATGCCTTTCGCTTCCCGGCCGTCATTTGTCCGCCGTGCTGCATATTCTCTGTGGTCTGGCGCGACAGAGAGTTGATTGAGGCGGTCTTTCTTAGGTGAGAGTTAGCCGCTTTGCTATTGAGCCCCGACGCGATCGACGGCATTCTGAGCAACGGTTTCGACGAGGGGTGTGTAAGTGAGTGTAAAGCCCTCGAAGACGGCGGCGCTCACCTTGCAAATTGTCTCGCATGCGCATCCTCAAATCTGCCTTTTGGCCCGTGCTTCCCACCTACGGAGCCCGTCCAGGATCGACCTTCTTTCGCCCGTTTCTGCAGTATCTCTTCCTTGCTCAGCGTTTGTCCAATAGAAGCGATGCCTCGCTCTCGCAGCTTCCTGTTCATCTCTTCAAGGACGGCATCGCCCGCAAGTCCGAATTCGTTGTTCGATATGCCAGCCCCTTCCGCACTGCTGCCGAAAACAAATGCTTGCTTGCGTTTGCTGGGCGGCGTGGGAAATGCGCCAGGAATGGGTCGATGGTCTTCTTCCTCCTCCTCTTCGTGATCTGTCGTCACCACTGCTTTCGCTTCGTTGCCAGAGGTCAAATTCGCTTTAGTGTCCAATGCCGCCGTCGATGATTGGCTTCCGGTGGACGAGGACCCTTTGACAGGGTATTTGCAAAACGATGTGAGGACCGATTTCTTGCTCACTGGAGAGTCTCGCGAGGGTGGCTGAGTCTCTTCCTCTGCAACATCCCGGGCAGTGGTACTTCGCTCCCATTCCGATCGATGGCGTTCAGCGCCAGTCTGGTTCATGGGCCCTGATACCATCCGGATAGTGGATGGCGCAGTGGAAGCAAGCATGTGTTCATGTCGTCGCGGCACGCCTACCGGTGTGGCAGGTGATTCTGGTTTGGGGTGGCAGGTTGCAGTCTCCTCTTCGACCTTCGATCTAGTCGACTTGTCCAGCGGAAATCTGGCGGACGCTTTTTTCTTGAGCGAACCCAATGATGACGAGGATGCATGTCGCAGTCGGAGGTTGAGGGATGATCCGACGGATTTGATGGTTCCCACGCGTGTTTTTAGAGTTTTGCTTCTTGCTGTCGATTCACAAGATGTTGATTAGTATCAGATTGAGGGGTATGGAAGTTGGAACAGATACTAACATAGAGAACCGTTCGTAGCATCAGTCGTCTCGATGACCTGTCTTCCCCCATTTCTCGCGCTCTTCCAGCTCGAAACACTTCCGTATTGATCGATGTGACCATTCTCGTTGGTGATCTCTTCGGTTTCTGGATCACCCTTGAGCAATTCCCAAGAATCATTCCCAAGGCCAAGCTTTGTCTGGTTTTGGTCAGCGCGCGACGTATGAGTCCCGCTGCTAGACCGAGGAAGTGTTGTCAGAGATCGACTTTGTAGCTCGGCATCTTTCCGGATGTTCATCTCGTCGGCGTCGTCGCTTGAGCTCGAGCTGTTGTCGGAAAAATTGCCCGTTTCGTCCGAAAATTCCTTGTATGTCATGGTTGTCTCTTCCGCCGCCTGCCGCTCTTCAGCCGTCAGACTTGCTCCATCTGAAATTGTAGCATAAGAGAGCAGATCCATCAACTGTACAAGGACAAGTACTCACAATCTTGAAGACGTGATATCAACTCCACATTCTGTTAATGAGAGCCTCATCAGCTGAGGAACACACAAACGTATCCTTGTAATCTTTACATACCTTTCCCGAAGCACGTAATCCATACTTCTTACAGAGTTGCATGAGCTGCTGTCTCTTCAAGGACTTGAGGGCCACCTCATTGTAAAGGATATCGACAGACATGGCTGAAGTTCAAGAGGAGGCCGAAAGGTCGAAAGGAGGTGTCCAAGCCGACGATGCTGCGGGGTGAGACTTCGCCCGGGGGTCTTGCGCACAGCTATGCTTCCATGAAACGTGACCAAGATCAAAGGTACCAGATTGACGCGACTAGTCTAGCTGAGGGCGATGCGGATTGCAAAGATTACGAGTTGATCGTGATGATGGCCACGAAGCCGTTCAACCGTGGATCATCAGTCAACAAATGTTTCAGCTTGTTGCTTCCGCCGAGTCTGTTTCTCGGCGGCCGGCCAGATCCTCACTGGCCTCGATCCATCTGCCTTTATTTGCCCCAGCTATTTGCCCTAGATCGTTGTAGTTGTGAGACGTAGGGTTGTATTACAACATTCATTGCATGATGGTACACGAAGAAGAAATCGTACTGAATACGTCAACTCGGCATCCCGGCATTCCGCGCCGTCCCGCTCCCAAATCTCTGCGCAAACCCTTGAACCCGCTGCACCAATTCGTCCCCCAGTCGCGCGATACTGAGCATCTCGTGCCGTGCTTGGTCTTCTCCATGCCGCTCTTGATCTAAGGTACTGGCCAGAAGGCTTTCTCCTGCACATGTTTCAAGTTCGGTCATGGCATTTCGTACTTGCATGACGGCAAGGTTTATGCGCTGGCGGAATCGCTCATGAGCGAGATAAAGTGGTATCGTCGGCGTATGACTATGACAGCTCAGAGAGGATGCATCATGACTGGCAGGAGCTAGGGGGCCCCCGCCGGGGGAGACATGCACGAAGGGACCAGTTTGTCGTGACCCGTTATGGATTGTCGGTGTGCAGGGAGCTAAGAGCTGTTGAGGCATCAGAAATCGCTGGTCGGTAGTTTGCGCTGGAGCCGACTGCGGAAGCAGTGGAAACTGTTGAGTCTGGCTCGAAGCCTCCTCTAAATGCTTCTCAGGATGCTCGAGAGCCGGGCTGACGCCCGAGGGAGCGGGAGAGAGATCATGTTTCTCCCTGCGATGATACGACGTATCGCAATGGACGGGACAGTAGTCATGGACGGCGGCTACCTGGGGTTCTGGAGATCTTTCGGAAGCGACTGGCTGCAGAAATATATGTGTCGAGCAGGACTCGTTCAGTGAAGGATCGATGATCAGTTCCGCCTTCGCTCCTGCTCGAGGTCCAGCGATGGTCGGAGGTGTCGCAACGGTCTTTGATTGTCCTGGCGTCGAGTGGGTTAGGACATCGTCTTCCTTGACAAAAGCGTCGCACATTGGGGATCTGGGGCCAGTCTCAAGGCGCGGCGACACGGATTCCAGAAGTTCATCTTCGAGTTGTACCGATTCGCGTTTCCTTTTGGTACCTATGGCCTTGGGTGCACTGCTCTTCGCTTGAGCTTCCTCTTCCGCTTGTCGTGCTCGAGCCCGCCCGGCAGCAGCTTGTCTCTCGAGATTTCTTCGGGAAGCCGCCTCATTCTTCTTTCGAATATGTTCCTTGATAGGCTCAGCGAGTTGTTTCGAGCGCATGCGCTTGATCTGTTCGAGATTTGTCGGGTCGTGTCCGTTGTGCTGCCCTGAAGAAGAGCGGCGTCAGAAGGAAGCGTTTGTTGCAGAGGTGTGCGGCGCTTACAGCGATACGTCACATGAAACTAACTGGTCCTGCTGATCCTTCTGATCACAAACCTAGCTTTACACCCAACCTGACCAAAACGAGCTTTAACGCCACGGCCAGAACACGCAATGCACACTCACCTTTGTGGATGGCAATCTCTGCCGCTTCCTTCCCGTCTTGTTCTTCTATACCCTTGGTCGGTAAGTTCCGCTCCAGCAGCATCGATACTCCACAATACTGTCGTATTGCCGCCGACCACGGGGAGGACTTGCGCTCGAATCATCAGCAATATCCGGATGAACTTGAATTTGGGATTCGCCAACGCTGCCTTTCCTGTAGATGTCTAAAGGAGACACGGACCTTGCTGCTCACCTGCTGGCCTCCGCGCGTGTGATGTGACAGCTTCAGAAGACGCTGAGAGTGAGTTCATAACTTCAATGACTGAACTGGATCGACGCCTGGATGGTTCAGCAGTTTGACGTGTGTCATCGCTTGGTTCCCTAGTCCTTTCGGAAGGTCTGCCATGCGCCGAATCTAGGAGAACAATCATTGTAGCTTGCGAATGAGTCACCCCACGCGCTATGCATGGAGCGGGTCTGTTAGGGAGTCTCCATGCACCCAGTGTCGACGGCTTACGATCCCGCGCCTCTCGGGCTGATTTCTTAGACTTCCGCTCCCCGTGTTTGGTAAATGCGAACTCCATCGCCCTCGCCTGAATCCATTCTGCCGCCTGAATCTCATTCTGGAGCATCTCAATGTGTGGACAAGTAAGATAGTTTGGGACCCGAACAGGTAATTCTTCATTCTCTTCGTCCATCGAGGCAAAGCCACAGCCACTTGAAGACCCGGCTTCATAATTCCGGCCATCAAATCGCCCAAAGTGCTGCTTGGAAGGGCATGATTGTGGCATACCCGGATCGAGGTTATTCGTTGGAGTCGCATTCATGTATTCGGACGCATTATGACACGTCGACATCGAGCTCGACTAAGTCTTTTCGTGTAAGAAGGGTTGCGGCAGAGCGTTGTTTTTTGAGTTGTGGCTTTGTCTTCTCAGCTTCATCCTTTGCACTCGGCATATAACGACTTGCATCGAATGCTGAACAAAGGGGAAGGGGGATATAGAGGAGGGAAGGAGGTCAGGGAATGGGTTCACTACTTTGTGGGGGTCACTTTTCATGCTAATTACGTGTATTCTTGCTGCTCCCTCGTCATCAGCGAGGATTGCTCATCGTCGCCTGCTTCCATACATCAAGTTTCGATTTCCTTGCGTCGTTACCCTTCAACGTTCACTTCATTCATCACATCATGTCTCGAGGATCCTACGATAGGTCTGTTGATCCCTCTGCTACATCGCCTCACTGCTGACTTTCTTTCCGCAGGTATCTGACAGTCTTCTCGCCGGAAGGAAGGGTAAGGATCGGTCTTGCACGATTGTTAGGTGAGGTGCTAATAACCAGTCGCTCCACCCTATCAGCTGTATCAAGTCGGTAAGTCTTCTCCGACTCCCTCTGCTTCCCTCCCGCTTATGCCCTCGGTTTGACATCAGAATATGCATTCAAGGCTATTACAGGAGCTGGAGTGACTTCGATTGCCGTGAGGGGAAAGGACACGAGCGTGATCATCACTCAGCGCAAAGTTCCGGTGCGTTCGCCCTGTCTCAATACGGCAATGGGAACTCACGTGGAATCTGGAATGCAGGACAAACTCATTGAACCAGAGAGCGTAACACATCTCTTTGGCATCACCCCAACGATCGGTTGCGTTATGACGGGTATGATCGGTGCGTACGACTATTTCACGAAGAGACATGGTGCTGATTGAGTCTTGTCGTGCCTAGCGGACGCGAGGGCACAGGTACAGCGTACGCGGTCAGAGGCGGCAGAGTTCAGATACAAGTTTGGGTACGACATCACACCGGATGCTCGTGAGTGTCTCAATCCAACGATACCCAATGCAATGGTCTGATCGCGTGATCACCAGTCGCCAAGCGAATGGCGAATATCAATCAGGTGTACACGCAGCGAGCCGGAATGCGACCACAGGGAATCTGTAAGTCCTTGACGGACCCACTTCACCTCAGCGCGTACTCATGCGTTTGTGCTATAGCCATGATCCTGATCGGTATCGATGCCGAGCGAGGGCCACAAATCTTCAAGCTCGACCCGGCAGGATACTACATCGGCCACACGGCCTGTGCAGCGGGACAGAAGCAGACAGAGGCGAACAACTACGTGAGTAATGCACCCCTCGGTTGAACAGCCGGAATGAGCGATTGATTTCGTTTCTCGACGCAGTTTGACAAAAAGTTCAAGGCCTTCCAAAACTCCAAGACCGTGCTCGATCGTACAGCCGTCATTGAACTCGCTATCGAAGCGCTCTCGACAGTGTGCTCGACCGACTTCAAGGCAAACGAAATAGAAATTGGAATCTGCAGTTCGGCCGAGGATGAGCCCGTGCCGGAGGGCGAGGCGAAGGGGGCGGGGCTGTTCAGGCAGATGGGCGAGGATGAACGGGGAGAGTGGCTGACGAGGGTGGGCGAGAAGGATTAGAGAAATGTTGGAACGGGTCGTAGTGACCGATTGATGCATGCATACAATGATAGCGTTCGGCGAAAGGCGGAGGTCCCGCATATCGATGGCAGATACTCCAGTCTTCGAGGCAACATCCATTGCTGATTCTCTCGCATCTCTCCACATCTGAGACCCCATTGTCGACCCTCTCGTCCTCTCGACCTGACCTCGATCTGACTTCCGATCTCCCAAGCGATTGTCCCACTTGGTGACGCTTCGACCCATTCCCATGTTTGGCGAATCTGCTCGATATCTGTGATACAGACTATAATCCTACAATCGGACCCGCGCGCCTTATGCGCGTTGCCGTCCCAAATTACTTTCGCTCGACCTGGACCGTGTCGTAGAATGCTCGTTCAGCGTTTTCAGCCTCGACTTCTCGAACGATCGGGGTCATGTATCGGACGTCCTATACGGGTAAAGCAAGGTCAGACGTGCCGTGATCGGGAGTCCCGCAGTCCATACCTCTTCCGGCTTGACCCACTGGTCCTTGGGCAGCGGCTTGTGCAAGATGGATTGCTGGATGGCGGTCCTGAGTCGGAAGGATCGGTCGTAGGCTTGTTCAGGTGTAAGACGACCGATGGCCTGCGAGGTCGAACGGAATCATGGGGGTGAGCAATTGAAGCAAACGATCGAGAAAGTTAAACCCGGAATGTGCGCACCTTTTGGACATCCTCTCGTTCCTCCATCAGCAAGTCGTCGTACTTGAGACCCATCGCACGGTATCCGGAAGCCTTGACGAGCATGTTGGCCAACGGCCTCAGGGATTCGAAAAGTCCCGGAGAAACGGCCTTGAGTTGCGGAGCAAAGCTGAAGGGATAGAAGTCGTCAGCATTCCGCCTTCCGCCGCCGCGTTTGGGTCGATTTGCGTCTCGCACGACAGGTACTGACGTGATAGCAAGAGGACCCCAGACCATGTTGACGATGAGATATGCACTGTGGTCTCTCCGACCGATCCGTCACGTCGATTCACAAGTCTACCTTGAATGAACTCAGCGTCGCCCGGATCTGACGAACGAGACATTTCTCACGGCGGCGTGCTTAGGTAAGCGCGATTTTGGACCTATCACGGAACCCGAGTTACCACATTCCTCTATGTGTCCGCGGTACAACCCTATGAGCTACCCTATGCTATGCTATGCTACGTCGCCCATACCTCGAGCCCATAACACTCAAACGTCGTACTCTCGCGCACGCTGCCGAGTGGATCACAGAGCACTTCATTATCGTATGCCGGACAGCGCGCCGAGGAGCCCTTGTAGAAATTCCGATCTAGCCAGAGCCCGAATCGGCCGTCCCTGGTCCGACGGATCAGCATAACGATTGATAGTAGCAAGTCGGGCGGACGTACCCTCCGCCAAAGGAGATGAAGTCTGATTCGCAAAGCGCGAAATAATGGTTCCTTCCTGTCCACTTGAACACTCGCGGCTCGACGTCTTTGCCTTGCCCCGCGAGTTTGAACAGCCACCTTGCACGAAAACCTCAGCCCGCAGATCCGCCTGTACGTTGTGCGGACTCACGACTCGCCACTACCGGTATACATCCCCTCGGCCTTCCGGATCGCCTCGTTCATAAACACGCCGAATCGCGCCCCGTGCGCATCCCGAATGACGAGCAGGTTGCCGGACTCGGGATGTTTGATCTCGTGGGAAGCGATGAGGCGGTAAAAAGTGGAGAGTGAGGCGCCGTGTTGGTCTGTCGAGACTGTGAGAGAAGACTTTTAGTGGCGTGCGCAGAGGGAGGAGAACGACTTACATAGGAGAGTCCATGAGCGCGCAAGGCGTTGTCGAGCGGGTAAGAACGGCCGCAGCTAACGGTAAGACAGGGTAATCAACAACGAGCTCACGCTTTCCGCCATACCTCGACATACCGCATCAGCCGCATCCTGATCCAAGACGACATCCGTCCCCTCCCTTCTCCCCAGCAAAAGAGTCCCCCTCCACTCGCTCTGCGCCTCCTCTCTCCGCTCTGGCGGGACACTCTCCTCCCTCGGCCGGGACGAAGCGATGAACGTATCGGACCGCGAGAAACCCGGAGCACCACTGAGAGGGTTGTAGTAAGGATTTACGAGGGCTGAGGTGCCTGGCGTGGCCGAAGGCGTGACGGCGAACGGGCTTGCATGCGTAATCGCGATCGGTTTCGCCGTCGGTGTCGGTGTGAGCTCGGCGGCGAGACCTGGCTCGTCGAAACCGTGGAGGGCGTACCCTGTTGGGATTCCGGCGGGGGAATGAGGGTGGAATGTTGACGGCCCGACGACGGTTTTCCACTTGGATTTTGCTTTGAGTGTGTTTCCAAGGGTAGATGAAAGGGTATGGCGCCATCCTGTGCCGTTGGCTGGATCCAAGGCCGGCCTTTTCGGTGATTCTCCGGCGGGTGTATCGTCCGTATCATTGTGTAAAGTTTGGTTATGCTCCTTTCGTTCCTCGGTCGAGGGGAACGTCCCAACGGCACCTGTACCGAGGTGTAAGCCCCTCCACAGGTTATCCAAAGACGACATCCGCCTCTGCCGTCCCGGCGGCGACCCCGTTCCTGCACCTCCTCCATCCCCGCCTGCTACGGGAGCGGTCTTGAACCCGCCAAATTCCTCGGATGAACTCGGCGAGCTGGGAATGATGAACCCGGCGTTACCTTTATCCTCGGACACGACGGCCGGGCTCGTCGGCCCAATCGACGAAAATATCTGAGAAAGTCTTCGCGGCGGTTGCGGATGGTGAATGATCCGTGGGTGCGAATTTTCCCGGTGTGGCCGTGGTGGCGACGGATCGAACGCGAGGGACGACGACGACGGTTGCTGCGTAAAGTCGGCCGAGGGACCGGTGTAGAGCTGTAGGTGCGGGTTCTGTGATTCGTTTTGTCCCGTAGGAAGCGGGGTGTCGAGTGAGATGAGGTCTCCCGATTGCGGGGATTGTGTGCGCGGTGGTGGTGGTATGCGGGGAGGTTCCATGGCGCGAGGTGGGATACGTGGGACAGGGGAAAGTATTACCCGTGTAATAATACTCATCATCATCATCTTGTGCTCATCTGAAACAGGGATGAACGCGGATCCAAAGTGGAGGTGACTCGTCTAGGTCTGTCGCTCTTCTCTTCCCTTCTTCCCTTCCTCCCTTCCTCCCTTCCTAGCCTCCCTTCCTTGCCCCGAGCATGCCACAATGAACGCCACTCTCCAAGCACACTCGCTCAAACGTACGTCTTTCCGCGCACCCCGCCCCGTGGGCACCGCTCATGCCACGGCAGACTTCAAAAAGATCCTCCAGTGCATCGCAAAGTTTGGCGAAGAGCTACAGATCCAGGCGACGCCCAGCCAGGTAGGCCATGCTCCCTTGTCCTTTCCATTCACCTCCCGAATGACCTCGCGTTGCGCGTACAAAGCTTTCCCTCTCGGCCGTGAACAGCTCCAAATCCGCGTTCTGCCTCTTTACACTGGATGCAGAGACCTTTTTCCACCGGTACGAGTTGACGGGAGCCGCGGCCGAGGGCGGGGGAGGCATCAAGTGCAAGTTGTTCGTCAAGGTGAGTCCGCCCCTATCTCCCTCCGTGCTTTCGGTCGTACTGATGCCGAGCAGTCGGTCATGTCCGTTCTCGGCAGGGGAAATCAGCAGCAGAGTGTGGACACCTTGCAATTGCAGATCGTCGATGCCGAGGGTGTCGCGCCCACGACTAGAAGACGCCCGGGGAAACGAGGTCGTGGCCATGGGCAGAGGGACGAGGAGCAAGACGACGGCGCGCGCGCGTCGATTCAGGCAAAGTTGATCCTCGTTCTCAATTGCAAACACGGTACATCCTTTCCTTTCCTTGCTTAAACGCTTCTTCACTGACGAGATGGTCTCCGAACCCGAAAGGCGTCGTCAAAAAACACTCGCTCAACCTTTCCCCCTGCGACTGCCTCATCGCGGAAACCGATCCCTCCGCATGCCCCAACAGCTTCACCGTTCCCGCGCGGACCCTCAAAGACTGGATCGAACACTTTTCCGTCTCCTCCTCGAGCGCGAGCATCAGCAATACCGCCTCGGGCGCGGCCGTGATCAAGTATGAGAATGAACTCGGGTGGTATTTCGCGAGTGGAGAGGTCAGGGTCAAGACGATGGAGGCCAACAGGCCGGCGAGCGTCCGGTTTGGCTTGGCAACCGAGATTCGGATCGCGCCCGAGGAGTTTGACGAGTATGTGATTGAGCGCGGGCCGGTCCATTTGGCGTTTCCGTTGCGCGAGTTTCGCGTGAGTCCAATCGCGCGCGCGTCTCAATGATAGTAATCAGCGCTTGACCCATTCGTCCGCTCGCAGGCCGCATTCCAACTGGCCGAATCCTGGTCCATCCCGATGCACGTCCAATTCGGCCACGCCCTTGACCCGATGCTCGTCTCCCTCGAGGTCGAAGGCGTCCGCGCCGAATTCGTCATGGCGACGATCGAGAGTGATGTTTTCCCGCCGGGCGAGGTGCTCAAGACGGACAAGGTCAAGACTGAACCGAGGGTGGGAAGTGGGAAGCGGGGTGAGGTCGGGCAAGGGAAGGGCAAGGTGGAGGGAAAGATGCCGCCGCCCGAGATGACGGGGAAAAGGAAGCGGACGTCGTTGGCTTTGATCGAGGGGCAGCAAGAAACGGAAGGCGGAGGAGCGAGTACGCAGAATGGACAGCGCACCCACGCTAGTCAACTTGGTTACCGGGGACAGGTCGACGCGGCTCCTCTTGCCCCTGGACCCAGCCAACAGCCGCACGCAGCAGAACCAGAATACGACCTCGACTTTCAGCCCAACGGCATGCTCGACCCCATGCCCGATCTAGACGCACCGCCCCGTGAAGCCCAACCGCCGCTCTTCTTCTCCCAAGGCGATAATTCAGACGACGAAAAGACGGCACAGCGACAAGCCCTGCAACGCCAGAGTCAAGCGGAAGTAGACTCGTTGAATCCGGAAGAGTTGGCGCAGTTGATGGATGATGATCCTGATATCACGATGGATGACAACCTCGAGGAAACGTTCCTGGGGCCGACGCAGCCTGCAGCGGTGGATGAAGATGATGTCGTGCCGGAGAGTGGGAAGAGATCAGTAAGTTGTGGCATGATCGATCTGAGCGGGAGCCTGACGCGTTTCCGTATTAGTATCATGCATTGTTTGATGATTAGGCTGGACGCAACGTCTGAAACTAGATGGACGGAGCAGAATAGGGGAGCACAAGGCTGGGCTTTCGGAGACGCCTTGGGAACGCGCTCTCAGACACCGCTTGAGGCGATACAGCAACGACCAAGGCGGGGAACACGAAGCAGCATACTGTCATCAAAAGTCCATCATCTAGAAATACACAGCAACATGTACAATTATAGACTCGAGCACGACAACACCGAGCCGGACAACGGCCATATTGCATCTATGGACATCACTCTATGCGGCAATCTCCCTGAAACCCTTGACCACGTTCGGATACATATTCATCGGGTTCTCGTCGCTGCTCTCCTGTATTGACTGGGCTGTTGTCAAATGCGGTCCTGTCCGTGTCACTGAGACGTTAGGCCGCCGTGTTGCCGATTCCATGGAAGGTCGCCGTCTCGACATCTGGCCGAGGCTGGTCGTTTCCTGGTACGGATGCGGTATCGCCGTGGCTGGTGGCGAGGAAGCTTGTGATGGCGGCGGTGATGGCAATGCGTCCGAGACGGATGGATATGGCACTATGTAGCCCTGTTGCGAATGCGGTTGGCTCCCACCGACTGTTATCGGGAATGACGGAGGCGGCAAACTGAAATGTCCGCGAATGGCTGATGTGCTTGATATCGGACTCTTCGCCATGTCGTCCATGTATTCTGGCTTTGGAGACGCGTGTACGTCTTTTTCGTGGAGATAATCTGGTGTCGCCGTTCCACTGCGGTCTTCGAGTAGGCGCTGATCGGCATTATTCAGCGGCAACATGCCGTCCTTGATCGCCTCCATCCGTCGCACCTTGTTTTCCCCCTTGTCGACGTCGCGTTTTGCCTTGTTGTACATGAACAACCCGATGCCGGTCAAGCCAATACCTAGAGCTTGTACCGGATGAACAGCCTGATTGAACCAGACGATGGCGAGGCAAATAACGGCGATTCGCTTGATCAGCGAAGCGATCGAATATGTGACGGGCGATGTTGATGAGAGGATGGCAAAGGCGAGGAGATTTTGCGCAAAGTGCACAGTTCCGTTGAGGAAAAAGTAGTACGGCACCGAAGGGGCGACTTGTCCCGGTTTGAGCGGCTTGGCGGTATTTACGGCCATTTCCGGGTTGAAAATCAACGTCCAGATGGCGGGAAGGTCCGAGTAGATCCATAGGGGAATCATGAAAAGGAAAGCCATCCCCGACGAAAAGAACAGGAGGTTGATCTTGTCCAGTTTCGGCCTTGACAACGCCTTGTTTGTGGATAGTCCCGTCGGATCATTGGAATGCAGGGCCGTTGCACGTGCGACCGCTGCTGATTCGCCTTCTCCTTTGCTCGGCATGATCTTTTTGAAAAAGATGTTTTGGGAGACAAAGACGATTGTGCTGCCGAATGCGCAAAAGAGGCCGAGCGCGTTGGATATGGAGATGTCGGCTGACGAGGCGAGCATGACGCCTAGCGTGAGCGGCAGTAGCGATAGGTATGTTGCCGAAGAGTAAGACACTTGGAACAGCAGGGCGTAGGTCATGACGGTGAAGAGCGGCGTGAGTGCCTGCAATGCATAGTTTGTTAGTGTACTTCGATCTGGCAATCAATGTCTTGTACGACCCACCTTGATGGTATGCACCGTACTGACGGGAATCCTGCTGATCGCCATACTCGCAAAGATATGTCCCATGACCTGGAACGCCGCCATCGGACACGTATGTGCCAGTATCGCTCGTGTCGGCTTCTTCAGCCTCGAACCCGAGAGGCCTGATCCATCGATCCCCAAGGATATCGACCTCGAATGCAGTGACGACCTCGATCCTCGGCGCCCTCCGCCGGCACTTGCACCAAACACTCCCATAATCTGGGATGCCAACCATTTCCACGCCTGTGCGATGCCCAACATCCTTGATCCATCCGTCAAGAGCCAGCAGTATCCGGCTACGAAGAAGAATTGAATGATCGTCAACGTGACGGGATACCGAAAGTTGTTGAGGATGACTTTGCCCGTGTTTGACGACAGTGCTGATGTAGCGTACCAGAGGGAACAGAGAAAGACGAACTTGATGTTTGCTGGTGATGGTGCGAGATTGCGAATATTGCGGATCGACCACGTCTTTTCTTCCGACGACACGCCTGAGAGCGATGATCCGAGGGGATACGGATTCCCGAACGAAGGTAGTCCGCTGTCATGCGCTACGCCGTTCAACAGAGTGTTGGTGCCCGGGATGGATTTCCGTCGGCGTGAAGAGTCGAGGCCGTCTGCAGAGGCCAGGTATTGATTGTTGCTACTGTTGGCTCCGTGCGGATGCCGCGACGAGGGCTGCGTACCGTTGTTCATGTTCGTTGCCGTGTTTACCGTCGTGGTCGACATTGGCGTCTCTTGAGCGACGAGTCTCTTGAGAGGGAATGGCGAGTCGTGAACGATCCTTGCAAAACTTGGCTGAAGGAAGGCGATCGATCTATACCGCAGTATGTGCCATTTGCAACGTCGTTGATGGAGGATCTAGCGTATCACGGTCTCGACGCTTCCTGCGCGATGCGATGATCGTGATGATTATAGTTGCAAGGAGGACTTGATGGCGGTATATAGCATTCCCCTGTCCAGCTCATCGACTCTGAAATCATGCTCGACATAGGAGAAACGTGTTTCGCGTTGACAGCAATGCATGGGGTACACCAAAGTTTTGGTTCCGAGAAAGCTGTACGTCACTAGCCCCTCAAAGATTCGAGTTTCAGACTTGACGCGTATCAGCTTGCACGCGCCTGTGTTGTGTCGCCCCTGAGGAATTGCTGCAGACCTGCCATGTATCGCGAGCTGACAGTTAATGGGACAACCGCGCCACTCCCTGGTATTCTCCGAGGGTGGCTGGGCAGATGGTCTCTACCGGCGCAAGCCAGCAAGCCAGTGGTCTGGAAAATTCAATTTACAGTGCAGTTTCCCCATTTTCGAATGAGCCGTTATTCGCCATACTGGGCGGAATCCTTTGTCATCGAGCGGAGAGCAGCGTCAAGGGAAGTTCAGAACGCTCGATCTGCATAGGTCTCGCTGAATCGTCTTGATCGTCTCGAAGCGACAAATGATCCAAACGCACGCAGAAAGGCGGAGCAGAACCCAACTGAAAGCGGCCTTCTTCAGCTATCTCGACAAGCCTCCTGCATCAGATGGATACTGAGGAAATGTTTGACTCTGCTGCGGCTTCCCGTAACGTATCCTCGCCTTGCCCCTTGACGACAACATATGCAGCTGTGTATAAAGTCTTCAAAGGGTTTTGGAGGAAAGTTTACGACATCGATGTCACGACAGGCGATTTCCCAGCGAAAGACGTGCAAGTAGCAGATCTTGAAACGTCCACGATGGTTGCCCTCGCCCAACTGTTACGATCGAGTGGGCTGAGCTGGAGTGCGAACGGGACCGAGGTATGTCGATCTCCCGTTCTTGCATTATCAAAGACAACATGTCTACAACACAGCTCTGATCGGGATTGTACCCATCGCTTTCATAGGTCAAGGCCTTTTCGGGAGATCATGGAAGCTTTACCATCGATTACATTTGTCGGCAAGCATACGAGCAAGAATTTGGGCTCTGGAGCAGGATTTCCCAAACACCCAGCCGCGAAGACCTCATTACTCCCATGTTAGGGAACTTGAACGCACACCTTCTGCAAGAATTCGGCTTGCAGGCGTCCGTGGAGCAGGCCGATGTAGTTGGAAAGAGCTCAGAACAGTCAGAGCGCCAGGCCGATCCATCAATGGATATTGCACCGGAGTTCCCATCGGAGCCGCCCTCGGAATTGCAAGGCGGCTCAGGCATAGCTGAAACCACATCGATAGTGTCGGATACATCTGCGATTTCAGAGACCGACTCAGCGGCTGCCTGGACCGGTACTGAGGGCAAAGCTGGGGCATCTGTCCTTCAGCCCTCCCTGGAACAGTGCAAGCGAGCATCATCCTCAGTGAAACCACTATCTGGACATGTCCGCAATAAAGTTGTCTATCGAGAAGAGGTGTCTTCGCTTCTCGTCGATTTCTACGCGGATGTGCTCCAGATATCCCAAAGCACAAGCATAGACATGAAAGAAAAGTTGCTGAAAGAAAAGTTGGATGTCCCTATGCAGAAGCTCGTGAAAGGCCTGATCGACTTGTTTCAACTGCGCGGCCTTGCGTGGGATGCCCAAAGCTTTCAGGTGAGCAGATCTCTGTATCTCGGGTTGGCCGAAGGGCTGAATCTCCTGATTGTGATGTCTCCGTCTGCTAATGACCTTGTACGAACGCTTCAGAACCACAACTTCCATTACCGCGATCAACCTTTTCTCAAAGGCGCTTCCTTGCCCACCCTATTTGATCGGGCGAAGCGACCGCACTGGAAATCACTCACGCCCGACGTCCAGCGCTTAGTCGCCCCTACCCCACTCCAGATATTCATCAGAGAGGAGCTTTCTTCTGCACTGACTTCAAAGCGGGAAGGTCAGGGTACGGATAGCCGCACCGGCAGTAATCTTACTTCAACGGCTCAAGCTAGCTTCATCGCCACGAGCTCGGTCGCGCCTACAACACTACCCCCCAGTTCCTTCGATTTGGGGACAAGTGTCGCTTCGGAAGTTCGGAATATCGCAGCGACTTGACCAGTCTAGCATCTATAACAGATACCGAGCGGCGTAATCTATAAGCAGGGGTTAGAAGCTAAGGCTAGGAAGCAGTTGTACATGGCCCTCGAGCTTCTTTTCGACGATCAATTTATTTGAACTCTGTGGAGCGGTAGAGCTAGATTGAATGATCACTGCCTCAGACGACAAGCATCTCCTTCTCAGCTCCTGATGCGGCGGATTTTGGACACATCGGCGAGTATCTGTTGGCAGTTGTCCTGAAGAGCGTGATCGATATACAGTTTATAGCTGTAGTCAATATTAGCATTTTCTTCGTGAACGCCGGGTATTCCGGATCTTCCGTACTGCATGGCCTGCATTTGGAAGAGATGGCGAAAGGACCTGGCTGGCCTAGGATCTGGTGACGAGGCTTGTAATATCGCGGTCATGTGCTGCGTTGACTCAGTAGAAAGTCGAGTGAATACAGACAGCGATGCAATTTGCAAAGAAGCCACAGGGAGACTGGGACGATGAATGCTTGGTCGCAAATCCTGATCTTGCTGGATCCAATACGTTGGACACCGTTTCCACAGCGCGCCATACTTTCTGGAACGCGAAGGACTGGAGAAATGGCGGAGTATCTAGTGCTGGACCATTAAGGTGGCCATGACCTTCAGTCGATTGCGATATGCTGTCTATCCTGACCAGAGGCGGTCGATACAACGACCTGTCTATGCGAGTGCTGCCCCTCGCGCAGCGTGAATGGCATATTCCTGCAAGAGCAAGGTCAGTTCCTGCCATTGCCGGAGTGGCTTCGCCCGTGCCTACCTTGTTGATAAGATGACTCGTCTTTTCTATCAAACCCAACATTTTGCCCAAATCGCCGCTCCACTCGTTCAATGTCTGATCGGCCGTCTGCTTCTGCTTGAAGTCGACAATCCCCGCCGGTCGGTCGATTTTGGCTCTTACGGTCTTGTCCGTCACCAGCTTGCAAAGCGTACGCTCAGCAGCGTCTGGACTCAAGTCGAGAAGCTCGGTCAACCGCGTCAGCGTGATCTGAGTGTAGTACGAGGCTATCACACGGATGTTCTGAGGAAAGATGTGCAAGTCGGAAACGGTGTCGTTCGCGATACGGTCTCGAACTTACGTGCTCAATGACTCGCTGATGCAGGTTTTCCCACCGCTTGGTTCCCGCGTCTTCAACACCTGCTGCGCCTGAGGACGGGGCAAATACATCGCTTTCTCGCAGGGTTGGTCCGTATAGGCTTTCGACACCCGGCCACCTCATCAACTCTTTGGTGATGAACGACTTCAAGAGCTCGCTGATGGTAATCAATTGAGCCACACAATCTGGTGTACACGGTTCGGACTCACTAGTGTTGAACACACTTCTTCAAAGCGGCGTTGGCGTACAGCTTCTGAATCATGTCAGATTGCTCATTGTCGTAAGGTGCCAGAACGATGAACATGATGATGTGCTCCATAGCCTACGGATTTACCGTCAGAACAGACGTCCACCTCACGCATGATGTAGACGAACTTACTTGTAGGTTTTGTTGTTCGTTGTTCTTGACCTCTTCAGTGTCCCAGACCTCCTGCCAGGCCTTGCATGCATCGAGATAGTTGTCTTCTTGCAGTGCCAGTTTGATCATGAGCTCATAATAACGGAGTTTCATGTCCTTCGAAACATAGCGAGCGCTTAGTAGATGCCTCAAAGGTATGTTGGACAGAACATACTGCATTGCCGGACTCTTTGAGGTATCCTCGATTGACCTTTCGACCGCCCACCCTAACACGCGGCCAAAGCCCACGCTCAGATTCCAGTCGCATCTGCTCGAGAATACTGAAGGGGGTTATGAGCCAACGCTGCTCGTCTAGGTGAAGCCGGTATCTCACTCACAATTCCGTCTTTTCACGGCTGTCCATCGAACTATACGTCTCCACCTGGATTTCCGACATCAAGTCTGCGGCGAGATCACGGTGGTCCTGCGCTGTCACGGGCTCGGGCTTGACTTCCTTGTCCTCGTCCGTGGTGATAATCTTGGCTGTTATATGCGGAGATCAGCAAACAGCAATATGAGCGAGACCCGATCGCGCCACGTACGCTTTTCCTTCGAGCCCTCCGGTGCGGTTTGCGGGGCGCTCTTGGCAAGCTCCTCGTGATACATCGCGAGCATCTTTGTCAATCTTGCCCGTTGAAGCTCGAGGTAGATCTGGGAGCGGGACGATCGCGGTCAGAAAGTAATCATTGGAGAAACCTTTCTTGAGACCTACCTTGCCTTCGGTGATATCCCTGAGCGTATTTATCAATTCCAACCATCGATTCTTGCCGTCCACCTCGCCCTTCGCCTTGAGCTCGTCCAGCAACGCCATACTCTTCTCCACCATCCTGACCACGGCTTCTTTCAGTTGTCCATGTTTCTTGCTGAACAAGGTCAAGTTGCTGTTGAGAAGATCGTATGATGGCGTCGACGGCAAGGAATACGTCAAGGCGGGGATCAGAGTCAAGAGCGCCGACGTGGATTGAAGATCGCCGGCATTTCGGGTTTGCTTTTCCAGAAGCGTGAGCTTGTCAAGAGCTTCCTGGATCTGATTTTGCTTCGCAAGCGATTCAAGTTCGGGCTGTAGAGCAGCGATCTCTGGGGAGAAATCGCGCTCCTGTTTCCGGTTCACGGTGTCTGACATTGCTGGAGTCGTCGTTTGTGAGATTCAGCCGTCCGATGCGTCTGGATGGAGTGCCAAGGTCGTACGACAGACTTGCGATATGGAGAGGTTAGCAAGAGGAGATGGAACAATGATGGGTGGCTCAACAAGCTGCTCAACAACTCGTCATCACCTAAGGGAATATGTTAGGTAATCACGGAACCGAAGTCTGGAGATTCGATCGCGCCAGGCTGAGCTTGCAGCCAAAAAGTCACGAAGCATTCACCTGCTTCCCGGAAGACGGAAGAGGACAGACTGAAGCAGGCACTTCAGGCGCCACGAGACCGGTCCAAATATCCTCGCAATGGTCAGAAAACTCGCTCCTCAAATCCCCCAGGCTGTAGCCCGTCTGCTGCGGGCACAAACGATCCCCGAACCAGTCTGGTTTAGACCAGTCCTCAACAACCCACCCACTCCTCTTCCCGCACGTCAGCTCGCGAACCGACGATCGAAACAAGACCTGCCATCAAGTAATGCCCATCTGGGAACAGACGATCATAGCCGAACGCGAAAACTCAAAGACGCAAAGACTCCCAAGTTGCGGATTCAGCCGATTGTGTATGAACAGAGGGATCAGATCAGGAAACGATTCTTGGAGGATTTCCCGTTCGAGGCGCTGAGGCCGGTGTCTCTTGTGGAAGGGAGGGAAGTGGCGGCGGACAATAAGGCTTCCGGAGCTGCATGGACTCAGTTGAAACAGCGGGGAGATAACCCGACTGTCGAAGAGTGAGTGTTTCCCGCCTGTGTATCATCGTGACTTTTAGCTGAATGATATGTCAGCACCATCGAATATGTCATCAACCTCCACGAACACCACGGTTTGTCCCTTGCGTCTGCATACCGAAAGGCTACGAGCGACTTCGTGAACCTGAGAGCTATCAACGAGATGGCTCAATATGCCGCCGAGCAGGAAGCTTTGTATTATGGTGCCACATGGCAGAGATCGGCATTCGTAGGTCTTCTTGGCATGTCATAGAATCGCGAACGTGCTGACAATATCCGCTTTGCCCTGTAGGACCGATTCTTTGCGCTGGAAGAAAAGGCACTCAATTCTCTGTCCAGGACACCTGCCGCCCAGTCAAACACGCCGACCTCGACTACACGACCATACCGCCCAACATTCGCACCGACGGCGCACAAGCGACGCCAGTGGGTCCCACAAGTCTCGTCTGAACGTACCGCCGCAAAGAACGGGAAGGAGTTTACGGGTGGTTTGGCGTATGTTACGGCATGGGCCGATGTGGAGAGGGCGGAGAAGGCAGCTCGTAATACTTCAGCTGCCGGTGAAGCAGAATTCAATGCGACGCAGAGGTCCGAGAGCGGGTCGGTCGTGCCGGAACCTGTCGGCGCAGAGGTTCAGCAGGAAGTGCCGGTGTCGGCGCAGTAGTTGCATTGTATCATATATGGGTATTCGCTCAAGAGTGTAAATACGTCAGGGCAAACATTGTTCAACTCAGTAGGCATTGTCCGAATTCGTCCAGACGGGTGACATGTTGCCGAGCCGAGTTGCTGTTACTGCACGTATGTTCAGATTCTGGGAAGAGCGCAAAGCTATTTATCCAACACTGGAACAGCGTTCGACACTTCAGGGACGGATAAGGACCAGCTTGCAGCGTGCTGGATTCGGTCGCTGAATCATATCCATCTCGGTGATGCGCAGTGGACGCGACGCATCCAAGCGGTGACTGAAGGGCTGTAGCTTGTAGCAGTACTGTGGAAGTTGAAGCAGACGAGCAGAAGCGGAACCAAAAAAAAGTCGCTCGCGATCACTTTAGGTTGTCTTTCTGTCTGTCTCAGCCTGCAGCATACCATATTGCGGCCTCCCGTCAGTTGTCTGAAGGATCAGCAGCATCTCCTCTAACATCCACGCATCTCGAAATGCCGAAAGCACCAGTCACAAAATCGAAGCCTCAAGCTTCCACACCTGGCCGAAAGGGAGCCAACAAGAAGAACGGCGCCGCCAAGAAACCCGTCGGTAAACCCAGAGTCCAAGTCAGCTTCGAGAGCGGAGCTGCAGGTGCAAAAGCATCGCAACTGAAGAAAGAGGATGTCAAGGGGAAGGGACGTGCGGAAGACACTGAACTCGTCGAGTCGGGTGACGAGGATGTCACCATGACTGAATCCAATGTCAAGATGGACGACGAGGAAGATACGAAACCCGACATCTCCAAACTGAATGGTGAAGCACCCAAGAAGCGGAAGACCGATGCGACGAGGAATGAAAAGTTCCTCGTTATCGCTGGATCATACGAAAAGAACATGTACGGCCTCGAAATCGACGTCAAGGACTACCGGTCCTCGGATCCGGAGACGGCGCCACCGATAGTCAAGCCGATATTCATCTTCCCTGCGCATCTGTCTTGTATCAAGACTGTTGCGGCGTCTCCGGAAGGCGGCAAGTTCCTGGCGTCCGGAAGTGATGATGAGTTTGTCAAGGTTTGGGATCTGAGGAGAAGGAAGGAAATTGGTTCGCTATCGCAGCACGTTGGTGAGTCTTCTCCGTTATGTCGCCAAGATGTTGGCGCTCAACATTTTTGTCATGACAGGATCTATCACCTCTCTCGTCTTCCCTACGCGGTCGCACTTGCTCGCCGCGTCCGAGGACTCCACCATCTCCCTCTTCCGTACAAGGGATTGGGCCCTGCTGCGGTCGCTCAAGGGTCATTCTGGACGCATCAACTGCATCGACGTTCATCCGTCTGGCAAGGTCGCACTTAGTGTCGGCAAGGACAAGACGTTGAAGATGTGGGATCTCATGCGAGGTCGTGGTGCCGCCAGTCTAGCATTAGGAGTGGGTGAGTGTTTTCACACAGGCAGACTGGAATCCTGGTTGATTACCCGGAGTCAACAGAGGCCGAGGTGGTCAAGTTTACAGAAGATGGGAAACACTTTGCCATTCTAACACCGCAAGGGATTGACGTGTACTCAACGGTGAGAATCATCTTGAACTTCCACTTTCCGGCGCCACTGACAAGCTTCCCCTTCCACAGCGAATGACCAAAATCGGAACAATTCCGTCGACCCGCCGCTTACACGACATCGTTTTCGCGAAAATGGACGAGACCGAGTACTTGCTTACTGGTACGGAGGAGGGCAAGCTGCTGCTATATCGACTCGATTTCTCTGAAGAGAGCATCGAGAAGGGCACCGCCTGCCAGCAGCTTGGAGCGCTCGCGGGACACAGCAATCGGTAAGTCCAGACGCTCCCACCTTCTTCACAGCGGACCCTTATGGCAATTTCGGGGAATAGAATCAAGGCGATATCCCACATGAAGATGGAATTGGCGGACGGCCCCGTTCATTTCGTCACCACCGTATCGTCAGACGGAAACATCAACATTCACGATCTCACCCGCTCCGCGGACATTTTGCAAAGCAACACAACGGAGGACTTTGAAATTCCGCCAATCGCTACCTACGACACCAAGGGTAGCAGACTAGTCTGCTGTTGTACCGCCGAGGTGTTCAGGGGCAAGGCACAACTGCAGGGAAAGACCGGGGTCAAGGAAGAAACGGCTGGAGACGAGGTCAAAGACGAAGAGGGATCCGTGGACGGAGGAGATGACTTTTACGACCCAGGGGGTGAAGCTTCGGAGCAGGAGCATGAAGACGAGTATGAGATGGAAGCCGAATAGACTGTATAGGGATTAAGAGAACGATATTCCATACAACAGTGTCACCACCGGCACATCAAGCGCGGGTTGAGACTGGCAGGACGGCAATAAACGCAATAAACATTCAAGACCGAGCAGTCTCACGTCGCGGTCGGAAAGTCGAGACGGGATTGTCTGCGGAATTTCATATACGCGTTAAGCGATTGCGCAGCGCAGAGGAGACAGGGCACTTACCTTCCAGTACCTCGCTCGGGATCGGGCATCTTGTGCGCCTTGACACCAGGACCAAAGGTCACGCCGGCCATGTCCTTGTAGGTCAAGTTGCACGGTCAAGGACGGAGCTTTGTAAGATTCGTAGCATAGACTTACTTGTGGAGTAATCAGGATGTATTGTCGGTCAGTCTGATACTTGGCCGTCTCCATCTTCGGGGTGTATCTCGTCAGCCATATCCCGCATCAGGGGGTTGGAGGACAGCTCACCAGTAGAGACATCGCCAACTTTCGATTATGAGCATCCATGAAAACATCGAATTCATCGAGACATCGCAGAGGGCACGCGACACATTCCCAGATGGAAAGCAGAAGGCAGATAGTCGCAAACGAAGTCTCTCCTCCTGAAAGAGCTCGAGGGTCTTTGGAGTTGTGTTTATTCATTGAAGCTCGAGCACCATCTCTGTTCAGGACCTCTTCAGTCTGCACCTATTGACGCAAGACAGATAGCTTTAAGATCCGCTCGCTGCATACGAAAACAGCGAATTTATTGCCTACCTTCATCTTGAGCCGTTTTTCTTGATGCGCAAACTCGATCTCGCCAACGAAGTTTCGCCTGGAGCAATGCTTGTGGAAGTTTCTCTTGACAGTGTTCGCAAAGTCTGTCTTCATTCTTTGCCAGGACAACAGTCGCTTCTGATGAGCATCTCCGAGTTTCTGGAGCATATTCGTCAGTGAATGACGACCTACGCGACAAATATAGGCGCCTACCTCATATAGAACACGCAAATCATGGGATTGTTTTTCAGCAAGCTGCCACGCTTCCTGTGCATCATGAAGCATCTGTTCAACGTGGTCGATTGGATATCGATGCCTGGCAAAACCTAAACTAAGCTGGCGGATCGGACGTGGATGGACGCACTATCTTACCTTGCGTTACTCTTCTGCAAAGCAGCCTCAGCCGCATTCATCTCAGCTTGCAGAGCTTCAGGACTCTTTTCAGGGTTCCTCTCCTCTCCCTCAGTATAGTCCATCGCTGCACGGTGCCATGTCTGGGCAGCGTAACACATGGTAAGCATACTCGAGAGTAGAGTCGGATCGCGTCAAGTCAAGATGCCATACCTCGTAAGCGTTTCGAAGAACCTCCATGCGCTCATCGCAGTCGGCTATCTGTGCAGAGATTTGTTGATGTTTTTTGACCCAGTGAGCCTTGTCCGCCTCGGCTTGCTTCCGTATCTTGTCGGCTTGCGCGACACATCGCTGCGCAATAAGGGACCATTAGCCAAGGTAGCAGAACGGTCGCCAAGCCCATGTCCCGCACCTCGATATCATCCGTGCGTTGATTTTGCTTGGTGATTTCAGCCCTGGCCTTTTCCCTTTCGAGTCGCGTAGGCTCCAGCGCCTTCCTTTGTGCTTCGATTTCCAACTCTAACAACACCATTTGGTCGACTTCGTACTTGATTTTTCGTTCTTGAGCCTAAGAGTGAACTTGAATGAGGACTGGCTCGCTGACGTGATCGATAATGTGACTCACCTCAATGTTCTCCTCGAAAATCGTCATATCGGCCGGGACGGCTTGTTCCAGCTCCATGTCGATCTTTGACATCTCCCGCTCAGCTAGATCGTTGCCCTGTTTCAGTTTCTTCAATTTTGCCTGAATGTGGAGAAGGATTAGTACATGGCAGAAGGTGGATAGAGAATGACCTACGTCAGCTTCACGATACTGGGCCTCGACGCCTTGCAATTCTCGTCGCTTGAGATCAAATTCCTGAGACCTGCTTTGGAAGGCAGTCTGAGCCTCGGTCAGCTGGTGCTGTAAAGAGCTACGCGAGAAATTCAGTATATCATGCCAAGCGACGACTTGTTCAAATGACGCACTTGATTTCAGATGCGATGTCTTTGCTCAATACAGACAATCCAGAGTGGCCGTTGATCACAGTTGATTGAAGACCGCCCGTCCTGGACAGAAGTAAGGATGAGAAACGCATCAGATGCCACGAAAGATCGAAACACACCTCGTACTGTTAACCCTGAACATGTCAGCTGCCCAGACCTGCACAGTCCTTCCCGGGCGATGGAAGTTCTTGGCAACATCATCCGCTTCCCTACGAGTAGGCGCGCAGAAGATGCCCTCGATGCTATTTGAGTTGACCAAGAGACGGACGACTTGCTCGTCATTGACCTGTAGGCAGACTGAAATCAGAAAAACTTAACCTGCTCTCAAACCACGTGCGATACCCACGTCCAACTTCGAGAGCACGGTCGGATGCATGTGCCTGAAGTCACCGTTCGTAAAATCGAACAGCTCGCCGGCGTGTTCGATGATCGTGGGGGGCTGCTTCGTCTCCCTGCCATTACTGAAGATCGTGCTACATATCAGACGGAGAGCATTTGTCAGTCATTGCCTGAGCCTAAGGAATAACTTGGTTTTGTTACTACTCACGTGCCATCTCTGCTGATGCATTGCTGGAATATGGACAACAGCGTTCGCTTGTCTCGCCAGTCGCGAACTGCCCAAGAGGTCAAAGTAGACGAGAGCATTGTATCCAACAGCCTCTGATAACGAGCTTCGGAGTCCTTGAGACTGACGTGTATACCCAGGGGACCGATAGGCTTGGAATGTACCCATTGAGCCCGGTCAATGGCCTGGTAGACTGCTCGAAGGTTCCGTCCAAAGGCTGCCAACGGGTCACCACTTCCTTGCCTTTGTCGGAGAGACGACAGGTTTCCTTCCACATGCTGAAGGTGGCTCTGGGCTGCCTGACGACTTTCGCCGGCCTCCGTTACTTCTTGCTGTATTCGGTTTCGGCGGGCGTAAATGTCTTTCAGGGCGGTTTCCGTGAGGGGAAGCTCCTTTTCGATCCTGTCGAGCATTTCTTGGTGTTTCGCCTTCTTCTCTGTCAATTGAGCACGGCGCGCCTGCAGAGCTTCATGACCTCTCTCTCTAAATTCGTCATCTCGCCTCTTTTTCAGTTCGCGCAGGAAGGAATTGTGACCTTCGATCTCGGTCTTCAGAGTACTCTTGGTCCCCTACAATCAGAAGTACGCGTCAGTAAATTGGCCATACAGCACAGGTGGTCGTTGCGACTCGCCTCCGTTTCCCTCATCTTCCTCGCTCCTTCTTTGAACGTTCGGTCAAGTTCCGCGATGCTCTTGTGGAACTCTGCAATCTCTGCATGAATCCTAGCTCTTTCCTCTTCTTCCGCAATCACGGCCAATCGACACTCCGCCAATTTTGTCTAGATTCCAAAATAGACGAGAGAGGTGATTTAGTGACGCATTATGCAGGTGGAACCGGTGTCTCACCTCTGCCGTATCGATTTTTCCTTGGGCCGCCTCGAGCTTTTGTTCATGCTTTGCCTTTTCCGCGTCAACAACGTCCATTTCCTGAAACAACGGTTACAGTCAGCGGATGACCAAAGCTTTGCGAAGATCGACCCGTACGCCTTTCTTTTGGATAGGGTAAGCCCAAGCGAGATCTTGTTTCAGCTTGCGAACGCGGTCCCTCATGGCCGTCGCATTTTTCATGCTGTCGCGCTCCTTCTTCCATTTATTAGTGTCGTTCTTCAAAGCAGGGATGTTGTCGTCGATAACCTTGATGCTATCTCTCATTTGCTGCAGTCCTCGTTCCATCTCGCTGTACGCGTCCTGCAGTTGTTTCAATTGCGTTCCTTCCATGAACAGCTGATTGGAGAATAGGGTCAGGGAGTATTCGCGCGGTTCAGATCCACGCGGCCACTTACCGCGTATTTCTTGCCCTCATCCGCGTTGGCCAAAAAGTGCCGTGACTGATCCTGGTTGAGGACCGTCATGGGATTGTCCACCTGGATGTCGTAGTGATCGAGAATGTGACCAAGTGTGGTTCTGGCAATCTTCCCCGTCAAGGCCTTTTGTCTCGTATGACCCTTGATCTTGTATTGCGTTTGACCTTCCTTGGTGATGGATCGCTCGATGTCGATACTCTCGCCAAACTCGTCAAACTTGAACGGGTCCGAGCCATCGTTTCGGATGGTGACTCGCACAAGTGCTCGATCAGTTCCGGATTTGACAAAGTCCTTGACGCCGCTACCACGACCAGTGCTGTTCGACTTTCCTCCCAGAACGACGACAAGCGCCGTGAGAACCGCAGATTTCCCACTACCGTTGTGTCCGATGATGAAGTTCATGTTGGGTCCAAAGGTGAACGAGAGTCGGCTGTGACACAGGAAGTTCTCGAGATAGATCGCCCGAATGACACCGCCTTCCGCAGCTCCCGTGCCGCCATTCTTCATCCGTTTCGCGAGTCTTGTTTGATCGGCATCTTGTTGTTCGCCCAGGGCGATCAAGTCGTCGTACTCTTCGACGCCTGTTTTGGGTCCAGTTCGAGGTCGTTTCTTCGCGACGGTTTCCTCTTCATCGGATAGGGGCTCATCATCGTCCTCGTCTTCTGCCTCAGCTCTGCGTTTCGCCATTTTCAGCAGTCTTCAAGGAGTCGGGTGATGGCTGCGGGAGCCTCCCGACGGGTACGTGAGGTTGCGCGACTTTATAGTCGTCCAGATGTTGTGATGCGGAAAGGCCTCGAGAGGGTTGAAAGATGAAATGAAGAGGAGAAGAGGGTTTCAAACGCGACGACGCGTTCGACGCGCCCAGATTTGTGAAGCTCATCGCAAAGTTTGAACTACCAGAGATGGGAGTTCGCATTTTAGCGAGATTTTCGTCACATTATCGGGGCGATCGAAGAATGGCCTTTGCGGCTTCGGAGCTTCGGAGCTGCATCGGGTGGGTTTCCACTTTCAATATTCGAAAACTGACTTTGTGCACTTGCGCTGCAAATCGTCGACTCGAACTTCAACGGCAACGCCGCCCGTCTCCCTTATCTCGATAGAGCAACGCCTGTCCTAGCTGCCCGCGTTCTGACAGGGCCGCGATTCCCACTCTTTCCCGATCGATCCTCAAGTCATTCCGAAATGGCCAGCGCTCAGACCCCTGACGCATCGGCCCCCCTGCCGCCTCCGTCGATGCCCAAGATCAGCGGAACAGTCTCGAAAGGAAAGCAGAAGGAAAAGCCGATAGCTTCGTTGCTAGCAGGAGCGACCGCAGGAGCGATTGAGGGCTTCGTCACATATCCGACCGAGTATGCGAAGACTCAGTTGCAATTTGGTGCCAAGAACGTGACGGGCGCCAGCGGTGTCGCTGTCAAGGTTCGTATCCGCGCACCTGGCTTGACTTACTGCAAACCTGACTTGAAATTCTTTCACCTAATGCGCTGCAGCCGATGGGTCCGATCGGTATCGTCAGGGATACGATAGCCAACAAGGGTATCCGAGGGCTCTATGCAGGTTGTACGGCGCTGGTTGTCGGGAATGCTGTTAAGGCAGGAGTTCGTTTTCTCAGTTACGATCAGTACAAGTCGATGTTGACGGATGCGGATGTGAGTCCTTTCGGTTGGAATCCTTTTTTCTCTCGAGTAGAAATGGGGGGCAGCCCTTCTCCACATGCAGCCATCCGGAAACATGTCTAATGCCACTTCCGATACAGGGCAAGCTCAGTGCACCTCGGAGTCTAGTAGGCAAGTAGCTCAGACACTCGGTTGAACGCCTACTGATCTATTCCCCAACTCCAGCTGGCCTCGGTGCCGGAATGACAGAAGCCGTGTTCGCTGTGACACCTTCAGAGACCATAAAGTGCGTTCCAGTCAAAGCTATGTCTCGTAACGCCAACGAAATTGCCGCAGGACCAAGTTGATTGAAGACTCTCGACGGCCTCAACCCCGGTACCGAGGTCTCATTCACGGTGCAGGACAGATCGTCAAAGAGGAAGGAATCGGCGGTATCTACCGAGGACTGCTGCCAGTGGTGAGTCTTTTCCCGACAGAAGAGGGCCACCTTCGACTGTAATTGACTTTCGCAATCACGTTTCAGATGATGCGTCAAGGTGCCAATTCCGCAGTGCGCTTTACCGCATACTCGGCGTTGAAGCAGGCAGTACAGGGATCGGCAGGACCATCACAACAGTTGCCTAGCACTGTCACCTTTGGCATCGGAGCGATCGCCGGTATCATTACTGTCTGTGAGTATCGCACAGGGAAGCATATGCCGAGGACGAGCATACTAAATCCACCTTCGCACCAGACTCGACCATGCCTCTGGAGTGAGACCGCCTCGCTCAGCTCGGAAGTGATGAGGCTAATGCTATTTTGTAACAGCGTGATCAAGACTCGAATGCAGTCCCTGGAAGCAAGAGCGCAATACCGTAATTCAGCCCACTGCGCTTACCGCATCTTCACTGAAGAAGGTGTCACACGGTTCTGGAAGGGAACAACCCCCCGCTTGGCTCGACTGATCGTAAGTCGTGCAAACATGGCGGCGACCGAGCTACTGATGAACGTTTCATTACCATACCACCAGATGAGCGGAGGAATCGTCTTTACGGTATATGAAGCAGCATATCCGGTAATGGCAAGTCTGGTGTAATAGTTCTGCTTGAACGATAAATAGATGGTTATTAAGGGCGTCGCTATCTCCATACCTCCATAAACTGATATCCATACCCGCCGAGGAATTCTATGACCATCAGCTGTACCACGACACGATTAAATGTAGGCGGAAAGTATGACCGTCCCTGCTCAGATAGAGGGAGATCACATAGCATCTGTTTTGCAAGGCGCGTAGAGTCGTCCGATGCCCCAGCGACTGGTAAGCTGACTCTGAGGCGTAATCCATGAGTGTGAACTCCCTCCACAGACCGCATCAAGCGTGATCTTACTCCCAGCTCACAGTTCAGTAGCAGGATCGCAATTGCCCACAAGAAATACGTATGAAGCCATAAGCTATGAATGCGGAATGCGCTACCAAATTTAGGCGCGTGATGCTTGCGCTGATTCCGGGAAGGCCAATCGTCGTCGAGCCAAATGAGATCGTGAGCAATCGTGATGGCGAAGGAAACGAATTATACGTGTCCACGGTATTCTTACTTGTCAGCCTTGACTTAGCTGCGCCAGGACTTGGGAATACACAATAACACAATGGCGACAACACTGGGACGAAAAATGTTATTGAGCCGTCTTCCGGCGCAGAGCACTTCGGTATTGCGAGCTTCGACGTCCACGCGTATTACATCGCCAACGCTACAGCTCGCCCGATCCATCTCCTTCAGCCCCTTCCGAAAGTTTGCCCAGCCATCTACCTCGCCGGACCGTCTGCAGAGTGGCCCCATCAAGACACCAAACCCTACATCGACAGCCAATAGCACAGCAGCAAATCCAGGATCGCAGCGCGATGCTTCGCCTACGGAGCCTGCTCAGCTCGGCGGTATCCAGTATGAGGATTACAGCAAGGGACCCAGTGCTCTGGATAAGGCAGCACAGCTGTTCTTCTTTACCGAAATTCTGCGAGGTGAGTACTCCACCATTTCCGCGCAAGGAAAGCGTGGATTACGAGCGGCAGAGATGAGGCCCGAGCGTCTCAAGGGTTCAGACTCTGACTGATTGTTTGACCGTACAGGCATGTGGATTGTGCTAGAGCAATTCTTCCGACCACCGTACACCATTATGTACCCCTTCGAAAAGGGACCCATCTCGCCGCGGTTCCGTGGCGAACATGCCCTTCGAAGATATCCCAACGGCGAGGAGAGGTGTATTGGTACGTGGCTGGGCCGATACCGAAGCTGCACATGACGGGCTTATCAATCTTGACTTCGTCGTAGCCTGCAAGCTCTGTGAAGCCATCTGCCCCGCCCAGGCTATCACTATCGAGTCGGAGGCTCGAGATGACGGAAGCAGGAAGACCATCCGATACGACTTGGACATGACCAAGGTGCGTGGTAAATACACAGAAAAAGGCACAACCCTGACGTAGCGCTTGCGTCACCAGTGTATCTACTGTGGTTTCTGCCAGGAAGCGTGTCCCGTTGACGCCATTGTCGAGACACAAAACATTGAGTATGCCACCGAGACCAGAGAGGAGCTGTTGTACAACAAGGGTGAGTTCGCAATGCATAGTCCGTATCAACTTCTCTGGCTAATCACTAGTGTGTGTTTGCAGAGAAATTGTTGGCGAACGGTGACATCGCAGAAGCCGAGATTGCCGCCAACTTGCAGGCCGACCACGTACGTGCTATCTCGCGTCCCGCTCTGATCTGCATTCGCTAATGCTACTGGTTTTCTCGTCTAGTTCTACCGTTGATCGCATTTATATCATGTAGCCGTATCATCAGTCTCGCGTAATTGGCATGTGACATTGGCAGAACACATTCTTATTCGCACAAATGTACCATACCTGGGTACCCCTTCGAGAAACTGCACCGGCGGTTCGGGATGGATCGGGTCATTCACTACCGCTGATGTCCATTCGTATAAACCGCTGAGCGAGCTTTAGAGTCCATTGAGCGTTCGCAAGCAGACCGATCGGGAATATAGGCTGACGTGAAGCATGAATCAATGTGGCTTCGAATATACAACACTGAGATGCCTTAGCTCTCGGATTGGAAACACATACAAACTGATTGCCGCAAATGGCATACAAGGGAGACTGAAGGAAAAAAGTGGCGATACACAGGCAGTCGGTGATTGATACATCATTGGATTTGAAGGGATATCGTGGCGATATCGGCAGGCTAATATACTATGTTCGTCGGACCGTGCAATGGCGTTGGGCATGCGTCTCAGACTGTTGAGAGGAGTAGGTGTGCAACTTATTCGACACTGACGCATTGATTGATCTCCAGGATCCATCGGCCTTCCTTGTAACGCTGTTCAAGGTCGTAAGCTCGGTCCTGTTGAAAGATTTCTGCTGTTAGAAGAGTCCTGATAGAATGGACAACGAGGTCGCTCACGTATTTCCAGCCGACGCAGGTATTGCATTTGCTGCAGAACATGTCTCGTACGACATGTCTTCCCGTCGTCATCTGTCTCTCATGGGGATCGCCATACCTGATGTTGACACTGCGAGCAAGACTGTCAACCTATAGCATTAGGGTGGACTATAATGGGCTTACACCAAGTTGAACAGATATGCCTTGCCGTGTTGGCCATTGAAGGCCTAATCAAGATGTCAGTAACTGATCAGGCCGCAATGCCTGTGCCCGTCGACATACCTTGCTTCCTATATGTTCATTAAGCGCAAGATGATTCCGGCACTTCTTGCAGCCGTAGACCTTTCTGCCCGCGAGGTAGACTCGATGCCGCTGAGGCATCACGGAGGAGTCGATCTGTTCCGGCGGAGGCGAATTGATGATATAGGGCGTCGGCCGTGGCGCGGTCGGTATATGAGATATTCGATTTGATGGGAGAACTTGGTGCTGAGGTATTCCGGAGGGAAACGACTCCGTGGATTTGTCTACCCCGGTGAAGGGATGCTCGTCGAGGCCAAGGCCGGAAGCAGCCCTAGCCCAGACAGGTGGCCCGATGGGTGGACGGGCACGAAGCGGGACTACTCGATGTAGGACGAAAGCGAGGCTGTCGAGGTCGAGCAAGGGTAGTAAAGGCCTCTTATGAAGACCGCTGGGACGATATTGCCTGTCCCACAGGTCTATAGGCAGGTGACTGCCCTTGAGATACCGTTCGATCCGGTGAAACCGCTGTAGGAGACGGCACAGTCCTGTCAGCTTGCGTAATGTCCGCTCTTTGGTTCCGATGTTTACTTTGTGAGCCCGCTCGTTGTCAAAAATTGGGTGCTCGCTCGATCGTGGACAAAGGTCGATGGGTGTCTTGCATGCATTGAAGCAATTGGAAATTGCATCAATTTGGACAGTACCAGCGCAGTGGCTGTAGTGACGCCTGCTGCTATCATCCGCAACGCATCAAAGTAGTCGCAGACGGTCGCAATGTCCTCGACCAAGCACGTCAAATTCACCGAGGATACCGCCTTCCCACCACCGACAACAGACCAGCCGGGGACCAACGCATTTGCGGTTCATCCGGATCGTCTAGCTGCCGTCGAGGCAGCATCGAGCAAGGCCAAAGCCGAGAAGAGAACAAAGACCAAGGCATGTCGAGATACCAAGCGACTGGGATGATACTCACCTCGATGTTGCAACTAGACGAAAACAGATGCTCAGCGACGGTACTTGAAGAAGAAGCTAGATAAGCGGAAAAAGGTACTCAAGGCACAAAAGGCGGCTCAACCGAAAAGCAAAGATGGAGTGGAAGCGGAAGTGTCGGGATCAGCAAGTAACAGCACGAATTCAGCAGCTCAGGTGACAGCAAAAGCGAAGAAATCAACGCCTGTTACTAAGCCTGAGGATGTCGTCAGCAACACGGGAGAGGATGGAGAGAAAGCGTCTGAGGCGGCGGACGGGGAGGAAAGCCTAGAGGTGAAGAGGGCCAAGAGAAAGGCCGAGAAGAAGGCGAAGCGAGAGGAGAGGCGTGCGAGGGAAAAGGAATTGGTGGAATTGAAAACGACGAGAGCGCTTTCGGCTATCGTTGCAAGCGAATCGTCGGAGTCAAGTAAAGGTGGGCACTGCAATATACGTTGAGTCCGCTCGATTTGTTGAATCGGCTGATCGGGACTCCGCAGTCACAAAACGGGCATTGGAGGATGATGCCGAGCAGTCTTCGCACAAGCGCAGACGAGATTCGGGTGACGATACCCTCGCTGAAAATGAGGAATCCCACGAAGACGACAGCTCTCACAGAGAACGCTCGGGGTCTCCCACCTCTCGCCAGGAACGGACAACATCACCAGAAACCGATAACCGTCGCCTCGACCAAGACCTCGAACTAGAAATGCAACGAGATTTGGCAGGGATGCCCTCGTTCCCGTTACCGACCGGTCCGGCCAAGGCCCCTTCAAAACATCTTATGATGCAGGGTCTCCCTGCCGCACTGAAGGACGCCGAACGTGTCTCGCAGGAATTACGTATATCAATCGATGATCTTCATGTTCAGTCTCGTCGCAAGCGCCAAATCAAGGGGGATGACGAGACGGAGGAACGAGACAGGCTAGGTTCAAAAATACGAAGGAGGCTGAGGGATACCGGCGTCGAGGAATTCTTCGCAGGTGAGTCGGGCCCAGGGCACTCGCGCTACCGCAACTGAACAAGAATTCTCGCAGTCCAAACGGCGCTTCTCCCAGAGCTGGCAGGTCTTCCGCTCGTACCGCATCCGGATGAGTTCTTGCACGACTATCTCGTCTCTGCGCCAACGGGTTCCGGAAAGACATTGTCATATGTTGTTCCGCTGATCGAGGTAAGCCAGTAGTATAGTAGGGATCTGGTACGAGGTGCTTATGGATACTCCTCTTTGCAGGTCCTTTCAAAGCGTGTTGTCACGAGGCTGCGAGCTTTGATCATTCTGCCAACACGGGATCTAGTCATGCAAGTTCGAGAAACGTTGGATTCCCTCAGTCGCGGGACGGGCCTGAAAGTAGGTCGTAATTGCAAATGTTCTCGTAAATTCCCTGACGTTGCCTCTCTGCTAGATCGGTACTGCCACTGGACAGCATTCTTTCGTGCAAGAGCAGTCCATGCTGGTGGCGGATCTGGAAACTTCGTATGATTATTCTTGTCGGGTTCGAGCTCAAAGCGCTAACCGCGTTGAGACATCTAGTCTTCTCGGTGGCTCGTCAAAAGTCGACATTCTGATAGCAACTCCCGGTCGTTTGATGGATCATCTGCATGCTACGCCCAATTTCAGTTTACAGCATCTCCGGTTCCTGGTAGGTTGCTCGTCTCTCGCAAGGTAGTTCCTCGACTGATGCTGTATCGTTCTGAAGATTATCGATGAAGCAGATCGACTTTTGAATCAGTCATTCCAAGACTGGCTGGCCCAGGTGTTGACTCATCTTTCGCCGTCGGCAAGGCCCGAACCGCGCTCGAGGGCACCTACCGGTCACGACGCAGTTGCAGCTTCGTGGTACGAGGATCTTGGGCTATTGGAGAAGTCGTGGGAAGGCGCCCGACCGTTATCGAACAACGTGAGAATCTTGTTGCCTGAATTGGCCATCTGCTGAACCCTGGACATGTCGAGCAGTGCCAAAAGCTGTTGTTCTCCGCAACATTGACCCGCGATCCGAGCAAGATAGCAGCGCTTCACCTCAGGAATCCCCGATACTTCATCGTCGGAACGGGCGAAGGCGACATGCAGGACGCCGAGACTGTTCCGTCGGATGTCACTGGAAATTCTTTTGCTTTGCCGTCAACGCTGACAGTGAGTACTTCTGAGCGACACGCCTTGAAGCACACTCAATCTTGTGCTTCAGGAACGCATGATTATTTTGCCCGCGGAATTCAAACCCCTCAACTTGCTTTATCTGCTGCATGATGCTCGATTCGGCATCCGATCCGCTCTTTGCTTTACCAAATCAGTGGACTCTTCCGAGCGTCTCCTCAAGCTAATCAACTTTTTCGAAGACGCATATACCGGCGGTACAAAGAAGCTCGTGGTGAAGGGCTACTCTGGTGAACTGGCCACTGCAGAACGTACCAAGCTGCTGGCCGACTTTAAAAGGGGGGAAATTGACCTGTGAGTCGCTTGCTTGGTCAAAGGATGATGCGCTGACGGAGATTCTAAGCCTTATTTGCTCCGATTTGATCGCGCGTGGTATCGATTTGCCATCTGTGACGCACGTCATCTCATACGATGCCCCCGTCGACATGCGCAAGTATGTGCATCGTGTCGGCCGTACGGCGCGAGCCGGCAGAGAAGGTACTGCGTGGACTCTTGTTGAAAAGCAAGAGGTGAGTTGTACGCCGGAGGAAATTGACGCCTGCACTGATAAGCCTGATCTCTTTTAGGCGCGGCATTTCAAGGAGATGCTCTCGACGGCCAACCATCTGCAGCAGGTCAAGAAGATAAAGATTAAGGAAGATCAGTTGGTTGGACTGAAAGAAAGCTACGATGTGCGTCTCATGGCTTGCAGCCTGTCATATGACTGTGACTTACCTTGGGTACCAGATCGCCTTGTCTCGACTCAAGGCAGCATACACGAAGGCATAGGTGGACTGTTTGCAAAGCTCTACTGGTTGTATGAAATCATGCAGGTTGCGAGGCTGATATACTGTGAACATTGACGAAGCGTACCCGTGGCACAATGGTATCGTATTCCGACGCCCTTGGGGCCATTTGAGTTGCCCTTTCATCGTATGTGTGGAAACAGGGTCTGCTTGTCGCCCAATGGAATAACTGAGCCGGCGTCCTTGTACCCTCCATGGCGAAGAAACGCGGTGACTCATACAGTACAGCTATACAGATTGGCGACTACCGATGTGGATTATAACCCTCCATGTTTCCTTGACCGTGAAACTCCTCTCAGTTCTGCTATTCACGAAGACGGGAAGCCTATTCATGCCGTCCCGCAACTCTTCACGCTCTCCGCTCTCCGCGAGTCATGATCAATAATATTGATCTGATAAGAAGATTGGCTTTTGCATGACGAATACAGTAATTTGATGCCGAAGCCGCCATGCGCGCCGGCTTGATGTGTGTTGCTGTCTGTCAGTATGCCACCTACCGAATAGTCCAGGGTCAGCTTCACACATGAGCCTATAGTGGTGACCGATGGTCACAGCCCGACAGCAACGAGCTCGTAGACGGTCTCTGCAACTCGATAGCATGGCTCGCGAACCGACGACGATGTCGGGGTGTCCCCGACGGATCTGGCTGATGACCAGGCAAGGCAGACAAAGATTTGCCGAGCGACGCGCCAAAACGCGAGACTCGGCCGCCGCGTTCGTTTACAGCTTGTTGTTTTCCTCAAAGTGGGACCACTTTTGGGTTTTCCCTCGAGCGTTCCATTCACCCACTCACCTTTGCCCTTCCTCGCCTAGGATCTCGTCAGCTTTCGGTCGTCGTCCCACCTTCGTTTGTCTTGGTTTCGGGAGGTCTTGGGTGCTTCATTGTGAATCATCTTTCTCCAGTATATACTCGACTCGTTACTCCGATCTCGACGTTCGCCATCAACACATTCATTTCAGCACCACGATCTAGCACGCCCTGACACCGTAATCGGCGTTCCTTCTATCGCAAACAACCTCAATCAAGAATATCTCCGCTACTCACGTTTGATATACTTCTTGGTATACGCAAAAACTTTTTCCCCATCACCTATCACTCAACATGGACATCGCCCTGCGTTTAGCGGACGAGTATGCGCTCGACAAGGCATGGGCATGGGCGTTCCCCGCCGGCTCTCTCGCTGCCAACGTTGCCTCTACAACACCTACGGTCAAAGACAGTCTATCAGCCCTCGCATTGTCAATAGCCCGCCTTGGGCATCGAGGACCAGACGCCTTCCCGACGCTGTTCACGGAATCCTCCTCACCACTCGCGGTCAATCAATCAGCATCACTCTTCCCGCGAGACAGCGTCGTCCGACAACTTGTCTCCCTCTTCTGGGTGGCCTATGCAGGATCCTTCCTCCTCTATTGGTCCGTGTCAACGGCCTCCTACTACGCTCTGTTCGACCGTCGCCTGGAGCATCATCCTCGTTTCCTCAAGAATCAAGTCCGCAAGGAGATCGCGCTATCAATGAAGGCTATGCCCGGCATGGCAGCACTCATCGTCCCATGGTTCGTCGGCGAAGTCAGGGGCACAACACTGCTATACGATACGATCGATGAATATGGAGCTGGATGGTTCAAGGGAACCTCGTTGGATGGCTATGGACCCTGGGCGTACATGGCGTTCAGTGTGGTCACCTTCATGATCTTTACGGATTGGTGCATCTACTGGATACATCGATGGCTACACATTCCCTTCCTGTACAAGCGACTTCACAAGCCGCATCACCGATGGTTGGGTGAGTCCTGTTACCTTTCGCGTCTATGCAAATTTTACTGATGAATCGGTTACCCTACGTCAGTGCCGACGCCCTTTTCTGCCTTGGCTTTCCACCCGGTTGATGGCTACGCGCAATCCATGCCCTACCAGTAAGTGATTGCGGTGATGGGCCTCTTAGGACCAGAACTAATTCGATGCGCTTCTTAGCGTCATTCCTTACATCCTCCCCATCAACAAATTCGTTTACTTTGGCATGTTCATGATCGTCAACCTCTGGACAATCTTGGTGAGTGTTGTGTTGCTGTGCTATCCGTCTGCTCTTGCTTACTTCGCCTGCAATAGATTCACGACGGCGACATGATCAGCGGACATTTCCTGGAGAAATTCATCAACTCGCCAGCGCACCACACCCTGCACCACCTGTACTTCACGTGCAACTACGGTCAAGTACGTATCAGCACGCTCTCGAGATGCCGAACTCTGCTAACCTTTGCGTTCCAGTACTTCACGTGGGCAGACAAATACGGCGGCTCGTACCGCCCACCGCGGGAAGACTTGGATCCCATTCACGAGGCACTCAAGAACATGGACCGAAAGCGCAAGCTCGCCGAGAAGGAGGCCAAGCAAGCGCTTCGCGAGCAGAACAAGCAATTCTCCGAGTCGTCAATAGATGGAGACCAGGAAAGCGATTCCGGGTATGAAGGATCCGAAGCTGAATTAGACAAGAAACCGGAGCTCAAAGTCGCGCACGTTCGGACAATGAGCAAAGACGAGTCGAAGGACATGCGACGTAGACGGTGATTTCTCATCCAGGATATGATAGATGGTCATGCATCAGGTGGGCGATGTCGCAGCCGACCACGGCTATCCTATATTGTAAAGGTTATTTCGCACCATAGAGCGCAACCTACCACTTCATAATTGGTTGGACTATATACCCATGATTTCGAACAGAATCGTCATCATTGTCTTGCCAAACGCGTCGGATTGAAGTTGGCTTAATCTGCACAACTCGCTCTTCCAACTATGCGGCTCCAGGATTTGAATAAGAGATCACGAAAGCAATACAGCACGGTAGGCTTCGCAAAGCGCCCGTTCATTCTCGTATCAAGGACAACTCCGGGCTGGCGGTCGGAGACTGTTCTGATGTCAATTCCAAGTCATGCAACACGCAGAACTGATTTCTGTCTATTATCGACAGCGCGTTCCCGTCCGGCGACCATCGTAAATCGTATGTATTGAAAGACGCTGTTCGTCCAGCAGGAGACACATGTATCAGCGAAATTTCTCACAAGGCGGAATCCTTCAGGCTCTTACCTGTAGGAAGAATCATCGCTTCGACTACGCCCTGTTTCGCGTCTCCGGCATCTGTCAGGCTATCCTCCTCTTCCCACTCCCCGTCCCAGAAGTATATCCCTGCTCCTCCACTTGGCTGTCGGGTGTCATCAGCCAAGGTGCACATTGCTAGTCTTCTTGCCCGCTTCGGATTCCACTTGATCTGTCTTACAGATCTTTCAAAAAGGATCGCGGCAATCAAGTTGACTGAAGGTGGTTGCGAGGTCGCAGAATCCGACAAGAAGGAGTATACCTGCACCACCGTTGGTATTGCCTCTGTCGACGACGGAATAATGCATCAGAAATGGTTCAGTCTACAGCAAGGGATTCTAAGGAACTTACCGCTTCTGACGGCAAAACAGGAGCCATCGACGTTCCACTCGATCTGGCTGATGCCTATGCCTGGATTCCGCTTAGTGATATTCGGTTTCCTGCGCGGCCATGCGTGGAATACCGGCGCGGACAAGACTATTCCGAGGAAGAAACAGTAAAAAGACACAATGTAAGAAAAACGCAGGCCGAACGGAACGTTGTTTACTGACACGCGACGGAGTCGGTTCCCCTTCCTTGGTTCATCCAGTCTGTCGGCTCTCTCCACACAGCCTAAGGATATTGAATCAGGTAACTGTCCAGCCCGCACTATGCGCCCAACCTTACAGTGGAGTTTGATGGCGATCTGTAAGCAGGATCGATGGTACTAATGCATCGCCAGCCATCCGCCTCAATTATTCTCAGCTACAGAGCACCGGCCTTCAGTCATCGCTCGCGGGGCAATTGTCATAGAAACGTACCTTGCCATCCCAGCCGCCGACTGATATCCAATTTCCTCCTGGACTCCAGCTGATACATCTTATACCCAAACCGGGATCTTGCCCAGTAAAAGAGGATGATGCCGTATTGAAACTGCCAAGCAGAGGCCCCAATGGGCTATACACGTAAAGTGCGTACTTTGCCCGAAACAAGATCAGAAGCTGCTAACCCTTGCATCAAGGATAGTCTCACATCCAACCTGTTCTCCCAAACCGCCAACCACCTTCCGCACGGGGACCAGGAAACGCCTTGAGTATCCGTTGTTCGCAGGGCAAAGGACTAAGGGAAGGAAATGTTCTATAATCAATACTGAAAGACCATCTTCGAGAAAAAAGGACCTCACTCGGACTAGATTATATCGATCCCCTGCGTCGTATACGCACAGTTGTTCTCTGTTGTTGTGTCGTTCCACGAGGGCGAAATACTGGCGATCCGGGGAATACGCATGACCTAGACACACGGCGAGATCAATGGTAAGCATAGACAGTGATCCGATAAGGCTACGTACAGCCAATCGCACTCTTGTAATTCTGGATGTATGATGTCTCGCCATCGGTCAGGCTGTAAATTGTTGTGCGTAGCTTCAAGCCGAACCGAAGTCAGCGAGATCGAAACCTGATTGACACTGAAACGGTACCTACACCATTGTCGGAGAAGCAAAGCACTTCAGTTCCAGCTCCACTCCACTCGCACCTCACGAATCCTTCAACCCCAGCTCTGATTACTGCTCTTGGTTTCTTCGAAGCATCCGTTATCGCGAACACCCAAACGACTCCGAGATGCGGATCACTCGCCAGAAGATATTTGGAATCGAATCGCCAAGTCAGGTGCTTGATTTGGACATTGTCGGATCCTTCAGGAACTTCTTGCTGGTTCAGAGCGCAGACAAAATGCGTAGCGGGCTGCATATCCTCGGTGAAGCGGACGATGATGTGGTCGTCGAAAGCTGCGGCGTAAAGACTGGATCCGGGCGAGAATGCGCAGGACGACGGCGAAGAGTGGCGCTGAATGGCTGAGAAGTGTACATTGCTGGTCATGATGGCCCAAAAGATCTCCGTGGCGTAGCTTTGAAGACGGAACTCGCGAAGTGCACAGATGTTTAGTGATGTTCTATGCGCAACATCAGGAGGTGCCCGATTGCGGCGTGTATTGTTTACTTTGTCAGTGTCAGAGATCTGAAACCTGAGCAAACCGTTCGATATGATACATACTCGGGTACGAGCGAGCAAGTTGCTCACATACCAGCTCTTACTGTGCTGGACTACTGCGTGGTTGCGTTGAAGTGAGGCCAACTGTAGGCACTCGCACCTATCGACCTGTCAAACGGCGCGTCCGAGGCACAATTTACAATTTCCGAAAACAGCCAGCATCCATCAACTAGAATGCTAAAGAGTTCGCTGAAGGCGTCGGACCTATACTGACAGGCAACCGAAGGCCGCTGACCCTATATTTATGGTTGCGAGCTGAAGGAACACGCCATCCCTGAGTCGAGGCCGGCCAGCGAAACTGAGCGAGAGGTGACAGATTGTCGAGAGATATCGGACTCAACGCGCAGAGCAACATTGACGGACTAGCTTCTGCGAGCAACTGTCGATAATCTAGCTTGCCACCGCTCTCCCAAACGGGTTTTGCCGTTGTCCTGCTAACATCTATGGGGTATCGGCTTTTACATATCGCCCTAGAGCCTAGCTATCCTGTCTACATCGGTAACTGGACCAGTTACCGGTCGCTACGTGCATATATCGAAAGTAACCTTGGACTAGAATACGATGATAGTAAGTGCTATAGCACTTGCTATTTGAGGACGCAGGGACCGTAATAGTACTGGTAGTACCTGGCTAGCAGCTAGTGGCACCCGGATCACCGGGATCTTTGAGCGATATCGATATCAGATGCAACGGAACGGAAGCGGAAACGGAAGCGTTTCAGGCTATTTAGGTGCATGCGACCGACCTGAAACCAAGCTACGAGTATGAGATTATGATCTAGCTCGAACTCGCTATGAGCCACCCGGGAACATCGACTTGAGGGCTAGTGGTCAATGACCATTGGCCCCGGCTTCTACTGATGGAAGCCCCACCTGCAGCGATGGACATGCGCCGACGCAAACGGCAGTCAATCTGGCTTCGCGGAGAATGCAATGGGCGCCCCTGGCCGCTAAGCAGCGCGCGGTGCCTCTTCAATTCTCCCCCTGGCACGTCTTGATGATAGTGGCGAGCATATCGCCACGTATGCAGGCGTACCTCTCACGACAGCGACGATGGTGCCATTTGCCACCATCGTGAGGACCATGCGGTACCATCGGGTTATCGGTGAGTAGTGTGGGACGAGCTGGACCGCAACGCCTCATCCACTGGGAATAGAGGAAACAACAAAGCCGACAGCTATATATACCGCCCCTCACCCTGTTGAAGGATATTCTTCGCCTCCATCCATCCGCATCGCATCGTCTCACATCGTTTGACCAACTCCACTTTCGACTCCAACATGAACTTCCTCAGCCTGCCCGCAGGCACCGCTTTCGCCTTGCTGCAGCTCTTGGCTCTTTCGTCCTTCGCCGCGCCAGTAGATGTGCAAGAATCGACAGCCCCCGCTGTCATCTCGCTCAAGAGGCACTATGTCGGAACGCCTCCCCTCGTCGCGCGAGACGGCGAAGCCAAGCCTGATTTGAGCTGGCTCAAGTCGCAAGAAAACCACCTCCGAGGGAAGATCCACTCTCAGCTGTCCAACTTTGAAAAGAACACTGGCAAGGCCTTGATCGGCTTCGATGGCAAGGAAAGGCGAAAGGCAAACCTCGGCAAAAGAGCTACGGGTGAAGAAGTCCTTACTGCGGAGCAAGGAGGCTCGTACTGGCAAGGCTCGATTACGATTGGAACTCCCGCCCAGTCGTTTCTGATGGACTTTGACACGGTAAGTGTCTTAATTGCCTTGGTCTAGATCTGTACTGAATATGAATTGCGACTGATAGGGATCGGCCGATCTCTGGGTCCCCGGAAACACTTGCTCCAGCTGCGTGAGTATCGCTTCTCTTCGTGCTCAATGGTATACTAATGTCCACTTCCGTTGCAGACTTCCGCCCACAAGGTATATCCGATGATGATATCTTCACCGGAAGATGCTAACTTAGGCCCTTGTGCAGTACAACCCATCCTCTTCTTCGACCGCGAAGAACCAAGGCAGGACGTTCTCTATCAGCTACGGAGATGGGTCCACTACCAATGGTCAAGTCTACACCGACAGCGTCACCGTTGCAGGGTTGACCGCCAAAAATCAAGCCGTTGGGTTCGCAACTACTGCCAGCTCCACTACCGGAGCAACATTCGATGGGTGAGTATGACGGAACTCTTTCGATGTCGGTCCACTTATTCATGATCGGTCTTCGTCCAAAGTCTCGTCGGTATGGCTTACCAAAGCATCAGCACTGAAAGGGCGGCTCCCTACTTTGGTGTGTATGACTCTAGGCAAGCTGCATCATATCGGCTGATTGATTCTTCTATGTGCAGCATCGTTATACGCCCAAGGCGCCGTTCCGAGCGGCCTCTTTGCCTTCAAGCTCACCGCTTCCGGAGCTGAGTTGAACCTGGGCGCTTTGGACACCAACAACTATTCCGGCGGAGTCACCTATTCGCCTGTCACCCAGCAAGCCTACTGGCAGATCGCAATGGGTTCTGCCAATGTCGGTGGATCCGCAAAGGTCTCCAACCGACAAGCTATCATCGACACCGGTAAGCATGCCACGTACAGCTCAGCGAGGTATACTTTCGCTGACAGCGTTCTCAATTGCTTTTCACAGGAACCACCCTTATCTATTCCAACAGCGCCGACGGACAGGCCTTCTACGCCGGATTCCCTAGCTACTATCCCTTGAGCACTTTCGGCTACTCTGGATACGATGGGTATTATGCCATCCCTTGCAGCGGTTCCACGCCCATCTCCTTGAGTGCGTGACCTCTGGCTCAGCCATCATGTTCGCCCAAGTGTTGACGATTATTACCCTCGCAGCCTTCTCTGGAAAGTCGTGGAGCATTCCATATTCCTCGTTCGTTTCCCAGGGCTACGTAGGATCTCGCGGATCCACTCAATACTGTCTCGGTCAGTGCCCAAAGTTGACTGGCTCGAGCGCAAACTAAGACCTCCTTTTGTAGCCTCCTTGATCGCATCCGACAGCATGGGCTTGGGATCTACTTGGCTTGTCGGTGATGCTTTCCTGTCCAACGTATACTCGGTCTACGATTTGGCCAACAACCGAGTCGGATTCGCCACACTGCGTTGAGCAGAGTATCTGCATGAGGGAAGCATCATCTTGAAAGAAATGGTTGTAAGAAACACTAGTACTCACAAAGAGTCAAACTATATTGTCGCACGTTGTCTTGGCTGCCTAGAATGTAAGAGGGAAAATGAAATCAATGACAATGACGCCAGTAGACTTGATGAGTGTTGCGACTGGCCAATGCAAGCAAAGGCGGAAACAGTCTCACTTCAAGCTCAGTCCCGACCAGCTGTCGTATCTGTCCCAATTTAAGACTAAATCACTGGACCCACCGTTCTCGGACCGGCTTCCAATCCGATGCAAAAGCATCGAAGCCACACCAGTCACCTCAGCCTTCTATAGGGGATATGATGATCCTGGAGGATGACAACAGAGTATAGGCGAGGAAGAGGCGCAGTCGACATGCGCGAGTAACTCAAGTTCCATTATTCATGATCATTTGGCGTCATGAACGATACAACCCGCAAGCTGATTCAAACCCGATACCGGAACCGACGCATGACCTGAGGTCTCTAAAATTTTTTTCCCGTTTCTTATTCTAGTCACAACCTTGACGCGCCTACAAGCCGTTTAGGCGTTGTACGTCGAGGCAGAGACGTTACCGCCTCGTCCGGTCCAGTTGACGTGGACGTCCTGGTTGAGGGGCAACTTCTCCGTCTCCTTGCCGGGGATGACTCGGAATGTGTGAGCACCGAAGTAGTCTCGCTGGGCCTGGATCAAGGAAGCGGGCAACTGCTCGGTTCGGTAACCGTCGAAGAAGGAGAGGGCGGTGGTGAAGGCCGGGATGGGAATACCCCACAAGGTGGACTGAGCGACGACTCGCCTCCATCCGGGCTGAGCGTTCTCGATGGCGTTCTTGAAGAAGTCGTCGAACAAGAGCGACTCGAGCTTGGGGTCCTTCTGGAAGGCCTTGGTAATGTCGGCCAAGAAGACGGACTTGATGATGCAACCACCTCGCCACATCTGGGCGATACCGCCGTTGTTCAAGTTCCATCCGTATTCCTTGGCGGCCTCTCGGAACAAGATGAATCCCTGAGCGTAGGAGATGATCTTGGAGGCGTAAAGGGCCTGCTCGAGGTCATCAATGAATTGCTGCTTGTTGCCGGAGAAGGTCTCTCGCTCGGGGCCGGAAAGAGCCTTGGAAGCTCGAACTCGTTCGTCCTTGATGGCGGACAAGCATCGGGCAAAGACGGCTTCACCGATCAAGGTGACGGGGCAACCCAAGTCGAGGGCGTTGATGGCGGTCCACTTTCCGGTACCCTTCTGGCCGGCCTTGTCGAGGATCTTGGTGACGATGGCCTGTCCGTCGTCGTCCTTCTTTCGGAGAATGTCTCGAGTGATCTCGATCAAGAACGAGTCGAGAACGCCCTTGTTCCACTATGAACGACACACATTGTCAATGGGCGCGCGCAATCCGAAAGTCTCAGGGATAACATACCTTGTCAAAGATGTCGGCAATTTCGTCTTCGTCCAAGTTCAAACCTCGCTTCAAGATGTCGTAGGCCTCGGCGATCAACTGCATGTCTCCGTACTCGATACCGTTGTGGACCATCTTGACGTAGTGTCCGGATCCATCCTCACCGACCCAGTCACAACAGGGCTCACCCATGGCCTGGGCCGCGGTCTTCTGGAAGATCTCCTTGATCGCGGGCCAGGCGGCGGGGGAACCACCGGGCATCAAGGAAGGACCGTGTCGGGCACCTTCCTCACCACCGGAAACACCGGAACCGACGAACAAGAGACCCTTGGCCTCGAGTTCCTTGGTTCGACGGATAGAGTCCGGGTAGTGCGAGTTTCCACCGTCAATGATGATGTCACCCTTTTCGAGGAAAGGTTCGAGCTGGGCGATAAAGCTGTCGACGGCGGCACCGGCCTTTACGAGCAAGATGATCTTTCGGGGTCGCTCGAGCTTCTTGCAGAGCTCTTCGATGGAGTGGGCACCGATGACGTTGGCGTTGCCTAACGAGAGCATGCATGATTAGGCACAATCAGGAAAGGCGACTCGCGGATTCGCTCACCCTTGGCTTCGTTGGCCAAAAAGTCGTCAACCTTGGAGGTCGTTCGGTTGTAGGCACAGACCTTGAAGCCCTTGTCGGCCATGTTGAGGATCACTGGGAAGCGAGCGGGTCAGCTACAGGTGACAGTGCGCCGATATGTCGTGGCGTGTGCGATTTGATACCCACAGTTCTGACCCATGACGGCCAAACCGATCAAACCGATGTTTGCGCTGCGAGGAGAACATGTCGTTAGCACTCGGCCTTGCGAAGATGACCTGTGCGCTCTCTCCGCGAAGAAGAGTGGGATACTCTATCCGCCGCGAGAGATGGGAAACACTGAAAGGAAGCAACACTCACAGATCACCAGACATTTTTGTAGATTGAACGAAGTGACGAGAGGGAGATGCACGAGAGATGCGACGACGAAACGAGAACGTTGACGACGACGAGATCTACACTTAACAAGTAGTGCTTCGAGAAGGAACGACGAGAGAGGATGGGGATGGGGGATGGGAATGGAATCGCAAGGGCAAGGGATGACGGCTCTACGGCACCGCGGAACCCAGACGCAGACGCAGAGCGAACGCAGACGCCCGCGCCAGCCAATCGCCGCGCCGGGACGAGGCCTCCACCGTGGCTGGGTGAGTATTCGTATTGGGCGCGGAAATTCGTCATCTCGAGAAAAAGGGGCTTGTTGGGCATATTCGGGTGTGTAGATTTGCGTCATTGCTGCCTGGAGGGGTTTCGTCGAGTTGCAGACGATGGCATCACCTCTACATACTGACCACAACCTCACGAAGCCGTCCGGCGACGCTCTCAAGGAGTCTTTCAACCCTTGTTGAGACCAGGAAATCCAGCAGAAAACGCACACCATTCCGAATAATCACCACTTGCCGCGCTTGCGACCCTCTTGTCAAACATGTTTCAAAAAAAGACATGTCGAGATCAGATAAGGCTCGGACACCAGGGCCTGTCGTGGCTATCGGCGGACCGGAGAGGGCTGACCGGAGTAGCTACCGGAGTTGCCATTTCCTCGTCCATTTTTTTTTTTGGCGTCAATCCCGAATTGCATGTCCACATGTCCACCGTGAGTTGCGGACCGGAGCGTGTGACGGATGTCGGACCGGACGGATTTGCTGAAGGTGAGCTTTCGAGTATGTGGAAGATGGAAGATGGATCATGGACAGAACTCTGCCATTCATCTGACGACAATGGTATTGTCGCACACCTGTGGCTTCCAGGAAGCGTTGCAGGGAGACCCAGCCAGTCAAGACACTAGAGTCTACGCATGTTGTCTCTCAATAGAAGCTCGCGTTTCGCACAGCAGGGGGAAGGCTCGACACAGCCAAGCGTCGAGTCCTCCCGTCGAGGAAACCAAGGATAGTGCTTCCGGAGACTCGTGATACAACCATGCACACCCGTGACAGCGGACACTGGCTAAACTCCCGCGACTCCATCCTTCCCCTCGCCCACTCTCCGTCGCTTGACGGCCTCGCCCTCCTCTTCCTGACGCCCACGCTTATTCCCGCCACCGTTCTCCCCGACGGCCTTCCCGTCCTTCCCCTTATGCTGCCCCGACTCACCGGCCTCGCTTGGATTACTCGAGATCTCTCCGTCTTCCATGTTCATGGTGGATGACTTGCCGAGCTGGGAAGGGACGTTGTTCGCCTGTCTTCTCCCCCCGCGAGGCGCACCGGACTCTTTACCGGCCGTAATAACGTTGCCCGCGAGCGGAGACCTCGCTCGCCCTGCGGCGGCGGCCGCGGCGACAGCTTTCTTCCCCGCGTCTTTTCCTGACCTGTCCCTCGAACCGGAAGCAGCCTTCGAAGCAGCGACACCCGGTGTAGCTGCCCGACTCTTGTTCCCTGCGCCGGATTTATCCTTGCGCGCGTTACTTGCCGGGCGAGACGTCGTTCCCTGGGCAGGTAGAACAGGGGAACTGGCGGTCGAGTTCGGCATGTTGGGTCGTCCGCCGGGCGTGAAGACGGAAGCCTTGGGGTCCAATGTGTTGCCAGACGCGACAAGCGAAGGACTGCCGACGCGACTGGAGCTGGAGGCTGCGACGAGCGCGTCGTCGTCTTTTGAGCTGCTGATGATCTTGTCAAGGGCGGCGAGATCTGCCGTTGAGCGTCCCGGTTCAACCTTGATCACTTCCGCGACCTTTTCCAGTGCCGTAAACGCTTCGCTGAAGACCTCGAGACGAGCCGCGCTTTCGCTCTGATAGGCGGCGATCAGCTCTTCCTGCTCCTTGATCTGCCTTTCAATATCTCCGATGAGCCTAAGATGAACGATGAATGAGCGATACTCTGTCGAGTGCAATATCGTTTCACGCACTGATCAAGCTCGACCTTCTTCCGAGGACGGCCCGCAAGTCGTTTCGCCAAGGCGTTGCATTCCTCGTGCATCAGCTTCTTCTTCGTAGCATACTGCAGCTGCTCGCGATCCGTCGCGATCTTCCGCCGTCGTTCCTCGCATTTGGCAGCTGGACCATGTCAAAGATCAGCCCAACAAAACCAGTCAAAGGCACCATGTCCACTCACCCAGAGAACTCGCCTGCGCCGCATACGCCTCCTGTTGCACCTGCTGCGCTGCCGTCGCTTTTCTCGCTCTTCTCAAAGCAAGCGTATACCGCTTGACATCCAACTCCAAGCTCTCGGAACGCTTCGCATTCTCCTGCGCCGCTGCTGCTTGTAGTTCGCTCGGCAAATAGGACGTATCCAGGAGGTAAAAATGGCGACTTGCTTGCTTTGCTAGTGCGTCGGGATGGCTGAGTCGATAGTCGATGAGGTTCTCTGTGAATCAAGCCGGACATCAGGACAAGGAGATGAAAGGGACAGAGTATGCCTACCTTCCGCTGCAGCACTTAGTGGTTGAATTTGTATCCTCTCGGGCTCCATGTTGATGCTTCGTGATTAAGACAGCAATACTCCAATCCAACTCAAGGCGATGGGAAGGTCGTCGTATCGAAGTAAAGGAAGAAGCACTCTGGGTCAAGATCGATCAGAACGTCGAAACGTCGAATAGGGCGGCAATGGAAAGGTGGACGGACTTTCTCGGGCAATGTCCATTTCGCCATGGGTTCTTGACACAAGTTCGAGTCTCACAGCCTTGTCAAGCGTCCATATGTTGACAACGCCGTATCAACGACCACGCGGCATCTCAAGATTGACAGACTCCTGCTAGCCATCGACCAGCCCTGCAAATGGCAATTATTCGCTCTTTCACTATAATTCGTCGCCCTAAATACAACACTGTCTGGCAGCCGCGACCCGTTTCCGGGCGCCCGTCTTGCAATCGCGCACTCTATGGTCAATACAGTTACAATGGTCGGATCATCAGCCTTCATGGCGGGTTGGGCGATCCGCTCTTCTTTTTGTCGGAATCCTGCGTACTCTTTTTACCAAAGAGGTTGATCTTCAGTTTCTTCCCGGCGTCCTTCATGGCTAGACCCAGACCGACGACGCCGCTCGGCGGTTTCTCCCTGATATTCGGAGTCTGCTCTGCCTTGACTGTTTTCGGCGGCGCTACCTTGTTTCCCTCGAGCAGGCTACCAAAGCTGTCGTCGTCCTGCTCCGTCTCTTGCTTCCTTTTCTTGGCCATGCGCGATGCGATCTCATCTAGATCCTCGCCCGCCGGTGTTGACGGGGAACCCAGTTTCATTTTGATCCTGTTTACAGGAGAGGATTGGGCATTCGATGTCGGAGCGTCTTTCATCGGAGAGGGAGCCAGCGAATTCGTGCTCTCGTTCTGTATCGGAGCGGATGGCCGTAATGCTTGGCGACCCGGCGTCTGTGGTGAAGCTTCGGAAGAGTCGGAATCTGACCCGTCATCGTAGTCTAGGCCAAGAACGCCACCGGAGAGCGCTCGTCCTCCCGCAAGCTTGGTGGACTTGGTAGGAGGCGTGGTAGCGACTTGATCCGAATCGCCCGGCCGTTTTCGCTTTTGACCACCCATAGGACTCGAAGAGAGCAAGGCCGGCGGGGGCGGCGGGGGCGGCGGGGTCGGCCCGATCTCCTCGTCATCGGATTCACCGTTGAAGTAGTCATCTTCAGTAGTGTCCATCGTTTTGCTGAAGGAACCACTATATAGACGATGTCAGTCGATGCCCTGCACATGGGAGAACCCAAGCACGCACCTCTCATCCGAATGGGCCGTTTGGGTGCTGGGCAATGGCTCGTTATTCTGCTCCCATCTCGTAGCCAAGGCATGTATGTACGGCTTCAGAAGCGGATTTTCCGCCAAGGCTTGTAACCTTGGCTTGTATTTTTCAAAGAGATAGTTGATCATCGGCTTCAAATTGTCCTAGTTGGGTGGCCATTGTCAACAGATCCGTCAGGCAAAGACACAGGTGCCACTTACTTTTCTGATCACCTCAAAGATATCGAGGCACGCAGAACAAAGCATATTATCCCGAGGTGATTCAGACTCGAGCAAGTCCAGCGTCGGCGACATCAGTTCATACTTGATGAGATGCCGATGAATGAAATGACTGCTGGCTTTCAGACACGCTTTGAAGTACCGCAATGAAGCTGGCTCGGAAGGGGTCAACATCAGTGGTCGACAGTGTTGGAATATCCGACTTACCATGCCGTAACGGTTTCTGTTTCATGTATAGTAGGCTAGCTATGCGCATGGAGACCGGATTGGACAAGATGAAGAACTGCGCTCGATGGCCGTGTTGCGCAACGAAAGAGGCCAGCAATTCGGACAAGTACTGCATCAGCATGATCTGAGCTGGTGTCAAAACGGCCCCTTTTGCTGAAGTGGAAAAGAATGAGCTGACGGAGCATGCCACCGGGAATAGAGAAACTTGCCCTTGTACGCCTTGAAATCTGGCAATTCGAGCAACGGTCGGTACATGTCTATAATGCATGCCTCGTAAAAGTAGCCCAGGAACGCATCGCCAGTGGCCTGATCGCGCTGAGAGCGGATGATGTTTGGGATCTGAGAGGGCGCGACCGTCAGTGAATCGGAAGCCCGTCGCACTGCATCACTTACCTCTGACCCTTCGCCACCGATGTCAACCAGCGTGCGAATCGCATCAGCCATCTGACTCTTGAGTCCCAAGTCAGGCGACGATAACAGCAGCGATGTCATGTCCTCCGCTATCGTTTTCCGTTTTTCGGCATGTTCCCGCAAGGCATGTGTCCGGACAGCGTTGACGTCGTGGTCGATGACAATACTGAGTATTTCGGCAACCTGGTTGAGAACGGTAGAGTCCTCTTGCTTCAACGCCCATTCGCAGACGAAAAGCAAGCCTCGCTCTATCAGAGTTCGATACAGTTGTTGCCGGTGTTGGAGTTGAACTTGCTTTCCCATCAACATGAGCTGATGCAAAAGGGCCACGACATCGTTCCGCCGCGTTATGTCTTCCTCCTTTAGTGCTTCCGGCGCCGGAGTCGTTACTGGCTTGCCCAGAGACACGGAAGTCTTCAACTTGTGCTCCTTGAAGCCGGAAAACAGCTCGGTGAGGAATCGGTCGTTACTTGCGATATGTGTAATGATGTCGATTTGATTGAAGAAGAGCAAGGAGTTGAGTATGTTGAACATGGGGTCATCCAGCACACGGGCAAGTATCACGTCCTTCAAGTAAAGCAACCGATATGTTTGGTGTATCTTGGCCCGGATAGTGTCGTCCGCGATAGGCACTACTTCCTTGAAGCGCGAACCCTCGGATAAGAAATCCCGATACGAGGCCTTGTACGTCGGATAGTCGGGGTCGTCTGGAGGTTTGCGTTCAGGACTATACTGCCCTTGTGTCACCAGTTTGACACTCACATTCCATGATTCCAGCCATTCCCAAAAACACGTCTTCTTGTAACAGGTACTCGTACAAGCCGTTGTCGTTGAGTGACACTGAACGAATGACATGTCAAGCGCTGTCCCTCTTCAGCTGTGATGCTCTTCCCGAAGGCACTTACATATCGTTGACATCATCGTGCACAAAGAGTGAAGGTCGTCCAAGCTTTCCATATCCTCTGCATCGTTGAAGACTTTGATCATTTGACGTACATAGTCCTGCGCGGAGGCGAAGGCTTATTCAGGGGTTTCCCAACAAGTTTTGCTGACTCTTACATTTGTGATCACGAATTCCACTGTCTTCTCCCTGCCAGCGATAGACCTCGAGGACAGCTTGAGTGCCGTTTCCTGCTCCCTGTTAGAACAAGCCCACCGTTAGCAGGGTTCCCATCCTGGGACCAGCCACACTTACCTCAGATTGGAAAGTGACAGTGGCGACCAGCCTCTCCCCTCCCTCTCGGCGTACATCTGGTTCATCTGTTCCTGACCCAGCTGAGGCGACGCCGGCATGGGTGATGACGGGGATGACGAAGACCCAGACATTGGGACTTGATCATCTGCGGTGCAGTGTGAGCATGGGCCTTGTTGAGATTGATATTCGCCAACATACCATATATCAGCTGAAGATGCCGCTGAACTTCTTGGATAAAGTCCCAGATATTGTTACAGCCTTCCGGATCTTGGAAAGACAGCGCCACGTCTACTCCGTTTGGCTCGGTCCACACAATCAGGGTTTCTGAGGGCAGCGGAAAAGCGAAGATATGTGTCAGTCGGTCAGCCACGCGCGCCCCACGAAACTGACCTTGTTGTCGAGAATACGACTCGGTCTTCCCCACTTTACTCCTGAGCAAGAACGGGTCTTCCCCCTCGCGTAGAAAGCCACCAGGCAATACGTTTCCTTCCTCATCCTCTGACGGACCACCCTGCTCTTCCGCTTGTTCCGTTGCACGGCTCTCTTCCTCTCGCGCATCCTCCCTCGTCACGACGAGAAGGGCTTCATCTGACGCTTCGTCGTAGATTCCCTCGACGAAGCCTGTACCCTTGTCTTCCCATGCTTGTCCGCGCAATTCGTATACCTTGACGAGATACCGCGATTAGACGGCTTACCATGCCTTCACTACTAAAACTCACCTTGACTCGTTTCTTTCCCTCTGTAAAGCTGGAAACGATCTCTTCCTGTACCTCGGGATCGTGATTACCCTGATTCTGCTCATCCTGTCCGTCTCCCTGTCCCTGCTGGCCATGTTGTTCCACGCCATCTACCCTTCCAGCGTGCATTCCATCACCGGTATCCTCATTCAGGCCAGAACGTGGCTGAACCGATGTCGTAGCTGGTTGCGATGTGCCATCATGTCCCGCTTCCTGAAGTTGCATTTCGCTACCCTGATTGCCAGGTTCGCCAGCAGCTTCGATCTCAGCCTTTGCGTCCTCTGCCAGTACCTTGGTCTGTTCCTCTGGAGCGGACATTTCGAGATGGATGGCTCCGCGGCAAGAGAGGTTCAGTGACGCGAGTTGGCGGAAATGACGTCGAAGGTTGGATTTGTATTGACGACGCGGTTTCAACTGTATCGCGTGACAATGGCGGGAACCTACTGAAGATACATACCGAGCGGATGACCGACGTTCTGTAGCTTGCGAAGAGGATGAAGAATGTATGGGACTAGACTATGTTGTTGACAGTGAATGATTGCTTGCTATACCTCGTTGATTGCCGTCCCGCCGATCGCGACAGTCTGACTCACGCGACACGAACCCTGCTTCCGCAGAGGACCATTAAATATATGTCCTCATGAAGGATGAAAAGGCTGCAACTGGGGAACTGGGGAACTGGGCCGATCTCATCGCTGTGAGTCTAAGCCACGTCCTTCGGCTGTGATTGGGCTTCGAGGACTTTGGGAAACTTCGACTAGGTTCAGCTTCACCATGGCGCAACTGCATTGCCTTTAATTTGCTGCTCGGTACTTCCAACCAGAATTGTATTAATCCACTCAACCTGCAACCATAGACCGCGGCCCAGTCGCGTTGTGTAAGTGACCGGAGATTCTAGCGTAGGTTGCCATGAGTATACAATAGGCTGTCCATTTCCGTTTGATCCAGTTTCATTTTGTGACCCTGCCGCTTAACAAAGCTTTACATCCCGCCACCCATCCGATCCCATGAATCATCCTCCGCATGATGACAGCCCAACTTCCCCTTCCGCAACACACGTGTTGGCGACCATAGTGTTACATTGCATTATCTTGACCAGCTTCGCCTTCGGTCAGTTCGATAAAGATTACATACAGTTGTTGAATTAGAGATGGGGGCGTCCGGCCCAAAGATGAACGGAGAAGGGCGAGGAGGCGGACGAGAGGCTGTTGGGGCCTGACGGGAGAATGATTCGGAGACAGGGGGCGGAGAAGAGAGCATATTCGAAATCGATTCGCCAGGGCTGCCTGGTACGATCGATCATCCTGCAGGAAGTGGCGATTAAAATTGAAAGATGGTCGTGTCGATGAAAGTCGTGAGGTGCTGCGTGTGACGGAGTTGAACACCTCGGAGAGTGCTTGCTGTCTCGTGCCTTTGCTGTTTACGTCAATGTCGAATACAAGAAACTAAAGAGAATCAATCGCGTCAACAGGGATGCCGACTTGTCAAACGAATGACTCACAGATTGTTTGTCGCAGCAATCTGGATTCAAAGCTTGGATTTAGCCAGAATCTCGGCCGCATCAGATAACCAGCAAAACTTACAGCGATCGTATTCTCCCTCGGATGCCAGCTTCCATGCAACTGAGGGGAAGCGGCATCAGCCTCCAATACCGGTGGAGAGCGACCGCCACAAACTTCGACTTACTATCTTCTTTGCAAAGTCTATGTTTTCTGTCTGGAGGCCTTCCTTCTTACCAGTGCCGTTCGGCCCCTTGCCTTGGCCCTTGGGGCCGCCAATCTTCTTGGCCTTGAATGCCGACTTGTCCGCTTGAAGCACGGCATCCTTGTCTCCGGATTCGTTGACATCGTATATGCGGAAGTAATTGTGGTAGGATCCGGTCAACACTTGGCTGTTGCGCAAAGCGGGCGATCAGATAGTGAGCGCTCACGCAAATCAAGGGTCGAGTGCTAACTTACTCTCCGTTGCCACTCCACGTGCACTCGAACTTGTCGAAGATACAATCGTTCTCATACAGATCACAGAGTTTTCCTCGCAAGTGCTCGTGAATGTTAATCTTCTTGACCGGCGCCTTCTCGTCACGGATGTCCCAAATTTTGAGGGTCAGGTAGTCTCGTGAAAGAATGTAATTGCCGTCTTTCGAGAACTTGACGTCCGAAATGGACGATATGATCTCGGAGAAGAAGGACTTTTGGGATGGGTCTTCCTCCTCCTCGAAGACTGCGAACATGACGAACCAGGTCAGAGAGGGCCGAGTTTGACAAGAGAGACTACGCACGCTTGGCTGCATTGTCACAGAGCGCTGACTGTCGCATATCGGCCAACTTGATCGTGCCTTTTGAGCTGGAGTACATGAACTGATTACAATGGTTGGGGTGAAACTCGGCGGCGGTGATCACTTCGGTCAATTCTTCCATGTTGACGGGCTTGATATCCACGATATCTGCACAGAGAAGACTGTTAGTTGCCGACAACTGCACAATAACAACGTTGCCACTCACTGAAACTCTGATCGCTGATACCGAGGTTCCACAAATTGATTCGCAGATCGTCTGCGGAAATGTATGTCTCACCGTCAGAGTTGATGGAGATCGAATTGATATGATATGCGTGGGCGTTGGCGTAGACTTTCCTGGGCACTGCGGCCACGATGTTCTCCTGCACTGCCATCCGGGGTAGACGCAGTTGCGAAGGAGTGACACCGGGAATAGGCCCCGGGCCCGAGTAACCGCTTGTGACGTTGTTTTCCTGTACGACCTTGATGGACTTTTCAAACACCTTCCACAACTTGATCGTTTTGTCTGAGATATCTGGGTCAATTAGGCCGTTCGAACCGTGTTGCAACGGCAAGACTTGCCGTTTGTACTCAGCAGGAAGTGCGCGGAATTTTGCCGTTTGCACCACTTGATACGGTTGATCTTTTCCTCAATTTCCAGCGACTTTAGATAATCAAATTCTGGCTCGTGCGATTGGAACTGCAATCCGCGCGAGCTTGATCAGTGGTCACTCGAGGGAGCATGATGTAGCGATATTTACCTCGGTGTAGAATTTGTATTCGCAGCCTTTTTTCTGCAGAGCGGGGAGAACGGTTAGTCTGGGTCCTGCGCAGAGAACGCTTGACCCTGACTAAACCACTCACCGACTCGTTTCGCTCAAACAAGACAACTCGACCACCCTTGTCACCCGTTGCAAGGTAATCACCCGTGTGATCGAACTCTACCGTTGAGATGATGTCGGCTAGAGAGAGGCAGCGAGCATAAATACATGAAGACTTGATAATACTCGAAACACGCACCTTCGGTGATATCATTGTCCTAATTCAGACGGTACGAGATAAGCACATCGAGTCAGCAAAGCTTCAGGCCGCACAGCTTTGCACAAGGCGCTTTTTCCTCCTCGCTGCCCAGACATGCTCAGCCCAGAGCACGACACTTACGGAATCCGACTTGTCACCGAAACACTGCGCGAACCGCCAAGGGTTCTGCCCAGACTCTGCCGTATCCATCTTGACGCTGGATCAGATAGAGTGGAGCGGATTGAAGGGTTGGTCTAGGGGGAGATGAGAATCAGATTCTGTTTCTGTGTTTGGCTAATAGACATTTCGAGGTTCATGTGATCGCGTAGATGCCGATGAAGAAGACAAGCCTGTCCGCTCCAGCATCGATCCCAGTCTACGCGTCAAACTTTCCTTTCACGAACCGGTCTTCCGTTGATGTCCAACCCTGTGACGTATTTCCAGCTGTTCTCACCCCCGGACCTCGCTTCCACCTCTGCGTCTTCTCGTCGGTACGATCGCCCTGTAATGCACCAGCGGTTTCCCCCTTGGCCGTTTCCCCCTTCTGGTTGCTTTCCACAAGCCCTTGTTGTTGGCACCAGCCTCGCTCAAACATAGCGAAAATTTCGCAACTTGCTTCACTGCAGTCTTCCCTCGCCCTGCTGCTTTCAACCACATCGGGAAAACCCGCTCCCGGTCTCTCGGTCACGCTCGAACACCACTCACCCAAAAAGAAACAACTCGTGCCCAAATGACGTTTCGTACGTTGATGGTTTCCCTTCGAGTGGTCTTGATAGCGAGGTTCTCTCCACGGTGAGTCTTGAGGTATCCAAGAAGAGGGTGTTTGCGGTGTACTTTGCAATGAGGTCACCAGGGATGTCGGCGCGGGAACAGATGTGGGTCTGGTGCAAACGTCTTCGTCTTCGTCTGAGTAAGAAGATACGAAACCGGAAAATGACGATCGCAAGGCTTCCCCGAGTCAAAGGGACGGCCAATGTCAGCGCTCAAGGCTATAATCCCAACTCTGGGATTTGTCGCGGACATAACCTGTTAGGGCGCCGCGCGCGCGCGGAGGGGATCGCGAAAAGCTCTGGCTCCTGGGCCGTCAGGTCAGCGGGCGAACCAACGAACAAGGTCGAATATCATCACCGCTCGCGAGGTCGGCATACCACTATCCCTTACAACGATATCTCTTCATATTCGATCAAGATGCCTATCGCTCCTATTGTTGGCAAGGTGCGTACGCGACTTCTCGGCAGGGGAGAAAGACGGGGACATCCGGGACGGCCGATTCTAGGTTTGGCGGATCAAACGTGGATCCGGGGACACGGGGACATAGCTCGTACAGACGAAGGGAAATGGAGGCGCAGAGGGAAGAGGGAGCAAGAGATTTCGCAACCGAATCGCCATCTGGGAACGCAACACAACAAGGGAACCCATGATTGATCTTCGCTTATTCCCCAACAACAGCTCCGAAAGAGGTTGATTCTCGACCTTTCCGTCGCTATCGGTCTCGGCACAGCAGCTGGATACGGATACTGGTTAGTCAGGCTGCTCTGTTTGTCGAAGCAAATGCTAATGCCGTATCGTTCTAGGTACGGTGTCCACCTTCCTAATGGTGAGTAGCGGCAGCGGTCATGTCGGTATTGGTTGGACAACATGCGGAGACGCCGGGGTCAAGGGAAGCGACGACCAGGAAAGGCCAGTATGGGAAAACAATATTGCCTCTTGCTTGACACAAGATCCTTGCTGTTGTCGAGAAAACACGGGATACAGAGATGGACGTGGGGACGCAGTATTGGCCTTTGGACGTGGGGACGCAGCATTGGCCTTTGGTTCGAGGGTTTCCATCCCGATCGCACTTGTCATTTACTGCCTCGAAGCAAACGCTGACATCTCCTTCTCCTTCCAGCCCGAGTCCGAGACTTGTACTACCTCAAGTACGAACAGAACAAGGCATCGGAACAATAAATAAAACACCAGCGTCGAGCGGAAGAGAGGGCACCGCGGGGACAGGATGAGGGGATGATCGGACTCGGGCAGAAGGGAATGGACGGGGGCGCATGACTGTCCGGACATCTCGGGTTGTACAGAGGATGATTGGACCCCCTGTGTCTGTTCTGGTGATGTCATCCGTGATAGAGAACGACTCGGACGGCTTGCATCGGGAAATCCGTTACGAGGAAACTATGCCTCTTCTGATCGAAATAGCTGGATATGGACCTGGTGTACACTGGAGCTCAGAGCCGTACATATAACCGACGTGCAAAGAGAGCTTCCGCACGGACAATGCGGTTATTCCTGCATGTACTAGACTTTTATGTTTCCATTATGGGAGCAAGTCTTATTTGGACGTCTGCGAGTCCCGAGTCGCCGATCAGCTATTTATGCGCTGTCCTGCGTGTACCCGGGCATTCAGACTAGCAAGCATCAATACGACGGCTTCCCGTTCAAGCGATGAAGCCAACATACTGCCCGAACTGCTCGAGCCCGATCGCACAATGATGAGCCAGCTGCTGAGCTGCGCCCAATTCAAATAATATGAGCAATGACGATCATTCAAGGCTGATGACTGGAGTGTGGCCTTGCGTTCTGCTTGGGGCCTTTCATGTCTTGATCACACCATATAACAACGCCCATCTGCCCTCGACGGACAAACCGCCAATCAGCCGAAATGTCGCGGCCATCAAACGCGACCTCGGCATACGAGAGCTTTCCCGCGCACGAGTTTGATGCCTGGGTAGATCACATACGAGACACCATCATCCACGGTCTGGAAGAGCCGGAGCTCGAATTCCCGACGCTATCTAATGGAGCCCTGGAAGCTGTCAAGCAGGCCGAGCGGGAAGCTGCAGAAGCTGAAGCAAGGGCACAAGAAGAAGCTCAAGCACGGGAAGAGGAGGCGCGTCAAGCTGCGCAGCGTGAGCTCGGAGAAAAGCGTCTGATGCTCGCGCAGCTGCAACAGAAGAAACAACAACTAGAGGAACAGCGGCAGCGGCTGGCGAGGGAACAGGAACGCCGAGAGCAGCAACGTCCAGAGGAGGAACGACAACGGCAAGTGGAGAGACAGCAACGGTTTGAGGAACAACAGGCTGAACAACGGCAGCGAGAGGAGGTCCTTCGGACAAGACTTCAGAATGCACGAGATCGAGCGCGCCAAGCCGAAGCTCAGGAGGCTATCACGGAACAAGAGCAAGAGCGGGAGGAAGATGCCGAGTACGAGCAGGGGAGCAGCGGAGAGTACGGCGCGGATCACCCCGAGGGCGACGTCTTTGGGGACGAGGGGAATCGAGACGATCAAGGTCATCAAGGTCGCGGGTACGAAAACGACGAGCCGACCGAAGAGCGCGAAGACGACTTGTTTGAAGATGAACAAGATCCCTTTGACAACGAACAGCCTCAATTCCCGGTGTCATCTCGATCGCAAGCCATCTATTCGGATCAGCAAGCAGGCTCTGAAGAGGACCTCTTCGATGACGAAGAGCAGCAGCAGACTATCGATGTCGACGAGCCGCAGCGATACGGTTCGCCGAGCGAGGAAGAGGGGTCCGTTGAGCAATCAGACGGCGAGGCGCAAGACAGGTCTTCACAACAGTCCGAGGACGATCAAGATGCCAGGTCGGCTTCAGACGACAACGCAAGGTCCGCTTTGGGAGAAGATGCGGAATCTATATCGGAAGAGAGGATCGCTCCGCTACAGGGCTATAGGAGAATATATGCCTCGGCATACAACGATGGTAGGCAGCCCGTGTATCGGCCTTTCTCGGACCTGACTAATTGATACATAGATGGTGAGGCAACAGCAAGCCAACAAGACGATTACGATGAAGGAGAGGAAATCGATGAAGATGACCAAGACCAGGGTTTGAGGTCTGATGCCCGGGATGTCGAATTCGACGACAGTGACCGGGACGACCAAGGACAGGGGGAATACGAACAGCCTCGCTCAAGACAGCTCGCTCAGCCAGCCTCTTATCCCTCGCCCCCAAATTTATCTTACGACGAAGACGAGGATCAAGTCGTCTCCGAGGATGGCACGAGAGATGATGAATACGACGAGAGCGAAGAGGAGGGACCTGGAAGCGAGCGGGAAGAGCAGCCACGAGTCCGACACCTTGCACAGCCCGCGTCACACTCCTTCCCACCGAATATGTCATCTGGACATGCAGGCGATGCCATCGAAGTCATCGATAGCTCTGATGAGGAGAGTCAAGGCGGACAGCCTCAGCAACGAGAAAACGCCGGCTCTGGGAGCGAAGAAGGCGATGAAGCGGATAGCGAAATGTGTGGAGAGGCGCCAGACCAGGAGGCCAACGACGACGAGGTATCGCCGCAGGAGAGGATCATATACGCCCAAGGCGAAGAGTTCTCCGAGGGCGAATACGACAACGATGGAGTGGGACCGCCTCATCTTGCAGAGAGCAATACACAACGGCCGTCCGATTACGACATGAGTGGCGACGAATCTCGGGGTGGCTACGAATCTCGGGGTGGCTACGAGTCCGATGTGGAGGGCGCTGATGAAGGGCCAGATCTGCCAGAACGACCGGATCAGACCCAGTCTGGATACCTTGATCGCCAGGCAAGCGAAGACGAATTAGCTGAGGATGACGAGGATCAACAATCGGACACGGAAATGGCACATGTCCCTTATCCGGAACGCCCCCGCGTGATGTTGCCACGCCAGAGCGAAGGCGCAGTCGCCCTCGACATCGACCCGTCTCTGCACTCCGAGTATGTTGAAGAGGTACAACCTGTGCAAATGGATCAGGTGTCTGCGCAGAGTGTCGTCGTGAGCGGACTGCTTCAGATGGCGCAGGGACTTGGAAGTCAGGCCGCGGCAATCCCGGGCGTGTTTGAAAACGCTGCTGCGGCAGAGCATGCGCAAACACAGGACACACATGTTCTTCCCGAGACTCTGGACGCCAGTCTTTCGAGAGAAGACGCACCGCCCATCCAAGCGCCGGAAGACAACGATTCCAACGCTCAGGTACAGATGACAGAAGTCTCTATTGAAGCGTTTGAGCGGGACTCTTCGGCTCAGCGATCCCCTGTTGCTGAATCCGTCTTTCCGGAAACATTTTCGGCACCTGAGCTTGCGCGATCCGCAATTCTTTCCGACCTACCGACAGCTCGACCGGCGAGTGCAATTACCGAATGCGAGGCCGATAACGAACTACTGCCAGAGGAAGCTCCTTCGGCGGCTCCTTCATTGAGTACGTTCAGTCCCACCTTCGCTGATACTCCGCTGCGTCCGTCTCCTACGAGGGATTCGTCGTATGTTGATGATGCTGCGGCGGACGGCGGGGAAGAAGGCGAAGAGCATTCGGCCGCTACAACCGCAATGACTGCCGGTCAACCTGATGAAGAATCTAGGACGCAGGAGACGATGGATATCGATGTTGACGCGAGTGAAGATGTCGTCTCTGTCAGACCGGTAGCATCGGTCGCTGAAGGGCGTCATCCTGCCGCCTCTCCCGAAGCCGGTGACGGATCAGGTAAGAGTCCGAGTGCCAGCAACTCCACAAGTAAGCTAACGCATTTGATTTCGCATGCGCTCCCAGACGCACTCTCCGATGGTATCAGCTCTCAGGACCCTGTACTGCCCAACACCGCGCCTACCGATATGGCCGAGCCTCGAGAAGTGCAGGATACCAGGGTATCTGACGGAGAGCAACCGAATATCGAAAAAAGGGAGTCCCATGCGTATGACGATGCTCAAATTGATGACCGCGAGGTCGACGGCGACGAAATGGATACCGCTCATCAATCGGGAGAGCAAGAGAGCGATACAGCGGAGTCTGCACAGGGCGAGCGCAGTACGTCTGCTTCCCCAGCTGTTGCTAGCGAATCAGACGGCATGGGAGTGGACTTGCCGCAACCGGTAGAAATCCCGGCGCGCCATAATACACATGACAGATCAAGCGGGAGGAACGAGCTCTCCGCGTCCGACATTCACGCAAATCACTCCCGCCTGAAAACGCCTTCGGATGACCAGGACAATGTCCTGGAAGATGTCCTGGAAGATGTCCCGGAAGATGTCCTGGAAGAAGGTGAGATCCGCGATGAGGACGATCCTGTCTTCCCGCGGAGAACGGCGAGTCCCGCGGAGAGAGGCGAGGCCATTGATGCAATTGCGGAACTTGAAGTCGAGACCGTGGATGCTGCTAGCCGTGACAGTCCAATCCAGCTCGAGATCGACGTTGAAGTCGATATTGAAGTCGAAGTCGCCGGCGGCGATATGCAAACCGATAGGAGCGCCGACGGTGGTAGTGAGTACCCGGAAACATGAGGAAGCACGGCAAGCTGACTTACGCATCAGGTTCGGGCACGAACCTAGATGCTGATGAGGCCAATTCAGAGACCGGCAACGAAGATGGCATCCAACGTGGTTCGGCAGATGTCATGGGTTCACGACTTGATGGTGTACGTACCGACGAGTTAGTGACACTAGAAGATGGTGAGTTCGCACTTTTCTTCTGCTCGACGGGAGATAAATCGCCGTTACCTTTTATCATGCAGATGACGAGGATTCTCAAATGGCTCCCGACTATAACGGGGATGACAGACGGTCCGCAGAGGATATTCAGTATGACTCAGAAGATAGTAAGTCTCTTATTGGTACCCTTGCATACATTCATGTCGTTTGACGGTCAAGCATTTGCGTTTAGATCTGCCGCAGCGTTTAACGCCGGCGCCAGAAGTTACCGAGGCTGATCCAGACGATTCTACGGCCTTGTCCAGGGAGATCCGTCGCCACAATCGGAGGGATATCCCTCACAAGGAAGAACACCTTCAAGGGGAAGATGAGGAATATGATATCGACTCGCCTGGTCACCATATCGATGGCAGACCACCCGGATATGAAAAATACCCCACGGTTGACGAAACAAATCCCGAGGACTCCAAAATGTATGAACTGGCGGAAAGGAATGCCGAAGGATTCGAAGGCGATCAAACAACAGAACAAATGATGATCCAGGAAATGGAGTTACGCCACCAGCCTGGAGATACCTTGCGAACTGTGAGTACAGGGCTCGGACGTTAGATAGACCTGTGACCTGATAACGCATAACGCATATGTTTGATAGAAGGAGGATCTACCGTTTGCAGAATCTTCTAACCCAGAAAGTCGAGACGTTGGGATATTCCCGGACAGGCAGTCATCGGCCGAAATCGATCAGGAACTACCGTCTGTGGCGGAGACTCTGGCGGATGTTGCAAAAAACGAAACCGTCCTCGGGAGGGATGTGGCGGCTCCTGCTCTCGCAGACGCTTCGACAAGACAAGAGGACAGCCACGACGGCACAGCGGAGCATGCGGAATCAACTCAAACAGAATCGGAAGTTCCAGAAACTCAGACAGTACCCTCCGTCATCGGGGACTTATCGCCTGAGGGGTACGAGGCGGAAAGTGAAGACATATTCAATGTGCGACCTTCTCACGAGGAAACGATACCAGATCATGCAACACACACTTCAATTGTCGAGTTGCTGCAAAGTGAAGAGCTACCGCAAGCGCCTGTACATGGTCGTTCGCCGTCACCACTGGCTCCAGAAGGGGAACTGCATCATGATATATCTTTGGCCATGGAGCCTGCGCCTTTGCTGCATCGACATGATCATCATCACAATATCGTTGTCGAGGAGAGCCACAAAATCCACGACGAAAAACGGGAGAGCTTCACTTCTGCCATCGCTGCGGTACACGAAACACCGTCATCCAATGTCGGCCAATCCTCGGTCAATCAGCAGGAATTAAATGATTCGAACGGTGAGGTCAATGATACCGCGGGTCTCGCTGAGGGTGAGGCAACGCTCCGCGATGGTATCGTCGACGACGCGCCCAATCTCCCCGCACCTCCACCGCTGGAAACGCAGCAAGTGGAAGCGACCATGGAGGGGGGACATCCTGACGACGACGATGACCCTCTTCGCTTGAGCGGCCCATTCAACGAACAGGACTCGGGTTCATCAACCCGCATGTCTGGGGCCGAGGTCTACGTGGAAATCCCGATTCTCGACCGGTCGCAATCATGGCACTCGGAACCTTCAGACGTGCAGATCGATCTCGAACAGCGTTCTACTCGACCGACGACTCCCGTGCAGCCGTCTCCACTGTCCGTATTGTCCGCAGACCCCACACGACATCATCACGGACCGGTACACAGTGCATCCTTCTCCTCCATCAGAAGCGCCGACCTCGAAGTCTCCGGATCGCCTGCAGCGCATACACGATCGCAATGCCATTATCACAAGATCCGATTTGGTCGAGGCGTCTTTAGTCATGTCTTGTTGATTCCCCATTGCTCCATCGGAACGGCGCAAGAACGCGAACGAATTGGCGCGACCGACCTTGGCAGAGTGACCAAGGAGGAAATGCTTCGAAAGCGCGACCTCGACCTGGGTGAAACGTCTACCAATAAGATGACCTCTGACGTCGAAACTTTGCCCGAGGAGCTCGAGCATCAGGTGAAACAGCTCGCCGGTACCGATCTGCTACGGGAAGGTCATATCTGGCTCTTGCCGTTGGCTGACATCGCGCCTCCAAGCATGGTCAACAGGACGTTGCAGAACTCGGACGATGCGCAGGAAGATGATGTCTTCCACGTTCGATCCAGCCCCAGGATCAGCAACAGGGCTCCTTTTGAAACACCCGATAGGAAGCGGAAGAGGGCATCTTCTCGCGGGCGGTCCAGCTCCGCGACTCGAAGCGAGGGTCGCAGCGAGGGTGGTTCTCCCGAATCGGCTTCAATGGGCACTCGGTCCCGTGCTCGCGCTGCCATCGTGCGAAAGGTCAGTCAAATTGACGAGAAGGACGAAGATGTACCGGAGTCAAAGGAAGAAGGTCAAGCAGAAGGCGTCTACGGAGTCATGGGAGATAGTCCGGTCGAAATTTCGCGAAAAGAAGAAGACACCAAGACGGCCGAAGAAGCAGAAATGCAAGAGGATACTGCAGGCAAGGACGAGGACCACGAGCGTTCCGTCCCCTTTTCCGATGATGCAGCTGATCCAGCTCGACCGGAGAAACGGTCAAATGACGATATCGAGCTGGATGGAGATGAGCCTGCAAACAAGAAGCGTAAAGTCGAGGGAGAAGATGGCGAGGGAGCCGACGCCGTCAACGTCAAACCTCAGAAAGCAGGTTGGCTGTCTTGGTTTTGGGGCAGGAGGTAGATGAATAGGAGATTCGTCATGTGACGTTGGAATGCTTGTGGTATCGAGTTCACGGTCGACAAGTCGACGTTTGTAGAAAACTCATCTCCATGTTTTGTGCTTCGCGATTCTCTCGTGCGACCAACGTCAGGTGATGATGCCAAATGCCCCTGCCGTGACAAACCATCCTATGCGTCAGGCCTGGTTTGAACAGGGATAGCTTTGCATACGACCAGATAACGAATACACCAGAAGTGCACCTAGACAAGGCGTCTCATGAATGTCGTTTTCAATGCGTATGCCGCGGTGGCCAAAGCCTCTTGCCGGGACAAACCGACAAGCGACATTATCAAAGGCAAACAACAATGACATCATAGAAGGGTTTCAAAAACTCTGCACATCTTGCCCTTTGCGATGAATCCGCAGTACAGTGCGGATCCAAACGGACCCGGCCGCCAGATTCGCTCGCATGGTTTCAACTCTGATGCGAATTGGACGGCGGAGGACAACCTTTCTGACAAGTCGCCAAGCGCTCATCCAACTGGGATTAAATGGATGAGAAGCGACCTGTACGGCTCTTTACGCAAGATCAATCTCTCACCTCGGGTCCTTTGACGCGATCGAATCTCGAGTCTCGGCGACATCATTCTCCGCGCGGGACGAGCTAAGTATTCAGCCGACTCGCAAACACAGCAATCCCATCAAGATAATTTGTCGCTGCGACACCTCGATATACACGACGAGGGATCAAAATCCGACGAAGACTTGCTACAACGTTAGAGGGACGAAGCGACTGGAATACGCTTCTCGCATCAGGATCAGGCGCACGAGGAGAGACGAAGACGAGTTTGGATTTGATTCCGACTTCAACACCGCGTATGAGAATACAGCCGTTCATACGGGATACATGCCCTTCATCGCCAGCAGCCAACAGTAGTACGCAACAAGCATAGACACAGGAGTCTGTGGAGCACGTTTGAACCAAGGGATTTGAAAAGTTTCTGGGATGCCCGGGGAAAATGTCTGCTCCGTGAGTCGAGATTGATACAGAACTTCTCTCTTCCATTGACCAACAACGACCCTTCAGGTCTGCGGAGCGACTTTCACACGGCCTCAGCATGTAGGTCGTCATATGCGATCCCACACCGGCGACAAGCCATACCACTGCAAACAGTGTCCGGAGAAGTTTGCCCGGAGCGACTTGCTCTCGCGCCATGTGAACAAGACGCATGGTCCGCCAGCCGAGGGAGAAGGGAAGGGGGAGCCCAGGAATGGATTGATGGCTAAGAAAAAGGGAAGGAAACCAAAGTTCACGTCGGCGGTAGCCGCGATGTCCGGCTCCTCGGTGCAACCATATCGACCACCTTTTTCCCATCAGCCGCAACAGAGGCCGACAATCGAACAGCAGCAGTTGCCGCAAGGGCAAAACTTGCCGTATCATCCACATCCGCCGTTCCATCACAGTTTCCAGCAACCTCAACCTTACGGCTTCGCCCAAGCTGAAATTAGTTCCAATTCGGGATTGAAAATACCAACCGAAGCAACCTCATCTATTAACGAAATGACGATGCCCGTCGGGGCGAATCAGCCGAACAACATGATGTATACGAGCGTTCAAGACAATGGCATGATCTCCGGGTTCGAGGTGGACAACGAAGAGGATGACGACGATGCGTGGATCGATATGCCAAAGTAAGTTCTGCTCGTGATGAATCTCGATTACGATGCTAAAATTGGGGCGACTATACCAAAGTGATAGCAACAATCCGAATATGGCAAACGTCAATTCGGTTCCTGCATATATGATGTCGCAACAATACAGCGCAATGGCCCCATTACATCTGGAAATTCCTCAACAGCATTCCCTCGTGCCGCCCCCTCAACATTCACAATCGTACAGCAATCCGTACAGTGCGAACAACATGTCTGCTCCGGCGCCCGGAGAACTGTACCTGTCGGGTCTCCCTACGTCTTACTCTCCCGGCATGATGACGATGCAGAACGTTCTTCCGGCCAGCACCTCGACTTCTTCTCCTTATAGCTTCTGGTCCGGCTCCACTCCCCAATCCTCGCCGTTGCGCCATGCGATACCGACCTATGCACAACCAGCACCCGAGACTCTTGCAGTCGCCTCCTCGAACCCGGTCATGACGTCGAGCACTTCGCCATACGAGTTTACCGAATCCGCGTTCCCGCGATATAGTTCGGACAGTCCTGCCACAGCGGGTATCGATACTACGAGGAGGAATGGACACTCGCCCTTGGCACCGCCCCCTGCGGGGATGCCGACATTGGGACAAATCCCGACTACATACTCTTCCGTCATGCCGGCGCCTTTAGTGCCGACCGGTACTCCTGTCGCCGATAAAGTTGAAAAGGTCAAAAAGCGAGCGTGCGAGTCATGCAATCAATCTAAAGTCAAGTGCGACTTTGGAACTCCCTGTGGTAAGTGGTCCAAGCTCACCGAATTGACGAATTTTGCTCATGCTATGTTCCTGCAGGCAAATGCGCGGCTCGGAAAATATCCTGCAAATACCCTACCGGAAGAAAGTCCAGCAGAAAGCTGAATACGAGTACTTCGCCGCTGTCTCAAGGCGCAAGTGACAGCGCAAAGCTCGCTTCCATCAGCCCCCAGACAAGCACTATGGACTTCCAGCCCATGGTCGTGCCAGTGCAAGGGCAAAATTCCGCCGACCCGCCATTGGCTATCGTGGTTCCGGAAGCCACGAGCGACAAACAGTCCCGACGCGCCTCTGACGGCCATCAAGGACATGAAGGGCAGGCTCAGGACGGCAGCAACTCTGGTGGACGGAGACAGTCGTATAACATGCAGACGACGGATTCCGCGACAGGGGTAGGCACCTTCTTTCAGGAAGCCACATCTTACTGACGATCGAGTATGCCCATTTTCCAGGTGCTTTTCACGGACGCATTCACTCGACAACCTTTGTTGGCTGAAGGACCTCAGCAAACCAGTGCGGCATCTTTCATGCAAATGCGACAAGCTCAGGCTGAAGACGGCCGCTCCACGGCCTCTGGGCACACATTCGGCCAGTCCTCTCAAGCAGAGTCTCGTCGATCCAGTATGGCCTCTTCTTTCGCATCCGATGGTCAGCAGGTCGACAATAGCCTTCCGTTCAGCACTCTGTCGCTCGGTGGTGCGTCTTTGATGCCGGACGGTACAGACGTTCAGCAGTGGCTTTCAAACGCTGCCGGGAATGCGGCGAACGTAATTGATATGAACTCTGGCGTTCCGACCCTTTCCCCAATGGATCAAAGTGGCTTTATCGTTGAGTCACCCGCAAACGTAGCGCCGCCATCATATCTCTGGCAACTCCCTGCAGAAAACTCGGACAATAAATCGATAATGACATCCGTGCCTTCCAGCGATTTTCAGCACCAGCAAACCCTTGGGTCTTCCCTCAACAGGCCAAATTTGTTCAGAGGAAGGTCAAATTCTTTTCCGATGCTCTATACGCCTCGAGCAAGTCTCGAAGCTACGCAATATTTCGCACCTATCCAGAAGGATTCCGCATCTTCATCCGCCTTGGAGAAGTCTGCCTTGCCGCAGGACTGGACAGCACAGATTCGGCACATGGCAACTCAGCTCAATCGGAATGGAAGCGGCTCTAGCAGCTTACAGCAAGTCGACGACACACTTGGAGGTACATCGCAAGCGTCACCGCAGAAAACGGAGTCTTCCCCGGAGGGCGGCTTGAGCTTCGCCCATCCTGGCAATCCGCCATTCGCTCTCGGTAGACCCAAGCCTGCTGTCATCCAGCCAACGGGCATGAACGGGTTGACCAAGCAGTTGTTGGTGGCGCGAGGATCTCTCCAGACCTTGGCTCCCGAACGGACACCGAGCTTCCTTGTCTCGACCCCGACAGCCGAAATGGACGGCATGAAGTGGCCTTCGGCTGTGCCCAGCAAGAATGTGCCTGGAACACTTCTATCGCCATTCAAGATGCCGAACCATCTCGCCCGGCCGGGCAACAAGCGCCTGCCGAGTCAAACTCTAGGCCCAGACATGCGGAAGCGACAGTCGATCTCTCTGACCGCTGACGAATTGGATGGAGGTGCCAATCTGCTGGACGCTGCTAGCAATCTCGCAGCAGTGTCATTCGCCCCTTCATCCGTCAATGCCTCGGCTCAATTAGCGAATCGACGGGCATCAATGCCAACTTGGCTACCAGATTCATCTGGAAGTCTCTCGTTTATTCCGCCTAACGGTATCGGTGGGAATTCTGGCAATCAGCCCGCCGGCGCTGGACGTACCGCCATCAATTACAGTCCTGCCGCGGGAATGACCTTCTATCCGGACTTGACGCCAACGCTCTTCGACCCTCTACAGCAAGGATTCAACTTTAATTCAGCGAGCAACTTGACCACGCCGACAATGGAAAGGGTGGCATTTAACATCCCGTCGGAAGAAACGAAAGCAGCCGCTACATGGACAATACAAGCTTAATTCAAGCTTGACTAATAGCGTCACCAAGTCTTGAGACTCGGCTGACCGGCATCATAATCGATCTTCTTCAACTAATTTGACCGGCAGACAGAGCCCTCGTCGCGCTGTTGTAGCGTATGGCTTGTTTTCTGGAGTTGTACCAGGATCTGTATGGACATCAGGGAATTTACCTTACTCAACCCGATAGACATGTCAGTGTCATCTTGCGGGGCTCGCTCTGCGAGCTGTTCTGCATGACATGCAGCGATACGGATATTCGCTGGAAACTATGGCTACAGTACCCGCTTGACTTCGAACCAGCTTTTCAGGTAATGAACGTTCCATGCGCATACGGCGACGAGCATAACGGTTTGCAGGATTGACCACCATTTGACACGATCGTTCTGTAAGGAACAAGGTACAGTGTGGTCAGTCACAGAACGTGAATTTACATTGAACGTTAAACTCACGGTGGATTCCGCAGCTGATTACCGGACACGAAGCTCGATCGTCAGCTTAAGCCGAAGATACAGTTCATGAACCATGCTTACTATCTCGGTGCACCCTCTCCCTCACGACGATATACTCTTGCTCATCCTTGATTCCCTGCAATCCCGCTGCCAATTGACGGATCTCGTGTTCCACTGGTGCTATATGGCCGTTCTCGTCTTCGACGTATAGGATCCCATGTACGTTGAATCTGAGAGAACAACAACGTTTGCGTTCAAGTTGTGTCTTTCCAGGGGGGTCAAGACGAGAGGTACTCACGATAACACTTTGGGACTCAGGGTGCTCATCTCGTTCGAAAAGCAATATGTATATCTCCCGTCCTTTTTGGCGGTGAATGAAAAGGTACCAGTCGGTTTTCTGTGTATTGAGCTCAGGACTTGATCTGTCGGGTCCGTGAGCTGCAGAAGTAGGGCGATGAGCGACAATCGAACAGGCGGATAAAGGACTGGTCTTACGAAGAAATCTATGTCCATATTTCCTCCACCGCCGACTTGATACGTGACTGTCATCTGGAAAACACGGGCAACTCCGTCAGCCATGATGCTGCAGACAGGTAGGATAGACATATACCTGGTCCTCATGATGCAGATCCTCGAAAAAGCACTCCTTCTTTCCCGGATCAACGTCTATGCGATGGGCTGAACATGCTTGAAGGATGACCGAGAGCAGAAGGATTGTCGAGATCCAAAGGCTCGATGAGAGAGACGATCCAGCCATGTCGGAGTGTGAAGCAAGGCGGCAAGACTGATAGAAGATCGCAGAGGTCGAAGCCTTTGAGATGCGTGAAGACGATCTCGCGTCACCAACAACGCCCACTTCGAACTCGTGGAAATCTCGGGCGCACCTCGTTGGGTGGAGGTGAGTGAGGTCCCGACACGCATCTCAGCTTGTGTGCATGGTATGTGTGTGTCCATACAGTGCGGTATACCAAGGGGAACGTACTTTCGCCCCTCGTCTCACCTACCAACTCTCAAGCTAGCAATCATGGACAGCGACGCGCTCTTTCACGTAAAACAGCTCTTCTGGCAAGGTGAGCCGTCGAGGACAGTGCACAGCGTTACCAGACTGACATGCTTCCAATGCTACGATTGATCAGGCTCGTACAAGGGTAAACTCGATGGCTTATCGGAAAATTCAGGACATACTGACAATATCGATTGTTTGCTCTCCAGGATGTATCGAAGAAGCCACATCAGCCGACATCAGCGACCTCTCTGATCCGGAATCCCTCTCCCGCGCACTCTACGCCGCACGATCTCACCTCGCCCTTCATCCTCCCGCCACTGACTCCGCTATCAAACTCCTTGACTCGGCCTTGTCTTCCAATGAAATCACGGCGTCTGTACGTGCCATCAAGTCATTCGCCGAGCTCCTCGATGCCTCGGACGAGGAAAAGGAGTCCAAGCTTGAGGAGTTGAGGGATCTGCTGCTGGAATATGAGGGGGAGGAAGTGAACGAGGATACGCGAGAGGAGGAGAGGATCGTCAGGTGTATGGCTGGAACGGCGTTCATCTTGCAGAACGAGGTCGAGGAAGCGGTGACAACGTTGACGGAAGGTTGCGGAAAGACCGATCTCGAGTGGTGAGTCTTGTGCTTTGACGTACTTTTCCCAGATCCCGGAAAATACTGAATCCTCCCACAGCACCGCCCTTCTTATCCAACTGTTGCTGTCCCTCGATCGTAGAGACATTGCGCAAACTACATACCAGTCGGCAAAGGTGTGGGGCGAAGATTCTTTGTTGATTCAGATCATGGAAGCGTGGATCGGCATGAAGACTGTAAGTACAACACTCCCGCTCCGCTATCACACGCCGGTTCCAAATCTGATTTCAACCTTCCGTGGACACTCAGGGCGGACGACCCCTCAACCAATCCTACTACCTCTACGAAGAACTCTACCAACAACTATCCGGCCGCACACCCGCCGTCCTTGCATCCCACGCTGCAGCCCACCTTCTCCTCGGACATGTGGATGAGGCCAAGGCTGATATACTGGAAGCACAGCAGAGGCAGGACGGGAAACAGGATCCCGCGGTCTTGAGCGTTGCTGCGAGCTTGAATATGCCGGATGCTTACCCGTACGTGATGGCGTTTGTGGAATTTCTAGAGCTGGCTGACGACGGTGCTTCGATATGAATAGGCAACTCGCGTCGGTGGCTCCCGAGGATCCCTTTGTTGCCAACTTTGAGGCCAGGTCTGCGGCATTCGACGAAGCGGCGGCCAAGTTCAAGGTATCGGCATAGAATGGTATCGGCATAGAATTCTCCTTTCCGCTCGGGCGGCCTTATTGTAGAAAACTTATCGAATGGAAAAGCATAGATCTGTAGGCAGATTGTCGAGGTCTACGTGGTATGCTTGATGAATTGCCATAATAGATACATGGCTTTTGAGGTTGGATTATGCTACATTGTGCTTTGAGTAGAGATTACTATCCCGAATGCACCAACTCGTGGTGGACTCGATTGACTCTATATCGTGGATGTCCCTGTTTCAACTGCGCCGTCTGTCGTCCTCGGAAATCGGCTGGGCCGTAGCTGCTTTTGTCGCGAACTCCTGGAAACCTGTGCTTTTCCCCTGGGCTCTAGTGCATGCCGGCCTTTTGCTGCTCAATTTGCTTGACGATGAACAAGGACGTATCCAGGAACCGATCGACGCAGTTCTCGAGACACGACGCTTCCGACCTGCTGAACTTGCCCGAAAGAGATCCGGTGATGCATCTGCGCAGTGCCAATATTCCATCAGTTCAGTACGCCGCGCGATGACCGCTGGGGAGACTCACGTGTTCCAGCATTTGTCCGTTAGCTCGTGAATGGATGCCTGCATCTTTGCCTTTGACTGCTCCTGCTCCAAGAACTGGCCAAGTTCTTTCTGCGCATGGTGAACGAGAAGTGTCAGAATGTTCAAGCCCATGAGGTCTCCCCACATAGCTGGAAGCCCGGGAGGGTGGGGGGGCGAGAGATACGTACCTGGGTAGCTTCATCGAAGGCGGGTTGTTGCGCGGCGGACATGTTGAGAGTGGAAAGTAGTATAGCTATTCCGGAGTAGTGGAAGAGTTGAATGCGGTGAACGTTTCAACTTGATACGAAGGCAAGGTGAAACAGTTTGGCGATCGCATCCTGAGAGAGAAATGACGTGTTCATTTCAGACTGTAGACATAAACATGGGTCAACGCCCTTCATGTGCGACGCGAGTATTCGAGCTTGAATCCTTGGATACTTGTGATGTGTGTATCGTAGTCTGCATCTGCAGACTTATATCCATTCACCGAGGCTCACCCCTCTATCATGGCCAATACGCGGTGACATCGACATACTTAAAGCCCTCGATCGAGGATGAAGCCAATCTGTTCCATCTGTCAGTCGGGTCTGCTGGACGAGGAACTGGACGAGTACGGCCAGGATGCGGTCGTAATCAGGGTTTCCCCGTGTGGTAAGCCATGACGTTTACCGACTCTTCGCCGTTATGCTCACCTCTGATTCTCTTCTTAGGACATGTGTTCCATCGTCACTGCGCCCAGTCATTTTACGACTACCACGAACAGAAAAACAGAAACCGAGAACCCCTGAAATGTCCCATCTGTCGGACAACCATCGTCTCGGCCGAAGGAGAACTCCAAGCCGATTCCATCTATCTCTCAGCGGACGATGTATCTGCTTCTCAGAGGCGACCAGCAGTGGCAGCGTTGTCGAGCAAAGCGAGGGCGATCCTCGCGTTCGCCAAGGAGCTCAAGGATCAGTCTCGGGATGGGCTCGCCCTGAAGAAAATTGTGAAGGAGGAGAACAGCCTGAGAAAGTCGAGTAAGGAGGGCGTCTTTCAACAATTGGGAGAGTGGGCAGACAAGTTGAGGACACGGTTGAAGGGGATTGAGGAAGCCGGCGCGGTCGAGCTATTGGCGGTGAGTAGCCTGATCTGGTTGACATGGCTGTGTAACTGATGTGAATCGCCTGGTTCAGAACGACTTGCAAGAATGGCAATCCACGTCCGCTGCCATCATCGAGGCTTGCGAGCGGACACGCAAACTCCCAGAAACCATCGAAAACTACAAGACCCGCATCCAGACGCTCCAAGATAACGTGCGGGAACTCGTTGGAGAGATGTCAATCATGACTCGGGATCATCGGCGGGAAAAAGTGGAATCCGCTGCACGATATCGGCAGAAAGAGGTCGATCTCGCAAAGGCATACGAGGTAGCGACGGCCAAGGTCCTCACGGCGAAGGACCGAGAGGTTCAGACGTGGCATACGAAATTTCAGTCGGCGCAGGAGCGTGGGAATAATGCCGCCCAGGAGCTGCATCTGCAACAGGCGTGAGTGGGAAGGCCCAGTACTGGCGGGGTCATCTGACGCCTGATCAACAGGAAAGCGAACTCGTTGATGGAACAACTGGATGCGGCCAAGAACGAGGAAAACATGGCCAAAGGCCGATTGCAGAGACTTCAACACAAGGTAGGTTCTGTCAATCCGTCAACATCGGCATCACCAAAGCTTTGCCACCCTCCAGCTCAACAAGAAAGCAGACGAATGTGAACAGGTCCTACGGCAAAACGAAGAATTTTCTAGGGAAATTGCGCGCCTGCAGGCGCAAAACGAGACTTCCGCGAGGCGTCTCCGGGAAATGTCGGAACATCAGTCCGCACGACGGTCTCATGGAATGGATACGGCGGACCAGCCATCCCGCTTACAAGACGCATTCCAGAACGATGATTCCCTCAATCAACCGGACGACAGCGCCTATGTGGAGGGGAACGAGGAGTCCCTCGCGGTGGATCCGCCGGTGTTCGATACGCCTTCGCGCAGACGGAGACACCATCCGACGCTACGGGTGTTCCGCCCGAGTGATATTCGGCAACATGAAAAGGGGCACAAGGGTAACAATATCATCGCGTATGAATCCGACGACGAGAGGGTCGATGCCGCGCCGGACAAACGGCTGAAGACTGTCAATGGGCATGCAAGAAATCCATTCGCCGCGACATCCCGCGAGAACAGTGGCAAGACGCTGGTGATCGCTCGACCCTTTAAATCACCTGAACAACCTAGAAATGGCCTGACGTCGAGATCGCGACTACACCAACCACCAAAGGCATCAGTGATCGTGCTCGACCCCTCGTCGGATCCACCAGAAGCCGACATGGACGAGGTAGGGCTGGTACCTGTACCGCCTCGATCCCGATCCGGCGGCGATCATAGACATTCAAGTCAGAAACCACGATTGGCAGGAGGCAAGCGGCATGAGGTCGTGCCAGAAATGTTTAGGAAACCCAGGGTGGATGCGAAGACATGTGCTGTACTGGGCAACCGGGCGAGCGGCCCAAAGTACGGTCGTCGGGCCGTTTGACTTGTGTAACGTCGAATCTGTTGTACGGCGGTGAAGCAGAGGAATACTGTTGTAGTCGTGATCACCCTCGTTCTTGTTGGTTTCAGCCGATTAGCGTTACAGCGATCGCCTCATATTCCCGCCGCTGCAACTTCACTTGAACCCTGCACGAGGGATGTGACAGGGATGCACAATGTATTATGACCCACAGCAACCCACCCTTACAGAACCGAATACAATATATACCAGCCTTTCCCGACCCACCGAGCCCGATCTTTCGGGATGCTCAAATCCATCGTTCAATCATCCAGTCTTTCCTTTCCTGCATCACCAGTACTGCGTGAAATCCCGATGTCTTCCGTCCTTTGTCCTCAGCAGCGCAACATTACTCGACAGCGCAGAAAACTATGGCACGCACATCAGCGACGGCGCTTCACGAAGAAAAGCCCAAACGCGCGAGAGACTCACCCCATTCCCGACAAACACCCCGGCCCGCCTCGCAATCTCCGTATCCACCGCCTCGCCAATCTCCTGATCCTCCCACTGGGAAGCGACATCCCCCGACGTCAAGATCACGTGCCACCCGTCACTCGCGAGCCAGCGCTTGGTCTCCTCGATGAAGTTGTAGTCTGCATTAGAGAGGATGTAGATCGTGTCGAGGAGCGGATGGTTGGCGCGCATTCTGCGGGCGCGGGTGATGATCTCGAGGGTTTCCGGGTCGCATTTGGCGCGGTAGAGGCCCATTCTGGCAGGGGCGGGCATCGTAGCGGCCGGGGGAACGTTCTCGTTTCCGGGAAGGGAGGGAAGCTTGTTGAAGCCTACAAAGGGGCTTTGGATGGAGGATGGTCAGCGCGGATAGGAGGCATGCAGGGGACCAAGGGGCGACTCACGCGCTGCGTTCGCCCAGGCTGGCACAGTAATGCGGATCACCACTCTTGCGGAGATGTAGCGCCAGGAGGTTCTTCCAGGGCAAGATCTTGCGCGGGTTCTTTACGTGTTCCACTTGCGGCGGGTAGGGCACGGCGCCGGGTGAGAGGAGGTGAATGGAGCGATTGATGGTATCGAGGACGCGTTGAGAGAATGAAAAGTGTTTCAGGACGGGCGAGGTGGCAAAGCTTTCGTAAATGTCGATCGGGGAGCGCGATTCGAAGAACCTGGTCGACGCAGGGAGATGAGCTTTGCTTTTGCCGGAACCCATTGGAGACTGGGAGCACGGACTGACTCTCTGTCAAACGGATTATGTTCGACCTGTACACACGGCGCCCCCTCCCGCACCAACTCTTCCACCATCCTGTCCACCTTTCTATCCCCCCTCTCGTGCATTGCCTCTTCTCGATCCATCGTGCCCAACCTCAGACGCGCCGTGTCGGTCCCGGAACACACTCGGTTCAGATGCGCGAGCGGGACAGCGCGATGTTTGCTGTAGAATGACTCAAAGGAGGATGTTATGGAGTGAAGGAGTGCCGACATGGGGATTCGGGAGGAAATCATTGGCCAGCGGAACGGAATTGGCAAAATCTGTGGGAAAAGGCGGTCAAGGTATAAGTACGGGGATATACAGAAGGGGACGTACGGTGTCCACAACGTGGTATGGCTCGTAGGCGAGTGAGCGATTTGCAAGCGTTGCGAGATGGTGTTGCATACTAGCGGTGTGGATTAGCATTCGAAGGGAATTGGGGAGGGGGTCCTTACAGGAGACTCTGCAGCTGCGAAGAAGGGATAGCCTTAGCGATGGATCGAGGTAAGAGACGTGACTGAAGGGGAGACGTACCTGATAATTAAAGCCCGTCTCCTTGATCGGCGCAAAGCTGGCAACCACCTTTAGATCTCTTCCTGGCGTCACGCGCGACCGCCGCAACTCACCTGACGTACCGTCCATCCACGGCCTCCAACGCTTCGGGCTGCCTCACGTCGCTCATCACCTGCCTCTCCAATGCATATTCGTCTGCATAGCTCGGCGGTAGAGGCGGTCGTAACGGGAAAAGGAGGAAGAACGCGATGCAGAGGACGGGAAGAAGGAGGACGTTGAGGATCCGTCGGCGTGGCGAGCGAGCGGTGAGGCCGGAGACGAGATGGTGAAGCTTGTTATTGAGCGAGTGTATGATCCCCGAGGGATCTATGACGAGGTCTTTCATGGTACGGTGTGGTGTGGCCCAGAAGCCGTACGAGCTGCTGTATGAGGAATTGTCAACTCGTTCAAAGCGAGGAATCCTCGACGCGACTCACGCGACTCAACGCCGATCGCTCTTCCTCTTCCGCCAAGATTGCCCTGTCGTAACGCGGACGCGGACATCTCCGTGGACAGCGTAGTCCCCCGAGCACATGAGTAATTCGACACCGACACCCATCCCATCATCTCACCTGAAAGCACACAGCCAAACACCATGGCGCTCTTCGCTCTCGCCCTCGCCCTGGCCCTCTTCCTTCTCGGCGCAACAGCCAAACACCAAGATGCGATCCTCACGCCCAAAGACATGCTCGCGCTCCCCAGGCCCGCCCCGGTCGTCGTCAGTCCCGATGGACAGCTGGGAATTCAGGCCGTCAGCCGGCATAGCTTCGAGACGAGGCAGTGAGTCTTCCCCCTTCTCGCTCGGAAAGAGGTTGTCCTGATCTCCGGCAAGGACGACCACTTCCCTCCACCTGATTCAGCTGAACGGATCCCAGCACGAACCCGAACTACTTCTCGAATCGATCCCCGGCACATTCTCGTTCTCCGATCCGATCTGGCTCTCTGACTCGACCTACGCATACCTCAACCGGACCGGCTCCGCGTCAAGCCTATGGTCCCGGGAGATCCACGACGAAGAGGCAAAGCACGTCTTGACCTTTCCCGCGAAATCCTCCCCGTCCGGATTAAAGTTTGTTCCTGCGCGCAACTCGTCCGACGAGGGCGTACTCGCGTTTTCCGCACATGTGTGGAAGGGATTCCCGATCGAGGAGACGGCGAGAAAGGAGAGCGAGTATGAGAATAGAGGGGATGGCGCGATGGTGTGGGATGAGACGTTTATTCGGTGTGTCGCTCTGCGCGTGATGGCAATGTCCAGAGCTGATGGTCCGATAGTGAATGGGATACATGGCGGAACCCGGAAAAAGCACATCAACTCTTCCTGACGCCCGTCTCTTCGGCCCACCAAAAGAACAAAGCCGTCGCCAAACAACCCGTCTTCCACGCGCCATTCAACACCTCTCGCCTCTGGTCACTCATGCAGCCCTTTGGCGAGGACGATTATGACCTCGCGTTTACCGGCGGCGGAAAGCTCAACCTGGCGATGCAAATCAAGGACCCGAATCTGAATTACGCGTTCCATACCCGACGTCAGGTGTACGTGACTTCACTCACCGTTACGCAATCCGAGAGCGGATTGGCATTGGGAAAGGTGGATGACGTAAAACAGGTCACGCCGGGAGAACAAGGTGATGTGTCCGGCCTCTCATTCAGTCCGAACGGGACCGTCCTGGCTTATCTCCAACGCTCGGAAGACGGCGCCGAGTCGGATCGGAACACGGTACACAGCTACGACCACGTTTCGCAAACACACACAGCATGGACGGAAACCTGGGACCGGTCCGTGGGTTCCCTCGCGTGGGCCAAGGATGGGCGGTCGGTCTTTCTTCTGGCAGAAGAGGAAGGCGCGACGTTGCCGTACCATCTCACTCACCCGGGACACTTGCCGACGCCGTTGTTGTTCAATGGTACAACGTCGGCTATCACGCCGTTGAAGGCGGGCAAGCTGTTGTTGGGGATCAGCACGTTGACGCATCCGACGGAAAACTATATCCTTGATCTTGAAGGCGGGAAACACACCGACGGCGACGGAGACAAATCCCCATCGGGCACACTGGTCCAGCTGACGCACTGGTCCGCCCGCGGACTCGCACACGTCTCTCTCTCTCCCGGCGAGAAATTCTGGTTCAAGGGCGCCCACAACCGGAACGTGATGGGATGGCTCATCCCGCCCCGTGGCTTTAAGAAGGGGTCCTCGAAAAAGTACCCGATGGCTTTCCTGATCCACGGCGGGCCCGAAGGCGCATGGGAGGATTCCTGGTCGACACGATGGAATCCCAACGTGTTTGCGCAGCAAGGATACTTTGTCGTCGCAGTCAACCCGACCGGCAGTACGGGTTACGGACAGGATTTCGTGACGGCCATTCATGAGAATTGGGGCGGAAGTGAGTTTGTGCGTCAGTTCGCAGTTCACAAGGAGGCTGATGAGTGGGCAGGTCCGTTCAAGGATCTTGTGGCTGGATTGCAGTATGTGCTGGAACAACATCCCGAGATCGATCCCGAGCGACTAGCGGCATTGGGCGCGAGTTACGGAGGTGTGTCGCCTCACTTACGGCGCAGGACTCATTGCTGACGTTTCGCTTTGCGCTGCGCAGGTTACATGATCAATTGGCTACAAGGCCACAATGATCATGTGAGCCAATCTATTCCAGGCAAGGCACCGTAGCTGATTGGTGCACTGTAGACCAACTTCAAGGCATTCGTTTGCCATGACGGTCTTTTCGGTACGTCCGCTACTTGCAAGAAATTGGGTATCGCTGAACGCACGTATCACACAGAAACCCACAACATGTATTATTCGACGGAAGAGGTCTATTTCCCGCAAAAGTATGGAAAGCGGACGAGGGCGCGCGCGCGGTGTTGCTGATCAGATCATCCCTTACCCTTCACAGGGAAAACGGAGGACTCCCTCCGTGGCAGAACAGGGCACCGTATGAACGATGGTCGCCAAACAACTTTGTGCACGAGTGGTCCACCCCCGCGCTGATCATTCATGGAGGCAAAGGTACGCCGATTCTGCTTTCCTTGTGGGCTCAGGCTCAAGTGTCTCGCTAGACTATCGAGTCCCGGACGTTCAAGGCATCTCGGCATTCACAGCTCTTCAGAGTCGAGGTATCCCCTCCCGATTTCTCTATTTCCAAGACGAGAATCATTGGGTCCTCCATCCGCAAAACAGCCTGCGATGGCATCACGAAGTCTTCAGATGGCTCGAGGAATGGGTGGGAGATGCCGAGGGGAAGCCGTCGCAGGAATTCCGGATACAAAATTGAGATGACACAAGCTAGAGGCCTTGAAATGGAAAGCCGAGAAAAAGACTGGCTATATATGAAACGATGGGATCATAGTTGAAGATCCTTTACTCCGGGCGGTAATTCGCTGCTACAGATGGGTGGTAGCGTCCAAGCCAGATCCAGGAAAGCGTGACTTCCCCATGGCATCGCCGCGCACGTGGAGATGTCCATGCCATGCCATCCATACTACATATCATAGCCGCCATATCAACACGACGAGGCGGACGTTGCGTATGCCAATGAGACCACGCTAAAGTTCCATCATGAATCGTGCAGTCTGTAAAGCGTCCAGCGCCTCTGGACCCTGCCAATCTTTATTTGACGAGCCAATCTGATACTCTTGAACTCGCACGAACTCTTGCAGCTCGTTCCTCGCTTCCGGCGCAAGGTAGCTTGCGGATGGCGATTCAAGGTGTGTCTTCAAGGATTGTATGGCCTGTCGAGCGGCCTTTCTGGCGGTCCACGGCTCGTACTGAAGATGGCGATCGAATCGTTCCAGGAACGCGAGTGTCTCCTCAACCGGCTGCACCCGGATACCCATGGTCAGCTTGTCGGTCTCGTTCATGAGGTGCTCACAGACGGCGCGGCGCACTTACCCTGCGCATCCAGTGATCATCGCATGCCCTAACCAAATGTAGCAAAGCGCGCTGAAAAGGCGGCAGGTCGTCGACTAGGCCTACCCCATGCCGAGCTGGCAGGAGCTGAAACATGGCGCTACCGGCACGAAGGGTTAGATGGCGCTCTTCCTCGCCGAGCACATACAAGATTCGCTACTCACGAGATCAGGGACTGCCCGGTCCATCTGCCTTCTGCGTCGGTCTCTGCCTTCCAGCGGGCTTGATCTGGATTGATCATCATACTCTCCTTCTCCGCCAACTCCTCTCCCTCGGCATTGACCATATACTGTTTGAAGCTCTCCACCGAGGAACGAGCATCGTGTACCAATGTATAGACGATACGCGGGTGTTCCAGGACGTCATTCCAAGGTATCTGTAGAGTGTGCGAGAGAAGTCCGATGACGCGATTGAAGACATTCCATTTGCTGTCGCTGAACATCAGATCACAGGTAATCGAGTCCTCGAGCGAGTCACTTGACAGTTGCGACTACAGGAATATCGGGTCCACATATCAGTTTCCGATGACGAGATCGTCTTTATCAGCAGAGATAGCTTACATGTGTGACGGCGGGAGGCGGCAGGACAACTCGAGAGGCGGAAACGACTGTCGCAGCGGCGTTGTCATCTTCCGACTGATCCGCGCTTGCAACAATCTGCATCTTTCCCTTTCCTTTCGCAGATAACAGCAATGCGTTTAATGCCGTACTGTGATCGGAGCGCGAGATGCGGTCGATGAAGGGGTCCGAACTCGATGAGTGAGGCAGAATTCGCGGTGATTCTTGAGTGCTGGATCCTGAGGAAGAGCTGAGTTCTAGGTCGTCCCTGACATTATACTGGTTGGAAGGTATGCATGATTTCATTTCGTACTGAAAACAACGGTACCAGAGCGATACTCACAGTCAGATTGTCCGGACCTCCCGATGGACCTCTCGGAGTCATGCCTCCGGCATCTTGCTTGATTGTTTGTCGCTGCCTTGAGCCCAGGGGTGTGTGTGGTCTTACATCCATGTCGAAAGCATCGAAATCGAGGTCCCTGTGAATTCGACATGTTCCCAGGGGTAGCAGGCACACGACTTCGGACTTCGCTTGAAGTTTGGGCAACGTCTGTTCCATAGGCTGGGAGGTGGGATGGTGCATTGTAAGGCAATACTCCGATAGAGCTTTTATCCAGCGCCTCTATCGCTCACCTCCAGTGGAAGATCTAGGGCGACCTGTATAATGCTTGCAACGATTACCTGAAACGATCCCGCTGTAGTCGGCGGAGGATTGCGGAAGACATGCTTGTACCAACTTAGCATCGGGAATGAAGACAGAGCATGGTCATAGGCATCGCCTCAGTATAGACGCGGGAATGATAGAGGGAAATACTCACAGATACAAATCGTGCTTGGTGATATGCTGATCAATCACCGTGGCATACCCAATCTCCTTGCCAAAAAGCTGCCTTAGGCTATCTTCGGGAACCATGCTGAACTTTGCGATATAGTGGATGATTGGATGCAACGGCAGATCGGGAGAGTAGCATCGGAGACTGTTCGATAGCATGAGCAAGAGGAACTTGAAGGTCACGTATGCGCCGTTGATAACTGGATCCCATGGCTGCAATTCGTTCTGGCGATGTGGAGAATTTCACTCGCGTCTTCTATGTCAACGTGTCATGGTCGACTCACCGAGGAGTGGAGCTGCGAAGGATCAACCCCGGCGACGGGCAAGGTTTCTTGAACCGCTCGAATCGGTTTCTCGGGTGAAAGAATGCCAACAGCGCTCCGGAACGGTGTACCAGCTACAGCTTCTTGAGAGGACTTGGACATTCGGGGTTGCGTTGATCCTTGTGAACTGGTGATGTGAAGCTGAGACTCCCAGTCCTGTGGGTAATGAAAAAGTGAAGAAGAAGAGTCATGTAGAGATAGTCAGTCACTTGTGCCGAAAACCAGGGAAGAGGCAATCTTACTGGAAGATCCAAGTCAAATTCCGAATGCATGAGCGGCTCTTCAGACTTCATACGTATGTTGGCACTGTTGGTCACCGATTTCGAGCTATAATGATCGTCATCCTCCACTACCACTTGCATCGACCCGGCCACCCCCCAGAACTCCTTGTTCCTTGAAAGCATGTCCGATAGACTGGCTTGCAATTCTCTGCCCAACTCGACATCTTCTGATTCAACGGGCTTGACAGCGCCGGTATCGGTTGATCGTGATTGATTCGACGACTTGGCGGGCGCTTGGGCTGACATGTCAATCAGGGGATCAGATCCTTCGTTGGGGTTCGCGAACGACATGTCTGGCAATCTCTGCTGCTCGAGGTCCGCACTTGCAGCAACGGATGATTCGAATGAAGACAGTGATCGGGATTGAGGTGTTCCAACCGGATCGCCGTCCCTGACTCCAGCTTCCCACCAAAATTTCAGGTTGTTCGGATCCTGAGCAGAGTCGTATGATTGTGCGAGATCTTCTGAGGTTTCATGTCCGGACACTTGCGGCGAATGCGGTAAGCTTGGAACCCAGGGTGATTGCGGGTCCATGTCTTCTTGACAGTGTGAGATGTCGTGTGATGGTCTTTTGTTCGTTTCTATAATAGACGATGACTTAAGAATCGCATTTGCGACCTTGCTTCGAGGCTTGATGGGAGCCGGCTTGACCGTCGCGAACTGTCCCTCAGTCGCATCGCTTTCGAAAGGGTTCTGATCACCGCTACCCACGACCGCTCGCGACTCTTGAGCAGGCTTGTCGGATTCGGTCAACGTCTCGACGTCGTCATGATGTTTAATGACGGGGTTGAAATCGATGTCAGAGACATGGACGAACGAATCTTGAGAGCTGTTCATATTCCCAAAGGCGTTGATAGATGAAACGGCGGAGCTCGAAGTAGTTCGGGAAAGAACGACGTGTCGGAGGCTCCCAGATGATTGATGTCCGATGGGAATGTTGGCGCTCGCGAGTACGGTAGAGTAAGCTTTTGCCAGGCCAGAGGTAGGAGTTTCGTCAAGGTTGAGATCTTCTGCAGCGGATAGAGATGTCGGGGAGGCAGGATCAGGTGTCGTAGGCAACGGAATGCCCAGGTAAAGGAGATTCGATGACGAAGATGGCGTTGCTAGCGATTGCGAGGTCTTGGCATCTTGGAATGGGATGGGCGTGCCTTTCCTAGGAGGCTGACTGACAACGGGCGAAAGTTGTTCGATGGCGGGAGTCGAAGGCTCTGGTAACGCGACGACCATGTCCGAGATCAAACTTTTCGATCCACTGCGTGATAGCATACTCGGTTTCGGCGACTTGCGCCCGGCTTCAGGGCCATCCTTCGTTCCCATCTTGGCCGCTTCCTCTCTTCCCCCGGCGGAACCTTGATGCGGGACAAGCTGAGTGACGGATTTGACTTCAGTCCCCTGTCCTTCCGAATCGGCCATCTTCAAGTAGTTGACGATAGATTGCGACGTTCACGGGCGCGGATACTGGTGCATTGGAACCAGCAGATGAGCGATGCTTTCGCAACCTGTCCGACGAGCATGAGTTACTGATGTTGTAACAGAGCAGTCGAAAATCACTCACCAGCTGTCACAGCTGTCAATCAAAGAAGCGAAATTCGCAAAGTCCTTTGGCGGAAAGGAAAGGAGGCGCTCACTCCCAAAAGAACAATAGATTTTTGTCTTGCGTTTCAGCCCCTCAACATCAAGATGACCACATTGAGGCGATATGCCGCTATTGGACTGCAACCGAGTGTTGCAACATGCGCAACGATCTAACCATGTGTGAGGTGTGTGCATGTCAAGCGATCCGCTACTGGAGTACAACTGCAACATTCAATTATTCATCTATACCTACATGTAACCTCGGCTGCCTCGTCGAGCCATCTATCGCAGAAAGTAAGTCAGCGAATGCTCGTGTCAATTACGGCTGCAGAACGCACCTCGACAATCTTCCAGCCTCCTGTCTCGGGGTTGTCCAACTCTGATTCCTCCAATTTGAGAACAGCAGCATATCGGCATTGCTCAACGGCAGTCGGATTGCCCACGACGACTTCACCAGACTTGGCATTACGGAAGCACAATACTTCCTGGGTCGCGAAGGTGACGAGGAAGACGGGAATGTCGTTTTCCAGGATCTTGCCTTGGCTGATTTCTACTTGACGGATATCCAGTACTTTGCTATCCGACACAAGACCCTTCTTGACGTATTGGCTCATGGTCGCCCACAACACATTGTAGGTCTACCCGGGCAACAGGACAATCAGCGAGGGAAACAGATGCTTCCCATCAGATTACTCACAGCCTCACCGCACCACATCTTCAACGTTTCTTTATCCGCACCAAGGTACGCATCCACCACTTCCGGAATGATGTATTCCCGCAGCTCCTTCTGGAAGGTATCCATCTTGAAGTCCGGGTCCAACGCTCGAATCATCCTGATCACCTTGGCAGTCTCGTTCTCGTCAAACCAGCCTCCAACCGTTGACGTCACAGATCGCACGGTAGATACCAAGGGACTTTCCGATTCTTGATATCGGTCAATCCAGTCGGCGACGCGAGGGTTCTGTTTCAGCTTTTCTGTCCACGACTCCTTCTCCTGCTTGTCGGAGAGGACCAGGGCTTCTCCCGCTCTGCGCAACATTCGATCGTAAGCTCGATAGTGGAAACGAGAGTGCGGTACCACTTACTCGGCATTGGCGGCCATCCTCTTTCGGCCCTCGAGACCGGCCTTTTGCCTCCGGATCTCCCGCCGTCTCCGCCTCTCTTCCTTTTCCTCGTATCCACCATATCGGGAACTCTCCTCCAGCACTTCCGTCACGGATTCGGCCAAGGCCTTGTAAGCCTCCGTGTTCCTCACCGGTGCAGTGGCGCTTGAGACACCAGATGATACGGCTGCGGAAGCCTTGGCGATCTAGAGGAACCAGGAACGAGCAGGGATGAGCGGGATGGCTGGAGACGCGGCTAATAGAAAGACAAACGTTTCGCATGAGTTCGCTCTCCTCGACGGCCTTCATGGCCTCCGCCACTCCATCGGAAATCTTGAGACCCGCCTTCTTCATCTCGTCGGCAGCGGCTTTCAGACGAGGGTTGTTTTCTAGGGAGGACCGCAGCTACTCGGGTTTCGAAAAGATCAGCCCATATTCGACAAAACTCCAAGACACCCTGCTGGACGTACCCTGGCCTTTTCGTACGCCTCTCGAGCCTTTTTCATCGCCTCCGAATCGGCGAGCTTGTCGACGTCACCTTGCAGCTGCTTTACGTTATCCTGCAATTCTCGGTTCTTCTGCAGCTCCTCCTTCAACGTCTGCACAAACACTTTGAAGGGCGACTGAGGCAGTTGCGACCCTTGACCATTTCGGAGGTAGGGTGAGGTATGGAATCCGGCCGCGGCAGATGGACAGAAGAGTGATGAAGTGAGGGATGGCGAAAACTGTACGCGAGAGCGGACGGCGGAAGTCACCAACGCTGTTCTTCGCATTTTGAGGACGTGTGCTGCTTGAGACTTCATCTTTGCTCTCGGTGGGGTTCGGCTGGTTGTAGAGCGCAAGTCGTTGGGATTTGAGGCAAATACTCAGGGACAATGGTAGTTTTCGGCTTTTCCACGGTTTCTCGTTCATTCACTTCATTCAGCCGACTTTCTTCTCGATCGTGCGGAATTTGGGCGCACCTGAACCATCACCTTGTCCTGACGGGACTGTCACGTTCACACATACCTCATCACGTCTAGTACGCTTCTGGCTTGATACTTGAGGCCGTCCACCCCGATCTCACCATGGATGACTACAGCTTCCGTCCAGGTGGGTCCCTCAAGCTCAAGGGTGACAAAAAGTGAGTTCTTCTGCCTTCATGACGGCTTTCCGCGCTGATTTACTGTCCGCTGAAACAGGAAAAAGAAGAAGTCGCGGACAGACGAGGAACGACGCCAGGCCTACGAAGAAGCAGAACGTGCGGCTCGAGCCGCAGATATCGCAGCGCGGGAACAAGCAGTCCGGAGCGTTAGTCGCGAGGAAGGTGATAGGGGCGAATCCGCAGACGATGCCGAGGATGCTTCTTCGGGAACGGTGAAGAAGAAGAAGAAGACGGCCGCGGAGGAAAAGTTTGACAAGATCCAAGAGGAGAGGGTGAGTCTACTCCGCGGGAACTATCTCGACAAGATCCCTAAATGATCCGCCTCTCACAGCGGCGAGAGCGAGCCAAGAAGAATGCGCTCAAGAGCCACAAGGATCGCGTGGCAGAGTTCAACGCATCGCTCGATAGGCTGAGGTATGTGCTACTTCCTCTATGTTACGAAGGGAGCCTCACGTTTGCGGCCGTGACATCGACTGCAGTGAACATCACGATATGCCGAGGGTAAGTCCGCCTTTCCTTCGTTCCCCCACCGATCGTCATTGCTCATCCGGCGGGTACGTCTACAGATCGGTCCAGGTTAATCACGCTTTATCATTCCGGCTCCCGTCGTTATCTCTCCTCGAGTTCTATGTTTCTACAGTTGTATATGTCTCGTCGACCAAATGTCATGCGTCTCACCGTCTTAGTGCTAAATCGACGCTTGCTTGTCCCCGTCTTCATAGATCATGGACAATGGTCAATTCTGGGAATGGAATGCTGATACAACCGAGCTATTCGTACACGGGCCCACTATTCTGGATACAATAAGCGCCACCCGAAAGTTGCTTTATTCCAGCTTTTCGAGGTAATCCAAGCGATCCTACGCCGACAGTACATTAGGGGAGAACCTCCCTAAGAGAGGAAACAGAGCTGCTTACCAGAACGACATTCTTGCTCGTCTCTTCAATCTCACCGGCGAGGAAGACTTCATCCATAATTGCGTATACCTGATCACGCCACCGCATAAGTTTCGCGCGGTAGAACAGACACCCTCGACCTACCTTGTAGAACGAAAAGACAAGGTCTAGTTCACACACATTCTGGAAGAAGGCATCTACCGCAAGGCGTCAGTATCTCGCTTTCTGCCTCCAACACCTCCTTAGAATTGCGTACCTAGCACCTCTACGAAAAGATGAATCGCCTCCAAGTACGCCAACTCGTTGTCGCTCGAGTCCACACAGAGACAGAAGAACAGACCCGCATAACGTCGGTAAACGATCTTGTCATTCCGGAACTGACGCGAATGCGTGTCAGATCTCTCGTCGTTGCGCAGCGGGGCGGAACTCACTTCGACAAAGTTTGATTGGTATTTCTGATCTCGGGGTGCGACGAGACGATGTACTTCTCCCCTCAGCCTGACCTGATCGGGAGGAGAAGAAACGCGATCAGTGGGGTCTGCGTAATCGAAATGACGGGCTGGGCACCTTTTCGTCATCTTCATATGGCATGTACCATTTCGAGAGCCTTGTCTTGCCTTGGCGGTTCTGGTGGAAGACGGGCATCAGCACGAGAAGCGGAAGACCGTCTACGGGGTGCCCACTTGTACGAGGATGAACTTGATCATGTTGACTCGTCTCGCTTGAGTAGCTCACCGCGCGTTCTAGGGAAGGCCACGATGAGTTGTAGTGGTCCAATGGTGAGCTTCTAGAAAGGCCACGATGGGTCGTAGTGGCCGATGGTGAGCTTCTGTCGCAAGCAGCAGATGGGGAAAATCAAGGGACTATTTACAAGCACATAGTGAAGCGTGAACACCGTTGAGGCAGCAAAGGGTGATCGAGTCGAGCATCCGAGACATTCCGTCAACAGCTCTGTGCCCTTGTGGATCCTTGTCACGCATCCTCTCGGCTCCAACTTGATTATACATATTCTTAGTATTCACGACGCATTTCCATCTTCACCCCGAACATCAGGATGACAGTCCCGCTTCACGCCTCACAGCCAATACAGGCACCACCCATCGAGTCAAACTCACTGCGCAATTTGCTTCTCGCCAACATCGCACATCAGACAGAGCTCACAGACCAACTCTTCTCCACCCTATCCCACGCCGCCCTGCCGCACCCATCCTCCCGCCATCCCCGCCCGTCACGAGCTCGACCCGACTTCGAGGCTATTCCATCTCTGTATGACAACTTGCTAGAAGCGACGGAAGAGCAAGCTCAGTTACTTGAACACGCCAGACGACATCAGAAGCGATGGAGGCGGTTACAGTGGAAACGACAGCAGGTACAGGAGATGGAGGACAGAGTCCGTGGGATATTGATCGAGCTGGATCGGGGAGGGAATGAGTTGGAGGAGTTGGTTGAGCAGGGGAAGCAAGTCGTAGCGAAGATTGAGATTGCGGAACGAGGTAAGCTCTCCTTTCCAGCCAACCCGTGCGCATGTATGCCTAACTGTCAACCTATAGCCAGCTTTTCAACAGAAGACCTGATATCCTACGCCCAGAACCTCGCAACTACCACGTCCCGCCCGGCCTCGCTTGCCCCTCCAGCACCGTTACTATCTGCGGAAATGCTGTACCCCGTCGAATCGGTCATGCAGTCCGGCAAACTAGCGGCCTTGGCACGAGGCGAAGTCGTTGGTATTCTCGGTGATACACAGGTGATTGGAGCGGATCGGGATCAGCCGGGTCCTCATGTTGGGCAGTCAGGTAGGTTCCCCGATGTTTATGCTCTTATGCGGGCCGTGACACTGTTGTTGCTATCTTCGGCAGCTGCCCAACTCGAAAAGTCCGCGGAACCGAGATCCGTACCGCCGATACCGGCGTCAACGCAAGAAGCAGCGGTCGTGCCACCTCCACAAGACCCGGTACAGCCTGTCGTGCGTGCGCCGTTCAAGTTGGATTTGAGCGACTCGGAGGACGACGATTAGAAGATGCGGGGCCTTTGTTCGGGCGAAATCTGGTTCTTACTTGACGACCCAACTTCCAGTTCTCGACTCGGTTCCGTTACGGTTGCGAAAATCCTTTGGAAGAGGCAGAACACGCCGCGTTGGGCGGTCCGATATCAAGAGGACGATTGATACACTCCGATCAGAGCGCGATCCGATACTGCCAGTATGACAAAACGTAATGCTCTTCGTTCATAATGGTGTGGTCTATCGATACATTTGTTGTCTATGCAAAATCTACTGTCGCTCACTCATGATGAATGTCCGCCGCATGCAGCTCTGGGTCAAAAACCTTGACATCACCTCCCCCAGCTGCTGCGCTGTCTTCGAGGTTAATCACGCGTTGTTCCACCAGGTACTCATCCTCTAATGCGTGAACGCTCCACTCCTTCGCTTTACGTTTTGAAGCTGTTACTAAACGGCCAAGAATAGCCGAATAAAGGAGGAAAGGATGGATGAACCGGTCTAAAGGGGATAGAAGCCATCAGTAATAGACGATGTACCATTTAGTTGTCTTTGCTTACAGGCTAACGCGCTGTGATACGCATTAGAGCGTACCGAAGCGACGATCATCGCGGCAGCAAGTCCAGGGACGAAAGCAGCGGTAAGCAGATACTTGAGCGCGGGAACGAGAACGCGATGCAGATTTCTCGGTCGCAGCGCATCAGCCAGCAGGCGGGCATGTGCCTGCACCTCGGCCCGATCCTCTGGAACCTCTTCTGGCTGGTGTGAGAATATAATCAGGATCTAACCCATAGGGCATGACCGACGATGGCGTACCACTGGAGGAATCGGTGCTCCTAAGAATCGAAGAATCGGTGTGCGCCACGGCGTTCTGAAATAGCAAATTGCCATGGCGACGATTCCGAAACACCTACGTGAACACGAACGGTCAGCTCCGGCAATCGGCCTTTCAGCCAAAGTCGACATACCAAGCCTCTGCGGCATAGAAGACGGGCGTAACGTCAGAGACACCGTACTTGAGCGGTGCGAGGACATATAGCTCTAAGCACAGTCCCACCAGAAGAGGCAAGACGGCATATAACACCACCGCCAAGTAAGCCCATCTAGCCATCTTGAGGATAAAGTCTCCTTCCTTGAGCAAATATCGCTTCCAGCTAAATGGATTGCGGTATCGAGGCGTGTCGAGGTATCTTCGAACAAAGCCGGCGACTTTTTTGCCGACTCGCTTGCCGAGACGCAAGGCCACCAAACATGTATAGAAGCCGCAGATCTAGAAGTGCAAGTGCAATCAGCCCAAGATGCGGCGATATTGACGACGAAATACGAACAAGGTTGATGCCGTCATGAACGTCTCTGCCGATAAAGTGGCGCGTTGCTGCGCGGCCGACCAGGACAGGGATAAGGATCGTGAAAACCACGGCCCAACAAATGGCGGTCCACAACGAAAGCCCGAATAGCCAAAATCGCATGCGGTAGAATGGCGGAAGATAGACCATGCAGTAATCTTTACGCGGATCACGACCCGCTCTGTGTGCCGCTTTGTTTTGCATCAGCAGAAGGACTTTGTCATCGTTGGTTTTGGGAATGCCCATAGCGTCAACCGGGATGAAAACGTTCTTTCGAGGCTTGAGCAGAACAACTTGATCGCTGTTTGCAATCGGATTGTCAGTTTGCTGCAATGGCATTTCTAGCGAGATCAAGACCTACGCATATGGTACCCTCATATACGTTCCGTCGTAGAAGCGAGGGTCACGCTTCCTCCTGATCAAAATTGACAACGTGTTGCTGAGTGCTTGGTGAAGTTGCAGGAGCTTTCGCTCATACTTTCCTGCCATCTCTTCCTCCGGGATCTTGACACCTCGGAAGTAAGATGATAAACGCAGGGTCTCCGACAGATGTTTGAAGCACACTCTTGTGACAATCTTGAACTTGTCTTGCCATTTGCATTGTTTGAAATGCACCGGGAAGAACAGGACGAATGCGAGGAGGTCGAAGGGCGCCGTCGATAAAGAGTCTCTAACGAAACACGGCTATGCTTTAGCAACTCCGGTACAAAAGTCCGCGTTCGGCTCACCTGAAGGACCACCTCAAGGGAAGGATTGGCATTCCGCTAGCCCGGAGAAGCGCAAGCAAACCACCTAGAGGAATCGCCATGACTGAAAGGTACATGGTAGCGCTAATGAAGAGCTTGTAGAGCTGCACGCTAGTTTTCTTGTCCAGAATCTCTCGAACCTAGATTTGTAAGAGCTTGTGAGAACATCGTACACCAGAGGTTCTATGACACTTACAGGACTGAAAGAGGGGTCCTGCGGGTCTCGAATCACATACATCGCACCCTTCCGGCATATCGAGCGACATGTTGACAGGAATCTCGCGAAAGCGAACCTGTTGGGCAGATATACGTCAGCTCGTCTTTCGCCGAAAATACCGATCCTTAGAGACATACATGAACATGGTTCCAGCGAGCCAGTGTACAAACGCGCTCAGAACGGGATTTCGGAACTGGGCTATCCATCGATAGTGCAGCGTACCAGATGGGAAAAGCGGCAATGTGCAGAAGTCGAGGAAATAGCCCATAGTCAAGGGGAACACTAGGAGTTCGACAGACATGAAGAAACCAAGCTGTGATGTAATGTGACGGTCAGCATGTAATTGGGCTAAAGGTCACTAGCATGCCAGCTCACCTTCAAAATGACGCCATGTTGCTCCACCAGGTCCGCCACCGTCTTTCCAAAAGCGCCCAGATACTGTTCTCCCAACGCGGCGACGAAAAGCAGGCCGAGATCAAGATCGAAAAGGCCAAGCGCAATGGCAACGGTGCGACTAGAGGTAGTGTCTGACTTGCCGAACGTAGTGACCTTTGCCGCGAACTCCCGATAAAGGCGGCCAAGTTCTCCGGGTAGGATCCACAACAGGAGGATGTATCGGTTGGACATGCCTGGCATCCATTCCCTACACGGTCCTCGGAGACAAGCAAACACTTTGCGTGCAAGCATCAAGGTGTCGGAAGAAGTCGCGGTCGTCGTGGTTGTCACCGTAGCGCCTTCCCCTGATCCCAACTTCACTGGGATGCCCGCGGTCAACCAGGATGGCAGTGCGTACACGATCAGCTTGGCGATGCTCAGCAAGCCATCGATTAACGGATCTGTAACCAAGCGGGTCAACCCGATGGGCAGCCTGATCAAACGGACAAAGAACCCGATATCCGCCTGCGAATGTCACATAAGTTGGTACTGGCTGGTAACGGCCTTGACATCAAACTTACCATCAAGTGGACTTTGCCGATGATGTAAGGGACATTGACCAGAAGACATATTCCGCAATTGAGCGCGATGCTGATCAAGAGGAACTGCAGAACGAGGTGAGTGAGTCAAAAAAAAATCGATTCTGCTGGGGACAGCAATACTAACGTTTTGGAATATGCCGCCCAGTGGACCACGCATGCCGATAGCTGATGCGCAGGCAGCCTTGTCAGAAAGAGTCTTTATTTTCGTCGCCGAACATACCTTCCAGGATACCATCTACGTCTCCATCGATTATCAAGCCGCCCTCTTCATCCTCATCCTCCTCATCAAAGCCTGGCTCTGGGCCCATCTCGACCTCTTCACCGCCGTCTACCTCTGCTATCGGCTCGTCATCATCGTCGTCGTCCTGCACAGGAATGACTTCTTGAGGAGCTGTATCTGCTGACCGATCGGCCTGGTGTGCCAGATAGGCAGCGTCAAGCGCTCTACGGTCTTCTTCTCCTTCAATTTCTTGACGCAATGCTCGATTGATGGCCATCAGACGTTCGCGCTCCGGTTGTGGATCGAAGCCTCGTCGGCCGTGCGCAGGCTGTGGCTCTGCTATCCGGGCGGCTCTGCGGAGTTGTTCCGCTCGTAACTGCCTTTCCCTCACGCGGTCTTCATTCGCTACGGGCCGAGGATCGAGAAGGAGTTCACGGCGGAAAGCTTCATGCCCTGCGGGTTGGAAGAAGCGGTCGAACTCTCGTTGCATTTGTTCTGCGATAGGTTCGTCGGCGGGGATTTGAGCGGCTTCATCGGCCAAGGTGAATAACGGCTGTCTGGGAAAGGCTTCCGCTGTATCGGCCATCGAGTGTCGCTGGTGGATCAAAAACTCTTCGAAGGACATGTTTGGATCTGCGTGATCACGATGTTGTCGACGGAGCTGCTGAAGCAAGCTTGGCGCAGGCCCGTGATTCAGGACTGTATCGTGATTGACCGAATCGAGGGTTGACTCATCGAAGTGGGTTTGTCGCAAATCGCGTGTGTCCGTGACGGAAGTCTCGGTGGCGTTTCCTGCTGTTGCTCTCATGGAAGAACTAGCTTCGGCATGATCGATCTCGTCCATCCAGTCGACCTCGTCAACCCACTGCTCGTCTTCGTTGGTGTTGTCCTCGGGTTCCTGCTGCAACACCTCCATATGCGTATCCAGCTCATTGCGCAACGCTATTGGCTGCGGTGGAACTGGAAGTGGACGATGCGGGTTCGGATCAGGAATAACCCGTCGCAAGAGGGGATCCATCAGCAAGCCAATGGGATCCTCTTGATCAAGGTTCAGCAACCGCCTCTGTCGCCATTGTGCTCGCATTTCCGCTCGAAATTCTTCTGGTCTGGGAACACGTCCTTGATTGACTTCCTGCTGCGGTCCTGGTCCGGCGTTCTGCAAGATCCACTCGCGTAACAGAAAGACAGCCAGAAAGGTGACGACGATGGACACTGTGAGAATTTGACCTTTGAAAACGCGTTCCGGCAAATCGGATCTGTCATCGGATGTCAGTACGAGGGCCTGATATGCATGATTCTTCAGATATACTCACGAACTCCATCGAATGGTAGCGAGACTAAGGATTCGGTAATGCAGCCGAACCAAAGCCGCCAAAACACGCTTAACTACTCCGGCGTTCGGATTCACCATTCCCGCCGATACCGACTCTGCGACGGAAGCCCCATCGGGGTGGAAGAAGGACTGAAAGGCTTGCCAGAACGTCAGAGCGTGGACTGTGGAGTTGCCTCCTTGTTGAATAGCCGTGGTTCCGTTCGACGTAGCGACGCTGGGCGTCTTGCCTGCGATCATCATGGCTCTGTGTCATCGCGCCGCAAAATGTGAGCTCGATGGGCAAAGTGCAAAGGACTCTTACTCACAAAGGAGAACCATAGTGGAAGTAACTCTGCCAAGCTCCAATCATTACCAGAGGCAGCAGGACGAGCCATGTGAACGCCACGATTGCGACCCGAGCTCCCAACATGATGATTCGAAGAAAGTCCATAAGCAGCTTGCGTATGAGCCTATGTAGCGGGAGAGCATCCGGTATGTCCGCAGGATAGACTGTGCAAGGTGATATGAATCAGTATTGATCGGCCGTAACGGACCTAGGAAGTTCGGCACCTTTCTGGAAGTGAAATACATGGCCGCATAGCTCGCAATATTGCTTTTTGGAATGACTTAGCCACTGTAGCAGGCTGAGAGTGAGGTCATCAGAGGAGATCCCAAGCGGAGATGGACGAATACTTACCAGTCTGAATGCACATATCTGATAGAACCCGAGCATTTGCAAGGATGATAAAGCGGGTGATCTGGTTCTGCCTCTGTTCGACAGACTCTGCAGATAATACCATCTGACAAGAGACGGATCAACGATGAGGTGAGGGCTCTCCTAGAGGTTGACATGCGGAAACTCACCATCGCCTTCATCCATAGCCTCCATGCTGTAGTCGTCCATCGTGGGCGGCAAGACTTCCGTCCGATCAAGCTGTGTTGTCGAAAGTGAAGAGCTTGCCTAGATGTCGCCTTGGCTAAGAGATTTTTGTCGTGTGTGGTTGTGCGAGAGAAGAATAGGTGCGAGGTGATCGAGATCCACAGGAGTCACAGGAGCTGAGAGAGGTAGAGGAAGTTGCATAATGGAAGGTATGGCCGATCGGTCGGCGCGGATACTGATGGCAATGTTGGAGATTGGGAGGCACCTAGTGAGTGTCGTGCTGCTCGACTGATATATAGACTCCTCGTCGGTCGTCTGACTCGTCTCCCAAAAAATGCTGCCTTCTCCCCTTGCAACTGATGTTTTGTGCCGCTTAGTCTTATGACCGACAGCTCCTGGTGCCTCGCTTTCGCGGCAGACAACGCAAAATGATCATGAAACTCGTATCCGTTCCACTCCGAGCTCTATCAGACACACGATTCAGCTCGGTACAGCACTCCCAAGCTGCCTTATTTGTTTGGCCATTCCAGATCACGAAGAGAATATGAATGTGAGTATAGGTGGGCGTCGGCGTAGATGTAGGTACGCTATAAGCTTGTACTTGGCAATATCGCGACTATAGGAATCTAGGCAGTCGCGTCGCGTAGGAAGGCGTGTCGGTTCCCCTGGCTTTATATGCGCTTCCCTTTGGCCGGTCTCCACAGCGTAGGCGGTATTGCTTGATGTATGATAATGATTGAGTCGCTTTCGTAATTGACGGTGCAGCGATGTATGATCGAGTTTTTGAGATAAGAATGCAGATTGGGATGGCAGAGCAGGTAATCGAAAGCGATCTCAAACACGCCAACGAACTTGGTTCCTTGTAGACTTGGTGCTCAGACCTATCGCTGTAGTATGCACCTAGCTAGGCAAGGACTCCACCTCGCCCCGCTTTGCTTGCTTGGCCGCCTTCTCCGCCGCTCTTCGGTCGATCCGTCTTGATTGCCTGAGCAGCTTCCCCTTCTGTCGGTTGCTGAGCATTTCACTCGGGTCCGGCTTCTCGAACAGGGTATCTAGGCCGTGGTCCCCCGCGAGAATTTGAACCGCTCGTTCCAGTTCCTATGATATATGAACAGTCAGATACTTGCGGAAATAAAGTATGGTGCGAGAACGCACCCTGGTTACTCTTTCGTAATTGGGTCGGGACAAAGCACTCGCGCAGTTCTGATCAAGACGATCGTGAGTTGCACATTCATGATGGAACTGCACTGATATTATACGCACCTTGTCATGCAAGAAGGGATCTTGTACCACCAGATCCGACAGCGACCACCTCTCTGGCTGAGCAAAGCCATCCACTTCCGGTCCCCGTGAAATCTCGTCCGCCGACAAGTACTTCCTCTCCCGCTTGCCTCTGGGTTGCTGTTGCGCCTGTTGCAGCTTGCCATTCGCCGATGTTTGATTATCGGTATCCATCTCCGCATTCTCGACTTCTTCCGCGATAGCGATACTTTCATTCTGCTCCATACCCGTCGTCATGGTGGGATCTCCGTCGTTTGGTTGGGAAGCGTCGAGAAGGCCGGTCTGCGCATCCTCTTTTCGCTCGTCGACTGTCTGGCGTCTTTTTGAAGACTTATCGCCGACAGGGACGCTTCGATCCATCAAGCCCCCTTTCCAAACGCTGATGACGTGACGATGCGAGTCCGGTATTCGACCATTATGGACCATCATAGGTTCACCGTCATAGTCGCCGTCCTTTCGTAACATGTTGTGATAGAACGTGAAGAATCCCTTGATAAGTTCTCCAACGTCCTCCTCGGGCACGTCAGGATGTGCGTCGTCGATCACCGGTGGATCAGCGAATCCGATGCTTGCCGCTTGTCCCTGTGGTTTGCCCCAAGATACCCAAATCACGCAGTTTTCCCGTCCGCAATTCTGGACGCGAACTGGATCTTGCAGGTTTGGCAGTTTCCCGATACTCTGCAGATATGCAATGCACATCAGGGTCCAGCAATAGGAGGACAGCGTGGGTGATCCCTTCGATCCCGAAGGGTCGTTGAGATTTCGGCTTTTGGCCCAGGTCTTGACGATGTGAATGAGCGGTCGAAGCGTGAAGGGCGCCAGGCGGCAGTATGCGAGAATCATTCTGCTGTTGGCTTCGCCGCCTAGATCGTTCGTGTTCAAGTCCAAAGAAACTCCCGAGATCGGATCCTTGAATTTGACTAAGGAGACAGGCTCGATAAGCCTCTGGAGGAATGACACGAGTATGCTGGGGCGTACCGATTGGAGTGTTTGCCCACTTGATAGGCTCGACATCGATGTACCCCACTTCTTGCAAGAGTCTCGACAGCGCATAAACATTGTATATAGGCCCAATGTCCGGTCGGTTCCTGCCGTCTTTGGGCCAGAGATCCTCGGTATCTGCGAGCGGCGGAATCGTTCAGTATAATATATGAATTTGAGAACTCAAAACTCACAACCAAACGGTCGATCAAAGTCCTGTGACATAATGTCAGCCATTACGCAGACCAGAGCGAGCATCTCACTCACCTTGAGGGTCATGTCGACATCTGCTGTGTCACCAGTCTCACCGCCCCAGCTGACAGATCCGAACGGCTCTATCACAAAGTTGAACCTTTGTCCATACCTTTCCTTGAAGACTGCATTGACCTGATTGAGTATTCGTACGACGATCTCCTTATTCTTCTGCGATGGTTCCGAAGCACGCCAAGATTCCAAGATGGCAATCGTCAAGGCGGATTGCCGTGCACGGTCCAGCAATTCTCGTGGGATGATGGATCGGGGATCCGGATGAGTCAACGTAAAGTGGTAGGCAAACGGGAAAGGCTGCGTCGTTTTCGACCATGGATTCGGAACACTCTCGAGCAGCTCCAGGACTTGACGAACGTTGACAGCGGTTTCCTGAAACCGAGTACCCATGACTCTAGCGACATTGGATCGATGGCCACCATAATTCTGTCTGACGGGAGGCGCGTACTGCCCCTGGCCCGGCGGTCGATTGTGTGGTCGCTGATTACCCGCAGGCCGGCGCCAGGAGTCGGCGGGATGCTGCCCGTTCAGGGGTGGACTCGGTTGACTGAGGATGGCACTGCTTCTGAGTAGGGCATGCAGTTGACTCTGATTGGAATTGTTGGGATCGTTGCGAGATTGATCTTGGTTTTGACGCTGATTCTGATTCCCACCACTGGGTGGGTTCCTGTTCGGAATGTTCTGCGCACGCAGATAATGCGGTCGCCTGTCTGTAGTCGCACCCTGAATGCCAGCCAAGGCATCAGGGTTCCTGGCCAGGAGTTGAACGGCCGCCCGGCTGTCAGCCGGCTGATCGCCCATACCTAGCAGGGTTTCGAGTTCCTGCACCGCTGGGTTTCCAGGTTCCGGACGCTGTGATGCAGGGATCTTGAATTGTTTCCTTGCTGCTTTGGCGATTTGTTCTGCACCTGCTACGTCTTGCGTCAATCCTCCGCTGTTGGTCAAAGGCGGTAGAGGACCCAACTGAAAGGTTTGAGGCTTACTAGGTCGCGGATTCCTCGGTCGGATTTGTTGAGGTTGCCCTTGATCACCTCCATTCGTGAAAGGAGGGCGAGGAGGCCTAGGCTCACGACGAGCTTGGTTGTTGGACTGGATGCTCTGCTGATGACTGCCTCGTCTATGCCCTCTCGGCCCATTTCTTCGTCGCTCCCCCTCTTCCGCTCCATTCGACGTCACGGAAGGAACGGCCTCCATGGTGTGAATTCTACGGAAGGTCCTGGATATCGAGGTCGGGAGACGATAATAGCGAGGGTATAGCGATCCGTGGAAAAAGGGGCGAGTACGCTTTGACTCGGGATTGATGGGAAATGGCTTGATCCCCTCTTGACCTCCTATCGAGCACACAGCTTTTCTATTGTTCCAGCTTCGTCTCGGGATCGTGTCGCATCCTGAAACGAGGAAACGAGCGGAACGGCGGCCTTGAAATGCGGGGCCTTCTGCGATCGGGCTGGTCACCGTCATGTCCTCATGCCGCAGTTAGATTTCTGATTTCTGCACCCGTACTCTGGACGGCTGGCGGCTGGTCGATCCAGGTCAATATCTCCAGTCCCTCGCCTCGCCTCCCGCTCATGCCAATGCCTCGGTCATCGATACAACCAGAGCTTGGCGCAACACGGGCGTTCTTATATACCGGACAATAGGCATGCAAACAACACCACGATGCGTCACTTCGATATTGGGAGATTCGCGCCCAACGTTCCCTTGATTGCCGCTCTTCTCGCTCCGATATCCACTCTTCTCGACGTCCCGGCATTGACGCAGCGTTGGTATAATCAGTATGGAAAGCCCGTTCCGGATCCTACTGTCTCAGTAAGTCTTCTGATGATGGGCCGTCGATACTGTCTTCCTGATTGTCCCACGAACAGCTCGCTTTGAGCGCAATAGGATTATTCCTCAATGTAGTTGCCAATCTCCTCCTGATCGTCCGATTCTCGGCGAGCTCGAAGAGGTATTGGCAAACAGCAACCACTCTGAGCACCATCAGCTGGATTGGGAAGACAGTTGTAAGCCGATATCGTCCTGGATATGGTATTCGCCGTACTAAAAGCTTTCGAGAACAGGTGGCGATAGCGAATCTCATCACCTTCGGGGCTTTGACTAGAAATGAGCCAGGATGTACGTTCTTCAAGAGCCATCGATAGACAGAATTCGAAGTCGCTGAATCGCCCACCGACAGACGAGTACACAGAAGGTTTTTTCTGCGCGGTACGCCGGAGCGACATGTGTTCCCAGACCCGAACGGAATACTGATTTTTTCAATCGTTGTAGATCGCTTCGGTCGTTCTGGCGGGATTCATATCCATCATGCTGCTGTATCACTACGTCTTCGTATTTCACCGCCAGAGAAAGTCCCAAGGAAGCGGGATCATGGTCAGGCTTGCAGGGAGGTAAGCATGCACGGATGAGACCAGAGAGAGAACCCTTTCCAGATTCATTCGCGGTTCTTGCAGGCACTTCATGCTCAGTATCGCCTTTCTGTTCTTCTTCATCGGCGTGCGTACTGGCAATTGTAGGACCTTCGCTCATACTTTGAGAGCTGACGTCTGTATCATTCCAGATTCAAGCCTTGGTCTATTCGCAAATCGAACACTGGTCGTATTTCGACGGGGTATACTACAGGTGCGCAATGCTAGGCTCTCCATGTGGGCCCGATCATTAAAGTCTTTTCGGCTTGATAGCGTCGTCACTATGCTGTATGTATCGCGAGACTCTCAACTTGGAGCCGTCTGCTAAGGCTCGTCACGGCTGTTTCTCAGTACGATCGGGTTTGGAGATTTCAGCCCAAACACTGTTGCGGGCAAGATTTTAGTGTTACCCGTGAGCACGCGCAGCCTTGTCCTGCAGCGTACACAGCTTTACTTACGCTTCAGGATGACCCATAGTTCGCCATCGTTACCATCTCACAACTCGCCAACGAAGTCTCCATCATCGTTCAGTATTTTTCGGGCAGACAAGACAAGCGTCGAGCCCTGTGGCGAGAACGTTATGAGACCACTTTCCGACAAGAAGCTGAGCGCCGCAACCCTCAAGCGACACTCCAGGAGGAGATTGAACTTATAGACGAGATTGCTCGTCGAGAAGAATTGGTGACCCAATTATGGGATCTGATCTGGTCTTTGAGTAGCTTGGCAGTCTTTTGGGTTGTCGGTGCTGCTTGTTTCCAAGCGATAGAGAACTGGACGTTCTGGAACGCGCTCTATTTCGAAAGTAAGTCGGAGCCCTTTTAAGCTGAGCAGTTCAAGCTGAAGGCAACCAATGCCAGTCGTTTTCTGCCTCACTATCGGCTACGGCGATGTTTCTCCCCAAACGCAGGGGGGTCGGGTGTTCTTCGTCATATACAGTATCGCAGCCGTGCCATTGATTGCGAGTTTTGTCGTTCGTGAGTCCAGCTGTCCCTCTCAGAGAATTTTTCGTTGACTTGTCCGCCGAAAGAAACGGTAACGGGGCTGCTTTCGACGTATTCCAACCATCGAGTGACAATCAGGGAAAGGGAACGTACAGATATCGCAAAGTCCGAAGCCTTCACTGCCCACCGTGACTTTGTGATTGCGCACCGCGCCTCGTTCGACCGAATGGTCGAGAGCCGGGCGAGGCAGACTCGGCATCGTCGCGAAACCGTATCGACCGGGGACATGCCAGCGGCGGACGCAAGCTCGGGAATACCAGAATGGGACGCAAGCTCCGAAACGGATGCGATATCCGAAGCGACATTTGACGAGGAAAGCGCGTTGATAGAATACGTTCTGGACCACGCGTTACGACTTGAGGCTATCGCTCGCAGATTGTTGATCGACAGCCTGCCGCGCGATTCCTTGGCGAGAACGATCCTCCTGGCCGACCGGGAAGTACAGCTCCGCGACGTAGAGGCGGTCGGCGGCGACGCGCAGAAGATAATACGATTAGCAAGCGAGGAAGACCGTCTGATCGGGAAGGAACGGGGTTTGAATGGGAACTCGCCCGCGGCAGGCGCACATGACAACTTGGACGCAATCCGACGATACCGCCAGACTTTTGCCGGTCTAGTGGCGGGCGGTGCAAGATTGCAGAAGCTTGAAGGCGACCAGCGACTGATATTCGAACGGACACGCCGCATCGAGCGCCTGGCCGCGATAGATAGTGGTCAAGCAGAGGGCGGGTCGCAAGTTTCTTCGTCTCAACACCAAGACAAGAATCTGACTCGAACATCTGAGTTGCCGTTCGGCGAAAGACTGAAGCGGAAGAAGAGGCTCCTAAAGGCGGTGTTACATGCGGAGAAAGACTTGTCGAAGACCCATGAGGTGTAGTCCGCACGGAACATGCTAGCTGGTGCTTGAGTTGTAGTCATTACTGCCAGAGACAGTTTCTTATCGATGTAATGAGGGTTTGTTCGGTTGAAAGAAACATAACGAGTCGTAATGGTCATACAGGCTAAGATTGCCTTAGCCGCAGCTAGTCGTAACAACAAAGAAATTAAGGTATACAGTGAGGTCGCATCGCGAGTGGATGGTCCGTGGAGAGCCAGCAGTTCCAGCTTTCCAAAGCGGATTTCGAAGGACGATGAATGCTGAGTCACGAATGACGGAGCCCGAAGCCGGGTCGAGAGGACGAGGAAGACTATTCAATAGCCCGTCTTAGCCAACGGCCCTGGCCGGAGCGAAGCCTCTTGTGGCCATTTTGGTTGAGAGTCGGTTCTTGAGCCGCTTCGTATTCGTCGCCGAATGCCTTAGCGTCAGGATCGTACCATTCCGCACCGCCCGCGTCATCTTGCGTTAAGGCTTGCGCGTCGACCGTTGTGGCGAATCCGTCAAAATGCTCGTCGATCAGCAACGCGTCTCCCGAACTCCAGAGGGTGGTGACCGTCATAGGCTTGCCAAACACCATTGCATGCCCAGCTCGCATGAATTGTCGATCCACCGACAAGTAGTAGATGTGCAAGAATACGAAGACGAGCGGGATGAGGAGAAAGAGATACGACTTGAATCGGTAGGGAGAGACCTTGAAGCGCGTCCAGGTTACGGCGGGCTCGGGAAAGGCGCGAAAGTGAGTCGAGCCGTTGGTAGTGTCGGTGTCGAAAGAGGAGCGAAGCGCGACCGCGGTGGGTGTCGTGACAGGCGACGGCAAGGTTGGCGGGTGAGATTTTCGGCGAGAACCATGGATGTTATTCGCTGACTCTGGCTGGTCAAGTGAAGACTGGGCAAACTGTGTAGCTGCCCAGCTGGAAGGCTGTCCCATCGACATCATGCCAATCCCGCTGTCCGCGGTGTTTATCGGCTCCGGAACCACTCTTCGATTCGCTCGCATGAAGGAGGGTCTCTTGTTCCCTGTGTGCGACGGTGATGTGCATTGCGCCAACCGGAAATCGATGTCGGCAATAGGAGACACTTCAACTACCTGAGGCGGGATGATGTTGATTTTGACAGGAGACGGACACACGATTCCCGGAACCGTTGCAGCCTCGTCATACTGCGCAGATGCGTAATCTAGCGTCCGAAACGAGTCGGCAGAGGCTCGGCGTCCATCTTTAGTTGGACTCCCGTTCTGTGAGGCGGACGAGTAGCGGACCTGTTGATGTTGCGTCCTTCGAGGAGCGATCACCGTTACCGGAGGCGGAGAGACTGATCGCGAGCGAGCGACGGGCGAGGGCGAATCAGGAGCGGCATACGAGTTGGAAAACGAAGAAGCGATGTTCATCATTCCCATTTTCTCGCCGAGTCCAGTGAGTCGGGTGCCGAAGCCAAAGAGGCGCTCTCTTCGCTGATTCGCGTTCAGAGAGGATTGAATGTCCTCCTCAGACAGCAAGAACTGAGAGACGGGAGACTGGGGCGGGGCTAAGAGAACCGGGGAAGCCACGATCAGCTGGAACGGAGACAATGAGGGAGCAGACTCACTGAGAACGATCGTGGGGATACTCATAACTCGCTCTTCCGAAGATCGTCGGCAATCTTCGCTGCTTTCCGAATCGCCATCACTGTCCCCGCCCGACATTGACCATGCGCTCTGCCTTCGCGGTGGAGTTGAACGCATGATGCCTGCTTGTCGGAGAAGATCGACGCGTTTGGCGGGGAGAAAGGGCAACGAGTGCCCATCCGCGGGGGGAGAGGGCAAGGGCGAAGTGAAAGATTGATACGACATGTTGGTTGATGATATTTACGCTTGTTCTTGAATTCCTGATCCGAAGAGTTGCGCGCTGTGTTGTGGCCGTGTGGCGGAAAAGTAATGCCGTGATGAGCAGGAGCTGCGAAATGCTATTATTATGCGAATTTGTTGGGAAACCGAGTTGTCGGGAATGAGCGTGGAGTCGGTACTGCAGAATGCGTTTCACTGTATCGAGCATCACATCAGAACGGCCACTCCATCAGGGTATGCAGTGAGTACTTACGAGATCTTGGATTGTGCGTGGGTGTCCGAGATGCTTTGTCGGGCAGTCGAGAATGAGTGTGGTCCGGTCCACAAGCTGAAAACGAGCGTGGTGTTTTGGAAACAAAGTCGGAAACCGCTCAACGGATACCGAATGAGGCGACGTAGGGCCTTGAGAGAGACTGTGTGGTGTCGTAGAGCCACCTAGTCTAGCGTGGATATCGTTCGTCAACTGTGATGCTGGAGAATCGACTATCGGACTATCGGACGCAACTCAACTTCAGCGCGCGTCTCGAAATGTCTCGTGAGCTGGTTTCGTGTTTCGTGTTTTGTTTGTGCCTCCGCTATGTGGCTATGTGACGCGTCTACGGTTACTCGATCGTGGGCCTGGACTTTCGCTCAACACGTCCGCATAGCAAGGTCTCATCGACTCGCTCCTACTCAATAGTGCATATATAGCACCTGTCAGGTCGGCCTAGTGAGCGATCCTCCACCGAGGCCCTTGTTCCTGGCCTGCAATCGGAAAGTGAAATCGCCTTGTCCAGAGATAGGAACAAGGGAATGGTCGTGAAGTGCGCAATGTCGCGATGGCAACCGGTGGTCGACCTGCGCACGAGACCGACGACCCTAGGAAGCAGGATATATGTATTCTTTCCAAGGCAGGACATCTATTGACCGGCGTGTCGAGGAATTGTCTCTCGGAACATGAATGATAAAGCTGAAATGTGAACGAAAAAAGTGCCACGTTCGCTCTTCGAATGGATTGACAGCAAACTTCCCAGTCCACTTTGTGACGTAGATCCTGACTCAATCCATCTCGCTGCCATGTTTTGGAGCAAGACCGAAGCCATCTCCGGCCTGTGTCCTTCCGGAGAACAGATGGAAGAATTATACCGCGTATGACATACAGAAAGGGAACAACAAAACTGCGCATACATACAAACGACTCCTTACAGCATCCTGGACTGTTTAACGTCTATCCACACCATCTTATTCGAGCTCGTCCACCCGAATCTCCCGCTGATCAGTCACCTCCTGCACACCTTCCTCCGGTGGCACCTGCTCGACATACTGCGTCGGACTGAGATACAAAGTCGGCGTAGGCGTGATCTTATGCCACGTATGTTTTCGATGCGGGTGAGGGTCCATGGGCGGTGCATCATCGATCGGTCGTTGCGGATTATGGCGGCCAGAGTGTCGGTGGTGCCGTCCGGCAGAACGTGCGTCTTCAACTGTTCCGCCGATCAGGAGTCTGTCGAGCGCATACAGAGTCAGCAAGGAGATACGGATAAGGAAGCAAGGGAAGGCGTACCCTAGCAGCGTATAGATCCCAAATGCCCATAGCGCTGCGATGAAGAATCTCTTCCTCGTACGGGACCGCACCTCGCTTTCACTAGACGGCGGCATCCACTGCTCCTCCGCGTTCCGTCCTGCATGGTACGCTCGTTGCGAATTGTGTGCTTGTCGTAAGTTTGACTGTTCGTTGTTCGACGGCGAGTGGGTCCTGGCCTGGGGAGGCTGTTGTTGGGTAGATGGTCCGGCCCCGGCGACGGCCGCGGCATAAGAGGGCGGTGCGGCCGAGTCTTGTTTAGCGTCTGGAGTGATTGTCATCTCGGCCGATTTGTAGCGGTTGCTGTTGGCAGGGAGCAAGAGGGAAACACCATCAGAAACCATCAAAGGCCAAGATGAATATCGTCAATCGATTGCTCGTCGTTTCAGTGATGACGTCAAGCCGATCCAACTCTAGACAGCCAGAAATGCCATTTGCGCGGATGGATGCAAAACCCCTGAAATGGACGCGTTTCATGTTGTTTAGAGGTCTGCTCCATTGTCCCTCGGCTTCCTCTGCGCTTCCATCATACCATCATTCCCTCGCTACCATCTTGTTTTGATGTTGACTGAACTTCCACTCTGAGTCCTTCCACTAGAGCTTCCACTAGTGCCTGAGCTGCTGTGTATCGCGTCCTTGCGTTGATAATAATTTGACACATGCATTCATGCCGTTACCAATTCCACATTGATTTCTTCCTCACAGTCTCTTTCTTGCATTTTTGCTTTCGGCAACCGTCACCGCTTCTCTTCGATTACAACCCCTTCAACTGGCGAGCTTCCCTGACAATTTTCCTCAAACAAGGCCTGGGGCCGATATTCACCAGTCGAGAACAGCATGAGTCCTCCGCCGTTTCCCCTGGCAACGGGGATAGCTGTCCCGCTCACATTCATCATACCGACCTCTATTCTTCTTTACACTCTTCACCATCGGCACCAAAAAGAGCAGCATCCGCCCGAAAAGGTCTCCGATCCCGGAAATGGCCATCTTCGAACTCGAAACCAGAGTGCTGCGGCAAGCAGAGTATCGCTCGCCAGTCTGGACGTCCGACCTTTTCTCGATCGCCCTCAGCAGGTAAAAATCACTACTCGGACAGAGGAGTATGTTCCACCTTCCACGATCAGCCACGGCGATAGGGCGATGAGACTTCCGGTGCACGAGCGCTCCGCTCTCTTCTCCTACGCTCTCAGCATCCTCCTTTCCTTGACCTGTGGCCTGGTCTACCTCGCGTGCGCCACCTCTGCAACACCCTCTCCCGCGATCGACTTCCCCCTCGGTATCTCGACCCTTGTGGTCCCCTTTCTGGTTCTGCCTCATTCGATTGAAGGGATCTTCAAGCGGTCTCGAACACCCCTCGTCGAAGCCGGAAGACAACGACGGCTTTTGCGACGGATCGCCCTTCCCCTCGTCGCAAGTATCGCCGTCGCCGCACTCGGAGCTTGGGTATCAACCTACATCATCGTCGCCGCACTTCTCGTCTCCCTGCTCTCGATCTCCTTTCTCGCCCTCGACACCTCGAAATGGCCTCTTCCACTACTGGAGCCACGAACCGAGACTACAAATCGACACACAAAGTCCTGGTTCTCAGGAAACGGTCTTTCGGAAGCGGACGCCGAGGCGCTGGCGAGGCAGGGAAATATGCCGAGGCCTGGCGAGACGGAGGATGCGTTTTTGGAAAGGATGCAGCATGAAGGGAATAGCTGGATTACGGAGACTGGTGGGTTCCATCAGCGGAATGACAAGAACGTTATGCTGACCGTGCTCTGGAATCACAGGGAAGGCCAGCGCATCACAAACGCATCTAATCTCCTCCTTCGGATACACCACTACCTCCGGACGCGCCACTCCTGTTACGCCTACGACTCTACAGAGCGCCTATACTCGGCCCGTCTCCACTGCTTCAGCTCGAACGGTCGATTCCAGCTTTGGAAGGAAAGGCAAGGACCGTACGACCGCTTCCAATACCAATTCATGGATCACCGAGCCTACGGAAAGCGGGACGACGATGAGTTCCTTCAGGTTCGACTCCAGTGAAGAGATCCCCCCGGTTCCCGCTTTGACTGCCTCAACAAAGGCGCGATATGGTGCTCCGACTGCTCCCACCCAGGCACTGAGTAACATCAGCACTGTCCCAAACGGAGAAGATGCTACATTCTACGGTGAAGGTCCTAGCATTCTCCGCATCGGTGATCCAGCCAATATGACGTTTGCGTCGTACGATTCTTTACCCATCAAATACGGCAAACGATCCACCAACTTCGAAATCCTCGATGCGTCGCATATCCTGCCCCGCTTTAAATCCTCCAGATCACTGGCCACGGTGTCCCGAAAACACAGCAAGCGTACGCTGTCCGACGAAAGCTTTCACTCGGCCATCGATGATCCCTGTCAAGGTCTCGAGAGAGACGGTGCACGAAACCCGGATCAGTCGTTTCCCCGGAGTGTTAGCATGGGCTCAGACGACCAACGGGATGTGTTCTGCGACGCCCTCGGTAGCGGACGAGATGACGCCTCTTTCAATGGTGATGCGGTCGAAACGGTCATCGATGAGGACGAATCCGGATATGAAAGAGGGAGGTGTTCTGCGGCCAGACGAGTGGTATCTGAATCGATGGTACTCAAGAACGGTTCATCTGCAACTGCGCTTCCACCTATTGCTGGAAGGTTCATGCGATCCGACACCCTGAACAAACCCAGCACATCGGAATCCGAAATCTTTATGCCTGCCGCCTCGACCTTCCCTCGGCGATATGGCACACAGCCGGATTTGCCGCACCCTCTTTTCGACGAGCGGGGTCGATACTCGGCGTACTCCTCCGTCGCTTCTCCCATGTTTGGTGCCTTCGGTCCCGGCGCCGACAAACAGTCGACAGATCCGCTGTTGTTGCGTGGCAAAGCAAGCTCTGGGATCGAGACCCTCGACATGCGGCCGGCGGACATGCAAGTATTTCAGCAGACACGTGTCTCTGCCGGCGTGGTAGAAAAGGGAGAGGTGTATGAAAAGGCGGATGAAAGGAACAGCAAGCTCAGGTGGATATTCATTGGAAACCTAATTGTCCTCTGGCTCACGCTCGTAAGTGCAGGGAAGACTTTGTCGTGACACCAGACTCATCTTGGACACAGGGCTTGACTTTGCCGATTCTCATCGAGGCTACACGCTCAGCACCTTTCGCGGCGGCTTTGTATTTGGTTGCCATCGTTCTCCCTGCACTGGCGCTGTTCACGACTTTCGTCGTGATGGATCCACGCGCGATAGTCTCCTCTGTAAATCCAAAGCCTACTAGCCGCCTACGACCTTTGACCCTTCAGCCTCGAATCTCAGACAACACGCCGGTTTCCGAGAAGCCGCGGAACAAAGCCCTCGATGCATACCATCAGCATCTTCGAAAGTGGCGAGGTGTTCTGGAACGACCGTCGCGATTCGCGAATTCGAAAACTCGAGTTAGTGACAATGTCCGAGAAAAACAGGTTCCGACACTGCAAGAAGGATCGACCTCCTTCGAGGCTCTTCAGTTCAAGAAGAAGATGGCGAGACGGTCGAGCGAGATCTGGCTGGAGACAGGACAGGCGAGACCGGCTTCAGGCAGGTTCGACAGAATGCTCAGTCTTGTGGCTCCGCATCCTCGAGTATCGATGATACAGCCGGTGGAAAGATTCGAAATGAGCGCCATCCAAGAGGTAGACCCTCATCAAACACCTCGAGCGCGGCCGGTGGACGCTCCCATGGCCAGTGCCATACCCGCGAGTCCAACCCAGTTCGTTCTCGACGACAACGACCAGTTCAGTGATTACTCGATTCTCAACAATGATGTGGGCCGTGTGTCGTTTGGCGAATATCCACAGTCTCCCAGTCGAACAGACTTCGACCATTCTAGGCCTGAATCGCGGCCGGACAGTATGTCGAGCAGTCCGGGAGGAAAAAGCGTAAAGCTCGCGTCGGTACAGCAAGCGGTGCGAGGACGCATGAGTCTCGGACCTACATTCTTGATCGGGGGAAGTCAAGGTGACGCCATCATCACGGCCAGGCGAAGCGTCGATCTTGATACAGCACTTCGACTCGAGCTTCGAAGAAACGAGATGTCACATGACCGAAGAAAATCAATCACCAGGACTGAAACTTTTATCGCTTCTCGGGCAAGCGAAGATCAGTCGCAATTCCAGGAGAGCAACCGACGTTCAGGAGATATCCTGGGCGGAACGTTACCGGATCTTCTGAAAGAGGAACGCCGGCGGACATTTGACTTTGGGAAGATGTGGTCGGGTTGGAGGAAGGCTACCGACAGGCCTGAAAGTGATCCTGTGCGACACATCGGAAATATCGATCCAGCAAGGTTGGATATGATCATGATGGCCGAGTGAGTGATTTGCATTGCTTGAATATAGCATAAGTGCTAACTATACGTCTACAGCTTCAACAGAAATGCAGGACAGCCCTTTTCGAAAGGTCAAACAGGCCAGACTGCTCACGGCCGCACTCACAGCGGAGAGACATTTGGTTCGACGATCAGAGAGTCCAGCGACTTGCCTACTTTCCGCGCTTCTGAAGACTTCATTCTGCCCGGTCAGCGGGGAGATCAGCCATCCTTCGACTTTGGCCGTCCTTCAATTGCGCTTGAAGAGCGAGCCTCCTTCTCGATTGATGGCCATGGGGACTGGAGCTCGATGGCGACGCCCCGATATGGCAAGCAGAGAGGTCCATCGCGAGGTCCGGAAAGCGGTCTCCCAGAGATGTCGGGCGTAGATTTCCTCGCGGATTTCAAGGGCGCGATCCGGGAGATGGGCTTGAAGGCCGAAGACACTCCGGCAAAAGAAGCAGTTCGATACATTCTTGCAGGATTGGCTACTCCACATGCAGCCATGAAAAAAGGGTCGAGTACATCGATTCGCGGTATCTTGAAGAATCGCCCGAGCAATGAAGCCAAGATGGCGGTATCGACTGCGCAGACTTCGGGACATAGCCTGCCACCCATTCCGGCGGACATAGCGAAAGCGATCGTTACGAAGGGATCCACCTTCTCCCTTCGGAGCACTGGCAGATCCACGCCGGTGATTGAGGAGGAGTCGACTTCAGCATCACAGCCTAGCCTGCGCCTTCCGGCGCCTCGAGTCCAACAATGGAACGCTTGCAAGTCGTCCATCGGTCCGCTTTCCATCGCGCTCCATCCAGTAGCAGAGACGGAAGAGTCTCACGCCAGCCATGTCGCACCACTGGTCCTTCCGTCGAAACCTCAATTCACAACTGCGGAGACGTCCTCCGCTGCCAACTTCCTGTCAGTCAACGTTGGCGAGGCTGAAAACATACACGGAAGATCAGCTTCAACGAACACGGCAATCGAAGAAATCGAGACAATTATGGCGATGGACTCACCTACCACTGCATCATATCTGCGAACCAACTTCCTATCCCGGCCTCAATCGGTTATCACTGGTAAATTCGATGGACCGGTGTCTGCGCCGGCTTCCGCGCCAGTCCACTCCTTTGCAGCTTCACAACAGTCCACCCAGCGGCCGGACGTCCATCCGCTGAAGTCTTCGCGCTCTACCCCAGCATTCGCCGTGGCAAGTAGCTGGAAGGGTTCGCGACCGACTGTCAAAGCACCGCTCGATAAGGAGAATATCCGACCGGGTTCGGCGTATTCCTACCTCGAGCAGGAGCTAGGAATGCCACCGCTTCCTCTGAGGGATCTTTCGCCGTACGCGAAGGGCGGTCCAGCTGGCGGATCTCTTCCTCCGTCGGATGTCGGTTGTCGACCACGCCTCGGAGAACTCACCGGTAACACTGTCCAATGCGCCGCGGCGGACGTGCAGCGTTTGTCCACGAACATGAAACTCCCGACTGACAGCGGGAAAAAAAGGTCGACAAGTGCTGATCGCATCGCCTTGTCGAGTGGTAAGCAGAGTCGTTCGCCTCGCAAAGCAAAGCCTCAACCGAGGCCGAAGGCTAGGGGCAGCACAAGGGTCGGAGACGGCGACGCGAGTGTCAAGGTCATGCGATTTTAGGGGTCCATTCGTGTTGACAGTCGTGAGTTGATTTCCTTCGACGATATTGAGGCAGTGTTTCGATAGAGCTGACTTGAAGACCTGATAGAAAGACGGCCGAAAACGTCACTGGTTGCGTAGGAGGACTTGCGCTGCTCTAGTGACAAGGCAGACAGGCGAAAGTGCCCCAGATCCTGAAAAGCCGCCGTGCGACTTGAATTGGTAGTTGGATGCGAGGAGTCCTAGGTTGGAGTCTGTATTGTATATGCAAGGCTCATGTGTAGGTATATCTAATGAGGATTCATGTGAACAAGTTTGATGCATGGGCGATGAGCAATAATGACTACCAAAATGATCGGAAACCGTTGTTTACAATTGCATCTCGGGTCGAGTCTTCCGACAAGGCAATCCAGGTCTACTATACTTTGGCAGATCATCTCGACCGTCAGTAGCATCGAGAGAGGACATCACTGATCGCGTACAGGCGTACAGGCAGCGTTCTCTCGGCTTGCAAGTTGCGTCGATATCACAATCACGCCCGACGCGCCACCCGCCGTGGTCAAGGGAAGCGATTTGGCACGATCGTCCAGCTGCAATCCGCTTTTCATCTATCAAGACTCGACCGCTCGGACAACGTTGACGGCGACACATAGATAAGAGGAGAGAGGAAGAAGGGATCGTGCTCAGGCTACGATGAGCGACCTTGATCAGTAAGCTTGACCTTCTCGCGGGTCTGCGCAGTCTTCCATTTCCAACTTCTCACACTCACCTCGGTTCCCCTCACTCTCAGGCAGATTGAGCAGCTGCGGCGTTGTGAACCGATATCAGAGCAACAGGTCAAGGATCTATGCATGAAGGCAAGGGAAATCTTGATAGAAGAGGGGAACGTGCAGTATGTGGACAGTCCAGTAACAGTAAGTGTAGAGCTACCTCGACCGTGCCCTCTTTGGGGGCTGCAAATGATCCGATGTCGGGCCTGACTGTCTGCCATGATACTTCAGATATGCGGAGATATACATGGCCAATTCTTTGATCTTATGGAGCTCTTCAAGGTTGGAGGGGAATGTCCAGATCGTAATTATCTCTTCATGGGTGAGTGCATTTCACAAGAGGTCTTGTGAATCAAGTTCAGCTCACAAGCATATTCACACAGGCGATTTCGTCGACCGAGGATTCTACTCTGTGGAAACCTTTCTGCTACTCCTACTCCTCAAAGTTCGGTATCCGGATAGAATAACGCTCATCCGCGGCAACCACGAATCACGCCAAATCACGCAGGTATACGGGTTCTACGACGAGTGTCAACGCAAATACGGAAGCGTGAACGTGTGGAGATACTGCTGTGACGTATTCGACTATCTGAGTCTGGGAGCTGTGGTGGATGGCAGGGTATTTTGTGTGCATGGTGGTTTGAGTCCGGCTGTTGGAACACTAGATCAGGTCAGTCAGGCCATGGCGAGCGAGGCTTGTGTCTAATCCCCTTGTCGACAGATACGTGTGATAGATAGGAAACAGGAAGTGCCGCATGATGGACCGATGTGCGATTTACTATGGTCAGATCCAGACGGTACGCGTGATTTGCGTCTTTTCCGTCAATATCCTTACTTACGTGCTTCTATATCGCAGATGTTGAGGGCTGGGGCGTCTCACCGAGGGGTGCCGGCTACCTGTTTGGGCAAGACGTGGTACAGACTTTCAATCACGACAACGATATCGACCTGGTTGCAAGAGCACATCAGCTGGTCATGGAGGGGTACAAGTTGATGTTCGATAGACAGATTGTGACGGTCTGGAGTGCGCCGAACTATTGTTACAGGTGAGATCTTACTGAATCTGCATGCGCTGGAGGAGTACCTGCTCACACGCATCGCTATAGATGTGGAAATGTGGCTTCGATATTAGAGCTGAATGAGGATCTTCGGCAAGAATACAAAGTGTTCGAATCAGCCCCTCATGTAAGTCGGTCACTTCAGAGTGCACTCGAGAACGGTCTGTCTGACAGTAGAGGTCCAGGATGCCAAGGGTATACCAGCAAAGAGACCACTGCCCGAATACTGTGAGTGACCATGTCCACCGCCGTCCTACGTTCTCGTTAACTCCCGTCACTCCGCTGCCCAGTCCTGTAGCATAGTTTTGCTTTCACTTTTCGCTATCGCTACGTTATGCCGGCACCTCAGGATGGGGATACTGTGGTTCATTACGAAAATTCCCTCGATAGTAACAGGGAAGGAGGTGTTTTTGCATGTTTCCGGTTGTTGGATTAGCTGAACTTTTCATGATTGTAGAACATAGAGCCATGATGAGGTAGAGACCAAATTTGGGAATCTTCATGATCTGTAGGCATCAGAGCGGCATGTATGTATGATATCTATAGCTGGTACTTGCATGGGCAGGCTCATATATTGCAATCTCGCTCATCTTCACGGAGCTTTCGTAGAAGCAGCCTCCGCTTCAGCCTTTGCTGCAGCAATTTTAGCCTTGACCTGAACGTTGGCACAAAGAGAGATCAGATGCGTTCTGAGCGGGATGTCGCGCATAGACTCACGTTCCGGACATTCTGTTCAGCTCGTTCGACGCCGAGCGAGACGGCCTTTTCGTATAGCGTCAACGCGGGTTCGTTGTTGCCAGCTGCACATGAGGGGGGGGGCGATTAGCGGAACCTTTATCTCGAAGATGACGATGGGATGGGCGTGCACATACTCGACTCAAGGACGGCAGCCAAGTTGAACGCAATCTGACCGTTGCAATGTTTTGAGTGAGATAATTTTCTCAAAATGGCGCGTATAGGGCATCAGAATTTACCTCAGGATCTTCCGGTGAAAGCTCCAATGCTTGTCTACGCAATCCGAATATGGTCATTTCAAGGTTTATTGGAGCGAAGGACAATGACTCACTTCAGATGTTGAATCGCCAGGGCCGCCTGCGGTGGCTTAGCCAAGATATACGCCGAAGCAATGTCTGTTTATCGGCAATCAGACCCACCTCTGCTGGCGGGTAGAAACCGACTCACTGGTATGGGCATCAGCAGATGGAGAAATGTCGATGGTTTGCTGCCATGCGTCAATGGCGGCATCTACGTTGCCTGATGGTTGCAATATGTGGTAAGCGTTGGGTCGGTAAGCCAAGGATGCAGCTCAGCTTACTGAGGTGGTATTCCGTGACCTAAGATGAGGTCGCCCGTTAGTCAACCCGTCGTCGGATCGTGACGGGACAATCAGGACTTACACCGAGGTTGAACAACGCTGCCGCAGATTTCTGAATCTCTGCGCTCCGCTTGTAATGATCTCGAGCTGCTTCAACGTTGCCCTCTTCAAGGTGCCTTGTGCCTTCCTCGAGCGCATCCATGGCCTGACGTTCAGCGGGATCATCTAGTGTCGGGGCCGAGTCTGAGGTGGCATAGCCTGCGAAGAGGGGAAACTCAGTCGATAGCAACGAATGACGGGAAGAGGACCTACGCTTCGCAATACTTGCGGTTCTTGAGGGTGTGTATCGGGGACGAGCTACATGGTAAAAGGTACGGGTTGTCGGAGCCCGGGCAATGCGTGCCGCGGCCGGAGCTGCGAGGCGTCGAAGCAGGGAGATGGATTGTCGCTGCATGTTTAGGTGTTTGCAGATCCGTCGGTGCTATAGCTGTGGGAAGTCATGAAGAGTTAAGTTGTACGAGAATCTTGGAATATTGGTCTTCTGGATGCGCAATCGGATGACTACTGCGCATCCGCTTCCGCGCACCTTGGATGGCTTCCACCTGATGAGCTCAGTCGGTTGACGTGTTCATCGTTTTCTATATGACCAAAGGGCAACGACATCGGAAACCTCAGACTCATCCCACGGCTTTGGCTTCACGCCTGAAGGGTACTGGAACACTACAATCACGCAAAGCCGCTCACCTGTCAGATCCCCCGAACGATACCGTTGAGCAGGACGCCCGTTTGGCAAGTCCGCAGAAGCTTCTGATCCCATACCCTTTCATCAACATTCGCTCAAGATGGAGAAGTGTGAGTCGCCGTATAAGTCTGACAAACCATCCCTTCTGACTGGCACTCGGCACCCTAGTTACGTTCACCGTTGGCAAGCTAGGTGAGTCACGATAATCTTTTGAACCCCTGTGCGGCCTGTTGATCGAGACTTCTCCCTACCATTCGCTAGATGCGGGAATGGCGGTAAGACTACAATAAATCCTCGGTTTCTCGCACAACGCGCTCACGATTGGCTCCACTGCAGATCCTGATTGGAGAGCGGGCACACCTGATCGAATTTCCGTCAATTCTCCTTCCCCCCGGTGTCTCTTCCGGATCCATCGTCAACATCTCCGTTAACAGAAACCAGGCGGCCGAAAAGGCTCAACTTTCTGAATTCTGGGCTCTCCAGGACCAGATCTTGAACGAGTACGGGATTGATACCCCTCAGGCGCCGCAGTTGAAGCTTCGACACGTTACACAAACGAGTGCCACGCTGGAATGGCCCAAGATCGAGTTGGCCAAGGCTGATCTGAGGGCGCTGGAGATCTACAAGAACGGACAGAGACTTGCGTTGATTCCCAATCCGAAATCAAACACGAGCACAAAGCTCAGTTCGTTACAGTCTAATGAGGAGTACACCTTTCAGCTGGTGCTGTAAGTCTCTTCCAAGTGATGCCTCGCTTCCCGTGGTATCTGCTGACACTCGACATCTTTCTTAGCAAGACAACTGCCGGGACTTATCCCTCAAATATCATCAAAGTCCGCACTCATACCATGAAGTACGCAACAGGATAAATACATCCGTTTCGAGATATTCGCTGACATCTACCATAGCGACACATCGGGTATCTCTGTCTGCTTCGGATCGATCCAAGACGACAACCTATTGGCCCATGCCAAGGCGGCACTCAAGCAGATGAATGCAAAGTCGACCGAGAGTATCGAAATCGATACTACGCATTTCGTTTGCCAGAGTGCTGGGCCGGCCGAGAGCAATTACAGGTAAGTGGACAGTTCTTTCTTTGACGGTATCATGCTGACCTGTTGTGACCTCTAAAGCCCGACTTCCGAGTATCAGAAGGCTATTCAGTTGTCGCTACCGATCGTACAGCCGCAATGGGTATTGGCGTGTCTGATTGACAGAAGGTGTGCAAGACACACTATCCCGCGCCGTAGTGGGATCAGATAGCTAACTCTCACTCTCTTTATAGGCTGACACCGGTCTCGAATTTCCAACTGGGAGCAAATATCCCTCCCCAGTACCAACCTCGAGGTGAAGCGCCGGCAGAATTCCGTCAGAAACCCAAGGACGAGCCGGAGTCTCAAGTCCCGTCTCAGACATCCGTGCCCGAACCGCCTTCAGCATCTCCGGTTCTAGAGAAGGAGGAAACACCGGAAACGGAAGACAACTCTGCGAGCCCTCCGGTGGAAGCCTCAAACACTTTAGTCGCATCTGCCGGTGAAGCAAACGGAGCGACCGAGGAGCTTCAAACTGTTTCGCCCCTGGAAGCCGTTGTAGATTCAGCGCACGAATCCCGTCCCAGAAGCCCAAAACCAGAGGCGGACGGGAAGTTGGATAGGGGGTTCAAGTTCCCTACGTCAAGTCCTCCTGCGGATGAGCAGGCGGCGGTGACGGGAGTTGGATCTAAGGCTCAGACGAGCGCGGCCAGCGACGCAGAAGCACAAGCAGAGGACAACGGCACATCAGGCTCAGGCCTAGAGCATGCCCTTGAGCGACGTCCCAGCGAGGAGGCTGTCCAGGCCGCTTCATCGGAGCAACCACCACCCTCGATGGACGCTTCGAAATCGGACGACGCGCAGGACCGCGCATCCACTGCCGAACCGGAGACGATAGAATCTGCCGTTCCGCCTAGCATTCCGGAACCGAAGAAGACGGACCCCGACGTAGACGCCGCTGCGCGTCAGTGGCTCAGCGGACAGAAGCCGGTCGATGCTTCGGGAGACCTTGAAGGTGGATCCTCTTCGAAAGTGCTTGAGCAGGTATTGGAAACAAAGGCTGCTTCCGAGGCTGAGAAGCAGGTCACCGAAGTGGAAAACACGACGTCTACACAAGAGCCCGAGGCGCTGGAGGCCATCTCAAACCCTGTGCAATCGGGACCCGAGCCGACAATCGAAGTCCAGAAAGAAGGCGGCGATGTCGCAAGCGTCGATGAAGTACATGGTACACAGCTATCCAGACCCGAAGTTCCCGAAATCGAGGTTCAGAAGAATAAGGGCAACGACGTGGAAATTGTGGAGGAAAAGGCTACCGCGCCTGATACAGTCCCAAATGCAGTGACGAAGGAGGCGGAGGAAGAGGTCGCTGAGCAGGCTGGTCCGGAGGATGCCAACGATGACGAACCCGACGAGACGCCCGACGCATCCGGTGCGCAAACGCCGGCCGAGTCGCCTATCATCGTAGATGGCAGCGCCCCAGTGGGAGGTGGCAAGAAGAGAAAAAACAAGAAGAAGAACAAGAAGTGAAGGGGAATCAAGCCATTGGGCATTGTAAGCGATAACGTGCATAGATGATCAACAGGTGTGTTGTATGCTACCTACATCGCCCCTGGCACCGCCTGGCATCTCCCGCCATCGCTTCTTGATGTCGGCAACTCGCGATTGTAAACTTGGGACCGCCAATATGAATGATTGTCAGGGGCGCAGTCATACCTGTGGTATTGTTCTCAGGTTGCGAATGCTCTGTTCTTACACCGCGTCTTGAAAGCTGGCCTGGATGCTCTGAGCTGATATCCTGGCATTATTTGGGCGAGCAGATGGCTCAGCAGATTGAAAGCGCGTGTTTAGCGCGTTGTTTACACCCGTCATGTGACGCGAGGAAACAAGGATAGATGATCAAACAACACGCTGTTCATCTTCTGCTCATACTCGAGCTACTGCCACCTCTGCTGCGTCCACAAACCGCGCACACCGACCCCGGCCATGTCATACGCACAATCTCGCGCATCCACTGCATCCCAGATTCCGCCATCTCTCGCCCACATCGAGGGCATCGATCAGCTCACGCCATCACAAGTCCGTCTTCTGGAGAAGCAGCAAGAATATCATGGCCTGCTCGAACTGCGGAGAGCCAGTCAGAGCATGTTGGAGAGAATGGAAGAACTTGCGAGGATGAGCAGCGTGATGGCGGATGGCGGAGAAGCGATCGGGAGTGTTTTGAGAAACTGGCCTCATGTGTTCTCCATCTTGAACTTGTTCCGTACGTCGTGCTGCTCAGACATCGTCTTTACGGGATGCTAAGGTCCCCTACTGACCGATACATCAGCTGCAATGCAAGCCCCGACATCAAAGTCATCTCAAGATGAAGATGAACCCGAATCAAAGGCACAATCCATTCCACCTCTGGTCCGCATACCCTATACGCAAAACGCCGAACAAGCGGAAGACCGCCAGTGAATGGCCTTTGAATCAAAGCCGACCGCTACTCACATCGCATCCCGGCCAATTTCGACAACAATTCGATCAACAAGGAACCTCCGCCGGAATCGAAGGTCGTCAACATGGCGTACTCACTGAGAAAACGCACCTCGTCTTGACGGCCACCCATTGATTCCCTTGCCGTCACGGTCATCGCCATTGCTTATTCACAGCAGCATACCTCGGACTTCCGACGATGGACGATGCCCACGAGCATCTGAAGTATTCTGTGCGAGTGGAAGCGTTATAGTGCGGATATACCGCCAGGAGGACATCGTGAATGCACGTAGTCGATGATGCTGTTGGCATAATAAACCAATGGAGCCGGCTGTAGATGAGGATGGGCTGTACCATGTATCATATATGGTAAAGTCAGGGAGTGTTCGAGAGCCGCCGCCGTCTTGTCAGGAATCCCTTCTCTCTGTCATGTCCTCGCCTTCGCCCGACTAAAAGCAGGAAACGGTGTTTGCTACAATGTCCGAGCGGACTCGGACCACGCCGCTTCATATCACCTCGTTTCTTCTGAGGACTGTTGATGCTTCAAGCATCATTTCGCCATGTATGTTCTGACTGGGTTCCAAGGCAGTAAGACTTTGATGGCTGCGGCGCTGGCTGTGCGAATTCAGTAGGCTTGATTCGCTAGATCGCAAACTGGTCACAGCAGACGGAAAAGCTTCGCAAGGTACGGCAATCCTTGTCTTTGCGATGTCTCTAGTGTGATGGGAGGATGCTCTCGTCAGCCAACCTTAACGCTTCTGTGCCCCTTCCGGAAATACAAGACGATGGCGCTCCAAGCTGATGCGACGGCTTTCACGACGCGCCCCCTCGAACGTCAAGGTAGCTGTGAAGGTCCTTATCAAACGCACCTCCTCCCTTCCAGAGTCTGCCCCGAATCGACATGATATTGTGCGTATTATTGAATGTGCGTTCTGGCGTTAGGCGTGCCACCGATTCTGTTGAGGGAGTGCGATTGAATCGAGATGCTACGAGTAGACTAACAAGGGCCTGACAGCTACGCTGCAAAAGCGAGGCCTGCGCAGCTAGTTCTTAGAACGAGATCCTACGTTCGCGAAGAAAGAGAGAACAGGCTGCCGGTGATTAATCGCGGAGGAATGCCTGGAATGCGCAAGGCCAGTAAGGAGTTGGGTACTGGGCCGTCCGGGGCGAAACGAACACGTCAAAAAGATCGTATCTCCAAGGGGAGTCGAACCCCTGCCGATCGCAAACTGTGTCGTTGTGGCAATGGCAAGCGACCATGATACCGTTTCACCATAGAGATGTTGGTTGTATGCGTTATTTTATTTCTATCCCATAGCACACCCACTTTCCTACTTTCTTCTATGTTCAACTCTTCGATCGCAAACCCCTTTGCGTCATGTGTCTGCAACCAGCTGCTACTATCCTTCAGCATCATGATGAGCTGCATGATGCGATGAATTCTGCACAACCTTGGCTCTCGTAACAACTCGCAATCAGTCTAGAGCACCAACGTTTCAACAATCAGCTGGGATACTACTGGACAAGCTGACATGCCCATTGGCGAGCATTGTCGATGGGCACCGCTCAATCCATCTTGACCCCTTCCGACCGGGTGAGTGAGGAGGAACTTCATTATCGGCACATCGCTAAACGTGCACGCTGTTAGGATACCGTCTTACAAGCGCCTCCAGGATACGTTACACCTAAATGGCCAGGACTGTATACGCCGACATGGAGTGTCCGCCGCTCAAATGGCAACGGAACTGATGTTCTTCCTGGGAACTTCCTCTTCGAAGCTGAAGGTGAGGTTGCTGCAGCGGTAACGAGTTTCTCCTGGGACTGATTCTTTACCCTTCCTCCAGACATCTGGCATTATACCTTGTATTGGCACCTCGTCTTCCACGCATTGATATTCGGCTTTCCAGCGTTGTGGTGCACCCTCGTTTTATTATTCTCGCCGACGTCGTCACTCTCAGTACGCGTCAGATCCCGCAAGAGAATATCGGAGGACGATGACCGGTCGATGGAGATGACGCAGATACCCGTCGATACGCAGAAGGACCGGCAAAGAAATCAAGGAGAACCGCTCGGTACAGGACTCCGCAGCGAGAAGGCAGCCCGCTCAGGAGTAGTTGGAATAACAGCTACGGGGGAAACGATCCAACTCAGCTCCGCCCAACCGAGCGCTGCGAGCTCGACCTCATCACATCCACCTTCCAGTTGCATTTCAACACGATCGGAAGCACCTTGTTCCTCGTCTAGCAGCAGGAGACCTCGTCCGCGGAAATCCGCGCCCATCTATCTTGCCTTTCTGCCTTTGATCTTCCTCCTACTGTGGGGAATGGCAAGCGCTTTGATCATGTCGACGATCATCGGATTTGTCTTGGCAGCTGTGTACAATACCACTGGCTTTGAAATGGCAACGTGAGTCGAACGCCCGTTGTCATTGCTCGGCGGTTGGCTAACGCTGCGCCGATCTCAGCTGGGTACCGTTCTTGTGGGGCTGCATCGAGGCGTCCATAGTCATAATTACGTACGTTGAAATCGATGCGGGCCATGATACATGTCGCTGATCCCTTGTCGTGCTGAAGATCCTGGTCCACGTTTACTACAATTCTCTAAGCAGAGCCGTGACATGTTTGATATGGTTGTACAATGCAAGATAGCTACATACAATGCTCAGGGTTACGTACCATCGAACCCTTCTACAAACCCCATCGGTCTCACGTTGAAGCCTGATTATGTACAGGTAGAGGCTGAGACGGCTTCAGGGCACCCTCTTCCTCACTCTCCTCTTCCACACTCTCATCTTCATCTTCATCTTCATCCTCGTCATCGTCATCGTCCTCGTCTCCCATGCCCTCCTTGAGCATCTCCAATATCTCATGAGCCTCGCTCAACTGGGCGACCAAGATTGCTTGGCCTTCGGGGATGGAACCGTCTTCCGACAAGAATTTACCGTCTTTGCGCAAAGAGTCGATCTGATGCAGGGCTAGGTGGTACTGCGAATGGACAAGATAAGAGCTTGAAGTACACCGGGCATACAAGCTCACTTACCGGGTACAAGTCCCGTGCGCTGAAAGGTCCGCCATATTTGAGTACTTCGTTAAGGCATTTCTTGACGGTCGACAACTTGTTCGCCTGATGCCGAGCAGTCTGGTTATCTATCTGTTCCACGTTAGAACATGGATCCGCTTACAATCGGCATCAGCTCCTCGGAGATCGGTTCCGATTCCGCGATTAGACGGTAAATCAGGCCATGACATCGTCGCAGCAGATATAGCAAAACCTATAGAACGTTAAAGATGTTAAGCAAAGCAACCAAGACATGTGGTCGATTCAACGTACGTATTGACCCTGAGCCTATACCGTTTCGCAATTCCTGTTCAGCGGGTGATTCGGCTCTGCAGCTGTTAGTAGGGGACTCACTTTGTTACCCTCTGCGTCGACAAAGCTGCCATCTACCCGCATCTGATCGATCTCACGCAGCGACTGCGCATAGCTGATCGGCTGAGGGTCAGAATGACATCACCCAACCTGTGTCTGAGCCGACTTACTTGTATAGATCGGTTTCTCGCAAAGTCCAACGATGCGTCAGCTCTATCGCAGGTCTAGAGTCAGCATCTCGACATGGCAGCTGAATGAAAATAATAAAGCACTCACGTAGTCGCTCCAGCTGCGCTCGCATCTCGGCCAAACGTTCCCAAATAGGACGCAACGGTGCCGCGACATTTTCCTCGCCCTCCCGTGCGCGGATATCCTGACAGATCTCGAAACACTCTTCCAGCAAGCCGACCAGAATGGCTTGCCCTGTCGGAACCGAGCTTCCTCCTGGACCCAAAAACTTGCCGTCAACCCGCGAAGAATCGATTTTTCTCAGTTCCTCAACGAGAGGTTTGACTTCGGCTTTGGAAGGCTTGAGCTTGGCGGCGATAGCAACGAGTTGTCTTCGGATCGAGACTAGTCGCTGATGGATAGGCACGAGCTCAACGGAAAGCACCGAGAGCGACTTGAGAAGTGTTTGTAGTAGACGTTCTGAGGAATTACTCGTTAGCTATTGCGCAAGCCTATCTCGCTAAAAGAGGACTTGCCGCTATCTGCCAGCTTGCGCATCATGAGCTTGATAATCGCCGGCGGATGTCTTCCTTCTTCCTTGTCCTTTTTGATGATCGTCTTCAAGACTTGCAATCGCTGCGCAAACGGCTGGAGATCTGCCTGTGTGTAAATGCCAGACTCGTTCATGTGGTCCAAAAGTTGCTACGACAAGCATGTTAGTCTTTGCGTGGACAGACCATGCGGAACACTCACCCTCATGCTGGCAATCTGAACATATGTTCCCGGGCTTTCCTTGGTCTTGCCGATAGTCAGGAAGAACAAACTCAACAGACCGAACACATCATTCAAGACCTGGTCTACTCTGTTGATCTCCGAAGGGGGCTTGACGTCAATCTGCGAAATGTGCTGAGTCTCCAGCGCTTTTGAAAGCGAAGTATCGACGTCGACGTCGACGTCGACGTCTACACCTGCCGTCGAAGATTGATTCGCCGCTTGAGAGGATGTCGGCTGAGGCGAAAGCGCGGGAGTTGAGATTGCCGAGCTGTTATCCTTGGGTGCATCTAACTGCGCGAGTCTCTCCTCTGCCGGAGTCGAGGGAACCGATGCCACGCGGGACGACAGTCCCGATGCGGATTCGGAAAGGAGCTCCTCTTCCTCTTCCTCGCTCTCTTGCACAGGTGACGCGGTCATGTCACGTCCCGTTCCGGACGTCGATCTGTCTTGTCCGGAGGGTCTCGCCGTGGCAGTCGACGAGGCGGAAGAGAGCGTGGACAATCGTCTACTGAGCTTGTCCGCATCTTCCGCATGATCGTCCGTCGACTTGGCCCGCAGTTTCCCTGCGCCGCTCGTGGTCCTCGACCGAGGGATCGCACTCGATGACCCAGAGTCTTCCGAAGAGATCGCAGCCGAGGAACTGGTAATCATGCCTTCTTGTGCTTGTCGATCCCGAATCTCGTTGAGCTTTGTGACTTCACGAGCGACGGCCGAGTAGATGGACATGACATCTTTCGCGCGGACGAAGCTGGACGTGTCCTGTAGGAGGGTAAGAGTTGGCGAGTGCCGGTTGGCGTGGTATCACAAAGACTCTACCTTTTTCAGAGCTGTAAGGCGATGTTTGATACTAGACAAATCGAGATCAGACACGTTGCAAGTCGCTCCGAACAGTCAGGCATGACTTACTTGACCAGCGCCTCGAGGACGGGCAATTCCTCCTGAGGTAACATGTTCAAGTATAGAGTCGAATGATGGTATCCTTGAATATAGTATCAAGGAGTAGTAGAATATGCCACTGTATAAAGCCACTGGCACCAGCTTGAGTCATGTCATCGGATCATCTCGCCGCCCCATCGTCGGCCGCCGAAGCGGAAGTGGAGGTCTCCATGTCTCGCAGGCAACTCCCAACAGCGTTCAGCATCTTTCTATGTCTCAAGTCGCGCCTCCCTTCTGCATAACACCTCGGTCACCCATTGCCATGTCAGGCCGTCTATGGCCCGCCAAGCAGTCTATCCTACCAGTCATACCAACGACACCAATAACGATCCGCCTCAATCTCGACTGCCACAAGCTCAACCATCCAACCCGGAAGCAACTATTCCGTGATCCGCCAGATGACGGTAGTATTACGAAGCCCATTCAAGAACAAGTCTTGTCGAGGAGGAAAGATCATACCGTACCGACAAGATGGTCTCTCTATCGTCCACTGATCCGGTTCGCCAGACAAGTGGACAGTATCCTAGCAAGCAGAAGAAATGGTTCCCTACCCTCAGATACTTCCTATCGCTGGGACTATCAGAGGCCGGATCGCGTATTGACGAGACATATTCGCTGCCGTTGGAGGAGAAAGCAAAGTATACAGGGCTATCAACGGATGCGGGACTGGCTGTCCGTCGAGTACGAGGTATGTCGATCCGCGCGAGTTCATATACCGAATGGCTTATTGGCTTTGAGTCGAATCGGAATAGCTACTTGCAGATTTGCAAAGGGCTGCGCAAGGGAATGAAGCCAGTATCGAGACGTTCAACGCGAGGGTTGTTGCTTCGCTTGAACGGGCCAAAGCTCGGAGAGACACGAAGGCCAAACGCAAGGTACGAAGTATCGTCTGGGGCACCCTGGTTGCGCTCACTAGCTAGATTCTATTCAGCGAAAACCCAAAATCTCACGCCAAACCCCCACTGTCCATCCATCCTTTCTCGCGCCCAGCTTATTCAACACCGCTCTGCCGCGCATGAAGCCTCAACCTCTCTCCCTTTCAATGATGATAGACGACCGCGTCAAGCGCAGAGACCGCCGGCGGGAAAGCCAAGAACGGCATAAACAATGGGCGCAGGACATGATCATCGAGGAGCGATTCTGGAGAGATCTGGGAATCGAACAGTCTCCGAAGGCCCTGACGGACGGAAACCAGGCCCGCTTGGGCCGGGGAGCGCGGATGGGCAGTGAGGAAGGCGATCTGTCTTTTGCGGAGAGACACTACCGCCACGTCAACCTTATCGCCACCTACTTCGAAAGGGATGCTACTCGTGCGGCTACAACCTATTCGACTGACATAATCAATGCGGTCAAGAACGCTCGCAAGCTGCGAGAGCTATGCCGACAACGCAAGGCGGCGAAGGGAAAAGTGCAAGGTGTCGGATCGCTTGGGATAAATTCAAGGTAATGCGTGTCATACGCGTATCGTGCCGCCGCACAGATCGGCCCTATCTGGCGTCCTATATGCCACGAGCATGTATGCACAATGTACAGCTATCAATCTCAGTCGCTTTTTATGTCGACGTCGCTCGACATGGCGTCATTCCACACCGTTCTCTGGGCGGGGCGCACCTTGTCGGGATTTGCTCGCTGCTTATTCATCACTCCCCGATCCGTGGGCTGACTATATGAGCGTGCTACACTCTCATTCCCATTCTGTTTGCCATCCACGCCCACCGAATGTCCATTGCGCGTTCTGCTATCAGATCTTCAGTCCTACCACTCCGATCTGCCTTGTTCACGCAAGCTCGACCAGTCGTCAAAATAGGCTCTTCACTGTCTTCCACCTTTTCAACCTCAGCTCCCGTCAACATGTCCGGTGCTAAGCAACTCGTTCAGCAGGAGATCAAGGACAACTTTGTCATGGTCTTCTCCAAGAGCTACTGTCCTGTAAGTGAAGCAAACGAGATCCATTCTCTGAGTCTGTATTCACCATGTCATACTGTGTTTACAGTACTGTGCAGCCACCAAGAAGCTTCTCGGCGACCTCGCAAAGGAACTCCAGGACGGAAAGACTTACAAGGTCATCGAGTGAGTAGATTACGAGCTTCATTCTCGCGTCAGGACTCGAGTTTACCGCTATCCCATTTCCAGGCTGGACCAGCGAGACGATGGAGGTGATATCCAGAACTACATCGCTCAGGAATACGGACAGCGAACAGTGCCTCAAATCTTCATCAACCAGGTATGTCATACGCCTTAACGGCCCGAACAGTGGATTGATACAGCTTTCCTACAGGAATTCATCGGCGGTAACTCGGATCTGCAGGCAATTAAGGGCAAGGTCTTGAATGACAAGCTTGCTGCCCCCAAGAAGGCTTGAATCGAAAAGGATCAGCCGCACAGCCGGCTGTAAACCTCGCAATCAATAATCGATGCATGTTAGATGATCACAAGCAGACGTATCATTTGTCAAATACAAAGTGGCATCCTTGCACGAAATTGTAGAAAGAGGCATTCAGATAAATATACCAATTATAGTCATAACGTCCCCGACGCTGTGTACAAGTCCGTCGGGATTGGCAGTCATCGTACAACTGGAGAGGTCAGATCTGAGATCCTCACTGGCAACATGCCTTTACAAAACGTGAACGTTGATTCATGCTAGATACAATAAGCTGCACACTGCGGCTCGACCGGCGAGGTCAATGCTGAAGATGTTGAAAAGGAGATTTTGGATACAAGTGTTCAAGTCGAAGACGGTGGTGGTTCGTTTCAAAAGGTTGCATCGGGAGGCCTATCAATAACGACTGGTTGCTGTCTTTCTTCCCATCGCCTCGACTGTAACGGCTATGGGTCGGCAAGGGACGACTCAAAGGTAGAGCCGTAGAGACGGGACTTACTGCCGCTGCGTCCCACCCTGCCTCCTCGACTCCTTTCCAGCTCTAGCCTTTCATGTGTTCTACGTGCGTCAATATACATTTTTCGCTGGCGAACAGGTCGGTTAGCGAATGAGGTATTCCGCGGGGCGGCGACAACTTACAGTATAGTCGTGCAGCTGTATCGTATACTGGACCAGAGGATCGTCCAAATACGCATCATCGCCGTCCAGTGCCTCATTCTCCGCTACTTCTCCGTGCTCAACATCTAATCCCGCCAATCGCTGCTCCAACTTGTCGACTCCTTCTTCCTCCCCGTGATCGCCCTTCTCCGCGCCGTGTCCCATATCCACGTTTCCCGAACTGGCCCTCTCGCTTTGAATACGAATTTCGTTTGACGATGCGGGGTCGTTCGGAAGCTCCCCTACTTCCGAACGGTCGTCCGCCGAGGAATAGGCTGTCGAAAGTGAGCCGCCGGAGCGGGTAGACAGTGATGAAAACGACTTTCGTTGCGCGGTGGCTGAATCGGTCGCCGGTGATGATGAAGCTGACCCCTCGCGGAGTTGCTGCAGCTCGGAATTGTGATCATGTCTTTCGTCCGTTGGCCGGGGAGTATTCACATCTCTTTCTGCGATGTCCATACCTGGTGACACTGGTCTCGACATGTCGGAGGAGTTGTGTCAAAGTTTATCAAGGAGACTGACGTTCCGGAAGCCAGTTCGTCAAAACGTTCACTGGCGTCGCCTTCCCTCTAGAGCGCGGTCGCTGATTGCGATGTTCGATCTGGCGGGGGAAGGAATGACCAAATTGCAAGAGCGATGAAGCAGAGATCGAAAGCGTCGCGTCGAGTTGAGGCGACGTAGATGGTCTTAGAATCGATGGCGGAGCGGGCGCAATATGGTTATATCGATGGTGAATGATGGAGAATGCGGTCCTCTGACGACGATGTGGGGTAAGCTGTGAACAATGGCCAATGCAAGACGGTGACGAGACGACAGGAAAGAGGGGCCCAAAGTTAGATTGCTGCCACACCAAGTCGACATCGACTGGAATGCTGAAGTAGGGCCGGAAAGGAACACGCGAATACAACGTGAATCTTTACCGAGTACAGGGGGTGCTGCTACATTCCGCTCCGCAATTCGAGCTAATCTTGTACCAGTACGGCCGCGCCGAGCGACGCCAACGGTCGATAGTCCCTCAAGGGGGGAGCAGCATACCAACGGCACTGTCCCGACTCCTTGCCTCCTGAACATGCTGAAGACGGCGACTTCAAGCAAAGCAGATCGACTCTTCTTCAATCCCTCTAGCCCATAGATCGTCGTCGTCGTCATTGCCTGTTTCGGAACAGCCGCGCGGATTCAAGTTGAATTGCTATTACGTCATAAGGATCTTCGGCAAAGGTGGACTTGCGCAAACACAAGGTGTGGTCCCAGCTCCCGTCCCCAGCTCGTCCTCCCGGGTCCAGAAGCCAGGAGACAGCTAGCCTAACTAGTCATGCTTAGACCCCAATGAACGAAGTAAGTCTCGAGCCAGTGCGAGTGGGAATTTACGGGAATCCCGAAAGCTGCTCGGAAGTTCTTATCTCGGTGTAATTCTCGGCGAGTGAGCGCGGGAACCAAAGTGCAAGGAATAGCTTGATATGCAACATCCGACCTACTGTATAGGTAAAGTTCTCAGCTGTCAGTCTCGCGGGACTCAGAGGAGCTCCCTGAAGATTCGAGAGATGGGACCTTTCCAGGCCTCAGCCTTTCCATGTAAGTTCTATCGATAAACAGGGCATACACGATACACGATGAGGCAGACCGCCGCCCTCTCCTAACGAATAAAGGTAATCATCTCATGCGTCTGCGAGCGCAACGGGCAATCAGAGACAATATTGACGGAGGAGGTGAGTTATATACTCACAGTAAGACGTGCCCGAAATCACGTAACTTAGGTTGGAAAGCTGATCATCCGTAAACTTGAGCTTATCTTCATGCCACGAATCCGTATGTGTCTGTCGGAAAGCGGCGGCGCATCTGCGGAAGATGATAGTGTCAGATGCGTATTCTCCTACTTGCTCCTTTGCGACGTACTTTCGGATATCAGGTCCGATTGGTGCAGGGTCCGAGGCGTGTCGGGTGAGTACATCCCACAAATCCGGGACGAAACTCGGTACGGTGTAAGGGAAAGCTTGTATGCTTGTAATGGCACAAACTATCAAGACAGGCAGCTCGAGGATGTCATTAGTCAAACTTACATAGCAATCAAACCAAGCACAGCTCCATGCGTATTGATAATCGCTCGGTTGTATTGTGCGGTGATGTTTCCAGCAGCATCCCTCGATCGTGGTATCTTGGTCGACTTGAGTTGACGGAGGAAGCGTTCCTAGACAGGAGGTATCTTTGAGAACCGAGAGCTTCATAAGGCTAGACCATTGCCCACCTTCAAAACAGTTATTGAAGATCGCATGCTACACTGTAACACCCCCGACAACACTTCGCATGCGATTTGCCTGACTTCCAAGTTCTCGTCGTCAAGACACTGGAAAAGGGCCTAGAATACAGGAATCAGACAGATGCGCTCTGCTTCCTGAACTCAAACTCACATCCATAATCAGCGTATTACTGCTCTCACCCAGCAGGGGTAATTGTCGGTAATGCAGGACCGCCAGGAGCGGCAATGTGTGTAAACGTATCCGCCAGGAAGACGTAGTCCGCAGGATGGATAGGATCGTGTTGATCATCTCCTGTGCGACCCCATCGGGAGGTGTCACTGCTGACAAAGTAACGGCAATGACGGTGGCGATATTGGATAATGTTGGATCGTCCTTGAACTCTCGGATCTCGATCAACTCGTATCTGAAGGCAAATGTCAGGGTCGAGGGAGTGAGGCTAGTGCGCACAGGGGACTTACAGCAGATCCGGGACGGCCCAGTCAAATACACTCGAAGCATGCAACTCATTCAGCCCGTATCCAAATCGGAGAATAGTCGAAGCGGCTTTGTCGTATGTCGATTGTGAAGCCGTCGGCCCGGCGACACGCTCTTTCCTCCATCCAGGCAACTTGGCAATCAAACTCCTGACTTGCTCTGTCATGGTGGAATGTGTGCCAACAACATCCTTGTCCGGATTCTCACGACACTCGTCGAGGAACGCCTTGGCAGAAGGATACGATGGATGCCATCGGATGTTTTCGATGTTCAGGAAGTTGTCGGCGACATATCGTCTGATCTCTTGATACGGGTTGAGGATCATGTCTTCACGGAAGGCGAGATCAATGAGCTCGTTCGACCATGCGTCGTAACGCCATCCACCAGTTGCTATCATCGACGATAAAAAGCTCGAAATCTTCTCCAACTCGAAAGCCGAACCGTTGACATAATCCGCTGTCTTCGCCTTGTTGAGGATCCAGTCTAACAATGGACGGACTCGCCGGACGTCCCGGCGGTCGAACACCCTTTCCCAAAATTCTAGCCAACTGTCGATGCTGTCTTGCTTGATGTTTCTAAAGATGACCTCGAGTGTCGGGAGTAGCCATGACCACAGCCTCTCCCGAGCTTCTGTTGGCCAGTAGACAAAGGCGCTTCGCGTTATGCCAGTGAGTATCTCTGCAAGTGCACGCTGCTTGTCCTTGTCTCCATCCACCAGCTCGTCCATGATTGGCAACAGAGGTTCCAGCACGACTGGACCATAGGCTTGCGAGACGGCGCGGACGAACTCGATCGTCGATGCGCTGAGTCTGGTACGTGACTTCTCCTGGGCCCACTGTGTCGTGACAGTTTGCCAGAAGGTAGTGTCCTCGATAACGGGTCGCATAACATCGACCGTGAGTTTCGCATCGCCATCAAAGTTGAAAACGGTTTCGGATGGACCGGGAAGGCGGCGTTGAGTGACACTCTCGCTCCAACACAGCCATCCAGTCACATCATCGTCTTCCAGCCACAGATCGGCGTCGTTCGTCGGCGAGGACTTCATGGATGCCACGTAACTTTTCGTGTAATCCGCGGGTAAATCCCCCAAAGCATGTTTCCGTTTGAGAGGATGTTTCGAGTACTTTTGGAGCAAGAGCTCCTGCTCGTCAGCGCAAAGATAGCGGAGTTTCGCGATATACAGTATTCGCGTGACAGCCTGCAGCCCACATCGAGCGAGTGTCGGATGCGGATCACTGACGAGGTCGACAAAGAACTTGGCATGTTCGGGCGACACGGGCAATTCGCGGACCAGCATTTGAAGAAGAATATTGGCGATGTAGCTCTTGTAGCGCCAGTGAACGTTGGGCGCTTTTTGAAGAAGCATTCGAGTCAATGATTGGTACGCCTGTTCTCGTTGCAGCCGCAATTCATCCAGCTTGGCCGTAATCAATCCTGGCAGTGTTTTGTCGACATCATCCGTCACCTCCACCATTTGGAAGCAGCGAATGGCATCGTCCGAGATGGTAGGCTGTAGGAGTGTGACGGGTGAGGGCGTCACCGCTATTGCCTCAGCTAGGATGCGCGCGGTCAGGTTCTGGATGGATGGCTTGGGTTGCGCCTCTAGTCCCAGAAGCTTGCTGTACAGTTCTTCCAAGTACTCGGGTCGATCGATGGCGAAGGAGATCAACGGGTTGAGAGCATATAGTGCTCCTTTGACGATGTCGGGGTCAATGTCCGATCGTAGACGACTGAGATATTGAGGGAGAACCAGAGGCTTAACGCCTTCAAAGCTAGACAGGACATGCTTCATATAACCTTGGCTGGTTTTGCGGATTTTCACGTAGGGTGAAACAGTGAAGGCCGTCCCTGGCGCGCGCCATGGTGATGATATGGCATCGAGTTTGATGGTAGAGTTCCATTCGTTTGACATGGTAATGTCGGGGGAATTCCTTTTGCCCGAACCACTGCCGGCCGATCGTGACCAGGCTGGCGTGATGTTTGTTGCTGTTTGACCATGACTTCTCGATTCCGTGATATGCGTTTACGTAGGATCCAATAGCTGCGCAGAGCCAGCGGATCACGTCCGGGTTCGAAATGTCTTTGGCGATCGCCAGTTCGCTCGTGCGATGGAAAAGCTGTCCGAGACGCTCTCTGTACGATTTGTAACGTTGGTATCGCTCGTCCGCAGGATCCGTCAGAGCAAATTTCGCCTTGCAGTATTCAAATTCGCTTAAGTAGTCTGTTCTGGGCGGCTCACTATGCAAGATGGCCATCAGCATTGGCCGTCACTGCAGCCATCCCGCAGCCTACCATAGCTCGACCCGCTGTCCACCTGTCTTGGTTGATTGATCCTCCAACCAGAAACCGGCCGCTAGCCCGCTCAGGGACGACTTCAGGATGAATAGGAACCGGCACATGTCGTTCAACCAATTTGCGTCCAGGGTGGGGGTTTCCAGCAATGCTTCGATTTTATCCGCTACCGGGGTGAACACCTCGTCGATTATCTTGAGTACCATGCTGATCTCTAGCCGACACTGGTGTCAGTGATATTTCAATCGATGTGAAGGGCGAAGCCTACCTTCTCCACCAGGAATATGCCAGTCGACCTTGACATCCTCGAACTTGTAACGTTTGCCAAAGTACATGTGTGCGTTGTATTTGAAATCTGGCAATTCCGATGGAAACTCTAGACATGAGGAAATGCAAATCACTTGTAACTGTAGGGCTTACCATCACTGTCCCATTCGTCGGGATTGACAAGCCGACTTTCTCGGGGCCGGGTAGTGGTCAATGCCGACAATACCTTCTCTATCAGTTGTCCGGTCCAGGTCCATCCAGTTTCGGAATAGCATTTATCGGTCAAAAGTTTGAAGAGATCGATCATGCTGTCTTGTTCCGACGTTACCTATAGCAAGCAGAATGAGCGTCATGCCGCGGATCCTATCTGTCGTGGATACCACACACCCTGTCTGCTATCTTGGACACGGACCCGTAGATCGCTCCCAGGTACCACAATGCGGGAACATCTGTTTCACGCGGAGCGGATGATGTATTGGTCCGCACAGAGAATGCGCCGTTCTGGAGTTCCACTCGAAGGCGGGACGACGCCGTCGGGAAGAATTTGGTAAAAGCGAAGCCTTCCCGTGCTACAGTTGCGATGAGACCCGGCACGATACGGAGAGCGCTGGCCTCTATATGACCCATGGTATTGTCGTAGACCTGCTGGACAACCGGCTCAAGCGCAGCCGGACCCAAATTGACGGCCACCGTTTCCATGATGAAGGTGGCGAAGCTCGCAAGGCGTTCATCTTTGCTGACCCCTCGTCCATTTCGGTCGCCGGTGTTGCTGACTTCCAGCATGGCCGAATATATTTTGAACATCTTCGCGACTGTGTCGGAAGTCCACTGCGGGAAGGAGGAAGTTGCCATTCTCAGCGATCTTTCCAGATCTTCGGCAGGCACGGCGTCACTGTCGTTGGTTGTCTTGCTGGCGGCGGACGATTTGGCTCTTTTGCCTGGCTCGATACCCGCTGGAACTTCTTCTGGCAACGCTTGCAAGCTGATTTGCGCTAGAATCGCCATGAGAGTCCCTGCGGCGAGTGACTGTAACGCGTTTGATTTTCCTCAGCGCTCGACGTCAACTCAGCTAGAGAATAATCTTACAGTTTTATCGGAACTGATGGTATCCACATATTCCAGCAAGACTTCCATAAGGCCCAACAAGGGATGTTCGCCACCAACAACAGGCACGTCTGGACGCACCAAAGGCGCGATGATTGCAGATATCACTTGCAGCCCTGCCATGGCCCTGTTTGTCTCGCCGAATTCTCCTTGCAAAGCCGGCATTACCCTTTCAAGCATCGGCGTCACGATCAGTTGAGGTTCCAGATGAGCGAGGCTTTTGATGCAATCCTTTGATGCTGCAATTGCTTTAGCATCATGGGAGAACATGCTCATCATGGCGAGGTTGCCAAGAAGAGCGACAAACTCCCTCTTGATCCTGGGAGTCAGGCGCCATTGGCTCGGAATATGCTTTCCTCGGATTTCTTCCTGTTTCCATCGGCGCAAAAACTGAGAGGCGAGTACTTTGATGAATGAACAAAGGACAAGCGAGTGATGACTGTGGCGCGACGGGTGGAAGTACATTTCGGAGGCCTGAAGGAAGTTGTGCAGATAGTGAAGGGACTTTGATCCACCGACGCTCTTGCGAGAAAGCTCGGCTTTCTTTCCGGCTTCCACGAGACTATCCGTACTGGCGCTGGTCGTCGCTGCAGTCTTGAGGCGGGAGATGGCGGATGATACTGGAGTGATGTTTCCGGGCGTTGCGCTTGTCGACTCGACTCCTTCGAGGATCTCGGAGTCCTCTGCCATAGAGTAGACGATAATGGTGGCGAAATCAGCTACAACAGGCACCGGGTCAGCTCTGATGGTCCATCCAAACGTCAGACCAGACATACTCAGCACATCTGTTTTGCGATTGATCTCTTTGGTCCGGGGATCGACCGCGGCATCCTATGATCAAAGCGTGAGTCGATGTGCCAAATGTGTACTACATCGACTTACAGCCGGTGTATCCGCGCCGGCCGCCATTGCCAAATCACCACCAACGGGTGAACCTGAACGAGGAATAAGGCTTGTGAATACTGCATTCGAACGACTTTGCGGCATCGTCTTACCCAACGTAGCAATGCACTTGGTGACTATCGTTTGAAACTGTTCTTCCGTCAAAATCCCGATATCGCTTCGGATACCCTTCCACTTTTCGGTATTCTGTGCACCTCCTGGTGTCTGATCCAGCGGCTGTTCCTGATCCACCTCCATGGCATCACCTTCGGTTTGATCCCCGCTCTGAACATCGGCCTCTGCCTTTTCATTGGCTTCGTTGTCTTGAACTTCTGCAGGATTCATAGGAGTGCGAGGGATCTTGGTTATCCGTTTGGGATCCGAGAGCTTGGGATTCAAATGCAAGATGGTCAAGGCAGAAACTGAGATAAATCGTTTCAGCAAGTGCCCATCGCCGCCGAATCACGATATCCCACTCACTCATCTGGAGCATCTGGGCATCAAACTTTTTCGAGTTCATGCCTTCCCATAGCTTTGATACTAGACACAAAGTCTGTCAGTATCAAATCGACACTGATCGTTACGGAATACCCACAAATCGGCAGCCAATGTTGTGGGTGGCTCAGAGGAAGGAAGCTGGTCACCATACTCACCGTCGCCAACACGGACTGCATATCCGCTCAGGGTGAGTCTCTTGTTTCAGGAATATGGAGTCCGCTACTAACCGACATGTTTGTCCCATCAAGTCTCGGCAGGATGGTTTCCAGCATATCCTCGATCTCGCTGGGGTGGAAGAACCGTCGGCAGGCGTACGCCAGACTCAAGAACCAGTCCACCAGTGTCCTGAAAGGAAAGAGCAAAGATTGAGTTCCCCTCTGACGCGCGATGGGTGTCGGCCCATACTTACGTCTGTCCGATGTACCTCTTCTTCTGATACAGTGAGAGCGTTCTCGATACGGCATGATACAGCGGTTTCCAATCTAGGCGCAAATCATTGATGTTCAAGGTCGGCTTGAGCCTGTGAAGCCCCATGGAAATCAGTGTCAAACAGCCCGATGGCGGAGGAATGTGCAAGATGCCCACCTGAGTAACGACCGTACCGTCTCGGTCGTTTGGGCTGCAGCTCCCGGGCTGAACCCAGGAATGACAGCGACGTCGTACAGCGTCAAGATGAGCTTCAGCCGGACCTCCTTCTTCATCGGATAGCTCAATGACATCCAACTAAGGGGCCGTTCGGAAGATTAGTGATGCATTCGGGAGAACACATCTCATACGTACTTGGTGAGCCGACTGAGCCATGTACGGAACCCAAACTCCCAATCTCGAGCTTCGATGGAGACAGTGAGCTTGGTGATGATGTAATCCAGCTTCTCGTCCATCTCCTCGAGCGTCTCGACTTCGTATGGCAAACATTTCGCCAGCTTCATACGCTTGATTCGAGGATCCGCCTTGGTTCCTTCGACTCCATCCTCCTCATCTCCAATAATGACGTCCGCGTCGTTGGCATTCTCGTCTTCTTTCTCGATCTCATCGTCATTCACGACTTCGTCCTCGGAATCGGTGTATTCGGACTCGTCGTCGTAATCGCTCTCCTCGTCGGCCATGTTCAGAGTTGTTGTCTGCTGGATGAAGCCCTGGTAATATCGAACCAGGGGACAGTGAGCTGAATCTCCTATATGTAGCTGTTTGCCGCTTCTTCAGCGTCAAGAATGCTACAATTCGCGTCGTCGAGTTGTTCGATCATTGAAGCGGATACAAACCAGGACGCTTTCGTCATGCCCAGCTATTTCCCGGCGTACGTTCTTCAAGCATGCAAGATGCTTACAGCGGACTCGTATCAGAAAGCCGTCACATCCACCAATACAACTCGGAACATACTCCATACAGCCTGTGCTATCAATATCCAATGAAACGGGCCACTTGAAGAGGTAACTCCCATGATTGAGGCGGCTATGTACTCGATGCGCGCCGTTAGTGGCAGCCATCATACTCATCTCCACGTCGCAGTTTGGGCCGCGTTGCGCGGACCGACTCCTGCTGCTTGACCTACTTCCAGCCGTCTCGCTGTGCGGACCGTCGATGGCACGTCCTTCCGCACAGTGTTTACAGAGGACGCCGCCTGTGACGTCGTTGAGCTGGCCAATCGTCGTGGTAACGCGGCATCCATCGTAGAGAATGTATCGGCTACGGACCCTTCGAGCGGAGAACGAGTTCTCTTTATCGGCAGTCCCTTCGTTGTGCTCGAGAGTTGAGGCACAAGGCGTTCATTAGCCTTTGTCGTATTCTTCAGAGCCGAGGAGGATGTCGGAGCCATGAGCGTTGTTGATCGCGGAGGCCTGGATTGTACGGTTCGGGCGACAGGCTTAACGGCCATTGCACTCGCATCGAGTTCCTTCTCTGTTGTCTCTACTGATTGCATCGGTTTCGGCTTTTTGGCAGATGCAAGTTTTTCCGCAACGATCTTATGGGAGACGAATCTCGCCAGCGGAGTGGAAGGCCCCTTCATCGTTCTACGACGATGCAATGGCGACCTGACCCTGGCAGCAGTATGGCGCACCGCCGTCGGATTGGCCAAAGGCGAGGATATCGCTGGTCGGGTATTTATCTTGGTCGGCGATATTCTGAACTCCACGCCGTTGGTGGAAAGCTGAGATCCTTGACTGGATTCGTCGCTAGTCGTATCTATAACATTACGGCCCCCCTTCTCTGGTGTTTTCGGAGGGTTTGGAGTCGTGCCCAGCGACACGCCGCTAGGTGAATTGCTGGGCTGTCGTGGCGGCTCCTGCATGACCTTTTCCATCTCGAATCTGCGCCTTTCCTCCAAAAAGGCCGTTCTTTCGATCTGGGAGATGTAAAAAGAGTTAGCGGTGCGTGACGGGTCTATGAGCAGGACTCCTACCTCGAACACTGCTCGATCTTGTGCCAAGCGCACCAATGTCTCTGTTACTCTCTTGCCTTCTGCGTCCACTGCGGCACGGTCTTGGTCCAATTCTTCCTTTTCTTGCCTGCAGCGCGACAACGTTTCTTTCGTCAGTACTTGGAAGGACAGACTATTTCTCCGAACCTACGCTAGCGCAGCCTGATTGGCGACAGCGTCCGATGTGGTCTGGTCGACGGTCATCAGAGACTGGGTATATGGCACGCCTTCACCAAGTCTCGTGTTCTCTGCACGATCTCCTTGTGTGAGGGCACAGTTGATGTAACGACGAGCCATCCTCGACCCACCAAGCGCAGCCACCATCTCTGTCATCTTCTGCTCCATCAGCTCTTTTACCCGCTGTACACGTTCGCCTTCATACGAGTTGACCATCTCCGACAACAAGTCCTTTTTGAGCCTTTCCGCTTCCTCCTTGGCCGATGCGTCGGCTTCGATGCAGGATTTCAGGCGCGCCATGATCTCCCGAATGCGGGTGTCCGCTGTGAGGGGGTGTGATGTCGAAGAAGATGTTTGTGTAGAGTTTGTTCCGTGAGCCTTGAAAAAGGTGGCCGCATCGATTCTTGTAGGTTCCTGTTACAAAGGTTCAGCTTCGGAGTGAAGGGCATGGAATGGCACCTTACTGCTTCTTGCTTGGCGATTGCTTCGAGCTTCAAAAGCTGATTTGCAGTCGACAGCGTTACATGCCTGAACGCTTCACATTCTTCCTGAAGACTGATGATCTGATGATCCAATTCTCGGATGCTCGGGTCGAACAGGGAATCCTGATTGAGAATGTCATTCAGTGTCCTCGGTTCGGACGGACTTGCAAACGACTCGTAGTGACTTACCACTCTTGGTACCTGCTCAGGTGCCTCAATCGGGTTGAGGCAGGTAAGGCCGGTGCGATACCCGGCTGAGAGAAGCCTGGCGTTCTCGCTGGACACGCGCTGCCAATGTTGTAGCGTACGCTCCAGCTGCACTTCGCGCTTCTTGATATCGTGCTGGTTCACCAAGCGTTCAACGTGTGATATTATGCAGCCGGGGTTCCACTCACTTGAGCTTGTGTTCTGACCAAGGTCAGAGCTGATTGTGCTCTCGAGAAATCCTCCCTCGCCAGCTTGTGAGCATCTTCCTCTCGCTTCAGCTTCTGCGATAGCGTCCTTCGAGGTGAGGGTCAGCACGTATCATGTTGCAGATAGTCGCTACTCACGCAACTTGCGACCTCGCCAATTCTCGTTCTTTCTCCGCGCTGATGACTCTCTTCTTCAAATCCTTGTGAAGATCCGTTAAACGGTCCAGGTCGTGCGACAGGACTCGATGAGACGTCTGCATTGATTCGAGTTGTGTAAAATCATCCTATGGAAATAGGGTCATGAGTCAGCAAATCTTTCCGGGACATCTCGTGGAATGGACGTACTGCACGTTGCGATAGCAGTTTCGAGATGACCTTTACGACCTGATCCTGAGCTTTACTGTTCAGCCCGTCCAACTTGATCCCACTCCTGGTGAGTCCCCTGGCATAAAGCTTCGAGTTGAGCTCTATAAGAGCTGGATGTGCTTTGGACGGGTCGTTCCTGGACCCTGTCGATTTGCTGTTGGGCATCTTGCTTGGGTCGCACGCTGCGTCCGCCGAAGTCTGCGGCATATTCGGTATCAATGGCGCCTCTTGCACCGGCTGTGCAGCTTCAGACTCCATGACTGGGCTGTTGGGGAGGTGTTATCGACTTGCTCTTCGGTTCTGTGCACATGAAGCAGACTGAGATCTCAAGTCGATAAAGTCGAGCATGAGTCATATGCTATGTTTGTTCAAAGACATTCTAGCTGTCATTCGACGCAGACGGCGAGCAAGGTTTATTTCTCCGCCACAATGTGTCGGCGGCCGTTCGCTTTGGCATGGCTCTGAGCTCGCGCCATTTTTGAATTTTCCCATTGTTCTTGTTTTTTTTTGTTCCCGCGCCTAAAATTTTGGAGCCTGATATTCTCCGCCTGCAGATTCAAAGGGGCGAATCTCATCAAGGATATATAGATTGCCCCTTGTCACCCTCTTACATTCCAGTGGTCAGCAACTTTGCAACGCTCAAAAGGTTTTGCACTTAGTATACTGCTTAATCGTCTCTCACAAGACGCACACTACGCTCTTTAGCAACTCAAAACACACAAACAATCGAGAAAAAATGGTAGGTTGTCATTGCGTCCGTCAATCTCGCTGTGATCTCTGATCTTCCTTCTCCCGCAGTCTTACGGTGGCGGCTACGGCGGCGGAGGTAACAGCTACGGCGGTGGCGGGTATGGCGGCTCATCAGGAGGCGGGTATGGTGCGTATGCGATGACAACAGACGGCCATTTCGCGATAGCTGACATTACACTTTGTTCTTTTGCAGGTGGTGGCAACTCGTATGGTGGAGGCGGATACGGAGGCGGAGGTGGATTTGGCGGTTCGTACGGCTCATACGGTGGTGGCGGTTAGTCGAAAGACGTCGTCATCTGGATAACAGTGCTGATACCTCCTTCTCCCTTAGGCGGTGACAGGATGAGTCAGCTCGGGCAAGGCCTTGGCAACATCGACTGGGCACATCAGACTCTTGCCAAGTTCGAGAAGAACTTCTACATCGAGGATGAGCGTGTCTCCAAGCGATCCGACGCCGAGATCACCGCTTTCCGAGCCGAAAAGGAGATGAAGATTCAAGGCACCAACGTTCCTCGACCTATCACTTCGTTCGACGAAGCCGGTTTCCCCGACTATATCATGACGGAAATTCACGCTTCGGGTTTCACCGCGCCTTCCGCTATTCAGTGTCAGGCTTGGCCTATGGCCTTGTCTGGTCGAGATGTCGTCGCAATCTCTGAAACCGGTTCCGGTAAAACCATCTCGTTCGCGCTTCCCGCCATGGTTCACATCAACGCCCAGCCTCTTTTGCAACCCGGAGACGGACCTATCGTTCTCGTTTTGGCTCCCACTCGAGAACTTGCCGTCCAGATTCAAGCCGAATGCACCAAATTTGGTCGATCCTCCCGAATCAGGAATACTGCTGTTTACGGTGGTGTCCCCAAGGGTCAGCAGATCCGAGACTTGCAGCGAGGTGCCGAAATTGTTGTCGCTACTCCCGGTCGATTGATCGACATGCTTGAGAGCGGCAAGACCAACCTCAAGCGAGTCACCTACCTTGTCATGGATGAAGCCGACCGAATGTTGGACATGGGTTTCGAGCCGCAAATCAGAAAGATCGTCTCGCAGATTCGACCTGACCGACAGACCCTCTTGTTCTCTGCCACCTGGCCCAAGGAAGTTCAGCGACTCGCCATGGACTTCTTGCACGACTACATTCAGGTCAACATCGGTTCCATGGATTTGACTGCCAACCACAACGTGAAGCAAGTCGTCGAGGTCTGCACCGACTTCGAAAAGCGAGCCAAGCTTGTCAAGCACCTCGATCAAATCTCTCAGGAAAACGGCAAGGTCCTCATTTTCGTCGGCACCAAACGAGTCGCCGACGACCTTACCAAGTTCCTGCGTCAAGACGGCTGGCCCGCGCTTGCGATTCACGGTGACAAGGCTCAGCAAGAACGAGATTGGGTCTTGGCCGAATTCAAGTCTGGTCGAAGCCCAATCATGTTGGCTACTGATGTTGCTTCCCGAGGTCTCGGTAAGTACTTTTTCCCCTCATCCCAATCCTCCCCCTTCCCCTCTTTCCTTCCCCGTGACGCTTTGGCGTTGTGCGCGGCTGTATCGCTGCTTGGCATTGTTGGCTCTTGTGGACGCGCTTCACCTGCATCGGTTCTCGATGCAAGTCGAGTTATGCCACACGTTTTGCAGATCCTCAGCTGCGCATCTTGTGGTTGCCCGTCAACCTCACCGCGCACTCGGGATCGGCTGCACTTGGTTTCGGAAGATCATCGATCTGTCCTCTTGACGAGGTCGAAACCCAATTGCTGCCTTTGCAATCCGTTATTGCGCTTTGGTCTTGCTTCAAGCTCGAGCATAATCGTAGTATACCCAAACATACGCTCTGGTATGAGTTCATGCGCTCTTTTGCGCGTGTACAAGACCTATATGTATGTTTCTGGTATATCACATTATGTTGCCACTCGTATACTTTTGCATTTGATGCACATGCGGGCAAGACCATGATAGCCTAGCCAGCTGTCAGCACCACATCTCGTCCATACCTTTGTTGTCATACGTGCCGATGAAGAATGCGAGTTAGCGAGCGCCGTCGTCCACGCGCAACAGGAGGTCATTCTGTCGGAACGACCGGTCCTTCGCGACCTCTGCGCCGCTCTCCTGCCTGTAGTATACTCCGCGCTGCACGAGGTAACCTTGATGCACCGCTACACACCTTTCACGATGTCGCACACCCATCCTAACTTTGTACCACAACAGATGTCAAGGACATCAAGTATGTCATCAACTACGACTTCCCCAACAACTGTGAAGACTACATCCACCGAATCGGCCGAACCGGTCGAGCCGGTAACAAGGGTGTGTCGTACACCTACTTCACTGCCGACAACTCGAAGCAGGCTCGAGAGCTGGTTGGTATCCTTCGAGAATCCAAGGCCGAAATGTAAGTGTCCGAATTACTTTGTCAGTCGCGCCGAGTCTAATTCCTTGGATCTTGTAGTCCTCCCGAGCTTGAGCAGATGGCCATGTACGGCGGCGGAGGGGGCGGTCGAGGCGGTCGAGGTGGTGAGTGACCCAATCGGCATGATGACTGGCGACCTTTTGCTGGCATCGTGTCTTGCGGTCTTTGTGGTATTATGCTCATGTTTTCTTCGTCGCTTAGGTGGTCGAGGCAGAGGCGGCGGATACGGAGGGGGTCGAAGTGGGGGCGGAGGTGGATACGGAGGCGGAGGTGGATATGGAGGGGGCTACGGAGGCGGCGGAAACCGTTGGTAGACACCTTCCGCCCGCACTCTGCATAGAATCACACCTGTCCGTCAACACTGCATCTGCGCATCATCACATGTATAGAGGTTTGGGAGTAGAATCCGTTGTTTCCTGTTGTACCTCCTAGCTGCTTTTCTGTCCGCCATGTGCGGCTGCACATTCACTTATAGAAATGTCTTTTGAGCAAAGTTTCCTAGGTCATGGACGCCCAGCTCAATGCAGCTCGCTACACCTCGACAAGTGACTTCAGGCAGCTCTTCAGGCAACTCCCAACTATTCAGCTCTACGCGCGGAATCAAATTTCTGAGCGATCGACAGCGACTTAGGTTCGAGTGTCACAAGCAAGTACTGGAGTTGCTATCACAGTCCTTTGCGATTCCATCTTGTGTCATTGACAATCCTCGTAGACTCTGATTGAAGACATCAGAGGCAACCAGTAAGCTCCGCAGCCACCAGAGAACCGCCGGAATTTTCGCTGATCGCCCTCAGAAATTACGTGCCAGCTATCTCGTTCATAAATCTCGACAACAACCGCCACCGAGTTGAGCTTCGCCATGTCTGAGGATATCAAGATGATGGACGATGCGGTGGATCCTGAGCTTCAAGATGGCGCCGGTCTTGACGAGGAGAGCGATGATGCGAACGGTGGCGGTGTGCACATTGAAACATTGAGTCAAGTTGCGCCGAAGCCCATTCAGTCGTGGTTGATCAAGGTATGACGTAAATTGCATTTCGCATGACGTGCTGTCTAATACTCCTGGAATTCTCTTCAGATTCCGAAAGAGCTCGAGAACGAATGGTCAAAGATCACAGAGTCAGGCGTTCCTCTGGGCAAGCTACGACATTATCCACAGTAAGTTCGGGGCTGTAGCTGCTTTGCCCCGCTCATCATCGAGTCTCCAGGACGGACACTCATGAGAGAGCGTTCGTACTAGTGGTACCAGAGCCTCGATCGAATGGTTCCGGAGACGTTGCGCCTGCGGCAACCCGGCCGGCGCAAGGGTCTAGCAGCAAAGCTCAGAAAGCACCCGCGACAGCCGCTCAGACGGGCGAGCCGCGAATGGTGGAATATTTGTTGGCAGAGACGGAACAATCGCAAAAGCTAGCTAGACAAAAGTTTCTGTATCTGGAGGACCGTCGTCGCTACGAGTTCAACGGGACAAGCAAGAGCCGAGGCACGTCATCTTCCCCATTGCTGCATCTCCTGATACTCACCACACACTTCAATGATAGCTCACCCGCGACTGGTACAGGCGGTGTCCAAGCAGTGTAATCTTGTTCCCAGACTTTCGGCGAAACGAATGGCCCAGCTCATCCGAGATCAGTATGCGATTCCCGAGGGGAACAGAAAGTTAGTTCCTCTTTACCCCCTCGCTACATGAGCGACACTGACGCCGTTGATTTGCGTCTCTACAGGAAGACCCGAATGCTCTCCAAGGAGGCGCTCACTGATGGACAACGCAACTCGTTGGCTACCGGTAACTCTTTGATGGACACCAAGGGCAAGAAGGCTATGGTAAGAGTCGTCGTTGTTCTACCTGGAACGAAAGCTCACTCCGAACCACTTTACCAGCGAATCCATCATTCTACTGTCAAGCACACGGATCCTCGTTCTCAGAAAGAACGCACGTTCCGAATGGCCAAGCAGAACCTTATTGATACGCTGTTCGACGAATTTGGCCGTTACAAGTACTGGAGTATCCGTGCATTGAGGGAACGATTGATGCAGCCCGAAGCATGGCTCAAGGAGTGTTTGTTGGAAGTGGCCGAGCAAGAACAAGATGGACCCTATAAGAGTGAGTCGAAACACTGTTGTCATTGACAGAAGTCTAATGTCAGCCGTCAACAGACTTGTACCGGCTCAAGTCACAGTTCGCAGGCATGAACGGCGAGATTGGGAAGGCCGAACAGGCTCCCGACAATCAAGAGGTTGCTGAAGTTGCTCGTCTTGCAATGGTCGACCAATATGGCGCAAGTGACGGTGAAGAAGTGAAACCGAAGCGGGAGGGGGACGGAAGTGATACCGCCGATGACGCCGAGTTAAAGGAGTTGGAAGGCGATGATGATGAAGATATGGAGGAAGTGAATGTCTGAGCGCCATCGCCGCCAACACTGCGTCTCCTTTCGTTGCACCAACCTCATGCCATCTAGCTTTCTCGCACCCGATGTATACTGCATGTTGAACTCCCGACGACATTTGCCTATTCCGACGCGCCGCCCGTTCTGCAATATTTCCAGCACTTGCGCTGTCACGTCATTCTTCGCAAGACCCATCAAGTGAAAACCACAATCCAATCGGGCCGGCACCGACGCCGAGCATGCGCTGTGCATCATACCGTGATGAATGCCACTAATGCACGGGTGTCTGTGGGTTTTGCATCCTGGTCAGTAGTGTTTCCTATAGCATTTATATGCGCAGCCCCCTATATGCTGGGTCTTTGTATGAGCTTGTAGCCTTTTGACTGCTTTCCATGCTCGTTATGATATGGAATGGGCAGACGTAGCCGATTGCGCAACTGCGTCGTTTCGGGCATTGGACTCTGACTCGTGAACTGCTCATTATCGGCTTTGGGAGAAACGCGGGCGGAAGGATCCGCTCATTGAACCACGCCATTATAGCTGCCATCATCGGTAATACTTCGTTCGAGTTCATTCTCTTCGACACCGTCTTCGGACTCCAGAGAATCCAAGGACACAAACACCTTCCAGTAGCTAGCTATCCAGCTGTTTTATCAGCTGGTTTTATCGATCTTGAATTATCTTGATGATCAATCTTCAATCTTCTTAGCGCGTGGGAACAGTCACTTTCTGTCACTTGTCGTTTTTGGGCCCGCTTTGCGGTTATCCCTGCGCAGGTGAATGCCTTCGGGTGTAGACGCATCAGCGATATCAATACCGTCAAACACCATCGTCGGTAACACGGGCCATAACAACTTGCCCGCCATAACGCCATCAGGATATAGTTCACCAACCTTGACAAGTCATACGACCGGGCGACTTGAGCAAAGACACGGATCGCCGACAACGCAAAGGCTCGAACAAGAAACAGCAAGATGAGCAAAACACCTAAGTCTGGACCAGGAATTGCGCCGGTGTTACCAGCCATGGGCGTGCACAGCTATCATAACGACAGGTAAGTCATGTTTTGCAGCGCGACGTTCACAGAGTCGCTCAATCGTTACTGCCAGCCCTCCATTCTCCGGTGCAACCGAACTGCTGGGAGAACCGGACCCCCTTTCGCTAAGCGCAACACAGGCTACCTTGCGTAGCGGGGAGAATGGACACCAAACCCCCGCCGGCAATGGACCGCATGCAACTCCTCATTTCGCGTCAAAACATCTCGCTCGAGGTATCACACCGCCAATGGGGGAATCCAGCGAGGGCTACGTGCACGAGCTGAACGAGCTTGGGCTCGCGGATACACTGCCGCAGCATCTCATTGGTGCCAGATCACCAACATCTCCGCAATCGCAGGACACGATTACAACGATAAAACCAGTTCGGCCCGAAAACCCAAGAGTGCCTACGTCCCAGGATGATGTTTCCCTATCCTCCATGCGGTCTAGGCGGCTACTTTCGGGGTACATGTTTGGAAATCCGCCAAATACGGATGATGCGGCTGTCGCCAAGGACCATGGACAATCGCGAGACTCGGCAAGGTCGCCCTCGGCAACGCAAAAGGTTGTCTCTCCAGCAGATGTGCCTCAGGCACCACCAACACCGTCTACCGTTGTTTCGGGCCACGAAGAGGAAATTGAAGCCGCGCGATCTTCGCCGTCCAACGTAGAGGAGCCGATAGAGAACGACGACGCACTCATGGGATTCCTAGACGGCGAAGCGGACGCTGATGAGCGCGCACGAGCTGTACAGGCAGAACACGGCGGAAGTCAGGCGTATATGAGGAAAGAGGAAGGTGAAGCGGGAGAATATCGTTTCCCGACGCACAGGTTAAAGAGGCATATGAAGGGTAAGCTTTCGGGTTCGAAACCACAAGCGATGACGAAAGCTGATGCATTTCATGTTTAGACGAGAGCAAGATTCCCCTTGTCATTGTGGCTTGTGGATCTTTCTCGCCGCCGACATATCTGCATTTGTAAGTCTCAAGGGGATTGGTGCGCCATCAGTCACTCTGATCACCAATGACTGCGCGCTTCGCAGACGGATGTTCGAGATGGCAAAGGACGAAATCGTGGAAAGTCAAACCTATGAAATAATGGCAGGCTACTACTCGCCTGTGTAAGTCTCGCCCCTCAATGCGCATATTCCTTGGCTGATATCTGTTCATATTCAACTAGGTCATCGTATTACAAGAAAGCAGGACTCGCCCCGGCTCATCATCGAGTGCGGATGTGCGAGTTGGCTGTGGAACACACCTCAACATGGCTCATGGTAGATCCATGGGAGGCAGGTCAACCCGAGTACCAGCGAACAGCGGTTGTCCTGGATCACTTTGATGAAATGCTGAACGGCAAGGACGGGGAGAGCGGGGTCGAGATGCGCAATGGCACCAGGCGAAAATACAAGGTGATGCTGCTCGCTGGCGGGGATTTGATCGAGAGTTTCGGAGAGCCGGGTGTTTGGTCTGCGCCAGATGTGAGTCGAGTGTGCAAGGTCGGGAGGGAGAAGACAAGACTGATGTGACTCCTCGCTGTCCAGCTGCATATCATCCTTGGGAGATTCGGCTGTTTGATCGTGGAAAGAGCTGGTTCGGACGTCTGGGCATTCCTGCTGTCTCACGACATCCTATACCATCACCGGTGAGTACCGCCTGTCCGAAACCTGTCAGCCAGATTAGCTGACTTGTATATGGCTTACAGGCGTAATGTTATCGTTATCAAACAGCTGATCTATAACGATATTTCGTCGACGAAGGTTCGGTAAGTTGTCATTCGTTATTTGCTTCGCTTTCAGTCACAAATCGACTTTTGATCTCGCAGACTATTCGTGAGGCGAGGAATGAGCATCAAGTAAGTCAGGCCGAACTTCCTGCTCAATGATCACTTTATTCCTCTCTTACGTTTTCTTCTCAGGTACTTGCTGCCAAATAGCGTGATTCAATATATCCACCAGAACAAGCTATACCTCGAGCCGGATAACGTGAACAAGTAGGGATCGATTGAAGGTTGATATAATGTGTAACATAGGCCATAGAATCTGAGTCGAGGTCACATTATTGTATCGTGGGGGGAAGCTCGAGTTCTCAGTTGTACCGTATACAAAGGTGTCCGACCCGTCATTATACAGGTATCCAGGCAACACGAACGAATGCGAGATCAGACCCGTGAAACGTCTCAAATCCGATGTAATCGGGGTTGCTGTCGGAATAGGTCGACGATCCTGTGTTGAATGTCGACATGATTCGGCGCCTTCAAGAGGTCGCTGTCACTGACAAGCGCTACAGCATAGCATCTAACTTCCTCGGTAGGTTGTGTAGCTGTACGGACTGAGCAGCAGCGGAATGTGATAATGCTCGTGCGGTTTGGCGTAGTCAAAAACGATCTTGAAAACAGTCGACTCAGCGCTTCGTAGCCTTTTTTCGTGACAAGCAGGGAAAGAGTCCCACCTCGACCTTGGGGTAGAACGTTTCCTGATTCAGGGTTGCAAAGTACGCCCCTGTTTCAAATATCATCTTGTAGACCCCCGCAGCGGGCTTCTTCGATGGGTTCAGCAGCGTTTGACATCGACCGTCCGAATCGGTAGTACTGGTGTCGTGTTCAATGGTGAGGATATGATCTATTCTAGACGCGATGAATAGACGCACCCCTGAGCCAGAGGCTTGAACCCTTCATTCTCTACGAGCTCCTCAAGCCGAACCGCGACACCTTGAGCTGGCTTGCCTCGACTCGAATCCAGAACTGGGGGCCGTCGGTCAGCTGCTGCTATACTGTTGCGAGGGACCGATACTTACCGTGGCAAGTGATGGGCGACTTGGACATGCTGATGAGGGTGACACCGTGAGCGCAGAGAATTAGAACCAGATAGATAGATGATAGGTGAACTTGGATAGGTCGGATAGTTCGGATAGGACATGACCGAAGGCGGAGAAACGGTCGTCGGAGTCCGTCCGCATCGACTGACTTGCTGGCCGTCGCGTTTGACTGAAATGTTGCTGAATTTCGGAGTGCTCGAGAGATCATACCCGCTTCTGTTCACCGTCGCTCATCAGCATGTCCTTTCTCAATCCCAACATGACGCCCACAAAGCGCGCACAGGATTCTCAACTCTCGTCGGGACAGCTGACGCCTGGAGGTATTGCCGACCAATTCGCCCAATTGGACCTTCCCAATCCCGCTGGATTCGCGTTCCCTACTCAGGGGGAAAACGCTGCAGCCTCGAGCGACAAGGAACCTTTCTCTGCCGCCCCTCCAGGTTCCGCGTCCAACGGTCGGCAGAGCTCGTCGGGAGGCAAGCACGCTCGACAGACCTCCAATGCCGATGAACTCGCCGCGCGATTGGCATCTCTCCCGCTTCCCAACCCAGAACGACTGGAAGAGGAGAACTCGCGAAAGCGTCGGGAATCCATCTCGGAACAGCTGTCTGCTCAGTTGGCTGGTATGAAGCTGCCTCGACCGGAGCGAATCTTTGGTGGAGCAGGTGAAGAGGACGAGGAAGGCCGATCGCCCTCGACGGGTGTCAAGCCCGATGACTGGGACAAGATCACCTTGGAAGAAGGCCAGGAGATTCCCGAGGCTGTGCGGAGAGGCAGTGTTGTCGGTATCACCAGTCCGACCAGTTCGAGTTTCCCGACGTTTGGAGGACCTCCTATGGAGCGGGTCCGAAATCTGAGTCACGGTCGGGGAAAGCCCAGCTTGAGCAGCATTCAGGATGCCACCGAGACGGGAGATGCTACCGCCAGCACAACGTAAGACACCCGACTACTGTGTTACAATTGGCATCGAGCTGATAACCCAAATCATTCGACAGCGCGACCGGCAACATCGCTGCGCCTTCTACCGCGCCCGCCCCTGTCACTGCAGCTGCCGTTACCAAGTCGGAAGAGATTGAACAACCCCAATCGAAAACTGGGGGCAAGGCTCAGGTTGTCACACCCTGGGACGTTCAGGGGGAAATCGATGCCCAAGGAAAGGCAATGGAAATGTAGGTCCATATTTCGATTGTGTAAAGGGAAGTCAACATTGACCGTCTTTTCTCCGTGCAGTGACTATGACAAGCTCATCGATCAATTCGGCACGCGTCGCATTACGAAGGAATTGTTGGAACGGTTTGAGAAGCTTACCGGAAGGCGGCCGCATCGACTTCTCCGTCGGGAAACCTTCTTCTCTCACCGGTGAGCGGAATCCGGCGTTGGAGGTGCTTTTCAAAGCTCATCATTCGTTCGCCGCAGTGACTTCTCGGCGATCCTTGACCGATACGAACAGGGCAAGCCCTTCTACTTGTACACGGGTCGAGGTCCTTCCAGTGGCTCCATGCACATGGGCCATCGAATTCCTTTCATGTTCACCGCTTGGTTACAAGAAGTCTTTGACTGTCCTTTGGTCATTCAATTGACTGGTATGTAATTGTGAAAGCATTGACTTTCTCTGAAGCTGATAATTGCGACCATCACCTACTAGACGACGAGAAGTTCCTGTTCAAGCCCGAGGCGAAACTCCAGGACAACTACAAGTTCGGCCTGGAGAACGTCAAGGATATCATCGCATGTGGTGTCAAGCTCGACAAGACCTTTATCTTCTCCGATCTGGATTACATGGGGTGAGGGAATTCGCTTGCACTCACAATCATCATACTCACCGGAATGTCGCTTATCAGGGGAGCATTCTACAAGAACGTTCTGCGGATTGCCAAGTCAACGCCTCAGAGTCAAAGCAAGGGTACTTTCGGTTTCACCGAATTGTAAGTTCTTTCCCATGGCTGTCATTGGTCAGGAGTTCTAAGCATCTCCCATACGGTTGATAGTGACAACATCGGAAAGTATCACTTCGTCGCTGTCCAGGCCGCGCCTTCATTCTCCAACTCTTTCCCTCAAATATTCGGCGATAACCACTCGGTGCCGTGTCTGATCCCCTGCGCCATCGATCAGGATCCTTACGTGAGCACGTTTGAGAGTCGGCCTGAATTCAGCGCTGATGACATCCACATGTCTAGTTCCGACTCACGCGTGACGCAGCGCAAAAGCTGAAGTACCCCAAGCCATGCCTGATCCACTGCAAATTCTTGCCAGCTTTGCAAGGAGCGCAGAGCAAAATGTCGGCATCAGATGCCAATACCGCTATTTACATGTCCGACACGCCGAACCAGATCAAGAACAAGATCAATAAGCACGGGTTCTCCGGTGGCCGAGAGACTGAGGAGCTGCATCGAAAGTACGGTGGTAACCCGGACGTCGATGTGGCCTTCCAGTACCTTTCGTTCTTCGAGGAAGACGATGAGAAACTTGCCCAGATCGCCGCTGTAAGTAACCCTCGGATAGGATATTGGATGGATCGATCGAAGTTGAACTAATGACCGATTGTCTCCAGGATTACCGAGCCGGTACGCTGCTGAGTGGACAGCTCAAGGCTATGTCCATCAAAGCCCTCCAGGAGGAAGTGAAGTCATTCCAAGAGGTAGGTCACTCGCGACGCGTATGTTGTCTCTACGCTGATGTACTCTACACTTCTCATTTCCAGCGCAGGGCGGCGATTACTCCCGAGATCCACCGTGCATTCATGGATCCCACCCGAAAGATCGATCCTACACCTTCAAAAGCTGCTGTCGCCGCCAGCACTTAACATGTATCTTCATAGAGCTCAATGTGAATTGCCATGTTATCATAAGGCCCAATGCGTGTCTATCCCAGTGATAGACTGTTGTTCCTCCCATACAATTACCCGATTCTACATACACGTGGAAAGCCCTCTAGATGAGACAAGTACAAGCGAAATCGATATGCTGAAAGAGAGTGTGAATGGATACATTTCTGAATCGAGGCAAATCGCCCAATTTTAGGCACTCCGCTGTCCAAATGCAGTCTCATACTGCGATCTAAGTTCGTTGAACATCAACTGTGCGAGAGCGAGAATATGACGTCGATCAAGTAAAAGTGAAGATGAAAATCCACTCACGCTGGTCACCTCCTGCCGCCAATTACCGACGTCGCTCCCGGACTGAGCTTCTCTCAAGACATGGTCGACTAATCTGCGCATCTGAGATTGGGTCATGAGGATTTGGTCGTTGCTGAGTTCGGGAACTGATGTCAAATGTTTCAGTACCACATGGATTAAACGAGCCCGCGCAACCTAACCTGAATCATGACCAGACTTCAGGAAGTTGTGTGACAACAATTCCTCGATGGTCAATCTGCTTTTCTTTTGGTATGAAAGACAGCTGCGCATCGTATGTCTGGCCGAATACGGTATCGATACCTGTTGAGTGCTAACGACCCGGCCGTCGCTTGGGTCGGTGATTTTGCTGACGACCCGTTCCGGGAACTCGATGACGTGTTGACCAGAACCGATGACTTGCATCTTGATCATCGCTCCGCCAGAGATCCCATGGAAAGGTGGATTGCCGTAGATCATTTGGTACAGGATGCAGCCAAGTGACCAAACGTCACTGGGATACGAAAGCTGAGCAATCGCCAGATAAGTTGGGGCCTGTGACATTGACTAGAGGTAAACAAACCTTATACACCGACTGGCCTTTCATCTTGTGAACAGCTTCGGGCGACATATAATTCACGGTGCCGATCTAGAAAGCTGTCAGTCAGTTTCTTAAAGAAGATTATTATCTCAACACACCTGAACATCGCGCTGAATATTGACAGTGTCATTTGCTATCGCTTTGGCGATACCGAAGTCGATAATTTTCAAGCGACCTTTCACAAGCACGAAGTTGGCAGGCTTGAGATCCGAATGAACGACCTTTTGCTCGTGCACCGCTTGTACCGCTTCTAACATCTAGATGCGGGAATCAATATCGATATAAGCTCCTCGCTGCATAGATGAGAGGTCTCAACCCACCTGCTGCCAGTATAAAGCCACAAAGTTCATGTTCAACGGCTTTCCTCTCTGTTCGTCCAATAGACTGGAGAAATCGGTCTCTCCGCATTCCATTAGCTGGTGCGCAGTGTCCTTTCAGTCTTCGTGCCCAGCGAGACAGGCTCCAATCTAGGCTCACCATTTGCAGTGTCTTGGGTCTGCCTGACCCGCTGCGTATAACTTGACACTCCATCAACTGAATGATGCGATCATGTCCCCTCAATCGGTTGAGCAGTGCGACCTCGTTCATGTAGTTGGTAATCGTCTCTTGATCGCATCGCTCAAGGGCAACCCGTTTCAGGGCCATTACAGTACGTTTCGTGGGGCATAGGACCGAGTACACTTTCGACGAGCCGCCTCTGCCGAGTATGCCCAGACGCTCGTACTCCTTGTTATTGACCTATATTACGCTGTTGCGTGAGTTTCCGTATGGTCGGAGAATGAAATTCATCACTTACTGTGAAGGCTTTCCTTCCCGCGGGAAGTTGCGAAACGGTAGGAGGAGCTTGTTGTTGCATCTGCATATGCTGATAGCCATTAGCTACCGGGGTCATAGCCTGCTGATATGTATTATACGCCACAAACGGCGGCATTTGGTGTGGCGGAGGAGGGTCGTCCATCCCACGTTCGGTTGAGGTCATTGAGCGTGCAGTGGTCGGAGTTATCAGCGGTAGGTCGCCAGATGAGGGCATTCCCTGATATTGCTGATAAGATGTGGGAGGGGGAGCATGCGATCCCATATCCCTTTCGACTGATCCCTTCGCTAATGTGACTGCTGGACGGTCCAAACCGTGCGAAGGCTGGCCAGAAAGATGCCTCACCTGCATGGGTGGTGACTGTGGTTTCTCCCATGGCGGTTTTCCATGTGACCAAATTTTGGAGTCGGTAGTCATTCTTTCCATCTGCCCGTCTGAGGTACCGTTGTACGGATCGCGGTTCTCCTTGTTTAGATTCAATGGCCGCGCGAGATGTGTCGGAAGAGGCGGTGACGGATACTGCTTTTCCGGAATCGCTGGATTTGGCGGTATCGGCTTCTCGGTATGGGATGGCGAGGCGCCCCTGTGCCCATGGCCGCGAACGGTGCTGTTGGTGATGGTTGCCTGCACGTTGTGATCGAACCGGGGCGAATCCGATAGGCTGGCGGAGCGCGCATCCGTCTCCTCTTTGGCATCTTCATGTATGGTCGAAGGGATCGCATGGTTCCGCATTCTCGGACTTGTCCCAGGAGACTTGGTCTCCTCGCCGGAACGATTTGACGAGAGTTCTGCAGCAGTCCAGCGCGACATCGAATCTGTAAGACGCAACGTCAGAGTTATGGAACCTGAGGCGGCGGATCCCACAGACATACCTTGATACTCTTCGCCTACCACCGAGTCACCGAGCATGGCAGTATCCCGTACCGGTCGTTGTGCCTTCATGGCAAAACGTTTCCCGCCGGTCGAACCTTGTACTGCCGCGTCCATAACGCGCCGTCGCAATGCAGGGGTCTTGTAGGACTCTTGTGATGGTTCGACGGATGAGGCTGCCGTTCCAATATCATGTGCCAAGGGCTGTCGGGCGTTGCGCTAGATTGAAGCATGGGCTTTCTTTAGCGATATCCCATACACGTGAAACATTTGGGCGTACCTCTCGCGTGCTTTCCGCATTGACAGATCTCCCCAAGTCAGCCCTCTTCCTATTCGTCAGTGAAAGCTCCTCGTATTCATCCCCAACTGCTTGTTCTGGTCTTCCCATTTGTATTGGGGCGGAAACCGTCCGGTTGAAGGTCCTTCCTGCAGACGGGACGTATCGGGAACTGGAACTCTGGGACCCTGCACTCGGCGGTTGAGCTTCAACGGCGAGTTCAGGCGTAAGCGCTATGGAGCCAATCGAGTTGAGGGTTGCGGCATCGGTCAGACCGTTGCTCTCCAAGGAACGTTGGGACATTGTCGAATATACGGATTTCAGCGATGACAGACTGCTCCCAGACGGCGGAGTCGGTCCCCTTCCCTGTCGAGCCGTCGACTTGTACTGGTACAGCGGCGAAGGGGTCTCCTTTGCCCCATTGCGTCTGAGATATCCGCTTGGCTGAGCATCGAGCATGCTTTCGCTAGCTCTGCGTTCCATCGGGCTGGAAGCGACATCCTGCTCATAATTCCGGCTTGACGTTGGCGGTCCTTCTGATGGAAGGTCATACTGCGCAAGTGACGAAGGGCGTACGGATGGTAGGCCATAGTCCTCCATAGGCTTGATAGGCGAATCGGTTCCCAGATCCTCCAGCAACTTCAGGAGATCGGACTGCCCTCCAGTCTCGGTGCCTTTTCGCTTGAAATGCGACACTGGTGTCTGCGGTCCCAAGGCATTGGTAGACATCGTTCGTGCTCCACTTGAGCGATCCATCTTACTTGGCGAGGAGCGATGAGAGGTTTCTGACAGTGAATCCTGGTTGAGATCGGCAATGTTGATCGACTTTCTATCTTCTCCGTCGAAATCCGCAACGCCGCCGTGATTTCGAGGTATCCGTGCCGTCCTTCACTGTCTGCCGCGGAGACTCAGGGCATATGTCGCTTCCACTGCGTAGCTGCTGACAGGTCGAAGGTGTGGTATGACAAGAATGAGGACGGGTACTAACGATCATCGGCTTGCTCATATTCTTCAGTCAGTCCCGCGTTTTGTTTCAGGTTGTTGTTTACCTTTTATGACATTCACTTTTTTCCTGTACGTGTGACATGCTGATACAATTGATATCCAAGTCTCCAAGCCTTCCGCAACTGGCCTAGTTATCAACCGGCAGACGCACAGTCCGCGCGACAAGAGGCAGTACAAGTCTCACATCTCCATACAATTTATTTTGTGACAACGAAGGCAGTACGCCTTCAAACGCAACCCCGTAGATGATACAAACAGGTCCGCCTCTAGACAGAGTCGCCGGCGATGATCAGACGTCTGTGGAATCCTCTTCTTGGACTCCGGACAGCTCCAGCATTTCCTTGACAAACTTCAAGGGTAAGAACCCCCACCGCTCCGACGACGAGCCATCCTGGGCTCCCGGGACGGACGCTCCGAGCTTTTTTATACTCAGCCCTTGCCCCGGCTTGAAGGCAATCCGCCAAACCATCGGCTTAGGTATACGAAAAATGTCTGCGCCTGCTGATCTCCACGTTGGTATCGGATCCGTTTTGATCACTTCTTCCAGTATTCGCTCGGATAGGCTTGCAAAGCACTGCAGACAGGTATTGGCATTCCAGGGTTTTTGCGGTGTTTTATGGATACTGGAAGCCAGTACACTTAGCGATTCGTAGTTTTTTGCGGCATGCAGTCGATGCAAACTCACATTTCTGGTATTTGCACCGTTTGAAAAGTCTCGTTCTGGACGAGCCTCCCTTGCGCATCACGAAACCCGATCACAATTTTCTGTCACCGCAACGCAAACTTAGCCGCCTAAAATCACTCCTTGGAGATGCATGTGGCTCACCGGTACTCCCAAAAGCCAGCTCTGAGCCCAGTGTTTCATCAGCTTTCTAGAGATAGCAGCGACAGTTAGTGAGGCGTGAGCTCGAGACTGTCTCCGCTGCAACGCCTTGGAACGCACTTTTCGAAGTTGAACCGTTGACGCCCACTAGCTAACTCCATGTTTGTCTTGAGCTCAATGCATTGATTCATATTCTTGCGCCACTCTCCTAGAGCGACATTCCGTTAGGACGTGAATGATGGCAACGGATCAAGTACTCGCCTTCCACACAATCGACTTCTCCTCCCATGTACAGACGGACATTTCCAATCTTGCTTTTCACGACACAGCACCATTGGACATTGGTGTTTACGGCGACGCTCATTTCCCGCTTCTTCTTCGATTTCTCCACGGTAGCCGTCTTGTCGCTCGTTGTAGCGTATGCTTCATATGAATAGCCAAAGTAGCTTTGCTGTTTGTAACTTTGTTCGTCTTCTAGCCTAAACGGATGAGCAAACGACTCAGCTCTATCCTTCGCAATAGGAGTTACGAGCGCAATTGGCAACCTTTTCTTCCTTGCCTCCTTTGTAAAGTGATCTTCGAGATAGACATTTCCATCGAAGGCGATCGCGTTCATCTCCCAGGAATCTCTGTCCGCATAGGCCGCGACGAGCAGTCTGGATGGTGAATAGGAGGTGCCGTCATGATGATCAGAAGGTATGATCTATTGGCTGCTGCGACAACGTACCTTGTTAACATTCCTCTCCATGTTACCAACGCTCCATCCTTGAACCTGCCCCCTTCCCTGCGAAACTTCAGTAATGCCTCACACAATCCATCCAGATGCTCCTCCAGGAATGGGTCCCGCTCAATCATCCTCTCGTATCCAATCTTCAAGTCGTCTCCCACCGTCGCTCCCCTGTAATAGCTTATCGAGGCATCGTTGTGGGCTATCGAGCGGTCCGGAAGATGCGAGTATGTCGCTATCAGGTGCGGAGCTTGATAGAGAGGGATATGTAATTTCCCATTTGCTGGAAGCGTAGGCTTGGTATCGGCCATGGCGGCGTGGATTTTGGACATTTTCGATGGGAAGCGCCGTCCACCGAGTTGGTCCTTGTGACTCAGAGATTACAGGCTATCGTGACACCGTTGTGTCAGTCCAGGTCGTAACACGAGAACATGCTTGATACTCCTGTCTCGGCTCGAGATTTCCGCTTTCTCCCCCGATCGCACATGAGGAAAGTTATGTCGATCGCAAGGTATGTCCGGTCTCCTACTCGCCTCATACACATATCGCTTCGCTGATTTCTCCAGGACTGAAATCTTCCACATCGACTCCAGACGTAACGCTATTGTGCGGAAACTATGGCAGGTGCAAGACCGAGATCAGGACTACAGAAGGAAGTCATTGCATTGTACCGCAGGTGAGCATGATGCGCACTTTGCTCACGTCACCGCGAAAACTGACCACCGCAAGACGCAGAGGGATGCGAAATGTGTTGAAGAAGCCAGCAGTATGCACAAACGGTCCCTGACCGGGCGAGAAGCTTACATTGTACGGCCGATGTATAGGACGCGCAACCCAACTTTTTATTACACCTGCGGCATTCCTTCCGTGTACCGAAGTTGTCAGTCCGGGATCACAGCGCAATAGAGTATCAGGTGTGTAGTGAAAGTCGGATGAGACGGCTGAGAACTAGGTCTAATCCGTTGCACGGGCAGATACGCAAGTTCACAAGAACATTGGAAGCGTTAGAATCGAGCAATGTCACGCGGATGGGCGTTAGCAGAGATATGATTGACTGGTGGGATCGAGAAGTGCAAGAGACGTTGCGCCGGGGCTCGTCCTAGCGATAGAGGTTGTACACTAAGTACATTGTGACGCTCCAAGTCGAGGCTTTAGATGAGTCCAGTTTGTGCCCCGAATGATCCGTTTACAAGACTTCATGTTCAGTTCCATCTCAATCTATCGGTATCATGTTCCCGTCGTCCGGAATGAAGTAGTACAGGGAATCCTCGAGTGTATCTTGTATACAAGGTCCCGGATTTCCTAAATCTACAAGCTGATGACAGCAGTCAAGCCAGAGACCTGATTTTTCCCGCTCCCCAAATGCCATCAGACGGGTCCACAACACCAACATCATCAACGGGTTGTTTAGATGTTGGAGGGGAAGAGCATCTATGGCGGTTATCGTGATCAGCTCGCGGAGGCGATATGTCAGTCATCAGGCAGACTTACGACTCGGCACGAAGCACCGAAAGCGTGGGCGGGGAGGTTGGTTCGGAACTTGGTCTTGACGACACCAGAGTTACCGTGCGACCTCGAGATTCGGCCCCACATGACTCGGACCTTGGAACCGTTGATTTCTCGCTTGGCCTTGTAGACGTAGGCGACTCGCTGGAAATGGAAGGGATGTATCAGTTATGTATTTTCTGGGTATGTACCGGCGCCGTCGCATGCGTGGCCAGCCCCATCCAATCATAGCCATCGCCGACTCTGGGTCTGCCTGCGTCCATGCCTCTCCTTCCCCCAGGTCCGACACAGTCGCCTGATTCACACCTTCCGTCTTTTCCCACTCTTTCCCTCCCGACCACGTCCCCTTCCTCCACTCTGACACCGACACTCACCTTTCCCAAGTAGAACTGAGCGGCGTCCTTGGAGTCAACACCCTCGAGCTGGACCAAAGAGGTGTTGGGTCGGGAGTTTCGCTTTCCTCGCTTGTGTCCGAGCACACGACCTTTGACGTAGAGACTGTATTGATGGTCGGAACGAAGATTCATTGGTGTGAAGGCGATGTGCAGTCCAGAAGGCAATGTCGTCGAGCGATTGTGTTTCGATCGATTCGTCCGTCGATATCCATCCAGCAATTCGTTCACGTCCGTGCCCATTCCACCATTGCAATTCCATTCCATCATCCACCAGAAGCAAGCAATCAAAGTCCACATTTCCGTCAGCCTCTGACCCTCCTCAACATGATTAATCCAGTACTAACCGAGACTGCATGGGAGGGGTAACAAGGTCAGCGGTCTGCCCTATTATTTCGACGCACGCACGACTTACGGGAGCCATCTTTAATCCAACCAAACCGATAATAAGATGATCTTGAGTGTCCGAAGGTGGCGAATCCAAAACAACGACGCCGTCTTGATGTCTCGCTGTCGCCAGATCACCAGCGTCTCCGCGAGCCGCAACGCCGTCACACCTGGCGATGCCGTCGGCGAAGCCCAGCGTCGGCCTGTCTCGCCCCTGGCTGTCATTCCAGAAGCGCAGACGCAAGCGCGATCTTTCGAATGTGGCTCAAACCCGACTTTTGCGCTTTGCCGCAACGGCTGGGATCGTTGCGTCGAGCTTTGTTTCTGACTCAAAATACTGGCTCTTGGTCGAATTCGAAGACTATTTCAGGCATTCATGAAATTTCGTTCGTGCCGTCTGACCTCGCTGCCGTTGCTGTCCGGTCTCTCGACGACCGTCTCGCCTATAAGTCGAGTCTCGGATCTCGTGTTACCCTAGTTGCAGAGCGCTCATCACACCTCGATGCGGAGACTTGTTCTTCGCTCTCATCTCATGACGTGACCAAAATCACATTCGAGTCTAGAGGACGAGAAACGGAGCGAGGTTAGAGGGATATACCGCGGGATCTTCATCAAGTTCGACCTTTGTTGAACCGCAGTCCAACGGGGACGAATACAGCAGTACCTCCTAGGAAGCGCGATGGTTGGGATCTTGTACAATTATACCAACGTGAATTGAGTTTGCCATATTTCGTTAGATACTTGCCGCCGTCGTTCATTGTACGGTATGCCTCTTCTCACGGGCGGTGAACCGGCCGTCCGCCTGGCCCGTGAAGCGTAAGGTTACGCTGGAGACGCTGTGCCCTCAAAAGGCTGTCGTCTGAACGAGTGAGCTCCAGCGGCAGCAGGACGCGACTAGGTACGCCGACAGCGTGCTCCCAATGGGGCAGATCTAACTGATGCACCGCACCACGGCTCACAACCCCGGAAAATGATTTTCGCCCATCTGACTAACGTTGTTTGTCGATCTGTCTCCCGCCATTCTGGCGGCTCTATATGCCAGCTGTGAGCTTGTTCTACATTCACTCGCTACATAAGTTCTCAGGATGCATAACACCTTTGCAGTATCAGAGGTCGGCTGTGTTCCGCTGACAATGCCGCCAAAGTCCTGATCAACGCGTTTCAGCGGGCCAAGCTTCATTTTAGCAGCGTCTCCCCAGAAACTTACCGGAATTTGGGCATGTCCACTTCGGCCTTGAACACGACGAATACTGAATAGGACCGATTCCGCATCAGTCCGAGTCGATAGCTCATGGATAATCGCTTACCGTGTGTTGGATCATGGTTTGCCGTCTTCTCGCATTCGGCACATACATCGAAACTGGTTGCACAATGAGCGCATCGGAGCCAGATGCCTCGTATTGGCCCTACGTGGACGTCGCAGATCGTCTGTACGAGGACCGTCAATCTCGCTGTACACGGGCAAGAGGACTTTACTTGCCGACCGATGTTCTACGCAGCGGAGGTATGCGGTCGGATCCCTGGTATCCAGTGGCATGGTGGATCTGACCTGGCCTACTGGAGTTTTATACTGTAGGAGGCAGAGCCATCAGTCTAGCAAGACAAAGCGGCTTTCGGGCAGATCAAAGCTTACCAGAAGCGGTAATATAGGTAATGCTGACTTCAGAGGGAACTGCATGGGACGATCGAATTTGAGGAAGACATGCATGGGGTCGTGAATTGCGTATGATGTACGCTCACATGACGAACACTGATAGCATCAAATTGAGAATCAGACGAATCGACCGCTTGTGAAGCTACGTGATCAAATACCAGGTCATAAGGCTGAGGTTCCGTTGGGCAATTGGCGCATTGATACCTCTCTCCGACGATTGTTGCTCTACAGGAGCAGCACGCCGTCCGATGATCCAGAGGATTGATCTGAATCCTCTGGGGCGTCACGCCGCCATAGACCGTTTCAGTGGTTGGCGACGGCGGGCGGACAGGAAAGTTGTCGTCCAATATGTCGTTAGCCGCCTGAACCACGGTCGAGTCTCGCTGCGCCCATTGCTCGCGCGCTCGGCGACTGACTTGTCGCACTTCGGATGAAGCCAAAGGCAAGGGTATCTGCAAACATGACGAGACGTCAGTGAGAGCCTGAACCTTTGGACACACTTGGGACCAACCTTCATCATGATATGGTCAGACGTATGTGATCCAGTACCCGTTTCCGCGGATGTAACAGGTTCACACTGTGCGCATACATCCCTGATGGCAGTCATCAACACCTGGACCTCTTGAAATGTGCCGCGACTCACCAATTTGGACAAATCGCACAATGAAATCTGGGTCCCACTATGTCTTGCATACAGCTGCAAGGTATGGAGGGAGATTGAGCCGAAATCCTGCAGCAAACAATGTACTCGGGCTTACTTGTGGCAGAAGATGCCAGGATGCTTGGTAGCTGATCAAAATGAGCATTCAAGCATAAGGGAGGGATGGAATCGCGGACAGTATCAGATGGGCTCACACTTCGTAACGGGATGCGCGGTTGCAGGTGCGACCGTTGATTGGGAAGACACAGCTTGTGAGGGCTGCGCTGAACGCGGTCGTTGATCCGGAACTGCCAGAAAGGGATGGGCCGGGTGTATCTCCTGCGCATTATTATGACCTTTGTGGTGATGAAGGCGAATGTGCGGTAAGCTCGACCCCGACCTCGAATCCAAACGCTGGCTTACAGTTTCGGCAGAGATTAAAGTTGTGACAAGATATACCTGCAGGAGCACATCGACTATGAGCTCAATCTCATCCTACCGGTAACCATTTCCAACTCGCATTTGTATCTGTTCTCGTAGAGGTCGATCCGACAGATGGAACATCGACACTTGTCATGATACTCTGGTGACCATCGATTAGCGGCTCCAGCGGCCCCGTCGGAAGCTCGGTATTTCACGCTACATACCTATTTCCTTCCACCCTCTGGCTCCCCACAGTAGCTCCTTGTATGTATGATTCAGAGTTCCAAGCTTGCGAATCTTGCTCTGCAAAGATCTCTGTTCTCCAGGCTGGCCTTGATAGGTCTCGCTCATCGCCTTGGTATGCTCTATGCCCCGCACTTCGATGCATGCTGGACATAATTCGTAACCGTCCCGTGTGGGACCTTGATGACGATCTTTTCCGGGCATCCGGGGGACAGGGGAGGATTGTTCGCCGCTCGAACCTTGTTCGGGGGTGTATGAAGGGCGGGAATTCATCGAGACTTGGGCACTACTTGAAAGTTTTCTTGGCGGAGCCCATGTCGTCTGCTCGCCTGAGCTCGCCGAACTCGACGAATCGTCCCCATCCCGGTCATCGGTGATAGAGGCTCGACGAGAAGTATCGTTTTCCAGCCAAAAATGGCCTTCGCCACAGATGGTGCACACGTATCGCATGTACTCCAAGCGAGTACCGCACGCTGAGCAGTCCGGAGCCAAGCCAGGTGGCCCGACAGGTTCTTCAAACTCGTCCATCAATTCCGGCGGCGTCTGCAGACTCTCTGTTTCGACAGGGGAGATTTCACCGCTGTGGTCTTCATCTACCGGACCGGTGCTGAGCGTTGTTGTAGAGAGTCGAAGACTCGTCATATCTCGACGCGGAGCAACGGCTGAAGGAGAGGAATTCAGACTCGTCGAGGAGTCGCGTTGAGAAAGGCGTCTTTGCTCTGGGGCGGCTTGTAGCCGCATATCTGTCGATGAATAGGAATAGTACCATTCTTGGCGGATGCGTGTAAGCACAGATTTGCCCATCATCGATACTTGAAAAGGACTTACTGCCATTACTTTCCCGCACGAGCTCCAGATTTCCCCTACCCTCACTGTATATGCTGGTCCCGTCGTCGTCGCTTCCATCTTCTCCGGACAAGGAGGACCGCGATGAGCTAGCCGCAGATGAAGGCGGACCAAGTTTTCGCCTTGCACGTTCTGTTTGCTCTCGAATCCAGCGCGCACCTAGTTCGCTACTTGTGAGGGATGACTGCACTGCTGACCTGGGCTTGTGGTGTGATGCCGTATTTTGTGACGATAGCAGCGACCGGTCGAGCGAAATTCTGCTGTCTTGGGCTTTGTACGGGAGACCCATGAGCTGGTCCTGGCCTTGCCGGTATTGGCCGTCGTTGGGCGTCTCTTGTCTGGTACTGAGTGACATACTTCGAACGCCGTCATCGAGAGAGAGATTATCACTATCAAAGTATCTAGCTCGCTGGCGGTTGAAAGCAAAGGCGGAATCCGCAGGCGGAAAGGTCGCCTTCGTCATGCGCGACGCCTCCCTGGAGACAAACTCACGGGACGACGCTATACTCCCCTGTTGCAACGACTCAGGGGACCGATTGTAGCTTTCATCTGGAGAGAATCTTCCATTTCGTGGACCGGATGCGCTCCAGATATCCTGAGAGGCGGATTCGGTCAATCCTGTTCTGCGTAGTGGTTTCGGTTCACTGTAACCTGAACCGTAGGCACTCCTGTCTTCGGTGAATCCCCCTTCAGAGGGATATGCACCCTGTTCCCACTCATTCGCGTCGTGGTCAGCGTTGCTCTCCAAGAAGGAGGCAGTATCTGACAAACTCGGCCCGTCGTATTCGACCACCACGTGAACGCGAAGGACTATCTTGTTCTTGCTTGAGGGATGAAAGACCGGTAGATTTGCGTTCTCTCGCGCGGGATGATTCCAGTCAGCCGAGTACAATGTCGGCGCTCCCAGCGAGGTTCCATAGTCTTCAGGGTCGTTTCCGGACGAAAAGTACGCTATAGCTTCCGTGAGATCCGCTTCGGAGACGATGTCAAAGTCCTCCCCGTAATCATCGGTATAGGCGATGTGAAAGCTCGAGGCACCGAGGGCGAACGACTCGGCGATCTACGGGACAACCTTCAGCTAGCTAAATATATCCTGGACTCGGGACGCTCACTTTTGCGAGGACAGCGTCAAGCCGACACTTTGCTGCATTCGGGAAGGTGATGCTTCTCACGGTATTGTTGAAGGATGCCTTGATGCTAAGCGCGGCGTCGGATCTCTCCATATCACATCGACAGACGACTCAACCAGTGGTGAGTGATCTAGGCAACATGTATTGCTCCGATTCAAGCTTGAGGAGCGATGTAGAGTCGCGTTATCACCCAACGTTGCTTTCACTCCGCTCATGTCTCGCATGTGTCCAATTGTCGGCGACGAGCTGCGGACCGAGCTGATCTGCAAATGAGCAAGAATAAGAGCCAAAGTGAGCGTATACCAAAACCAAAATTCCCTAAAGATGCGTCATCCCGGAACACGCGATCCATCGGCGCCCGGTGCTCCCCATGGGACAGAAACCGGCTACCCCAACTTCCCCAACTTCGTCCCTAAGATTATTGTGCCTCCCAGGATCCGAGTTAGCGATGTCGCCAACGATATCATTGCCCTTGCCCCTCCTTTCAATGCCTCTTTGATCACCTCGCACTACAACACTCAACCTCCGCATCTGCATCACGCCTACCGACAAGCAACTCCGAGCTGCTTCAGAATCACGAACAGCATTGTCGGTCGACCTCAGCTAAAGCACATATTTCTCGACGTTGACGCTCAGGGTCAAGACACGGTATCGTGCCGCCTTCTTTGTTCCATAGACCAATAGGTGAGTATCCGGTCGTACATCAAAACCAACGCACATACCTGCCTCGCGACATCGCGCCAGCTCAGAGCAAGGAGTTCGTTAACCATAAAGCTACATTCGCTGACCTGGGTCTCCGCACCGCTCCAGATATTTATACAAATCATCATGTCGCTCGCATCACCGGCACCCATCTCGATCTCGCCTCTGGCGCGTAGTCCAGCATCCTCTCGGTCTCCATCTCTCGCTGGAAGACCACGAAAGCCATCTCCGTTGAGGCGTTCATCGACACCGGACGATCCGGCACATATGCGAATGTCCGCTGCAGAAAAAGCAGAAGAAACAGCGGAACGGACGGACGACGAATGCAGCGGGGCAGAGGACGGGGCGGCATTGAAGAGTCAGCTCGGAAACGAAGCCGTCGAAGTCAGGAGAGCGTCAGAGCCCAGCCCTGCTTTTGCGTCTACGGTAGAGTTCAGCAAGACATCACTATCCCAATCAGCTTCCAACCTGCCCGAACTAGCAAAGAAGGCGACCGGCTCCACCTCGGGCTCTTCGCCGCTCAAAGAAACTTCCACCATATCATCCGACCGACAATCCTCATATCAGCCTGTCGTAACCAAGACGATATCCAATAGCAAGTACTCCCTTCCACCCATCAGACCGACGCCAAAGTTTCCGCATTCCGCCCCAATCCGACCATTGCGACCCTTGTCAACGGTATCCGGCGGCGGTTTCGGTTCGCTGAATTCTGTCCCACACGCCGGAGCAGCACAGGCACCGCAGCGACAAAAAATCATCGTTCCGACTAAGAGCTGGAAAGCATGTTTCGACCTCAACTTAACGCAGAAGGAACTCGCGAGATTCGATTGAGTTGGATGGGAACATTCATGGCATGTTTGGCATAAAGTAGATGTTGCAGGTCTCATTGATAGACCGCTAGTCGTAGATCACCTTGATCGCATACTTGAAGTTGTATAGATCCCTCCCATCCATGTCACAATGCATTTGTCGGAGATTGTCATATCAGAAACGGACCGCTTATCCTGTCACGACATGTGGTCGAGTGGTATAAGAACCGTCTTCTGGGGAAGAGGGATACGGCTGGTCTGCTGATAAGGATAATGCATGATTCCATGATACAATCTATCCTAATGCGAGACTGACTCGTGTGTTGCCAGTTTATACACGTTGAAAGACAGGCTATGTAACAGAAGGGGTCAGCTGCCGCCGCTCGAGACTTCTGGACGTTGTCCTCTTACCAGAAAACCATAACACAAACGCCATAGGTTGCTAGTCCTAGTGCGCCATACTTCATCTTGTTCGGCTGGGACCGGAACAAGGAAAAGTAGAACAGGCCTGAGCAAAACGACGTGTGTCAGCGGCAAAGGCTAGTTACGCAGCCAAACTCAGGCATACCAGGTAGAATAAAGGAAATCATCGTCGATCCCGTAGAACCCACGAATGCGAGAACTGCAGGACGATAACCCCGGCAATGGCATGAGTGAAAGTCAATTGAGGAAAACGCCAAATCAAACGTACCCGTCTCTAACTCGTCTATCAGCATCGCTATCACGATACCGCAGCCCATGATGCCCGCGGTCAACCCGATGAACTTTGCACGGCTCATCTCTGCACTATTGACCCATGTCGCAACCGGTTTGGCCGGGCCATCGGCGTCTTCGTCATCGGACGCAGTTTCGTCGTCCGAAACAGCCACCTCGTTCGTGGGCAGAGCTTGATGTGTCGACGCCGTCCAACCGGTGGTTAGATGGTGCAGACACGCCCGGCAGGGATGGCATTGCAGAGGGTATGAAAGTGCCACTAGCAGGACGATGCCGAGCTGGGCGACGGAGATGAGCAGGGAGGTGTATGGATACCTTGTAAACGAAGGTGCCATCAGATGGACAGTCAAGGATCCCGGATCCTGGGTACTCACATCGATATCACGTTGCTGCTGACGCCCTTGCCGAAGGTGAGGTAACCAGTGATGCCAATCTGTAACGGCAGAGAAAAGTGTAAGGTGATGCCACAAATAATGGGAGGCCCAACTTACCACTTCGTATGTTGCGACTGCAGAACTGATAGAGGGAAGGACGGCAGCATGAGCTTACAGCGCTAGCATGGCAATTCGCGACACTAACAAGATAGAAGTTCCTATGACCTTGTTCATCCTGCTTTGGGTATTCTTCTCGAGCTCGTTAAAGACGGGGAAAAGCTGCGCCCGACATCAGCAATTCTGCGTCAGGTATCAGGAAAAGGACTTACGTTCTGGGCACACGTGTACGCAAACACTTGAACGGGAAACACGCTCAACGTGGTCCTGTCAAACCTGGCCAATTCTATGGGACCCCGTTCCCTTCCAGTGGGAACACCAAAGGCCCACCATCCCACGACGATGACCACCAAGCTGAAGCAAAAAATCATCAGATCCATGGATATCGAACGTTCTATGGAAACTTACTAGGCCACAGAGGCGAGGGCGATCTGACTGGTGAATCGCAGACTGTCCAGCCGCTTCAAGAATGAGATAGGTCCAACAACGACAAAGGACAGTAATAGCCAAAGACGTCCGTCAAGCCACATCGAGTCGGCCGAGATCGTATCATGAGGCAGATGATGGGAAAAGGATATGATGATCTGGGGCATTAAAGTCTAAAGGGAGAAGACGGTGGTTACTGATGGCTTCTGAAATCGGGCAGGTTATCAAGACCTACCTTGACGATGATCAGATAACTTATACTGACGCCGAAGCACTTGATAGCGATGGCGGCATCAAAACACCGTGTCGCCCAGCCCTGTCCAAACGTTAGAAGAGCGACGCTGTTGAACGAAGCTTCCTGCTCGTTTAGGTGGGAATCGTGTCCCGGGTTGGCCTCGTGTTCGATATCGGCCATCGACGGTGGCAGAGGTGACGTCTCATCAACATCTTTTCCATGCGGATCCCGTCCTTCCACCGTGATGGTCTTGTAATGCGAGGGCCGGCCAACCTGTCGTGCGCACCGCGACAAGAGGTATAGACCGAATGCCGAGGTCATTCCTGAGAATGCGCAAGAGAAGACCCCTGGGATGAGTCCCATTGAGGCGAACGCGGAAGGGAAGGCGAGAGCCCCGGAACCGATGATGGTGTTGGCGAGATTCGACACGCCGGACGTCACGCTGGCCTTGCCTTGTCTCCGTTTGGTGATTTGCCATGGTTCCCTATCATCATCGTGGTCCCTCTCGAACGTGCCGTTGGGTCCATCGAGACTGACCACCAGAGTATCGTCCTCTACCCGACCATGGAGGAGCGAAGAAGAGGCGGAAGAGGAAGCGACCATTGTCCCGTCCGGGTTTTTGCCGAGCCGAGATGAAGATGAAACTGATGGTGTGAGGGTACCGTATGAGGCTGGTTTGGAAGGCATCGAAGGTTATATGTTGAGGTATGACCCACGATCCTGCAGTGGATGATGTGGCAAGCAGCTGTCGAAGCTATTATCGGTGTCGAGGACAGGGAGAATGCGGCGGTGACAAGGGTACCCCTTGTTCCGTGTTTCAGCTCTGCGGGTTTTCGTTTCAAGTGGTCTCACCCGTCGCGTCGATCACCTGTTGACGATGCGGGGTAGCTAGCGAAGCGAGGTGTGATGGCGCCTTTGTGTGGTGGCACGACCGTGGCAAGATTATGAGGCCTTTCAAATGCTGATGCAGAGCGCGATCACAAAGGCGTTGACACAACTCTCTTCCCTTCACGAGCTGATTAGGTTTTCCGTTCAACATTCATTATCGCTCATGTCCGGACAGCCGGGCGATACCTTGCCTGATAAGTGATACGCAGTAGGCACGTCACGTGCAGATAACTGCCAGAGGTATTAGAGGGGCCATCATTCAAGATACGCCAAGGCCCCAGGGTATACCGTATGTATGCAGTTCCGTCAGCTGACCAGCTCTGTGGCAAAAACGAGACACGAGCGAAAGAGCACGGTAAGAGTTCGATAGAACTCATGAGTCTCGTTACAAATGAAAATACAACACCACAACTTGTACAGATCTATGTCATTTGGGACAACCCAGGAGTAGTAGCCGGTGTCGTCGTACAGCATGCGAGCCAAGACCTGAGCAGACCCCGCTTATCCATCTCGATGTCTTCCCGCAAGTTGGCATTCTTCGAGTTATACACAGAAGGCGGCAACACGGCGTGCTTGAAGCAAGGATGTGCAAGGCAATCTGTAATCCTCATACGCTTTGTCGGCGAGAGCTGAAGCAGTCCTTGCAGGAAGGAGATGGTCGATGTTGGCAAATCGCCCGCTTGAATATGATTGTTCGTGCATGTCACGCCGCCTTCGTCGTTGTCCCAGATATCGGCAAAGGGCAGCACGCGGTCCAATCGGACGGCCGACATCTCATCGAACATGCCCCGGTATCGTTCGGGTGCATCGGCCAAGGTCTGCCATGGAAACAGTATGAGCGTGAGAGTCGTGTATCATCTGTAACCCTACTCACTAGCCAGTCTTCCTCTGAAGGTGTACCCAAAAGCCGGAAAATACTGCCGGCAAGCCCAATCTCACCCCTCCCGCCATCAAACATGGTCTGCCTCGTCCACATCGCGCCCTTGCGCATACTGGCAAACGACCACTCTGACCGCTTCTCATCCTCGGACGACACGCTCTCGGGGGTCTCGACTTTGCCAAAGTTGTAAGGCTCGAGCCGGGTCGTGGTCGAATTTTGAAGCGGGTCGATGTCGACAACTATGGTGCTGTCCATCGGGGCGAACATCATCGGCGTGAAGAATTCGGACAGGGTGGCTCCGAGGGCCCAGAGGTCGATCAGCATGGGACTGTAAGAGTCCGCTCCGAACAGTAGTTCCGGCGCTCGATACGGTCTGAGGCGGGCGTCAGCTTGAGGGAACAATCTTGCTGCCCCTCAACTCACCCGCTGCCAACTTGCTTTGTCTGACACCTGACTTCGATCAAATTGCCCTCTAAATCTGTATAGACCGATCCATCAAACGCCGTGCCCAGATCAATCAACTCGACTCGACCGTCCTCGTTGATCAACACATTGGCGGGCTTGACGTCCCGATGAGCGATATTCATCGAATGCAGATGTGCAATTGCCGACGACAACTGGTACCCAATCGATGTCGCCAGGATCTCGAACGACTTTGCCCGGGACATGACTCCTGCGCGCTCGGTATGCGTGAAAAAGTCGGCGTGATTGCCCAGGGTGACGGTGTTGCCGATGACGGGGAAGATGGGCGCGAAGAATGGACTCTCCATGAGGTCCATGAGCGGGGTATGGATCATGGGGAAGTAGAGACGAATGTCAGCCGTGACGTCGGGCTCTGTGCCTTCGTCGTGGAGGAGTGGTATCACCTTGAGTGACGTGGATTAGGCATGTCCAGCGGATGCGCTACAGAATGAAGCTCACATTCGGATGATCAATCTTTTTCAGAATACTGATTTCCCGGCGAATGTCGTGCGGAGGCAGGACTGCATAGGACGACGGGACAATCTTGCAAACTACTGCTCGATGTTGATGTGTATCCTTGCTGAGTACTTGCGATGGGACTTCATCCGGCGCGCAGGCATAGACCATAGAGTGGGTTCCTGTCACCCAGGTGGGAGTCAGCTGTTGTATTCAAATTCATGTTGAGCGAGTTGCCCACCTTGACCGAGAAGCTTCATCCTGATCCGTCTATTCCGCTATACGTAGAGTGTAGTTTGCTTGAGGCGAATGAGGGATCTTGTATGTAGATTACCATGCGACCGTTCTTAGGCTCAGATTGCTTGGAAGTCGTGATGGCGGCTGTTCTGGCGACAGAGCTTTGGCGAATGGAGTCAGCTGATTTGAGATTGGGTTGCCGGCGGAGTTAGACGAATGGCGAGAGCAAAGATATATATCTTGGCGATGTTATCGTCAACCACCTTGAAAGCAGTGACCTCGTCTGCCGGCAAGAAGCTCTGGTCTCGGATGGAAGCTTCGGTACTCGGTACTTCGGAGCTGATGACGAATGCAGTGCTCGGAAGGGAAACTGCGCAAATTGTGGCGGACGACAAAGAGGGATGTCCTTCTGCAGTCTGTTTTTGAGCGACTTTCGATTGGGCATTTCAAGGCATTCGCTAGCATTCGTGGCAACAAGCGGCCTCTGCCAACTCTGGCTAGCGGGTTCACCACTGGAAACAGAAAGCTGAGAGAGCTTTGAAATTGTAATATGATGCGCTTGCATTTGCCTTTGTGGTGCCAGCTTGACAAGCTTTGACAAATTGACATCAGCATATCATGCTCAGCTTCTGTCGATCCCCGCAATCCTTCCTTCCTTGACCTCAACTTGTCGCCCCTTGGACCTCTGCCATGCTCCTTGCATGACCCAGAAGTACCCGTTTCTTTACGATTCGACTTTCATTGCGCCCAACGTTCGTCAAGGGTTCGACTTTCGAGCACACATCATCTAGGCTTCCCTATCAGCCCTATACAACTATCGTAGGCAACATTATCGCAATCAGCACCAACAGTCAGGGGCAGTATGTCGTCTCATCTTGCGGGAACAGCCTTGACGGGCGGACTGGCAGACGTGGCCGAAGAGCCCGATGGCGAAACAGACTTAGGCGGACGATCTACGCAACAGCAGCCCAACACAAATTACAAGGTCGCAGGAGAAGCAACGGTCAACGGGTACACGCCCTTGCATCAGCATGGCGGCAGCGAAACTGCGTCGCCGGCGTATGGTGGAACGGCATCGCTTCCCGGTAGCAGGCGTGTGAGCCAAGATGCGAATGGTTTTGGGACACAGAAGGTATGCCAACTGTCGGGCTTGCCGGATTCCGCCAGGCCCATTCAGGCGAAAATACCTTGCTGATCGCGCTGGCATTGGTTTTGGTTCGCGTCTATCTTCCCTTTTCCGCCGCCATATCGGTCAGCGCGAACAGGTGGTGAACATCGCCGACTTGGATTACATGAAGACGCCCGGCGACACGCCTCAGGTCGACTATCTGGCGTCGGCGAAAGACTTGAGCGTCGGAGAAGTCGCGCTGCCGCCACATCTCGCCATGGCTCGAACATCCATCTCGAATGACTATCAGACGCCGCCGACGGCAGGCGGCATGCATACGGGTGCGCTCGCGGGTCACAGCAGTGCTTTCCCCTTCCCAGCTTGTAGGTTTGCTTGGTTCCCTAGTCATCTGTCTCACGCTGACAGCTCTCACTTTACAATGTCAGTCAAACCGTTGTCTGAAACGGCAACTCCGGTCATTCCTCCATACTCGGCTTCTGGCCCCAATTCAAGTCCCATGTCTCGTCAAACTTCCAGCGAAAAACACTCGCAGTCGGGCTCGGACCACCACCAGGCAGCAACTGCATCCAGCAATCTTCAGAATCATGCTCCGTCGTCCGAACCTGCGCCTCAGGCTCACGTCCCGGAGCCCAAACGGAAGAATACGTTCTCTGGCGGAAGCTCGGCCGCCCCGGTTCATGCGCCTCAGCCCCAGCGCGCAAGCTCTTTCAAGCCGACTATGCTGGGCCATATCGGCGAGAAGAAATCCCTGTTCCACCGAATGCTGCATGGCAACGATGACAAGAAGAGGGAGGCGGCCGAGTCGAACTCTAGCTCTCGACATCGATCGCCCGACGGACTCCACATCGATATGCCTCGGGAAAAAGGCATCTCGAATGGCTCAAACGTGCCCAGCCCTCGACCCCGCGATACAGACTCGCCGCCCCGAACGCCCGGCCCAGGATCGCCGCATGATTACAGCGACTCTGGTTCCCGCGCGCCCAGCCGAAACCCGAGTATGAAGCGCGAGGCCAGTGGGAAGCCCGATCCTCATGCTCAGCCGCCCATGGACAGGTCACGGGAGGAGAAGCGAACAGATAGTCGTCCGCCTCCGGCGCGGTCGCCGTCGGTTGGTCCAGGCGGCAAGGCGCCCTCCATCAAGGAAGAAGGTGGGGGAACCAAGTTCACGCTCAAGGATCTGCTCGCGTCCGGGCCGAAATTGGCTCGAAAGGCTTCTGCTGCTGGATCTGCCAAGGGTTCAGAACGAGGTTCCACGCGAGGCTCAGAAAAGGGATACGGCGATAACAACAGCACCGCCAGCCTTTTCAAGAAATACGGTATCTGCGAAAAGGCTGCTATCGGAAAGGGTGCCACGGCCGTGGTCCGATTGGCGCACAAGTGGGACAGAACCGAGGAAAAGCTATATGCCGTCAAGGTAAGCGGTATGGGTTTTCGACGCTGGTTCCCAACTTATATTCCACCCCTGACAGGAATTCCGAAAGCGGAGAAAGAACGAGACGGAAAAGGAATACGTCAAAAAGCTCACCTCGGAATTCTGCATCTCGTCGACGCTGCATCATACAAACGTCGTCGAAACCGTAGATCTCGTACAAGATGAACAGCACCATTGGTGCGAAGTCATGGAATACTGTCCCGGTGGCGATCTTTATGCGGCCATCAAGAAGGGCAACATGAGCGTCGGCGAAGTGGAATGCACGTTCAAGCAGATATTGAACGGTATCCAGTATCTCCATTCCATGGGTGTCGCGCATCGAGATATCAAGCCCGAAAATCTGTTGCTAGACGGCAGAGGACATGTCAAGGTATGTGTTATATCTGTCGCCCGAGGTGCATCGGTTCTAATCCTGTTCGTCAAGATTACCGACTTTGGTGTTTCCGACGTCTTCCGAATGTGCTGGGAGAAGAAAACACATCTCAGCAAGGGCTTGTGCGGTAGTGAGCCTTATATTGCGCCGGAACAGTTCGAACATAAAGGTAAGCGCCGAGTACTCTGCATCTCAAGATCAAGACTAACGTACATTGCCTTTTGCAGAATACGATGCACGACTGGTCGACATTTGGGCAACTGCCATCGTCTTTTACTGCATGCAGTTCCAGGAGATCCCCTGGCGCATGGCCAAGAACCCTTCGGATTCGTCCTACGCCTTGTTCGTGCAGACGTACCCGCATTCGTCGGCTCCCCAGCCCCTGCACAACTTGATGCCGAAAGAGTGTCACGCCATCATCAAGCGCATGTTGGCACCAGATCCGAAACAGCGCCCGGGAATCGAAGAGGTATTGAACGATCCGTGGGTTCAATCCATAGAGCTCTGCGTGGACGGAAAGGCCAAGAATGGACACAAGCATGAGGGCGTTCCTCACTTCAGTTCGCGAGAGTAATCAGTGCTCTGTCGTCGTTCCGTCGGACGGTCGAGCGGAGCGCCAACCTTACATCACGACCTTTAACGACACATCGACGACTTCGAGTCATTTCACCTATTGCTTGTCATAATCACATGTAGTATTGCATCCTATGTATTCAGGTAATAGCTAGTCAGAGTACAATCCATATATGAGCTTCTTGTACTTGTGCCCTACTATCGGACGAGTTCCTCTCATACAACTTTGTCATTGGCCCAGTACGCGGGGGGCGCTGGCGCCTCTGCCATATCCAAATTTACCGAGTGATCTGTCTCGCCCTTGATCGGATCTAGCTAGGTTGCTATGGCTGAACGACAGATGATGCAGATCCTTTTGGACCAGAAAGACACAACTCCGCCGCGTCGCTGAGATCGCTAAGCGCTGCGAAAGCGCGAGGTTCAGGTTGATCGCGCTAAATCACGAGTGTTGACCAGAGATCTAGGTCCTCGTCATACTGCTTCATCAACCGTACGTGTCAGGCATCAGCTGTAGAGACTATCTCCCGTCCGTGTACGACACATAACGGATACACAGCAGATCAGTCATGTCAGGTCTTGCCGCCCTCGTCAACGAGTCATATCAACTCAACCAACAAGTGCCGCGCGATGATATCCCCAACTTGCAAGTAGGACTGGACGAAATTGTCAGCGGAAGTTCAAGGCTTGCCAAGCAACGACATGCCGGGACGCATTCAGGGATAGCGGGCTCGCGACGGGGTGTCACCCCAGTCGACACCGGAAATGCGTGAGTGCGGATGTCTGCAACCTGCGTTGTGTGTCCTGATGAGTGTCCCTTGCAGTTCCTACTTATTAGCAACGCACGGAGTGAATGTGCCCAATCTCAACAATCAGATAAGCAATGTCGCGAATGCCTTGCAAGCTGCGGTACCGGCCGGCCCTTCGGTCACTGCCATGCAACAGTCAACATCCGGACAAGCGCCATGGGAACCGCAAATGGGTAACACCGACACCGATGTGGACGGGTTCCTTCGAGTACGAAAGGAAATGATCATCATTTCGGCTATTGAGGAGACTCATCGAAGGACGCAACAAGCTGCGGCGGAAGCGTACCAGCGGAAGATGCAGGCAGATTGGAAGAAGCAGCGAGCCGAGATTCTCGAAGAGTTGGCTGGGTATTCCAAGGTTGATAACAACGATGCTAGGTCTGGGAGCTTGGGACGAAGCACGCTGGGAGCTGTAAGTCCCGAGTCGATTCATAAGTGACCAAGACTGAGCATTTGGTGCAACAGTCTCTCAATAGATCCGCTCTCGGCAACAGTACTTATGGAACATCTTCCGGGGGTGCGTCTGGTCTCGGTGTGGACTCCATCGAGGCTCAGAGGAGAATGATGGAATGCGACGAGGTCATCAAGGTTGGTAGCGCAGGATTTCTGCATGTGGCAGCGATATTGATCTGCGATGGCTGTCTCTGCAGAGATTGAATATGCACCGCAAAAACGGAAGGCATTTCGGCCTGTTGAGCTATATGAAGCAGGTCATGGCGCGAGATGGCGACAACGTAAGTATCCTCTGACCCCCTGGAGATGAATGCTGATCTGAAATCAACATTCAGCGCTCGCCACTCTTGTCTGATAGCTTCGACATCCTGATCTCGATAGTTGGCGAACAGAACGTGCGGGATGGAGAATTCTTGGGCGACGCCGTACCTCAACGGCAATATGTCAACAGCTACTACGCTGCTCAGGGTGAAAGGGAGAGGGTGGAATTGACGAACCGGATCGTTAATGGCGGAAAGAGATACCTCGAGTCTAGGTTCGTCGCATGTCCTCGCTTGAGTCTCTCGTGCTAACTCGCAGATATGCAGGTTCAAAGCCTTGGTCGAGAAGACTCTGCAGGATAGGCAAAGCGAAGCCAGATTAGGAGGTACACCGGGCATAGTCAACAAGATCCAGGCATACGTGCGGTTGACCTTGAGCAATCATCCGTACAAGAACAGCTTCGAGGTGAGCATCACCATCCTTATCCCGCGTGCGTCCCACTTATAATTACCCCTTACTCCAGCAAATCGACAAGACTTACTTCTGGCCTCAGTGTTTCTACTTGATTCGTGCTGGCCATATTCAGGAGGCCGTGCAACTTGCACAGAGCGTCAAGCACGCTTTTAGCAATACGGATAGGAACATACATCGATGGTTGGAGGAATGGGCAAACTCTCCGGATCTTAGGTATGGCCTGACGTTCAACCGTGGTGGCTGGCATCCTGACGCATTCTGATAACCGCCAGGCTCTCTAGAGATCGAAGGGAAAAATTTGTGGCGCACTGGACACAGCATTACCGAAATCCGCAACAGGTTGATCCCTTCAAGTACGCCATTCACAAGTTGATCGGTCGATTCGACCTGCGCAAGAGTCTTCCTGTGGTAACGGATGCGATGGAGGATTGGACCTGGATGCACCTCAGCCTCATTCGGGAAACTCCCAAAGGAAGCAGCTACCAGGATGCTACGACGCAAAAGTACACCTTGAGCGACCTTGCCAAGACAATTGTGAGATCCGGAGAGGCGCACTTTGATCCGCAAGGCACCCGCCCTCTCGTCTACTTCCAGCAACTCTGCATTACTGGGCAGTTCGAATTGGTGAGTACTGAAGACCGGTCGTTGTCGGATCTTCGCTGATAGTGACCTGCATCAAGGCTATCCAATTCTTATATGAAAAGGCACGTATGGAAATCGACGCCGTACATCTCGCTATCGGCCTGGTCTATTACGGTTTGCTGCGAGTTCCCAGCAGGGAGCAGCAGTCCGAAACCGGAATGTGTAAGTCCCAGCCATTGAAGCGGAAGCGATCGTCCGACGTATGTGCCACCAATATACTTTAGTGACAAGCATTGGCGAAGAGCGATACTTCAATTTCGCGCGCCTGATCCAACGATACGTCCGAAGTTTCGCCAAGTCGGATCCGTCAACCGCTTTGCAGTATATTTACCTTATCTGTCTCAACGGCGACCTGCCGTCGCCGACCGGCGAGGAGCAGCTCGACGTCTGCTGGGACACCATTGTTCAGCTTGTTATCGAGACGAAGGGTTACTCCTTGGTACTTGAGCAACGGACGGCGGATGGACAGGTGGCAGTACGTATCCTGTCTGCCCCGCAAGCTGCATATCTGACTTGTACCCCTCCACAACGCAGCCTAGCGTCATATCCCGGGATATCAAGCTAGTCAAAATTCGAGACCCGGAAACCGCCCTCAAAAGTCTCGTCTCGCGACTTGCCAATGCCGCCTCTGCCGATCTCGCTCTGCATGATCGCATCCAACTCCTGAAAATGGCAGGAAAGTACGACCAGATCCTGCAAGCGCTCAACTCGCACCTTGCGGATTCACTCGAACAACAGTTCAGTGAGTCCGACATGTCTCAACCCGATGTACTTGTCACGTATAGCAAGCAGACTGTGGCGGCACTTGCGGATGAGCGTCTGCCAGTGTCGGCGAAGCTCGCCGAGGCCAATGCTATTTTGTGTCGACTGCGCGAGGCGAAGACTGCTGCGGACCAGGGAGATTCGGAGACTGCGCTGTCTGTGCGTTAATTCAAGCAACTTACAATGATACACTTTGCTGACCGCGCGCTTTGCCACGTAGAAAATCGAAGAGAGCCGAGTTTTGCCCCTCAACAGCGACGTTCCTGGTATCACGCGTGCTGCAGACCAATTCAAGGACATGGACGAGAACATTACCCGGAAGATCGACCGTGTACTCGTATTGGCAATGAACACGTTGTTCGAGCTTCATCAGCAGAAGAAGGCCGATGTCTATGGCGGTGCGGTCCGTCAGGAGGTGCGCGCTGGCCGCTCGCTACGTACGAGAATTGATCTGACCCGAGTGTGGCCACTTACAGGCTATGCAGTCGCTTCGAAGAAAATCTCGAGCTTTAATGATGTTTGCGGGCATGCTGCGGTACAGGATGCACAGCGAAACTTACGCACAATTGACCAACCTCGGTGAGTAGCTTTGGCTCTTTGCCGGAACCTGACTTGATAAACCTTCCACAGACGCATTCTTCTGATCGGGCAGGCGGAAGGGTTTCGGCGATGTATATGTCGCATGAGTGATGAACATGACTTGTGCGATGAGAGGTTTCCTAACTCGTCACGCGGTCGTCTCTGAGCTGAGCTGGTTGTTCGCGTTCCCTGCGAGCGTCGCGAACGCCTGTCGCCGGTGTTGTCGGTGGTAATACTGACTCGTAGATAGATAAGCGCGTGAAACAGTGACGAATTAGTTATACTATATGTAGCTTGCGATCATGAGAACCCCGTCGACACTCGAAGTCGAGAGCCATATTCATATGTCAGATCCTCTTCCTCACTCATTCGAAGCCTACCACGACATGCGTACAGCACTGACATCAGAGATTTTCGTACAGTACATTGGGCGATCACCGCTACAAAGAAAGGTAGTCGGATATATCTCGAGACGCTCCGCAATCCTGAACCCGCAGCTCGACGTTGTGTCTGTACAATCGTCTGCACAGATTGGGCGAACTGCTCTTGGGTCACGGTGGGGCTGATGAACAAGTAAGAGGTTCACTCTTCGTTTCTTCGATTCTCCTTTGTAATGTGCGCGCGCGCACGTCCGAGTTGCGCGGAAGCAGATGAACAGCTGCGAGTTTCATCGGTCTATCATTTCGGTTCCATTTAGCTGTTCAAGTTCGATTATTCTGCATCACTCATCCATCATGGCAGATCGCATACCGGAGTCATTACGGCCGGCGGAAAAGAGTCCAGTCGACGCACAGGTCGCGAAAGTCAACGGGCAGGGTGAAGGCGTGGGTTCGAGTCGGCAGACGATGACGATTGTCGAGCAGGACACCGAAGTGAGTTCAGTTGAAAGTAAGGGATCGCACATGTAACCTGGCCTTCGTCCCAGCCTTCCATCCATCAGCTCTGCCAATCAGGCAACCTGGTCGCGCTTGAACACATCGCCCGAAGCGGAAAGCTGGACGTCAACGCTCGAGATGACAGCAACGTTACCCCCTTGCATTGGGCCGCAATCAACGCCCACGTCGACGTATGCCGCTGGTTGCTGGGGCGTGGCGCAGAAGTAGATGCTATCGGTGGCGATTTGCAAGCAACACCTTTACAATGGGCTGCGAGGAATGGACACCTCTATGTCATCCACCTACTGCTCAAGTACGGAGCGGATCCATCATTGCGCGATGCACAGGGTTTCAATACGCTTCATCTCGTTACACATTCGTCAGGCGTCATGGCTCTACTCTACGTCCTACTTCAGCCAACGGTTTCGGTTGACGAGAAGGATAAGGACGGACATACCGCACTTATGTGGGCAGCTTGGCAAGGTGAGTGGGATCGGAACCCGGGTCCGGCGTGGTGGTGCTAAAGCTTCAGCTTTCAGGGGACGCCATCTCAATCGACATCCTGCTGCGTCACGGAGCGTCGACCGCTGCGACAGACAACACACACCTCACTCCGCTTCACTGGGCATCAATAAAGGCTTCCCGTCCGTGCATCCAACGTCTCGTTGCCGCCGGGGCCGATCTTAGCGCAAAGGATGAGAATGGGAAAACAGCGAGGGACATGGCAGATGAGATCAAGGTGCTGGAGCCTTACAGGTTGGGACTGGAGGACGCTGGGTACGCATTGGACGGGTTCAAGATACAGCCATTCTTGGACGAGGTGCGTTAGCGATCGGAACTCGGCGGAGCGCAAGAAGCTTACCGGCATAGCGTAGAGACGTACACAGTATGCCATCCTGCTTGCTCCGACAGTGTTCCTTGGAGCAGTCTTTTCTGCCTTTGCCTACCTTCCAATATACGTCGGGGTCCCCCTGGGCCTCGCCATTTTTTTCGCCATGCACCACGTGCGTAACCCCTGAGCCCCCTCGCGACTTCAACTGACCCGGCTCTTGTGTGATAGATCATCACACGCACCTTGCTCCGTACTAAAGGATTTGGGGACACCGTCTCAAAATCACCTTACTTCGCTGCCGTTATCATCGCGAGCTTGATCTGGGTCGGCTCGACGTGGCTCAGAGTCCTCTTAACCGGTACGCCCGAAGCAGCTCATGTCTGAACAAAGTTTGCAAGGCTGCTAAAGGCGTTTGTATCTCCASGAACATCGTCATTGTCGCTCAACATCTGCTTTGTCCTTGCGTACACTGCCTGCGCATATAATTTTTACCGTGCGATCACGCTCGATCCCGGGTACAGCAAGTTGCCGAAGGACGAAGAAGAGCTGCATTCGGTACGGTTCTTACGACCTCTCGTGTTTCTTACAAACATTCACTGTTACACCCCGTCTCTCAGCTTGTGGAAGATCTTGCAGCGACAGGCAGACTGAATGGGACCGTCTTCTGTATCAGCTGCATGGTGAGCCGGATTCAACAGTCTTTGGAACTGCATTTGCTCATGGCCTGCCTCTATCCAGGCCCTCAAACCACTGCGAGCAAAACATTGCCGGATGTGTAATCGATGTATTGCCCGGTTTGACCAGTCAGTTCAGCTGATGACGCCCGGGAAGGGTCACTGATGATCTGTAGCATAGCCACTGTCCCTGGATCTGGAATTGCGGTAAGCCCAATCGGGCGGGTCCGTACTACAAGTATCTGACCTTGCAATCTATATTCAGTCGGATCGGGAAACCATCGGCAGTTTCTTTTGTTTGTCGCGACCCTTGTAGCAGGGATATCTTCTTTCGACACATTGACCGTTTCATGTGAGTCAGAACCCGCAACTGGGGTCTGAAATGGGGTCTGAAATTGTCAAGTCGCTGAATTCTGTTCTGGAAGATTATACCCAAAATGCGCCAACCTACGAGGCCGCCCCTTCGGCTTACCTCGAGTTCTGTAACATTGCGCCATCTCTCTGCGGGGCTTACCACTTTGCCCCGTTCCTCTTAGTAGTAGCCGCGTGGTCGACACTACAGCTTACGTGGACCATAATCCTCCTTGCAACCCAGATCTTCCAGGTTTGCAGGCAAATGACAACTCTCGAAGTCAGCAATCTCGGACGATACGGGTTCATGGGCGGTCGCGGTGGAAGCAGTTTGCGCGAACAGACTGGCGCCATGGCTCAACTCATGGCACGGCAAGGCCAGCAGCCTAGCGTGCTTGGTGCCGGGCCAGGCCAAAGTGGTGCTGAAGAGGAGGGTGAGATCTTGTCATCTACTCAGTCTGGTGATTCAGTGGGCGTGGGAGCTATTCCAGTTGGCGGGACAAACGGAGCTCACGTACATGGGCCCGGTTGCAAGCATGGCCATGGTCATTCTGCCCACCACCACCGATTCGGTATCGTCGGCCGCATATGTTCCACCGCGTTACATGCCTGTACGGGCGGGCCTATGTTGCAACTGCTGGGCCTGGATCGATTCACCAAGGGAAAGGCGATGTCGGGGATGCGCAAGTCAGGGCAAGGAGGGGCAGGGTCCAACCCGTTCAGCTTGGGAATTGTCGGAGTGAGTCGTTGCACAACCCTTGCATGTGGGTCTCCAGGCTCACGTCGTTGTCCGCCCAGAATTGCCACGACTTTTGGACGAATGGAGGTGCGCTAGGAGTAGATTACACCGCGCTGTACGAGATCCCAGAGAATGGTCAGTGCCGTCTCTTGCGGACATGGGTGTTGTTGCCAGAAATCAACCCCTTCATTTTACAGGCTTTTCGTATAGACGGCAAGGAATAATGCCAACGATGAGAGGGCAACGCGGCGATCCGGCAGCGGGCGGGTACGAACCGGTCGGTCAGGAGAATGTCTGAGTTTAATAGATTTAGACTGCGGTCTTTTAATGCTACAACAGTCGGGAGACATCATATTCACATGTTTCCACCATCAAACAGCAAGCCACGCTCAAGACGGCGTGACGGCAGATTGCACCATTTGTGTGCTATAGCTATCTACAACGAGCCTGGAATGCCTCCCTGGTGAATCAAAGGCCTACCGGAGCTTCCTTTTGCACGGCCACCTCTTGCGTAGCCTGTTGCTTTGCCTCGAACGCCTTTTTCATTTCGAAATAGTCCTTGTGCAGGCCACACTCGCTCTTGTTACGCCCTTGCCATCGTCCGCCACGCTCATTGGCATCCGACTTGTCCCCTTCGGCCGGTGCGGCTGTCGAGTGCCAGTCACCCACGGAGCGGTACCCCTTGTCCAGAAGTTCGTTGTATGGTACGTTCCTGCAAAACAAGCCAAATGAGCAGCCAGACCGGGGAGGCGACTCTCAAACAGTACGTACTCCTTATCGATATAGTCCCGGACATCCTTGAACGACCAGTCGATGAGTGGGTTGATTTTCACCAGACCCGTAGAGTCCACTTCCACCACGGGCAAATCCTGCCTATCGGCTCCCTGACTTCTGCGTCGACCGGTAATGACCGCCTTGACTCCGAGCTCCTGGTACGCCCTCTGGGCAGGCTCTACCTTGACCAAGTAGTCGTACGCATCCTCGTCGGTCTTCCACAACTCCTTGCCATATTTGGCCTCGAATTCTTCGGTCGTCTTGACGCCAGGAGGGGTGTATGTGTGCAGTTCAGCGAGATACGTCTCCGATGCGGTTTGGGCGAGTCGAAGGGTCTCGGGGAAGTGGTACATCGTGTCGAGGAATATCTTTGGAGGTGATATTAGCTACCAGAGGACCAGGATTCAGACATCGCGCACCAGCGGCACCAAGTGGATCTCGTTTCGCTCGAGGGAGATCTTGGAGATCATGTCCAGCGCGGCCAGCCCAGTTCTAGTAGCACGCCAAGGCGTCAGCATGACATCTACCCGCTTTCCTATCTACTCACAGGCCGAATGCGGTCGTTTGGTACAGGCCTTGCACATTGTCGATGGCCCACTTGAGGATGTCCTGCGGCGACTTGCCCGAAAGTTCAGCGTTGATGCGCTTCAGATCTTCCGGTGAGAATTGAGGAGTAGTGGTGTTTTTTTCTGACATGACGATAAGGTGATGTTACTCGTAGAGCTCTGGCCTGCGAGCAGTATGCAGAACAGATATATGGGAGTGAGATATGTACGAGGTTAGTAACAGACGTTACCAATTCCAATTCGCCGCTTCAAAATGACCTCCACCTCAATTGCTGGGTTCGGATTCCAAATAGTAAACAAGGATTCGCCATCCACAGCTCATGCGAAGTGGTATCGTTTGACGCTGGCGGCTGCACTGACGGACCTGGATGTGCGACAACGAAGTCTTGACAGCTGAGCGGACAGCTATCACAACTCCACTGGATGGCACTGGACAAGCCACTCAGGATTGATCCAGTGAGCAGTGAGCCATCACTGCCGAACATACGCAGACTAACGAGTAACCCTTGGGCCTTCGACATTCAGGTGAAGGAGGACGACCACAACAAACGAAGGTTAGGGAGATTGCGCGGGAGAAACCCCAAGCAAATGAACTCGCAAAGGCAGTGTTTCATCTCAGCTCGTTACACTTTACATGAATATGATGTCCATCATCAGGGGACGAGACAAATGCAAGAATACACAATCAGACTATATTCATTAAATAAAACGCATATCATCTATCTTGATACCCATTGTGTCCATGTTAGATCATGAGAGACATCAAACACAGTCCCAGCACAGCCCCGAGCACCGTACGTGAAGATGCGACGGTGCTCAACGCTCCACTGGCGACATTTTGAGATACAGACGTTGAGCCAGCGGTGGCTCCCGTGGCAGTCTTGGACGCCTCTGCGGCAGCGGATGCGGCGGCAGCAGAAGCGGTGACCAGTGTGGTGCTGGATGGCAGTGTTGCAGCGGCAGCGGTGGGCTGAGTACCGATGTTGCCGGAACCGACAATGACGTATTCACCCCATGATGGGACCCCGTCCAGGACCAAGAAGAGCATGGCAGGACCGGGTTGGAAGAGCGCAGGGTTGGGAGGCATCTGGCTAACGTGAAGGGTGGTACGGTTGTTGTCGGGATCGATCGTGTAAGAGGTGGACAGTTCCAGGAAACGCTGGCCCATAGACATGGCGTGCGTCGAGAAACCGCCTCGAATGACGTTGACTTTGGCGCTCTTGACGATGGTTTCATCGGTAGTGTTCAAGGTGATGTCCCAGTAATTACCGCCGTAGCTCAAGGTGTCGGGCATACCGGCGGTACCAGGTCGCTCCTCGTTGTACCATTCCGGGTACCATCGCTCGACGGAGTACTTGGTACCCCACTGTCTGGTAGTGTAGTCCTTGTTCGGCTAAAAGGACATTGCAAGTCAGCCAGGGGCGCGGTGATGCGAACACAGCGACTCACGTTGGAACCAGAGATCATCAGACTGCCGTCAGCGAGCAAAACGACAGTCGAGTGGTACATTCGCTCCTCCTTGGACGCAGGCAGGTCGAATGCCCATCGAGATCCTTGCGGCTTGAAGGGATCGTAGAGTCCGGGGGTGTAGATGGGATCTTGACCGTAACTCTCTCCAATACTCCACATGTCATCTCCGTAACCGGCCGTTCCCATGGCGACACCGTTACCCATCCAGAGTTTACCATCTGGCAGGTAGGCAAAGCAGCCCATGGACCGTCCTTGGTGCAGGAAATCATCGTCTTCGTATTTCGGGTTAGCGTCGTCAGGCGAAATTCTAACACAGGTGTTATCGGCCGGAACGGCCGTAACGTTGTATCGGGAACTTCCGTCATCACCCCACTGAGGTGGATTAGAACCACCACAGAAGAGAATGGTGGCGGTGTAGTTGTTGGCCGGCGTTAGCGGCATCATGGCCGTGGCGGCAGAGGCGGGGTAAACCCGAACGGCATAAGGCATGTCGTCAATGTAGTCGTACGTGTTGGTGTGCCAGTCGTACAAGATGGTCGATCGGTTGGCCTGCATAAACAGCTTGCCCGAGGGAAGCATCCAGGTGAGGGCGTAAAGATTGACGGGGAGAGTCTCGCTCAGCCATGGCAGGTCGACGGCGTTTCCGTCGCCCTTGGGAGGGAAGAACTCGATAGTTGGGTTGTCTTGTGCAACGGTGTTGACGTAACCTGAGAGAAGTGCGGGGTTAGCGCAATTGCACCGAAAACCTGAGCGGAACACTGACCTCCGTTCTTGTCACCACCGATGACAATTTGACTTCCGTCTTCGAGCTGTTCGATCGTTGGATACCAACGACGACCAGTCATCTGAAGCCATCCGCCAGTATCGCCCTCCGACTTGTCGAACGGCTGCGAACCTTGCACGTAGTTGGCGGTTCCGGCAGCGTTCGGCGTAAGCAGACGAATAGCGGTTCCACCGTCAGTGTCCTTGTACACGGCTTGTTCAGTTGTAGCGACACCGCCGGTCGTGACAGGCTGATTGCCGCCAAAGATGGCCCAGGTACCGTTGGCGAGAGGAGCACCGCCGGCGCAGAAGGTGTTGCTGTCGACGTCCATGGCGACAACTTCATTTGTTTTCCAATTATACTTGCTCCCCCAAGCGGCGTGGGTTCCGTATTTTCCGGTGACTTGCATAGGGTTGTTCTCCGTCTTGTCGAGGATGTACACCCAGTCGCTGTTACCGGGGTTGAACATCATTTGAGCAGAGACACCCGAGTTGCCGACGACTTCGAACGTTTGAGGCGTCTTTGTCGTTGCCTGGCGCTTTGCGTGCTTTGACGGCCCAGCGCCGGCGAAGGGTGATGCTGATGCACCGATAGCGGCGAGAACCGAGGTAACGGCAAACGTAGAGGTCTTCATGTTGACGCGTGAGGCCTTTGAGATGTTTGTTGTGGTATAGGATGATAAGGTGGAACGATCACGGTATCGATTGTGAATTAACGACCAATGAGAAGAGTCGGAAAGAAGTGTCCGTTGACTGGATTATAAGACTAGATGAGAGAACGGGTGTCGTCGACGTGGTAGGGCGACGAGTGATATCGAACGAGAAAGAGTGGTTCTGGCGGACCAATTGCTGTGTGAGGTTTCGCTGGTGATGACCGAGGACGAGGTCGTGAACACGCCAGGGAACGCTAGACAGACGAGTGTTCAATGCTGGAGAGTGGCCAGTGTGTCGACCAAGGTATAAGAAAGCTGAGGAAGGGAGAGTGTCGAGTCAGCAGCTGACGCGGGAGGAGATGGTGGATGACAATATGGACGAGGCGGTGTACGCATGGATTCAGGAAATAGGAAATACACGAAATACACAGAAAACAGCACACGCGCGACCGATGGCAGTGTAACTCACCCGCGCAGGCCAAAAGGGGATGCCGATGCCGATGTCTGTGATGTTTTTGCCTGCGTAATCCGATCGCTTTTATTTCCGGAAGCTGAAGAGCGGTGTTGATCTGCGACGTGTTGATGAACCCGTTGGACTAGCTGTTGGACTGTTGCGATTGGGTTGCAGATGGCCGTCGCGTGGTTGCTATGGCGGTGGGACAGCTTTGTCGGAGAGGTTAGGATGTTCGACGGAACTGCGAGGGGTCAACGTCAAAGGATTGCGATTGGGTGGCTCAAGGTCGGGTGGACTCGAGCATTCCGACCAGAGTGCGGTGCGGTCCGAAGGTATCTGGAAGGCAGTAATCACAAAGCTGTGAAAACGAGCGTGGTGAAATTCCTAATAGCATACAACCTGCCTCCCAGCAGCTCTCCCAGCCAAACACGTCGCCTTCTGCTATCACCAAAATAACATCTTACAACGCTTCTTGCAACCACGTTTCAGCTTTCGTCAGGCTCAACCAACTGTTCAACCTTCCTACCATTGTCTAATTTCGCCGAGCGTGCCCATGTTTCACCTCGTGCTTTTCATCAGCGCAAAGGCGAACCTTCTAACGCTTGAATCTAGGGTAGGAGCTGTGTAGGACACTGATAGGCAGTGTGATTCGTCGAGAGGTGAGAGTCGACAGCTAGACGAAGCGACCTGATGATCGTGTGCAATCGGGTGACTCAGCTGGTGACTCGCGTCGCGAGCTGGTCTATGTACACTGTCGAACCCTGCGCAACGCGTCCCGATCCGTATGCCGGTCCATCAGTCAAATGTCAAATAGAACTCCGGCACCATCCGGTAATCAGGATTCGAACGGTATAGCAAGGAGAACCAGAAAAAAGGGCTGTACAACCTCGACGACCAGGCCCTGCATGCAAAGTAGGTTGCGTCACAGCAAGCTGACGAATCATAGATCCAGCTCTCAAGCTTGATCGCGAACAGGGTTTGCGCTTCCGCCTTCTAGACCTAAGGGATCCAGAGAGTCGGCAACGCCGATAGGCTTACGGGGCACACGGTCCCTGCGTTTTCTGGCAATCGCTGAGGAGTCGCGCCCAGTTCCGAGATGGTCCCGGTGGCGGCTTCGGTTTGGAGGGAAGGGAGTATCAGCGCGAGAACGTCGTCAGCAACGAGGTTGGTGAGATGCATGAGATGAAATATACAAAGGAAAGGAGCAGAGCACCCGTATGTGGTGGACGTAGTGGCCGGGGCGAGTTCAGTGTCATGTGATTGATTCCGGCGTCAGCAGTTCCGCCAGACAATAATTTGGGCTGTCCAGCTTACTGACCTCTTTCAACTGTGGCTTTATCAGATCCGTCAACAAGGATCAGCGGAAAATCGAGGACTGCCTAGCTTTTACCGGAAAGCAAGTCTCTGACGAACTGACAAGGACGACAAGCTGACGTAGACATTTCTCGACTTTCGAATGAAGGGGTTATGACAGCGGTCAGCATGTATACTTGGGCCGATCTCTTGTCATTCAAGCAATCGTGTGAAATCTGCTAGGCCAGTCATATTCCGACGGCGATCTTATTGCAGCATCGTCATGCCGATATGACCCGCACCGAGCTCAGCTGTGAGGTGAACCACTAGTACTTGCGTGTTGGGTGACTTGGCTGATGACCACAGAACACAGTTGTAACACGGCGGGCTTTGGTCAGGCATGTAAGCCTTTATCGATTGGACTCATTAGGTATTGCCAAGCATCCCGGGCAGATCGCTCCCCTTCTTAAGCACTGTGCCTGTATTGCGTAACGTTGCATGATGTGTGCTGAGACTATGATACAGGGAAGCAATGGCGAACAGTTCCTAATTCTTTCTGACTCTGAAGAGGCAAGCCTCCGTCAGCGGATGGTACCCTCCAAAGCGCGAATGAAGACCTACCGCTTCTTGAACCGCTCATAGACCTGATCATCCGTTGCCATTTCGACCTTTTCCCGCCTATAACGTTGCTTTGGCGGAAGGCCCATGGCTTCTCTTCGTGCATCTTCCAAGGCGTCCGCGTCTGATTGAAGCTGATGACTAGGACGATAGACTATAGGAGCGAAGCGAATCAGGTCTGCGAGTACGCAGCTTCGAAATATACTGACATCGCGCGGTCGCATAGTTTTCCTCCTGCTCCTGTTTCGTAGGTGGTTGGCTGATCCTTTTCGCTTCCATCATTGCCCTCTTTGCTCTCTCAGTCTCCTCGATATTCTGAAGACGGTGGCTGAAGGAGATTGTTTGGGTCAGACAAGACCTTGGCAAAACATCGGCAAACTCACTCCATGCCTAGATCGACTTCCGGTATGCTCGTAAGCATTCCCAAACTGGTGGTGACGTTCCCTTCGTCCTCGTCCTTAGGCTTCTTCTGTTCCAGTCTGTACTTCTCCGCTATGCGGTAGAGCTCGTCCTGAGGATCCACCGGCCCGTTCTTCTCTGCGTCTCTATCGACTGGTCCGCCCCTACGTTTCGCTAATTCGGTTTCGATGAAGGCCATCCTGTGAGACAAGGGTTAGATTCAGACACTGGTCAGGTGCAAGTATCAAGCGTACATGTGTTTGTCAACATCTAATGCATTCGTTTGCTGTGTAAAATTGTTGGATCTGACAATCTTTCTCATTATGGACTGCTGATCCTCGGGATCACTGTAAAGCAGCATCCGTATTCAAGACCGTCTCCACTCTCTTAAATCTCGAATACTCACGCCTCTTCTTCATCTTCAGCAGCTGCCTTCTTTCCCGACTGCTTGAGGCCGTATTCCTCGACCTCCTCTTCTGGTTGTGTCGCATCGACCTTCTTCTTTTTCTTTTGCTTTTTCTCCTCGCCTTTATTCAGTTTTAGCAGGTCGATTCCGGACTGTGCTTGTTGTTTGGTGTATTTGCGGAGCAGCAGGATTTCCCGTAGTGTTTCTCTGCGAGATTTGGGTGAGCAGTGTGGGCAAGGGTTAAGGAGGGATGATTGTCAACTCACGAAGGCTGTTCTTCCGGTTCATCTGCCTCGGCGTCACCGTCCACTGCAGGTGGCGTCGTGAGATCCACCTTTTCTCGCGGGTTTGCGATTCGCGTGCGCTTCTTGAACATTCCGGAGTCCTGTGGAGTGGAATGTGGGATGATAGTGGTGTTTAGAAAGGCAGAAAGCAGTGATGGGACATCACTCTGAACTCGCGACCATCACGAGCGCGAACGTTCCCCGGTTTTGATATTTGATTCCGCCATACGTCTGGCCTCCACCAGCGACCCAAGTTAGGCATCTATCCTCAGCTGTCCGAGCAATTGGAAATCCGACAAGCATCATGGTCCAACAAGCTGTTCCACTCGTATGGCGCTGTCGTTACAGAGAACTTTGGATATAAGGGCACCTGCTGTTGACAGTTCTCTCATACGATGTCGTCTTCCCCGCAGAAGCCGATTGTTATGGCAGGCATCTCCACGGGTGCTCCCATCATGCAAGAAGCTCGCGTTTCCGACACCTTCGACAAGCCACCTATGCGCTCAAACGAAGCGGACTCACTTGTCTGCATCACTCAACAGGAAGCGTCTGAAATACTCAGCAACGAAAGCAGGGCAGCCTCGTTGCTACCGCCAGTAGACGGCGGGCGCCAAGCGTGGGCGTATCTTCTATGCGCGACCATCCTGGAAACACTAGTCTGGGGTGAGTGTTTTCTGACCACCTCGCCTGCTCAGCTTCTGATGTGATGATAATCAACAGGCCTTCCATTGTCGTATGGTGGTAAGTCTGCTACGAATATCCGTCCAGAAGTACACAAACTCCATGCTTCAACAGTTTTTCTCGACTACTATGAGTCGGTCTTCGACCACGCCGCACCGATCCTGCAGCAAGTCGGAGTGGTATCAACGGTGAGCTGAGCTGCGCACGTTCATCCGAATCCGCTTAAACAATATATGCGTACCGTACACAGGGGATCATGTATCTCTTCAATCCTCCATTAGCCCTGTACCTTTCAAATCACCCACACAGCAGGCCGCGCTCCATGTGGCTGGGCATCCTTCTGGTTGCTGCAGGGCTGTGCGGAGCTGCGTTCGCCTCCCAATCTTGGGTTCTGATCCTCTGTCAAGGGGTACTCTATGCTCTCGGCGGTAGTAAGTAGCCTGCTCCCGTTCAAATCAAAGTTACCACATGCTTATAGCTACGTCGCATAGTCTGTCTTTACTGCCCGGTCACCGCGTATATGTGGGTACAACCGGCCGTAGCTTACGACATCTAAATTTGAAAGGAAATCGCAGGTTCGAGTGGTGGCAATTGCGTCGCGGCTTGGCTTCGGGAATTCTCTTCTCGGGGACAGGTAAGCCGGTCCTCCACAGTGAAAAGGTATGTTCCTTCTGATGCGATTGCCTTCCCAAGGCCTAGGAGGATTAGTCGTTCCCTTTATTGCGAGAGCGCTCTTACAGGCGTATGGGAGGAAAGCGACATGTTTATCCTTCGTAAGTCTCAGCGTCGACAACCCACTCTGAAAGACTACACGCAGCTGCTTATGCTCATGTTCGCAGGCGATCGCATACACTCTTCTTCTCAGCTGCGCCGTGCCGTTCATCAAACCGAGGCTGCCATTGCCCAGAAGCCAGCAAGTGACTGGATTAATTCCCATGCGACTGCTCGGTCGACGAAAGCGTTTGAATATCGGCCCGTCGGAAGTGGAAAACCCGGTGCAAGGACCGACCAACAAGTGGAAATGCTTCAAGAGTAGCACATTCTGGCTTCTTTTCTGCGGAGTCCTTCTGCAAGGGCTGGGAGGTTTCGTGCCCGGCACCTATTTACCATGTACGTCGCCGTCCCGGATCAGGAGTCAGGTTATCAGATCCTTATCATCCGATTCTAGCGTTTGCCACTGCGATACACTTAGGCGCTCCCGTGGGAACCCTCTCCATCGCACTGAGTAAGGTTTCCTGTTCGAGGGCTTTTCAAAGTCGGTGAAGTGGCACTTATGCTCGACCCCTTACAGTGAATCTGGCCCGTATCCCGGGTCAAATCCTCTTCGGACACCTTTCGGATAAGGTCAGCGCGCGCAAATTGATCATCGTCATGGCGCTAGCCTCAAGCGTTTCTGTCTATGCCATATGGGGTTCTGTCGCGTCCGTCAATGCTCCAGACAGATCAGAGCCCAGAGGTAGTGGCACTGCTGGACTTTTGATCTTTTCCATTTTCTTTGGAGCCTTTGCTGGCAGGTATGACAACGAGAGACTTTCGTGATCGATGTGGCTGATATCGCCGCTCGTTTCAGCTACACCGCTCTCTTCCCGAAGTTTATCGCTATCGTCTCAGGTGAGCTGAAATCCCTCCGGATCAAGCAGACTCACTTCAATAACCTTGATAGAAAATGATCCTGCCATGCCGCAGATTCTGTATGCGTTTTTCAGCTTTGCTCGAGGCGTTGGTCAGTGAACTTTTAGACTCGCAATCGGTCTCGTCGATCCTGACGTTTCCCAACTTCCAGGCAACATCGCCAGCGGACCGATATCCACCGCCTTGCTTAATATGAGCAGCGACTTGTCCGGAAAGGCAAAAGCCGCTTATGGTGTACAAGGGTATGGCGCCTTGATCATCTTTTCCGGGGGAGCGTTGTTGATGAGCGGTGTCGGCGCGGGGTACAAGGATATCAAGAGGGATTGAGTGAGTCATTATTCTGTGTTGTAGTCGTGTGAATTCCTGTTACATTGCCGTGACAGCTCAGGTTCACAGTTGTAATGCTTTATAATCAACCAGATAAAATGTTGAGGGACGGTCAGAAACCTATCATCGCAAAACAACGGTCGACCAGATGCTGGATAGATGCGTTGATGCCACGGGGAAGCACCGTGCCGTCCCACACATGCCTCCAGATCGCCCCTCCCACAAGGCCAATGGTTCCGCCTACGGCAACCTGCTGCCAAGTATGGTAACCCAGGTATATTCTCGACCACATGATAGCTATGCCCCATATCAGGGTGCCAAATAACATCAGGGTATCCAGTATAGAGCTGTTGGTCAGTGTCGTCCGAAATGGCGGCAGCGAGAGGACGATGTAGGTCATGAAGAAGGCGATCGAGGTAGAGTGCGTCGAAGGCATGCCGTAGGTCTTCTTGACCTTTCTCGGTGGACGTGCGTTGGCTTTCGGTGCAGAAGCTTTCTGTGAAATTGAGTCCGCTGGGTAATCTAGGTCCTGCGGGACAGTGGTATACGGTCTATCTTGCCGAATGACCTTTTTACTAAGTTTAGCTGAAGGAGGCACAGCGCAATTCGTGTCAGGGTGTCTCCCTTGAGGCACAGCTGAAGCATGGTGGAATGAATACCCACCGAATATATTGCAAGCCAGTCCGCCAACGATAAAATACGCTACATGGGCGGATCTTGTGTAGAGAAACGATATCCCCGTGATGCCTGTCACAACGATATGTGTCTGTCGAGAACAGCGAAATCGAAGAAAAAGACAGGAAAGGATGAGTGTTCGGAAAAGGCAGAGATAGCGGTCCACCGGTTGCTCACCTGATCCAGAAACCAGTATAGCGATTCCATTTGATTACTCGTTGGATAGGGTAGGGTCCTGAACGAGTCGGTGAGAGCGTGCTGCTGGTAGTCAAGAACGCAGAAATGGAATGAAGACACCTAAGACGAGCTAATTAGAGGACGAAGGAGACGAGAATCCGATCGAACATGACATCGTAAACAAGAGATTTGTTAGTGGACATCCTCCTGCACTTCTTCAAAGTCAAGTATAGTCCCACTGGGAACCGTGCTCTATTCTCGGCCACGACTTCGACATTTCCGGCGGAGCTACTCTCGTGGGTAGGAAGGACGGAAGACCAGCACGATGGAATGGCCGGAGTCGGTGCACGTCGATGCCCTTGGGTCGAAAAAGCATTCGCGCAAGGCACGACCTCACAAAGACGCGCACAATCGCTATTCGGCAGGACAGCAGGAGGAGCAGAGGAGGTGGCGCGAATCATTCCCGTTCGTTCCTAGTGGAGTAATACTGGAGGCTGGTTCTAGAGGAGCGGCTTCTCTGAAAGCGGAGCGATTAGACGATGAAGAGACGCGGAAACGGAGGAGGAAGAGAGACGAACGTCCACGGAAGAGATGGGATTGGGATGTGGCCAATGACCCGACGTCAGGTCAGTATCTCATTGGGACATGTGAGGTCATGTCGCCTGACTTTCATGTGCAGACAAACCATTGCGACTCCATGACAATTCCGCGATATTCTTTCCGCCTACAATACGAGTCGACAGCCCAACCCCGACCGAGCCTGCACTACCGCTCGAGGCTACTCGGACTCGTGCCAGCTCAGGACTATCTCAGAGGTCCTCCCAGTCGTCACCGTCCAAGATAGTCAAAGTTGATAAACATGGCAGTCCATCGCAAGCCAGAGGAAGGAAGCGACAAAGTGAGGGGCCCGAAGACGACCGGGCACCATCGCCGCAACGATCTCGGCGCGGTACCAGCTCAAACGAGGAAGACGCTGCGCCGCCTGCGGGACAGCAAGCAGCAGATTCGCTACCAGTGTCGACCGATTCCAGGAACGAGGGCACGCAGCAGAACACGATTAACACGGCCAGGGCGAAACAAGCCCAGTTGCATCTTGAAGATAATCGAAATGCTCTAGCCACCATCACGTATGAAGCAAGGGCGGATCCTCTATCTTTCGGATACGATACCCATAACCTGTACTTTCTGGTATTCGCCATGGGTCAGAGAGGAAATGAGCTGAGTGAGTTAATCTGTCGCATTTCGTCATCCCGTCCGATGTTAACGCCCACCCTGAAGATATCTCGTCATTCAAGACTTTCCCCTCAACTCTGAAGAGGCCAGCCAAACTGCCAGTTTTCATTCCTTCGCTTCAACCTAGTTTCGTCTGCCGTGACAGAATACTCCAAATCTCGGTATCGAACAAGCGGCGGCCAAAATATCGTACGTATCCGGTGAATGACCAACAAGCAATAAGGCTGATATATCCTGCTTCTATGAACAGCTTATATTTGCATGGCACTCAGGACTGAATCGCTCCTCTACTTCGTTCTGGTCACCCCGACGAATACATCTGTCTTTCCCAGAAAGCAGAAACCTGGCGATCCGGTCGTTCAGGTGGACCTCCTCAGTGTTGTTGACTCTGATGGCCTAGAGGGAGCAGCCGCGGTCGACATCTCCATGCATCCGACGCATTTTCAGCAATGCTTGATCGCTACCGATAGCGGTGTGCTATACAAATGGAATATGGTACGCCGGAGATCGCCTTCTGAGGGTTGGGTGCATGAGGGTAAATTGTAAGCCTTACATTCTGGCAAAGTAATCCCGTTCTTACGCCGGCCGTTCTAGATCCCGGATCATGTCCGCTCCGTGCGGAGCAAATGTGGATATCGCTCCTGGGTTCTACCGAACAGCGTGGGGGCCGCGTGAGGGGACCGCCCTTTTCATGACGGCTTCTTATGTATGGTTTCTCGATCTCGAGGTATGTGAGCTTAATTCGCGCGTCATTGCTGGTGTTGACTTCCCCCATCTGCAGAATCCCGAACATCCCATCCTCAATGCGGTCGATCTCTCTGGAACAACATCGCTCTTCACCTCAGTAGATAGCTCTGCTGTTCATCGTCAGGCCGAATACATATGTCTTACCACTACGGAGCTTGTCATGTGGATGGATGCGCATGACGGACATGTCGCTATGTCTTGGGAACATGTGCGGTCGGGCGAGAACGTACAGGTTGAGTCACTCGCAACAGACATGGGTACGTGACAGTTTCGTGTATCGCAATCGTATGCCAAAAAGCTCAGACTCGCGTCGGTCATAGTTTCAGGGTCAGCATTCTTATTACGTTCGCCTTACAACTACAAAGGATCGTGCTTTCACGTTCGGGAGACGCTCCAAGGGATTCAGTCTCGACTAGATCCGTATGACTTTCCTCTCTCGGATTCGACAGACCTCCAGACGCCTACTTCGCATTCAGCTTCTCTTCGTCGCCAGCTCGGTTTCACATCCTTCCATATTCCTGAAGCACCAATTTCCATCTTTCTCCTGATGTTCTTGGACGGAGACGGTAAAATCACCTGTCGGATGCTTGACGCAAGAGTCGCCGAAGTCTCAGCGGCAACGACCTTGGATGCCAAACACGATATGCGTGGCAGGTCGCAAGGCAGCGTCCGCTTCAATCCCGGTGAACTACTTTCCCGAGGCATAAACCTGGACACTGCCTTTCGTGTTGAATTGGCGCGAGACGGGGATGCCCCAGACGATATGGACGTAGACGATGGAAAGAACGATATCGCTGAAGGTGCGCAGGAGGAGGGGGACAACGAAGATGTGTCAGTCTATCAGTGCATCAGGACTCGCGACGTGTGGAGAAGTGAGCAATCTCTCCCCTGCGTTCACCGGAATGGACTTGATGCTTACCTCTGCGCTGGACTGCTTAGGCCTCGGGAAAGAGTCCCTTACCGATAGTCCCATCGTCTCCGTTGCCTCCCTCCGAAGTCTTCTGAATGATCCGGAACATCTTTCGTCAAACGGGATTTATACTTTGTACGTCTAGTCAGTCTTTTCGCTTGTCATATTGAGCCGAGATGTTTCTCTTAGGCATGAGTTACTGGCGGTATCTGCTGAAACGGCTCAAGAGGAACTTGAAGAACGCCCCGATTCGTTGAAGGGGTACGATCTGGGTCTGCTGCCGGGTAATAAGGAAGAACAACAACAGCTTAGCGATCTCCTGGAGCATTCCGCTTCGGCTTTGAATCGGCTGATGTTCCGCAAGATCGATCTCGGAGACACCTCGCGGCGGATCAGCGGCGATGTGACAACCGCGTCTGATGTGGGGGACAGCTATGATCGACTCGGCGAATCGTATCTTTTTACGAGAAACACCGACTTGCCAAGAGAATCTGAAGGGAGACTACGTTCGATGCAAGACCAGTCGATAGCGCAGCTACTTCGTGATCTTCACTTGTCAGTCCCGATATTCGTCTTCGATCGTATGCAGGACTCCCGCCAAGGTGGCAATGATGATCAGATCAGCGAGACACTCTCGCGCCTCAGTTTCGGTGTGGGCGTAGGGGAACGTGCCTCTGGACAGTATCCATCTGCCGAGAATGGACGAGGCACATCCTCCGCTGTCCGGACCGTACTCTCCCATTGGGAGCTTGGCAGCGATCCGTCGACATACGTCCCCCCAGCCATGTTTGACACGCATGATCTGTCTCTCGACAAGGCCTCCACTCAGCTTCCGATTGCAGCTACGGCCGATACTCCGCCGCGAACCGTCAAATTACCGCGCTTCAATTCAACTTTGACTTCGGCCCCGCCTATACGCATGGATGCTGCTCCCCCATCGCCTTCTGCAGGAGCGTCGCTGCCGACATACAAAAATCAATCTCAAGTACAATTCGAACCAGAGACACAGTCTCAGTCGCAGGAGTTTGCCTCGACACAGATCGAACCAGGTCCTTTCGGAAACCGGACTGCATTGTCCTTTAGGAGATCATTAGGAGGGAAGAAGCGTACCATAGGCTTTTGAAACTGTTACCAAAGGCACATAGCATTTATATTTCGCCCCTGACGCAAAGGAGGTGACAATGAAAGGAGGTAATCCCTATGTCTTCGGCTTCCAATGCGATAACATCCAACGTAGGACGCCCTCTATATGAAATGAGCTATATAAGAAAAACACCAGCATCGGCGTAGTATCAGAGCAGAAGTGAACGGCACTGCAAATTGAGCAAGGCAGTGTAAACGAATCAACCTATCCTCGGTAGTAGGCGCAATGTCTTTCGTCGACGCTTACCAAGTGGATAAGCTACAATGGAAGCGCGACGCTGCGGCAGAAGACTTCGATGATCAGGCAGCGGGAGCATTGGATCTAGGGGATCTATTCGAACGATCTGAAGCAGAGCTGGAGAAGAGGCTCGGTGACACCGTTGCCGAAGGTGAAGAGACCCTGAGATGCTCCTTGCCCCGTATATACTGATGTTGCTCTGTTTCACAGGTGATCAGCTTCAGGTCGAACTGAAGCAAGCAGTGCTGGCTGTTTGCTTGAATCTGGGCAACAGCAGTCAAGGGGATAAATCCCGAATTGAGGAAGCGTTCTTCGACCCATCAACCAGACATCACGAAAGGGCCATGCGGAAAGTTATGGCAAACCTCGCTGCTCAACTAAATCTTATACAAGACATGACGGTATTGGCTTTGCCAGACCCCAGGCAGGAGTCAATGGTATCTGCATTGCAGAGGGCTCGACGGGCTTTTCCGAACGACCAGATTCTCTTTCTGTACAACGATCACGGCACTCTCGCGCCTACCTCACAAGGTGAGATCTGGGTGTACGATACCGACTTCCCAATCACTCCGACAACGTATAATCCTGTATTCGTCTCAAACCTCGTGGACGCTGCTCAAGCCGGCACAATATACCTCTGGGATTGTGATAATGCGGGCTGCGTCATCGACTGCGCCGTAGAGCACGGAAAGCGTCGGGATCAAGAATATCGTCAAAAGTCCGCCCATCTGCCCGAAGGTATCCCTTCGCAATTCAGTCATTCGGTCTACGACGTACATTTCGGAGCTTGCGCTACCGATCAAGTACTTCCAGTGGTTGACAATCTGCCTCGGTGAGTTCAAAAAGGCTGCGTTGCCGAATCTCTCGGTAGTGAAGCAGATCTCAGACTATCTCCCTCCTCTGGCTACATAGTGATGTCTTTACCGCGTGTATGACCAAGCCGTTAGCGATGGCGCTGAGGTATCATGCGCTTGTTGACACTCTACACCTCGGCGCAAAGAAGACGAATGACACCCCTTCAGAAATGAGGACGCTGGATGCCATACCGGGGCATGTGAACGATCGTAGTACAGTGAGTCCATGCCATTGCACTACGATTTGATTGAGGCGCCTCGCTCAACGCGAATACGGATCATGCAGCCTTTAGGGGATCTCAACTGGCTCTTTGTCAATATCGTTGAAACAATCGCATGGCAGAGTCTACCGACCGAAGCTTTCCGCACGCTCTTTCGCACTGGAAGAGCCTTGCGAGCACTTGCAAGAGGCTACATCCTAGCGTAAGCGTCAACTTGACTGTATCAGCGAACTCAAACTCGTATGACGGCTGACTTTTCCTCCGTGACTTGGAAAGTCAAAGATTTCTACGTGACTTTGATTGCACCCCCGTCTCCTATCCCGATATCCCCTCGATGCACCTCCATCCGCTGTGGCAAGTGTGGGATACTGCATTAGAGGATTTCCTGTGTCAACTCCCGTTGGCGATCCCCGTGAAAGGAGATGCCTATGCGTATCGGCCACCGATTTTGTATCAGGAGCTACTAAAATCCATCGCGGGGCAATTATCGCTCTTCGCCAAGTCCGACATGAATGGCGCCTCTCTCGATGCAGCGAGCAAGCTATGCGCAAATTCGCTGCCCATCGTCTTTTCAGCCTGCGAAGGGGGCAGATACCGACCGTGGGCTCTCAATCTCTTGGCCGTAAGTTTATGAAAGATCCCACATCATAATTCGGGCGTTGACTTCGAATTCTGAAATTCGTGCAGAAATATCTTGATATGGGTGGCATTCAGCCTGTTAAGTGGATCCTTCGATGTGGGGTGCTCGACATCCTCCCCTCGGTTCTCACGTGGACTTCAACACATGAAGCTTCCGTTGCCATCTTTTTGCTCCAACGTCTCATGTTGAGCGAGAGCGGCCCTCGACTACTGGTGCAGCATCTCGAAACACTACACAAACCTCCCATCCATCTGCTTGGCGACTTCCTTTCCCAACACATATCTGAAGCCCGCATTCATCTTTCGCCCGACACCGTAGCGGGCATATTATACCTCTACTCTAAGGCGATCATGGACACTACTTGGGAGCTGCCGAATACCCTCAAAGATCAATTTCAGCAGATCTTGGCCCTCGCATTGAAAGCGGAGGACAGTCTTGTTCGTGCCTGGGGATGCTTCGCACTGGCGACCTCTGCGCCGCTTGACGCAGCAATGCAGGAACGTATTCGAGAGCTGGCGTTGACCGATGCGGTGCAGAGCGTGCGGACCGCTGCGTCTTTCGTCATCTGGCAGTGGCACGCACCTCCAGCAGACATGGCCAAGGGGATCCGAACCATGGACCTGGACGAGGATGACCCATACCTTGCGGATTATGTTTCGCGAGCTTGTCAGGACGCTTCATACCTTGTTCGGACTTTCGCGTTTGCTCTGGCTATGGAAATCGCTGCATTGAATGACAACGAGTTCGCTAGATACGTCACCCAGCTGGGTACCCAGGATGACCTCGCTGAGCAAGAGGAGAAGTCGCCCCTTCGCTACCTGTTCGGAAAGATTGTTGCGACCTTGAGAAGGGGATGCAGGGATCCTCTGCGCTTTTTGCAAAAGGCTGTACAGCAATTCCTGATACGCCTCCGGGCGGGACAAGACGCTTCAGAGGCGGAATACTGGACCCGGGTGTTTCCTGACATGCCCTTGATGGCTGCAAAAGAGCCTACGGACAAGGTTCAGCTCGACGATGAAACGGTGAGCTTAACTTTTCTTCTGGAGCGCGGCAGCTTAAGCCACTTTGCACCAGTTCGAGCTGGCTCGTGAGACACCAGAGGTTCAATCGGGGCGACCGCTGAGCCAGTACATTCTGGCACAACGACGTAGGCAGGATTGGTATTTTCACAAGACGCGGTTGTCGGTAAGCTCTCCTCGCTCTGTCCCCCGCTTCACTCGAGATTCGACAAAAAAGGTTCTGCACCGCAGTGGGGCGATAATCTCTCTGAGAAGCCGACCACGAATACGTCGAAGAGTCGCTTTGGAAGTTCTCAACTGATAGCGCATGAAGCCGGCAGTCGCGCCATGTGCTCTTGGACCAAGGAGTCTCTCGAGATTCAAACGTCGGAAAGAGCATGTCTTTTGCGGTGAGTCCACGTTCCGGTTGATTTCACCTTCAACTGAAAGCAAAATATCACAGGTTCCATGCCCACGAGCCGATTCTCGCTTTCGACGACTCTTCAGGATATCGGTATGTCATTTGGCCATGATCCTGAAACGTCGGCTCTGATATCGATGAGCAGACTTTTCGACTATGCCAAGCAGAAGATGGTGGCGCGGAGGACTCTTCCCGCAGATGACGGAGCCATCGCTGCACTTCATTTTGTGGACTTGGGATGTTCCACAGTCGACGTCGTAGAGTTGACCGCTGCCGGTATCGTCAGGGTCGTCAAGCGGATCGAGGAGGACTCTATTCCCGAAGAAAGCCAAATAGTACAAGGATTCCGTCTGGATGAATGCGGCCAGGAAGAGCGGTTCGTTGCATCGTGGAATACGATCAAGCTAGAATACCGCATCGGTGTGGGTTCGAAGCAGAATCTACAAATTTGGGATCTTGCCTCCGCCAGGAAGAAGGCAGACGTCATGACGGGATGTGCTGCGAGCATGACATGCATGGACGATGAGCCCGCACGGGGTAATTTGAGTCTACTGGGCTTTCAGGATGGAACGGTGGCGCTGTTCGATGTCCGGCAGCAGTCGAAGCATTGCGTGGCTCGCTGGCCCGAAGGTCATCAAGGGAGCGTGTTGTCATGCTGTTTGACCGCAAGTCAGGAGATCGCTTCCATTGGGTGAGTGCCGGAGGCGCCTTCCGTGATCCGTGAATGCCTTGTTGACAGGGATGAACTGTTATCTTCCAGTAAGGATGGCGCACTCAACGTATGGGATTTGCGGGTGCCAAACCAACCCATTTGTACGAGCAGCGGTCTCCTTCAACTACCAAGCCGTGGGCTGGGTGCAGCATCCATGAGTTCCACTTCGGTCTTCGCACAGTAGGTATTCTCCGATCTCTTTTCACGGTATTGCTCTTAGCTGAACAGAAATGATTGCAGATTGCTACAACCTGTAGATAATCAGAGTACGACGGAACTTTCCATCCGCAAATTGGCATTCCCGTCTCCCGCAGAAGTTGCGAACATCCCACTGGTATCTAGTGTAATCGCCGAGTCGACAGCGATGACCTTCCACCCACAAGAGGCGCGCCTGGCAGTTGCTGAAAGGAAGAAGATTGTGATTCGGACCGCAAGAAGTCAGCGATGATTCCAAAACCTGAGCTGTTATCCGCTAGCTTTTGTAGATTCGGAAGTCGAATCAGATGTGGTGTTGTCGTGTAGTTGTGCGTTCCATAGGTGTTGGTAAACACCACCTCTTATCCTCATGAGCTCTTCGTGAGATCCTTGTTCAACCATTTTGCCATCTCGAAGCACGATGATTAAGTCTGAGAATGGCGGATATCAGTGAACATGTTTTTCAATCGTGCTTATGAAGATACGAACCGGAATCAGAAATAGTCCTCAGGCTATCATCAGGAAATTTTACCGATGTCAGGAAATCATTCTTGCAAGGATTTGCACAACATTACTCACCGATGCGCAATGAAAACACTTGTCCGGGTGCCGTCGACGAGTGTGGCGTTGATATTCTTCATCAACTCGGTTTCTGTATATACGTCTAGCGCGGATGTCTGGAAGAAGTGAGAGTCAGCGCCGTGCTCGACTTCCTTTGGCGGAAACCTACAGCTTCGTCAAAGAAGAGGATTGGAGGGTTCTTCAGCAGCAACCTCGCCACCGCCATTCTCTGTTTCTCGCCGCCAGATACCATCAAGCCGCGTTCTCCGACCTTGGTTTCGTATTTTTCGGGCAGGCTTTGAATAGTCTTATCGACCTGAGCTCTTTTCGCTGCGGCAACGACCTCCTCATCTGTGGCGTCCAATCGACCATACCGGATGTTGTGCATGATATCGGCATGGAATAGCGGAGTGTCCTGTGGCACAACGCCGATCGTTTTCCGCAGCGATTCCAGTTGTACATTCTTGATATCTTGGCCGTCAATCAAGATCCTGCCGCCCTGCGAATCGTAGAATCGGAAGAGCAGCCTGAACACCGTGGATTTACCGCAGCCCGAGGGCCCAACGATTGCGACTTTCTTGCCGGCAGGAATGGTAAAGCTGAGATCCTTGAAGATGGGTCGGTCTGGGTGGTATCCGAAGTTGACGTTCTCGAACTTGATCTCGCCTCCCTTCAGCTGAAGAGGCTTGGCGGACGGGGAGTCCTGGGGAGTAACGTAGAGTGAGCTCCGAAGATAACAGAACATCGCACACCATAGCCAACGAAACTTACAGCAATAGAGGCTTTCGCTCCCTGAAGATTGAACATGACCTCCATGTCGATCAAGCTTTGTCTCAATTCACGGTATACGGTACCCAAAAAGTTGAGCGGAAGACTGAGTTGGAAGACGAGCTGATTGACCATGACCAAGTCGCCAACCGTCATTGTGCCTGCAAAAGGGGGAGTCAGTGACTTTATTTGCCGATGATGACCTGAAACTGACCTTTGATGATCCCTTGCGCTGCCAAGAACATCATCATCGTCAGAGCACTAGAAAAGATCATATTCTGCCCGGAATTCAAAAACGCAAGTGAGGTCGCAATCTTGACGGAAGCTTTCTCGTAACGTTTGAGGGTATCGTCGAATTGCTTGACTTCGTACTTTTCGTTGTTGAAATGCTGTAGCGAAGCCGATACGGTCAAGAACGGCAGTCAAGTATCGCAAGGTGTGCACACACCTTGACAGCCTCGTAGTTGATCAATGAGTCTACCGCGACTGTGGCTCCCTTGTTGTCAGCAGCGTTGGCTTCTTTACGGAATTGCGTTCTGCAGTAATCAAAAAATGAGATATGGTGCAAATTACACGCGAATACTGCCCCTACTGACCTCCATGCCGTTGTCTTGATCGTAAACCACGAATATGCGATCATTGTCAACGCTGTGACTGCAGCGAAATCCCATCCAAACTTGTAACTCTGCACCCCCGGTGCAGTTCAGCATTCCAGCATATCCCACGTCGCTCACAGCGTACTTACGAGAATACCACAAACCATGCTGACTTCTAAGGCGGTCGGAATGACATGAAAGACAATGGACGACAACAGAAAGCTGATACCCCTGTTATTTCGACCCGACCACATCAGTCCCTTTGTGAAACACCCATCGAAACGCGACTAGCACTCACTTGGTCCCTCTGTCAATCGCACGCATCAGCCCTCCAGTCTGTCGCGTCAAGTGGAAACCCATGTCCATGGACAAGAGATGCCCGAACGTAGTTCGTGCGACTTGACGGATCGCGCGTTGCGCGACGGAAGCGAAGATTGCGTTTCGGAGTTCCGAGAAGAGAGTAGAGCATATTCGAGCGGCACCGTCTGTCAATAGGTATTAGTCTGCATACTGCACAATAAAGACCTTCAGAGACGTACATCCGGCTATGGCGGATCCTGCTAGCAGCCAGACCGTAGAGGATGCCGTGATTTCGACGTTCATTGCATCGACGATTTGCTTGAAGAAAAAGGGAACTTGGACATTGAGGATCTACCAACGGGAGATAAGAAGCAATCCCCAGAAACCCGAGATTACTACTCACCTTTCCAGCTACCAGCAGCCCCAGGGCGCCGACTACCCTGATCTTGATCTCTGTACTTCCCGGCCCTGAAGGCCAGATGTTACGCGCGAGCTTCCTCACGATCGCCCAATCCGTCAGCCGCTGTTCCCGATCCGAGACTTTCTGCGCATCGTTCAGGGCCACTGGGGCAGTAGATGGAGGCTTGGCTACATTGGTTGTTGCTGTTGTCGAGCTTGAAGGCTGGGATGACGCAGGTCTCGTCGACTTTTGTATGTGCGCATTTGGAGAATCCGGGTTGGCGAGGTGTCGATAGGTATGGCGCGAGGACGTCTTCAATCCTGCGATCCGACTCGCCACAAGGGCGCTGCCTTGACGGTGATACTTGAGGCATGTCCTGTCGAGACCAGCGATGCTGAGGAACCGTGGGCCAAGAACGTTCAAGCCGCTCGCGGTCGAACGAAGGCCGACAAGTCGTGATGCGAATGCCATTGGCAGCGCGTGTTATTGGCGTCCCCCTATGTTCGACGAGTACTAATATGGGGTAACGTCGATGTGAAGATGGAACGGGGCGAAGGCGGCGTCTATGGCGAAGTGGGCTGGAAGACTACAGGTCAATACGAAGACGAAGAATGAAGCAATGAGTGAATCGTCATGTCCATCCGTTGCGGGCTGTCCCGCTCGATCGCCTGTCTCGCTTATATTTCAACTCCAGAGCACGTCTTGGTCTGCGGTTTTGCACTCTTTGCCTCGAGTTGCAACCCCTTGATGCTCGTGCTAATGCTCACAACTTCATAGTCTGACAGCCTGCGAGCCTGGGTATCCGAAAGGGCGGCGCTGGACTCAGTCCGATTCGAAATGATGATGCTGGAAGACTCTGAATATCGGTTGACAGATAGAGATCACGTGCCGAAGCGAGAGACTCACGCGAGACCCAAATGAAGTTGATTGACTTTCGCTGCTCCTGCGTGTCGCTCTAATAATTCGACTTGACCCCTCACCACCATGGCATCCCTTCCCGACTTTCAACGCGGCATCGACTACTGGACATCCGTTGATGCCTCGGTCGACGGCGTCCTCGGCGGCTTCGGCACCGGACCTCTTCCCCGGGTGGAACAACTCTCGTCCCGATTGTTCCTCTTATCGCTTCTGCCGTCGCTCCAGCTCTTCCCCTCGCCCTTGGCCACCGCCCAAGACGTCGAACAAGCACGAAACAGATACGTCGCACTCGACGTCGGCGCGGGTGTCGGTCGAGTCACGGCCGAAGTCTTGCTGCCGCTCGTGGATGATGTTGTCACGATCGAACCTGTCAAGCATTTCATCGAGACCGCGAAAAAGGAGAGCATGTCCTCTTGGAGGTTCTTCAAGGATCGAAGGAAGACCAACTTGGTCACCGCCTCGGGACCGCGCAGCGGAAAAGCACAAGATGGGGGAAAGAAAAAGCTTGATAGTCTGGGGAACGAGTTAACGGACGATGAGACGGGTGGAAAGCGAGTTTGGTTTATCCAGGGTGCCTTGAACGACCTGGATCCGATGCAGCCGTTGCAAGGTGCAAACGCAAGAAGTCTAGGTGTGCTGGGGGGAACCGGCGCGGACGCCGAGTTTGGCGAACGTGCTCCGGAGATGGCGTATGATGTGTAGGTCGCTGATCTGTCGGCATCGCCGCGTTCGCTAAATCTTCTCTTTAGCATATGGTGTCAATGGTGTCTAGGTATATCGAAGTAGTGTCGTCCTCTTGTGTTTTTACGCTGATCCTTGTTTCTGAATACCCAACAGGGCATCTCTCCGACCCAGAACTCGTCGCATTCCTTAAACGCGCACGCACCGCCCTTCGGCCTAGCGATTCGGAAAGCTCATCTTCACGCAGCGTCATGGTAGTCAAGGAGAACGTGTGTGAGGATCTGCCCGACAATCAGCCGCAGTCGATATTGGATGAGGAGGATTCCAGTTTGACACGGTAAGTCAATTATGAAGCAGCTCTGTTCCCCGCACTGACACGTCTTCCACATTGTTCGTTACAGATCCACCGCCGTCTGGCACGACATCTTCCGTCAGGCGGGCCTGACCATCGTCAAGGAGCAGATACAGGAAGGCTTGCCAGCCGGCTTGTTCATGGTCAAGATGTGGGTGTGCCTGAGGAAGGAACGCATGTCAATCGCTGATTCACTCTTCTCATTCAGGTGGGCATTACGCTAGCTTGTTACTTGTTACTTGCCTGTACCCGTGTATTCAGCCTCTCAGGCCTAGAGAAATCTTGCCGCAGGAACCCAAGAGCTCTTCCTTGCAGGGAAAGGACCGCGAGATTGCTAAGAAGACTAGATTAGCCCACGTGATACATCTATCGATTCGATACAACGTTAACTATTTCAGGAATCGCCGGAGAGCGATCAAGATACATGGTTCGATGATACCATACAACATTGCACCTACAAGTTGTTAAAGCCGCTAGTGCGGATCCTCGGATTCTGTCCGTCTTCGTTTGGTGTTTCGCTCTGAACCGGAAGCCGAGGCTGCCCATGCGGCCTTTTCCCTCTTCATCCTGCGCTGCGTTCTGATCTTTGGCAAGAGGTCTCGGTGTCGGTCAACGATATGCTCCGCCTGCTTGATGGCCTGTGTCTCTGATCGATGATCGTTCGGCCCCCCCGTACGCCTAAAAAATACAAGGTCAGTCGCTCTGCCCCCTCGCAGACGATTGGACCAGAGTGATGCCACTTACGAGCAAGCTCTGCAGATAGGTTTGTCAACCGGATAGAACTCCCTTAGAATTCCCCTTCTCCGCGCGTACGCCTGCCAGTCTTCCTCCGACAATGCTTCGTTTGGACGGTCATCGTTGTCGCTCCGCCTCGTACTGACGCTCAGCGTCGGACTGAATGGTGGCGGTATTAGAATCGACGGCGGAGGTTGAGCCTGATCATCCGTGTTCGCAATCGCAACATCGTCCTCCGAGATATCGATGACTTCGGAAGGCCCAACTTCGACTTTCCGCGACTTCGCTTGCTCGACTCGACTGTTCGATGCACTGGAGCTTTTAGCCGCGGGAGATGTACGGTGACCAGTACTGGCTGACTTGGAAATGTCGTCGATTGTGCGTTTCCCGGCCGGTGCCGCGGCTTTCGAAGGGGTTCCTTTGCGCGTCTCGGTCGACCGCTCCGAGACTTGCGAGCTCTTGAGCCGAGGCTTCTGCTCCTCTGAGCGGACTGCTGAGCTTGAAGCTGATCCAGTCACGGAAGGAGTGCCTTTACCAGCGCTGTTTCCCGTGGTCCCACTCCTCTCTGCGTCCGTTGCGACGAGTCGCGCAGCAAGATCCTTCTTCTCCCACTCAAGACTTTCTATCTTGCTAGTCAAATCCTTTATCTCCTCCCCAAGCTTCAGAACTGCTTCTTTCTCCTTTACCATATCATAGGTAGCGACATTTGCCCTTCTTCCCGCCTCCTTCTTGTCGGCTTCTAGCTTTTTGTATGCGTCCTTCAGTTTCGCGATCTCCTTTTCGAGGGAAAAGACCTGGCTCTCCGCCGCCGTTCGTTGCTGTTGGGCGTCTTCGAGCTGTCTCTCCAGGTCCTGAGTCTCCTCGCCGAGTTCTTCAACCCTCTCGGCGGATTTCCGAAGCTCCTTCTTCAAACGGTCGTTTTCGTCTCGCAATCCCCGGTGAGTCGATGAGTCTCCCGAATCCTTGTGCGAAGAGGACTGTTGTTCGCTGGCGCTGCGCAGATCCCGGTTCTCCGCCCTCAAGGTTTCCATTTCCTTCTTCAGCTTCTTTTCCGCATTGCTGAGAGACGTTACGCGATTCTGGAGCGACTTTTTCTGTCCATTGGCTTCATTCAGTTTCTGCCTCGTGCTGGCCAGCCTCTCCTCGAGTTTCTCCATCTTGTTGGCGTCGTCTGTTTGCTCGGCTTGGCATCCTTCCAGAAGTTCCTTCGTTGAAGCCAAGTCCTGCTCCAGCTGGGCAATCCTTTTCTTCTTCGAATCAAACGAATCCCGCGCTGAGAGACCCGTTTCCCGCATAATCTCCAGCAAATCTTCTTCCAGATCGCCCTTCTCGCCTTCCGCCCACTCTAGATCCTCAGCGGCTTTTTCCAACCGTTCTTTGGTCTGGCGGAGCTGATCTCGCAGTCCGAGCATTTCATCATCCATCTCCTCCTTGGCCCTTTCAAGTGCTGTTATTTCTTCTTCTTGCTTTCGCCTCACGCGGATGGCGTCCTCGAGTCGACGGTTCGCTTCGGCCGTCTTTTCCCGTTCAGCCTGTAGCCCGGCGAGATGGGCTTTGTTGAGCGTCGGAGCTTCGATCTGCGCGATCTGCTTGGCCTGCGCTAGCTGGTTTGAGAGTTCCTGAATCTTGGCGTCCTTCTCTTGATTGCGCTTCTTCTCTTTCGCGACGTCGGCTTCGAGTGCAAGAACGCGATATTCCTTTTGCGTCAGCTCAGTCCTCAACTCTGCCGAATCCGACGGCTGCTCGCCTGGCGCTGCTGTGCATCCTTCTGCAGTCTTGAGGCGCTCTTGCGCAGCGGAGAGCTTGGCGTTTAGCTCGATAATGCAGCTGTTCTGTGTCGACGTGAACTTTTTCGACTTTTCAAGGTCTTGCTGCAACGCCGCACACTTGTTCCGCAGCTCCGTTGCGTCTGCACTGGTGCCTTCTGACTGAGGGGCGCCGCTGAGAGCGTGCAATGCCTTTTGCAGCTCGAATTCTTTTTGCAGCTTGTCGTTTTCGGCGCGAAGAGTCCTGATCTGGTTTCGTTGGACGACGCATTGTCCATGTAGATCCACCAGACCCTTCTCGAGGTGTGATCTATGTGAATCCAGGTCAGAACAGAGGAAAGAACCGATTGACGAAGAGCAAAACTTACTCTGACTGTCTATGAGCGATCTTTGCATTTTGCAAGATCCGCTTCATCAGCTTCGTTTCCTCTGCCTCCTCTTCCATCGACTCGTCATCATCAGAGTCCACCTCAATAGTGATGACTGCCGGAAGCTTCGTCTTTGCTGCAGTTTCCGTAGCCACGGGGACAGGCATGGCGGTAGCCGGTGTCGTCGAGGGAGCTTGACCGGTTTCTTGGGCCGGACTCGGGGCGACTGTACTTGAAGATGGAACAGACATGGCACGGGCGACACCGACGGCAATCGGAGGTGGTGCCGCCACGGATACTGTCATCTTGACCGGATTGTCGATACCAGTGAGCCGCAGCGTCCTCCTTCAAGCAGATCTAACGAGGTCGATAGGGGTGAAGCTGATGAGCAGTGAAGCTGATTCCGTCCGATTGCATGCGGATTCAACTTTTAGCTGATGAGTCATATCACAAGCCCATAGACAGATAATCTTCTGTTCTACCTACATTTCCTGAGTATGTGCCGGTACGTCAATATGCCAGTCTCACAGAGGGATGACTCAGTGATAGCGCACTCCCCGGCTGTACATAGCGAATAGGTGCGTCTGCTGACGATGTGATCCCGCACAAGGCTCCTGCGAACATAGATGGCTGTCCGGCCTGGTCGAGATTGCAGCATTCCCACTTCGTCCGGCCTCGCATCCCAAATAAAGTTCTCTCACGAACAAGATATACATAACAATTTGTCATCTTTACACTAGAATCATTTCAAGCCATGATACGGGTTCGTTGCAAGCAGATACGGTAAAGCAGATACGATATCATCTTCTCTTGGTCTTCGTCAAGTCGTGTTGTTTGTCGTGCATTCCTCGTTTTCGATCGTAGAGCATTCTTTGCGCTGTCAAGTCGTCGTTTTCGTAGATGGGAGAGTATACAGCCAGAATTGCCTTGGGTCAACCGCGGATAATATAGTGATAACGAACGTAGCTGTTCATCGAGGCTAGTCCAGGCTTTGCCGCTTGTCCGTTTTGTGGCGATCCTCGCTCGAGTGAGCATCCGTGAACTTTTCAGCCGCCGGAAGGACCTCTCCATACCGCTTTTGCCAGACCGATAGGGATTCGACGACGCGCTTGTGCTCTTCCGAGTCTGTAATAGATAACGACCGTCGGTCCCCGTCGCCCTCAAATTTCAACTGCTGCGATTGTTGAGCAGGTGTGCCGTGTATGGAGTCATTGACGTCGAGAAGCAAGCCGATTTTATGATTGAGCGAATCGTTTTCGTTTCGGAGCGTGTCGTTCTCATGTCTGAGATGATTGTTCTCTTGCTCGACGTCGTCGACCGCCCGTCCGTCCGAAGTCATGCGGGATTCCAGCCGTTCCAAGTCCTCTCGCAAAGCGGCTATCTGGCTCTCAGCATCGGTAGCCCGGCGACGTGTGATCTCGACTTCGCGTTCGCGACCGGTGCAAACCTCTCGCAAAGCTGCGAGTTCTTCTTGCAAGACGTCATGCTTCCGAGCTAATTCGCTGTGCTGTTGTAGTAGCTTTTGGTATTTCCTCGAGGTGTCGGGATCAAAGGTGGGCGTATTGCGACCCGAGGTAGCCACTCGTGTGCGCGAACCAGCTTCAGTCCCATTGGCGCCTTCATACGTTGCCAACTGAGCTGCGAGGGTATCGCTCCTCTCCTTGTTCTTGGCATTATCTCGCTATGGAGGGATAACATGTCAGTCGAACGCCAAAGTGATACAATGCGCAAATTCTTACCTTCAGCTGCTCGTATACTTTGGTAAAGTTTCTGGAAAGAAGGATTGCAGTCAGCACGAGAGTAGACACCTGAGTACGGCCAGCAGGACTCACTTGACGTAGGCTACCGCTTCTCGGTACTCCTTTTCAAGCTGCTTCATTCTCTGATAGTCGGCCTGATCTTCTGCCATTCTGCTCGGCATCTGTGGAGTCGCTGGGGAACTCATTGATTCGAAAGGCGAAGAACCCATCGCCGGGCTCCTTGAGACGCTGAAGCGGCGATTCATCGTCTCTTCTCGTGACGAGAAGTCTTGCAATTGGCGCCGAAGTGAAACTACTTCGTTCTGCGAATCCTTCAGCTGTTGAGCCTGATCTTCCAATTGCGATCGCAGTTGACTCGAGGCCGAACTAGCACTGTCCGGAACTTGGGTAGCGTCTGCCTCGTCAGCCGCAATGCCATGATCAATCAAGATATTCCGTAGCATCGCGCAGCGAATCTCCAGGTCTGACACTTTCGCTTTGCTCCGCTGGGCGTCGGCTTCCCTGGAAGCAGCGAATTGCTGCACCCGTTCGAATTCGGCTCGATTCGCTCGAACCGAGTGCTTCATGGTATCGAGCTCAGCTCTCAGGTGTTCACGTTCTTCTTCCAGCCTGAGGACCGTTTCTCGATGTTGCATGAGGTCGGACTGGGCGTGAGAGACCTGCAAGCCAGCCTCATTGAGCATCTTTCGCAATGAAGCGCACTCTTGAGACACCGCCTGGAACTTTTCCCGTTGCCCTCGACTCGCGTCTTGTGACGAGGTAGATCGATGAGTCTGGACCAACTCTTGAATCCTGTCATTGCTGAGCTTCCTGAGCGATGTCGTTTCTTGCCTGGACAAGTTCCACGCTTTTTCGAGCTCTTGCGTCCGCGCGATAGATGCCTCCCTTGCGACCCGGCCATCTTCGGCTTCGCGCTTCAGCCTCGCGACCTCTGCTTGCAGCTCGTCGATGGTGCGGCTCGCCGTGGCGTGGCTATTCTGCCAATGAACAGCTTGCTCGGATGCGGCGATCATGGCATGCTTGGCTTCTTCGATCAGCTGCACATGTTGTTCGCGTTCCTGCTGCAGGCGCTGAAGTTGTTCGTCAAAGTGACTTTTTTCTGCTTCATGCTGCTGGAGAGTCGATGACAGAGAGATTTCGCGGTCGGCGTGTTCCCTAGCCGCTTTGTCGCCTTCGATTTTCCATGCGTGGAGATCGGCGAGCTCTCTTCGAAGACTGAGAGCATCCTGCTCAGCCGTGGTCGCCCTCTCACTAGCTTTGCGTTCTTCCTCTTCGAGCTGGCGAACGGCGTCTTGCAAACGCTCGACGGACTGACGAGCCTCGGTGACTTGCGTTTCCAGACCGGCTTTCGCAGATTGTTGAGCTGCAAGTCGCGCTTCCAGTTCTTGACATCGCTCGGTCCCAAGCTGAGCCAGGGTCTCTCGATTACCAGATCCAATGGCGGTCAATCGAGCTCGAAGGTAAGCGGCTTCCTGGAATGCGGCCGTCCTCAGATTTTCCGATTCTTGCAGATGGTCATTGGCCTTCAGCTGTTCGTCAAGGAGCTGGTTCTGGACCGGTACCTTGTCAATCCGAAACCTTCATGGTAATTGCAGAAAACGAGCTTACCCTCAAGGATACATGTGATTCCTGCAATTTCAGCATGGCGGCAGACAAGGCCTGTACGACGGGTCGGTCGACCTCTCGCAACTCTGCCAACGCTGACAGATCCTCTAGGTCGGCCCGCGGCAGTTCCAGTCCTTGTGTCAGAGCCAGTCCGACTACAGTAGAAAGCGCCTGACAGCGACGCTGCGCTTCTCCCAGCTCTGTTTGGTGCCGTAATTGGCGAGCCCGGACAGACTGTTCCTCGTCACTACCATACATATCCCCCGTCGGCGAACGAGTACCGTAATAAAAGGCATCCGCCGGTGGCGGAGATTTCGCGACGGTTCGTCCATTGCCCCGTTGCGTCCATGCTTCTCTCAATGACGATGTCGGGGATTCGTTTCTCTGACCAGGGTCAAGCGATGTCCGAATTCGAGAAGCCAACAAACCCTCTCCGCTACGTGGCGTGTTTGTTTGCGCTTCCCCTCCTTGTGGCGAGAACGGTCGAACGCCGGATTGTTGCCCTTTGACCTCTCCGAGAGTTTCATCTCCGTCTCTTCGCGGCCTCTGCGGTCTTCCGTTGACCTTGAGGTCCCGGTCGGACACCTCGTCAGGCGGTGACGACACTTCCGCCGATTCCGCTGCGGAACTATGATCGGTCATTTGCGGAGTGGACTCGGCTGAGCGTTCGTAGGCGGGCGGATGTTGCGTTTGAAGGTCAATCGGTGGAGCTAAAGCTGGACCGTTGACGACGCGGAGACTGCCATTCCTTGCCTGGTCTTCCATAACATCGTCCTCCTGTTCGCGCTGGTCTCGCGTCTGCCTAACAATCTGGCTCGGCGGCGCGGACGAATGCTCTACCGTTTCCTGATGCGCATACATGGGCGCCGGCAGATCTCCGTTGCCGCCATTCATCCGCATAGCTGGCATCGAACTCTTCTTGGCTATCTGCGGAGGCGCATTGCCGTTCGGCCGTTGCACCTCGGGGGGATATTTGATCTTTCCGGTATCGAGCACGTGAATCAACGTCGGATCGCTCGGCTTGTTGGCGAACGCGTCGTTGGCGTCGCCTCCAAGTACGAATATCTGCCTGCCGTATACGGACATGGCATGTCCACTTCTTCCCGATGGTGAAGGTCCCATATTCTGGAACATGTACCATCTTCGGTCTATCAGGGAAGCGCCAAATGTTAGAACTGGCGCGGAGAGACCTCACGCGAGACTTACTGGAAATCTTGAAGGCTGCAAGGTCTCCCAGATCTTTGCCATTGACATCTCGCCCACCGAACACATACATCACACCATCAACGAGAGACGCCGCGCAGCCTTCCCTTGCGACCGGTACATATCCAATGCATTGAAGCTCGGTCCATACATTCGTCGCGAGGTCGAAACACCACGTGTCATTGTAGTGGAAAGCTCCATCTGTTCCGCCAAAGACATAGAGCTTGTGGTCGTCGATTATCATGATGTGACCGGTCCTTGCGGGTGGCGGTTTGTTTGCAGGAGTGACTTGCTGCCACTGAGGTACTTTGGCCACTGCGATGATAGCCTTGTCAGAGGGTGTGCCCGACTCCTGGGAAGATTGGATTGAAACTCACAGCTGTTCAGATCAAAAACCCACATGTCATTCATAAACGATCCGTCGACTTGTCCACCGAACACGTAGAAGCAACTCTCATGCATCGCCACGGCGTGACCATACCTTCCCCTCGGACGAGGATGGTTCGTGAGCACCCTCGTCCATTCCTTGGTCTGAATATTCAACAAATGCAGCGCTTCATCCTGCCCATCCGACGGGTGCTTCTTCGTATCCCCACCCCAGACGATGAACACCGACTGCACGAGCGCACTCCGATGCCCGACGCGCGGCGGGGGAAGCGTCCCGTGCGCTTGTAAAGGCTTGACGGTGAAATCCTTGCAATCCAACGCATACAGGTCGTTTCGCGTGGATTCGCCGACGAGGCCGCCAAAGATGATCAAGTGGCCGGATTGAGTCGGCTGGGCGGGGACTGAGGGACCGTATCGGGGAAAGGCGGATGCCGCGGGTGCTGTCGCCGAGTCGTTGCTTGGCATGAGATTTACCAACGGACGAGCGGACCAAGGGTACTGCGGGACAACAAGATTGAGTACTCCCAATGGGATGCAGCACTTCAGTGCCGACTCACTGTAGGAGGCGCGGTGCCAGGTCGCACCGGCCCTATCGAGGAGGTCCGTGGCCGAGAAGCCGGGTGCTGGCCATCTCGGAAAGCAGAACCCGTATCCATCATCGTCGAGCGTTGCGTCTGTTGCGCTACCCCATTCGGTCCGCCGGGCATATTCTTCAGGGGCTGTGAAGCAGATACTACCCTCCCATTAGGAGGAAGCCTTGTGACCACACGAAATCAGTACAATCCGAAGTGAAAGGAAAGCGCCCGCGACGTACCCCTGTGACGCCAGGTCGTTCATGCTTCCACTCTGCGATATCTTTCTCGGTATACGCCCTTGCGACGCCTGCTGCTGCTGCTGCTGCTGCTGCTGCTGCCGCTGCTGTGCATTCTCGTCATCTTTATGCGGCTGATGGTGTTCGGATTTCCGTTTGAAAAATGACATGGTCATTTGTGAGGGATGATGATACTGGACACGTCGAGACGATGTTGCACCAGGCTACGTGGGCCGTTTCCGATGACGGTCGCCGACGGGTTCGTCGAGGATGTGTTGTACGATCCCGAGAGCGAAAAGGTGAGACTGCTTGACCCTTTAAAGGGGTTAAAGGGATGTCTGTTGACGAAGCCTTGTCCAGGACATCCAGGTTGAAGCTGATCGTGATGTGCACCCCTTTGTTTCGAACTTGGTGTAGCAATGTCCGATATGTGCGGTTTACGGTGCGAGGAGGGAAGTCGTGGAATGATCAAGCACTATGAGCGGTATCGACCAGCAGCATTGCATAGGCAAGTCTACTCTATCGATCAGTGACTCGACTAGCGGTTGTTATTGTTCCGGATCAGACGCGCTAAACTATTTCAAGGCCCCTGACGCGTCGACGCACCCCAGGGGAAACAGGGGAAACAGGGGAAAGCGAGAGATGAAACGCGGACAACGGACAGGGGCGGCAAGTAGGAACGGCATCTCCAGCGATAGGCATTGCCGGTATGCGGTCAGGAGCTGGATAGCCTCCCAGAACCTATCGAGCGCGTCAGGCGCAGCTAACGGCGTCGGCGTCCTCCAAAGGTCGCTCGGAAATCCACATTATATGTATACCTCCCCACTAGCCCATCTAATCATCTTTTGCCTTGCCCGCTACCCGGCGTACCGTCGTTCCATCCCCACCGACCGTACTACCCAACGCCCCGAGCACCGGCACCTCGTCCCCATTCCCTGCCATCTCAACCCCACCCATCGCCGCCGACGCCATCCGCTTCCCGCCAACCGATCCACTCGCCGTCCGTCTCGGCGGTGGAGCACGACCGGGCGATCCCACGCTCGCGGCAGAAGGCGACCACGTCCCCTGGTGCGGCGACCACGTCGTCGACGCGCTCGGTGTGGCGGCCCCGCCGGCCATATTGAGGTTCGTCAACGACGGTTTCGGACTCGGCCCGCTGCGGCGGACGTGAGTCGATGCGGCCGAGGGCGCCGAGAGGCCGAGCGAGGAACGATTATGCGTGTCCGAGCCATGGGTCTGTGGCGTTCCGTAGCCCGACCCGGAGGCAGATGAGTCGTCCCACGTCGATCCCGTCTGACCCGGAAGGGAGAGATTCACGGCGGACAGTCGAGGTGAAGGTAAGGGCGACCCGCGGAGTGGCGTACGTGGCGCGATGATCCCTTCATCGTGTTGTCTCCTCCTTCCCCCGGCTCGGGATGCACCAGGAACGTACGACATGACCGGCGCCAGGAGCGACTTGACGAGGGATGTGCGTCCGGCCGGGGGCGAGGAAAAGTACGTACCCGACGTGTCGAGGCTGGCGAGGGTGCGCGGGGACGAAGTCAGGTCGACCGACGGCCCGAGACCTGATGGTGTCCCCGGTGCTTGATCTACGAGGGAGGCGTCAGCGCGCCGGAGCAGAATTGCCAAAGGTCGGGCGGGACTTACCCATTCGCGGGAGGACGTTGTCATTCGCGCTCAGGCTCAAGAACAAGAACAGCGGCACAAACCAGACGCACACGGCGAAGAACGCGGCAACGTCCATGAACGTCGGCCCTGCCTTGCCACCGGCGGCCTGCCTGAACCTCCGGGACGAGCTGTTATACCGCTTGGCTTCTTGAGCCTTTTCCGCAAAGTAGAAGAACCAGAGAAAGTGATCGGCGACGACCATGCAGCACGAACCGAGGAAGCGTGGGCTCGTGAGGGAGATGAAGGGCCATGTCGACGTAAAGTTTTGCAGGTAGACGAGGTGGGCGGCGATGGAGAAGAGGATGAGGAGGAACGGAAGGCCGTCGATCAGGTAGAGGGCGATGTGGAGGGCGATGATGGCCTGCAAAGGTGTCAGTTGTATGCGTCTCCCCCGGGTTGTGTCCAGACTCACATAGATGGCACGAATGCCTATCGTCTTTGCCGTCTTGGAATGCTCCTCTATGAGCTCGGCAAGCCAGAGCAGTCCGCTCGCTGAAGTCCGGGTTAGCCGGTAGTTTTCCCGAGTGGGGAGGACATACCGAGGGAGAGCGTGACAAAGAGAAAAGTGGCGATTGCTCCTGCGTATGAGAGGTAGTGGAGCAGCGTCATAGTGGTGATCGGGCTGGGGCTAGGGCTAGGTGGATAGTGGTAAACGTTCAGAATCCATAATCCGGACAAGATGAATCCGACCGAATAGAAGGAAGCCAAGGTGCGCCCGGCAAGATGATGATGATATCACGATCAGCGACTTGTCTTGATTGATTTCATCTCCCTCTAGCTCGACGTTATCTACTCGTGTCTATCCCAAACAAGATGAGTAACCTAGAAAGTCAGTAGCCATCACTCGCATCATACTCTTTGCTGACCCCGACTCCTAGAATCACTCTTCCAGCTCAAGGTCCGTCGCACCTCGCCTCCCATTGTTCAACGATCGAATGCTAATCCGCACTCGTCTAGTTTACAGCAAAGTCGTTACAGCGGCAGGCCAAAAAGGCTACCAAGGATGAGAACGCGGAAAAGGCAAAGCTGAAAAAGGTGCGCACATCCAGGGCACGTCCAAACCACCCATCACTGACACACCATTGGCCACCTTACAGGCTCTCCAACAGAACAATACCGAAGGCGCCCGGATCTACGCCGCCAACGCCATCCGCAAACAAAACGAATCGCTCAATCTTCTCCGCCTGAGCTCGCGCATCGATGCCGTCGCCAGTAGGGTCGAGACGGCCGTGACGATGCGCGCGGTGACGGGGAATATGGGACAGGTCGTCAGGGGGATGGATAAGGCGATGGAGACGATGAATCTGGAAAAGGTGAGTGTGGTGTGTCGTGGGTGTCACGGTCGCCGACTGCCGTCAGGGGAACGGCGAGGAAGGGGCGGGTGTGCTGCAGTGGGCGTCGTGCTGGTTGCCACCCCTTCACCTCTTCGAGAAATTGCAATCCCTTTTTAAACCCCCTCGTCGACGGCCGGCCCATTTACCCTCGCACGAACACTAACACACCCTCCTCCCCCCAGATATCCAACGTCATGGACAAGTTTGAAACCCAATTCTCCGACCTAGACGTCCAAACATCCTACATGGAACAAACTATGTCCCAGTCGACGGCGCAAACCACGCCGCAGGACCAAGTGGACGCGTTGATCAACCAAGTGGCGGATGAGGCCGGGTTGGAGCGACAGCACGAGCTGGGGAGCAAGGGCAAGGTCCCGGATGTTCAGGTGGAGGAGAAGGAGACGGAGAGGCCGGTGGGAGAGGAGGATGCCAGGTTGGCAGAGAGGTTGAGGGCGTTGAGGGTGAGTAAAGGTGTGGTGCTCATAGGACGTCGCTAATGGATTGCGTCAGCCGGCTACGTGAGGAGAATCTGTTTGGCAATGCGGTTGTATCACATTATCGAATTCATTCAGGCAACAGCGGTGCTCTCTCGCGGGATCCGACGATGCCTGTCCTAGATGTAGATTGAAACGCAGGCCTGAATAGACTTTGGCAAGACTTCGTTCGGTTTTGTGACTGGATTGGCCGTCAATGCGATTCCATCTCTCTTGAACGTATAGATACAGCATCATGGAACATACGTGATCGTTTGCTTTGGGTATCCTGGAACTGTAGGACGATGTTCCAGGATGATAGATATACCCTCCAGCTTGACCTCCTACCGACGCGCTTTCGGGTTTCGTGACCGCGATCGGGAAATGAAATCTCATCTCTGCTCCCTTTCAGATAGCAAGCTCGCGGTACTCATGAGTCCACCTGCACTTGCCCTTTCAGCTAGATCGCAGCATAACCGGACCAGCTGCCGGCCCCTTTGTATTCCTCTCTCGTACGTTACCGGAACACAGGTCGTCCCGGGACCTGCCATATAGCAAACAGCCCCTCCAAGAATCAAACACCCAGTCCACCGCTATCATTCTGGTTCGCACCGCAATGTCTCTTCCTCAAACTCCTCTCCTGTTCGAGGACATGCTCATCCGAGCCGCCTTCAGCATCCTTCCAGTCACGCCGCTTCAGATCGATGTACACCTCAAAGGCGACACTACTCTGTCAAACTTGCCCAAATCGACGTTCTTGCAAGTTTTCTGCATCATCCGACAGCTCGCGACCCGACTGCAAACGCACCTCGGCCTCGCTCGCTTTGGCCTCGTCTCGGAAGGTGGCGACCTTGTCTCCCTGCTACCGCTTCATGGCATCCAAGCGGGCGCTGAGTGGAAACCGATCACGACCGGCGATCCAGTGTTTTACGGCAAGACCTTTCCCGGATTCATCAGTTCGAGAAGCGGCGTCAAGATGGACAAAAGGGAGCTGGACCAAGTGCGTGATACGCTCCGAGCTGTCTCTGGCTTGCAGGAGGAGGATATCGGGAAATCCTTGATTGGCGAACACGACCAGACCAACCTCTTTGCCCGACTTATCGAGGAGGACATCCCTTGTTGGAAGTACCACGATACGGCCGAGCACGTCGCGTTCTTGACGCCGTTCCCAAATACGACAGGATACAGCTGTATCATTCCCAAGCGACACTTCTCGAGTGATATCCTGGCGATGCCCGAGGAAGCTTATCTCGACTTGCTCGCTGTAGGTTGGGATGTGGCGCAGATGTTCAAGAGGGCCTTCGGGGTTGATCGTGTCGGCTTCATGATGGAGGGTTACGAGATCAACCATGCTCATCTGAAAGTCATGCCGATATTCGCAGAGAAGCGAGCAGAAAACGCGCTGCAAAGCGTGTGGTTCGAACGATACTCGGGGTTCCTGACATCTGAAAAAGGAAAGTTGCTGAAGGAAGCAGAGGTAGCAAATTTAGAGGAGATGGCTGTTTCGCTGAGGAACAGATTAACAGGCCTCTCAGAAGTATAGATTCTCGGTGTAAGACTACGATTTGATTCGTACACCGTCAGCTGCGTCATGATTCCCTACCAAAACTTTGCCGGTGTCCAAACATCTCTGACTGTCCATTCTTCCCAGTCCGTTCCTTCGGTTTCCAAACTCGAGTCGACGATAAAAAACCACGGATGATTCGCCAGTGTCATACACGCATGTTGCGGCAAGATGCGCAACTTTTCTCCATACCGCGGCAGGCGGCTGGCTCCGGACGACTCCCTTCCCTCGGTCGAGCTCGTCAACACGCCGTGCTCTTGCGAGATTCGTCCCAGGTACCATCCCGCCAACCCCTGCTTCGTATCGCTGCGGACATTCCCATGTCCCGGCAGCGGACCCTTATCCTTGCTCATCGCCAGACCCCCAGCATCACAGAGCGCCTCGCCGATGCTCGAGTTTCTGCCCGGGTAGACAGAGCAGACGGTCGAGAGGACGAAGAGACCGATCTGGTCCTCGTCGATCATGGCCGTTGCGAATTGTTGAAGATCGTATAGCGAGTAGCTATATCGTTGGATGAATTAGGATTTGCGGCTTCCCAAAAAGGAGAGACAAGACCTACTTTCCAGCATGCAGTTCTAGCACGTTTCCGACTCCGGACGAGGCAACATGCCCCGCGTCACTCTCTTCCGACTTGATTCGTGCAGCGTTTGCGGTTGGCGTTGCTCCGACGCTCAGCACGAACGACGATTCTGCATACTTTGATTTGAGGGCCTCGTTGGCCTCGATGATTCCGCGAGCTAAAATCGATGCCTCTGTCACCGCGGTCATCTCATTGTCGAGATGTGTGTTGGCTTCCTCGCGTGATGTGACGCTGTACTGTACAGGGGAAACACATTCAGCTCAGCAGAGGTAAACATCCTGCAAAGCAGACTAACGCTGTCACCCGCATGAACGTAAAAGCCGTAGAGGCTGGTATGAGAGCTTCCGAGGACCACCTTGACCGTTTCTTCGAACTGCTGCGTATGAACAGGAACACCAGCACGGCTGCGGGGTAGACATAGCCAGCTGAATATGGAAGCCGGGGCTATACCCCTTTCGTCGGTTCACTCACTGATATCCGGCGTCGACTTTGATGAATGCCTGCCAAGGTCCATCTTCTCCCTGCGACAAGCCCTCGATGGCAGTAATCTGAGCCGGAAGGTCGACCATCAAAAGCAGAGTGCAGTCTTGCGCAGCCATGGCAGTCCGCAGAATTGCCAAACGTTGAAGGGTGTTCGGTGCCGGCGGGAGAGAATACAGAACCTTAACCGTGCGCAGGCATGAGTACGTTGTTGTGACCACGGCGGAACCCTTACTCACACTTCTAACACTGAAATCCCGCAACATCCCTGAATTGACCAGCATCCATCCCTCTTCCACCGTACTGACGATCAGCCGATTCGTCCGTGGCCGTCCCTCGTCTCCGTATTCAAACGGGTCCAGTTGTAGCTGCGTCCCTTCACTGGTCTTGTGTGTCTTGATATGTACTCGAAATTTCATCCCTTGTTGTGAAGCCGCATCAAGCATGCGACGCGAGTTGCGGACAAAGATGGCCCGATCGATAACGACGGACGGAGTAGGCAAGGCTGAAAGTGGTTGGGCATGCCATTGCTCCGCTGGATGAAAGGATGAGTTGCGGTGGAAGGACATGATGAGACGGGGGTATGTTGCGGTAGTAGGGCACCTAGGATGACAATGGATTTTATGTTTGACAATAGAGTACTGGACGATATTGAGAAACTGGGTTGAAGACAGCTCGATGCGTGTGACACGTCAGATTTCGGCCGTCGCCGAAAAACACTTCACTTCAGGGCAAGCGGCTGGTTGCGCACGTACATGTAGACCATCGATCCTGCCCTCTACTCAATGTCAACTCTCTTCGCACTTCGGCATCGAGGCGCAGCACAGGGGCAGCCTCAGAAAAGGACTCGGTGCGCTGGTCGTCTGGGAACGCGAACCCATTGGTGATTTCTCTCTTAACTTGATTTGTACAACATGTTCAGTCCAGCATAATTGGATCATCATTTGAGTGCCGTAGCCGCGTGGCCAGCCGTTGATGGACCTGCATTCCCAGCCTTTGAGGCACTCTTGTCTGCCTTGATCTGCTGCTCTTTCTTTTCCCTTTCCTCGTCCTCTGCAAGACAGCATCACTATCAGTAACTATCCGTTTCCGTTTCCCCGTGGGTGCCGACGCAAGCTCACCGAGAATATCTCGCCACGAGTGATCTTCCTCCTCCATCGGCTTGGATTCCTTGGTCGCTGTTCCCGCCAGGATACCGGTAATAATCAACGTAGCCAGGGTAGAGGCTTGTGCGTAAACTCGAGCTTGTACGAGCTACAACAGTTCCGGTCAGAGTTCCGCCGTATGATGCTCTCAGAAGGGAGAAGGCGCACCTTCTGTGAGAACGACATGTAGGGGTTCCTAGCGAGGATGGCACCGGATAGGAGCATCGACGCTGCCCATCTACAAGTCGATTTCGATATCAGTCCTTGGGTTCTCTGAGGCATCCCCTTCTACTCACCCTCCGCCCACCAAACTCCATTGGTTTCGCTTCGCCCAATCCTGGAACTTGTCGGCTCCACTCATGCGATCCCATCTATCGCTATCCGCCTTCGCCTGTCTATCGATCTGCCTCTGACCCGTGCCCTCCCACAAGCTTCGTTCGTAGTCCACTCCAGCTGTCTCGGCGCTGATGACGATACACGGGACAGCAACGATCGTCGCTGCGAATGCCTTGGCAGGGAGGGGCAATTGACGGTACGTAGCCGAGAAGCGCTGGAGGGCGAGGGTGCCGGGAATAGTGATTCCGGCGGCGAGGAGGGCGCCCTTGATGCCTCCCTTGACATTGGCGTCCCAAGCGCTGTACAATACAACACGTCAGAACGGGCATATAGGACACGGGCGCAGCGAGCGTACGCTTGTTCTTGCTCTTTTGTCCAGATCTGGTGGCAGTCAAGTCAGCCAGACCCTACATACGCCACCGGTCCACTCACCTTCATTGCGGTTGTTCTGCTATGTTGAGGTGATGTAGCTGCAGTCGTGACAATCACGATAACCTGTTCTCTATATATCAGCCGTCTAATACGGTTCCAGCCCAAAAAAGATGATGACGAGTATCGGATATCCGGCTCTTCTTACGTCACCACGGTTTCACTTCAACAGCTTCATCAAAGGTGAGTCACTGGTGAATCGATAGCTGCTGCCTGCTGCTATTCTGTAAAAAACATAGACATCTGATTCGATATTCTCGCTGCATTCGTTCGTCATATTCTATTATACATGTCTCTAAATCTTGCTCTACTTGTGCTGCTCGTGCAGAGGGTTGTGCTTGTCTAGTTCCGTCGAGTTGTCGCCGTAAGGGTCCTAGAAAGAGACGGTTAAACGTTGGACTCCAGCCGCTATCAAGAATATAACGCACCAGCATATAGTGTTCCTTCCCGTGAGCCTGCCCGCCAGAGCCCTTTCCACTCTCGTACTCTTCTGTCAAGTTACATTGTCAGGGCAACGATTGAGTCTTCCTCCCGAGCGACTTACCATCTTCCTGTCTGTACGCCGGCGTGCTCGTCCCAGAAGCATCGAAGTTACCTGCTTGTCGTACACCATCATAGTTGGAATCGTTGTAACCCGTTCGACCCGACTGCCCATTTCCACCGGACTCGGGCTCATCTGCGCCCAATTGGTTCTATCGGTTGACAAATGTCAGATTTAACCCTCGGAAACCAGTTCTATGCGCAAGCATCGAGCTTACCTGTCTTGAGAAGGAGTCTCCGCCGCGGTTGGCGCCCCATCCGCCCTCGGCCGTTGCTAAAGGAATAACGCATCAGTGCACGATTCTTTCACAAACTGGCCCCATACGATAAACGCCTTTGCCGATCGTTACTCACAGTCTTCTCCGCCATAGCCAGAGTAATCATGATCCCGCTCCCGCGTTTCAGCCGCACCGACATTGCCGACAACTCCCGCGTCCCTGCCTCCGGACTTCTTGTCTTCAGGCGGACCGTCATTGTTCAGCAAGTCCTGGTTTTGCCGCTGGGCCGAGTATTGGTTCGAAGTGTTGCTTCCCGATCCATAGGAGGGTTGGTTATAGTCTCCGCCAGACGAATTGGAAAAGTTGATGTTGTCGCTCGAGGAAGACTTGTTCTGGCCGAGGAACTGGTCGATATCCGCGCCGCCCTATAGGGGAGCATGAGGTTCTATCCTCATGAGACTGCTGAACCCCGGAAATGACATACCTTCTGCTCTGAATGAGGTCCAAGACATCAGCGATCAGGCTTCACTCTTGCTCTTCGTCGTCACTTACCGAATGTAGCCTGCATCTTCTGGCCTTCTTCGCTCGCCATGAATTTCTTGGCGTTATCAATGAGTCCCTCCATGTTGGTGATAGCTTCTCTGCTCAATGCTGGAGATGTCGTTTGCGATGTGTATCTGGTGAGAATGCTGATATCTCGTTGATCATCCTTGAGAGACTCACCTCGGAGCCATCTTCGAGGACCGGACTTGACGTCATACGTCACGTGACATTCCTATTTCGAACTCTACCATCTCGCGTATCAGTGTATCTGTGATCTGTCTCCCATGGCGGCCGGATTACGCAGTAAGGTCTGAGTATAGAACGAGGTGCGACTCCGGTCGCAGGCATTGCCGCCATGATACGATTCGCTCCTCCTTCGCAAGATGCATGAATACTGGTCTCTCCGGTCGTTTATGGTAATATACAAGTTGTCGGAAAGCGCACGACATTTCGGAGCAAGCCAGACTAGGTGAACGCTTCGGGCACAAAGTTCAAGGAAATAGTAACGAATAGACACCATCATCTAGACGGATCACGCCTGACCGAAACGAATGACCATGACGGAGAGGTTGTCTGTCGAGTAATTCTGAATCGCGTGATCCATCAAGATCTTGGAAGCTTCTTGCGGGTCCGTCTTGTTCCTAATCAAGTCCACGGCTTCCTGGTCCTCGGTGACATCCCAGAGCTACCATGAATTGAAAATGAGCTGTTGTTATGTCCTGTCTCCAGGATTCCGTTAACTCACCCCGTCACAGGCGACAATCAAGAACTCGTCATCATCGTCGAGCGTGGTCTCGGTCGTGTACGGCGCGCCGACGACGAACTCCTTCATGCTAGAATCGCCGAGAGATCGTGTAACAGCAAGTACACCTGAATAGGTGTCACAGCATCAGTATTCATGCGCCATGGCAGTCCGTAGTTAGTGCTCACCATTGACTCGGTTGTTCATGACAAATCCTCCTGCATCAGTGATACGCTTGGCTTCTTGAGCGTCGCTACCCTTGTGATCATACGTCAATCGCACAGCTTTTCCTCCTCGACTGCACAGGAACAGGTCAGTTCGACGGCTTCAAGGCTTTGAAAAGAGAGCACTACTTGCCACAGGACCGCTCGTGCGTCACCGACGTTGGCCGTATACAAGACCCTCTTCAATCCTTTTTCGGACTTGGGGATGAACAAGTCAACCTGGTGTCGACCATCAGCGATCGGCATGTTGGACGTTGGCGTCTTGGTCTGCGTGGGGGGCGTCGCCTCGGTTTCGTCGTCCAGCATGGAATCGCGCGCGCCGGCCAGGCCTTTCATAAAGTTCTTGAGCCGGCCTGTTGTAGAGGGCTTCCTGGTGACCGAAGCACCACCTTCGGAACCGCTTCCTTCGCTGGGCGCTGCAGCACCTCCGATACCGGCGCTGGATCCGGTCAGACTGGCAGGACCCCTGTTTTGCCTCGTCAATTCCTCGAGTTGCTCTTCTCCCTTGCCCTCCATAAGACCACGAGCTTTGATGTCAGGGTTGACAAAACCTTTACTCGTAGAGTGCTCGTCCGGCTTTCGCTCGTCGGCTTCTTCCAGTCGCAAGAAAGCGGTGACGGCGGTGCAGCCGCTGTGAGTGTGGTCTTCCGAGGATATTTGGGTTATGCGAGCGTCGACAGTGTGGAAAGTCTGATTCATCAGGTCAGGGATCGGGGTCGATTGATCGGTGATGAGGGCATCAAGCAAGTATTCGTGGAAGTTTTGACCACACCATTCCGCGGCATGTTTACCGGCATGCCCGCTGCAGTGCCATCAGCGAATGATAACTGGCATCCACGACGATTGCTTACTCGAAGATGGCAAAGTAGCCTTGACCCTTGACACCTCCAAAGTCGTAGACAAAGGAATGGGCATCCTCCATGGACCGTCTGCACTTTCTGTTCTTGTCTTCTGAAACACCGACTCGGAATGTGGGAATATTGTCGACCACTCGTTGCGTGCCTGGATGACGGTTCAAGGCCTAATGACCAGAGTGTCAGCCGAAAAACTGTCCAGGGCAGTGGAGCACCTACACCAAAGGTGTTTTCCCCATCCGCCATGGTGACGGTCTTGCTCCTTGCGTCCGGGTCAGAGCTGAGCGCTCCGGGCCTCCTGGGATGACCTTCCGAACCGTGTTCCCTTTCGGCAGCAAGCCGGTTCGCCTCTTCGGTGTTCAAGTGAAGATCCTTGTTCGCTTGCTTTGGAGATCTACGACGAGCCAAGGACGACGGGTCGAATTGAGAAGGAGGGTTCAGGTGTTCGGTGGGGCGCGCAGACATGTCGGATTGGGATTCGAGGGAGTCCTTCGCTTGTGCGTCCGGGTTGTGCGAGTGGTATTCGACGCTCGCGCCGTGTCCTGGTCGAGGGCCGACGTTGGGATCGGGAGGCGCATCGTGTGATTGAGACATGCTTCTGGATCGCTGTAAAGTGATGCTCGAGAGATGGAAAGTCACGAGAGTTGTTCTGATCAAAGTTGCCTCCGAAGTGTAAGAGGCGATAACAAGGTCCTTTCAGGTACGTCGGTAGGCTTGAAAGGGATGGTGTTACTGCTCGAGCAATATCGGCGGGAAGTCAACGCAACGATTGAACGATCCCTTTCCCCATTCGACTCCGGCATATGCACCACACCAAACACGATGATGTCACTGCGCATCGGTATGCAGCTTTCATTAGCGCCGAATCTTTAGTTGAGCGCGGATACAAATGTAAACCTCTAAGAGCTCCTCTAATAAGTCGTTTGTCCAACTCCCTACAGGCCTGCATCGGAGTCGTACGGAGTAACAAAGTTGATTTTCGCATGCGCCAACCTTTTCGGAAACCCGGGAGCGGATCTTTCTGATCTATAAGCCCGCGAGCATGATCATGATGAAGGCTGGAAGATTTACAGCTTGACATGGCATATAACAGGGAAAACCTCTACGTTTATATATTGGGCATCAGTCGGTCATACTGATAAACGTTTGGTCGTGATCAGCATCTGCACGATTGGGCCGTGACGAAACACGGACCTTGATCCAATCATTCATGTTGTTGACACTGCTCGAGCCGGCAAGATCTCGCGCCTCGAGCCATATCCAGATCTATGGAGAAAAGCGTCAGGCGCCGAGAAACCGATGAATTGGCAAAGCGAAGTAAACACACCTTTGCCATAGCCCAAAGATCGCCTTTCGGCACCTGCGAGATAGCATCAGAATTCCTAATTTGCCGTCCGAGTTGTCGCAATATCGGCAAGGCAGCCTTGAATAGATCCAGATTCGGGTCGAGCTGTCTTCCAATACCTTCAAGCAACAGAATGGATATCACTGTGTTGACAAAGTCGCCTTCCATCTTGACATGGTGCTGTCGTACGCTCTTCAGTACGTCGGTCAAAACGTCTGAGATCTTGATCGCGGCGAGACTGAAGGTCTTTGATTTGACGCTGAGAACAATGTGCTGCATCTTCAGGGCGAATGTTTCTGGATCTACCGCGAGCTCGGGCGTTCGACAACGTTCGACCATCAAATGACCGGCGCGGTATCCGTCGAATTCCGCTACGGCTTGGAACAAGTCCAGGAAATTTCGTCGATTCTCGGTGTTCAGGGTCGTGACGAGCCCAGCATCGATGAAAATGAGCTCGGGCTCGTATTTGTGTTCCGCCAGGTGTTCGAGCTCCGCGAGCCAGGCGTCGGTATCATGCGAGACGGCCCTCAGGCGATGCACGATCTCGGTCTCGTCCGTCGTGGCGGATGTGGCTTTGGTGTCTTTGCTACTGAACATTCGGTAAGCGAGGTGTTGCACAAAGTCCTGAGTTGATGGCTTGCGGAACCGGACCATGATGTTTCCTCTGCAATCATGCAATCATCGCGACAATCAGCGCGGGTGCGACCAGCATGTTCAAGTCTACTACTCACGGGTGTAGATCGCCGTGCGTCCAGTTGTCAATCAAGAGCATGTTCTGGACGAGAACTTTCAGCTAGCAAGACAGAGACCACGAGAGCGCTGCCACTCACCAAAAAGGCATCCAGGCCCATCTTGGCTATCCGGTCGTCAAACTCGCCGCCGCCATTCCTCAGAAAGTACTTCATCGGCAATGCATCCTCGTACTCCTCTATCAGGATCTGCGCCGCATCTTCATCCCTTGTTCCCCTCTTTGCGCTCTCGCTCAAGCCAAAAGGTTTCGGAAACGCGATCCCTGGGCCCCGCTTGGCGAAATTTTCGCGGAACCGATCTAGATTGTTCGCCTCGACCCGAAGATCCAGCTGGGACTCCATCATCTCGCCAAAGACGGTGACCTCTTCCGGTAGGGAGATCCATTGCATGCCCGGGAACAGGTTGATCATGTTGGCGAAGATGGACATGATGGCAATATCGCGGCGGATTGTCTTGTGGACGCGCGGGTGGAGGATTTTGATGGCGACCTGAGTGTTGAGTTTGGCCAGGTCATCGGGAATTGGTGCGTCTCGGGAGATCGAGGGAGGTAAGAATACAGGTTTGAGATGAGCTCGATATACCTGAGTTGCGAATTTAGCACAGTAACGGACAACGGCCTGCAAAGTAGCGCGACATACCTGAGCAATGGCCCCGCAACCTATCGGCTGCTCCTCGAAGCTATCGAATATGTCCTCAAATTTGCGCCCAAAGACATTCTCTATCACTCTTCGCGTGTGTTGAATAGAATGCGGATCTCCGTTCGAATGCAGCTTCCCCATTTGCTCACAAAGGGAAGCTGGGAAAAGGTCCGCCCTTGAGGCTGCCCATTGCCCCAGCTGGTGCATTCCTCCTTAGGATCTGCGGTTCATGCGGCAGGCAAGAAAGCTCACCTTGATAAATGTTGGCCCCGCTCGTTCCATCTGCGCTACTAGGAAGCCATGCCACCATACCGCGCCCCATCGCTCGACATCTTCAGCGTTTCCTCCTTGGCCCGGTGATCTCCCTTTTGCTGAATTCGAAGAGCCGATAAGCAGCATCGGAGATGTCAAGATTACCGGTCCAAAGAGTAGTGCGAGATGTAAGAACCGGAAGAATGTTGATATCGGTTCGAGGATGTATGTTTGAAGGAGATAACTGATTGTCAGGCGTTCCTCACTGGACGAGGGTATCGCATACGCCTGTGATTCCACTCCCGCCCCTTCAGCTTCCTTTGAGGCGTCGGCGGTCACGGCACTCAATCCGTTCACCGGAGACACTTCTTTCTTTTCATTGAGCATGAAGAGCGTCAACGCTCCCGTAGCTGCAACTCCGACATATAGCTTGCCATGTCGAAACCGCGAATGCCGGTCAAGCTTTGGGGGTGTCAGAGAGGCATTGCCGCACGGGGCGTGTGATACTGTTGTTATTGGTCGAGCTCGAAGAGACCTTCCCGTACTGCTGAAGATGCGCCCACTCTTGTCAAATGACCTATCCGGCCCGCATGTCCTGGATGATGGTATAGCAGGAAGACCGATCGGTGTTTTCCGAATGGCTCGGAGACTGCTTGGCGATGTCGTCCACGAGCGTTGACTGCGGCAGAGCAGTCGGCTCATCGCATGGACAAAAGTGATTCAGACTGAAGATTGATATCGGGGACGTCTGAGCGATAGAATGCGATGAAGGAGAGAGATTGTAAATCTAGATACTCGTCGAACAGCAAAGACCTGCTGTTTCAAACCGGATATTCGTCAGAGGCTTGGATCGATCGAGAATCGAGGTGGACATTGAAACCGCGAACTCCTGTATTTCGGAGCTGAGCGAGGGAGCGAGGGGAAGGTTCGTCAACGTTCTACAGTTGCTGATGAAAGGAAGCTGGAGATGTATAAGTCCTCCTTCATCACGCTGTTCGTACATCGATATGAAACGACTCATCATTCCCCTTTTCGCAGGCGTAGTGACAGCTCGAATTTCAACGCAATGGGAGGATACGCTGCCACTCCCAGCGAAACCTCTAGTTTGGGGTGATGTGAACTTCATTCACACTACCGATATTCATGGTGAGCTGCCCGAGATACATGCCTGAGGCGTGGATTGAGAGTATTTCCTCCCAGGATGGCTTCTGGGACATCAGCATGTGAGCTCCTACCAGTGGAACTCACGCCGAGTAACCCCTGACCATTGTAATCAACCTAGAAAACTTGGCCTGAACCTGTACGATCTTGTCGCGACAAGCAAACGCATGGAGATAGCTAACGCCCAGGTCATTCCGCCACGCAGCACTACAGCGCCGATCTAGGAGACTTTCGCTCCTTCGTCGAGCACATGCGAGCCGAAGCGGACAGACAGGGCGTGGATCTGTTACTGGTGTAAGCCTGCCACGAGCACTTTGTCATTTGAAAGCTCATATCTCGCCTTTCCCAGTGATTCTGGAGACCATCATGACGGCGGCGGCATTGTCTCCGTGTCTTCCGAAGGTGCAGACATTTCCGATTACTACATCTCGACTCTAGGCTACGACGCGCTCGCCATCGGGAACCACGAACTATACAAGTTTGTTGATGCCGACTATGTGCATAGGAGTGTCGACCATGACAGGTGGTCAGTATCATGCTCTCGAAACGGTGTGAATTCTGCCGACGAAACTGAATTCGTAGGAGCGGAAGGTATTTGACGTCAAACGTGAATATTACGTTGACGAATGGGACGTCCGTGCCGTTGGGTAGGCGGATGTCCAAGTTCAGGACCAGACAGTATGCAATTGAAGCGGAAAATCAGACTGTCCCCTGCTGATTCCGTATTCGCAGGGGAAGGAAAGTCACGGCATTTGGAGTACTATACAACTGTAAGCCTGATCTGCTGTTTGTGTTCCGCGCACTAAACCGAGGACGTTGACAGTTCAAGCAAACGCCAAGTCAGTCGATTCATCAAGAGATCCTTACACAGTTCTGGAGCTTAGTTTCTGCTTGGACAGGAACACGACGGTGCAGTCCCCCTTGGATATGATCAAGGAGCAATGGTTCCTGGAAGCCATTGAAGACAGGCCAGACTTCTTGTATGTCGAACCGTCCCAAAACATACGTTCAGCGACACTCACGGATTTCTTCCTCTGTCAGTCTGATTCCCGGTCACATGTCGGTCCGCGATTACACCTCCGACTGGGAAGAAGTCATACATGCAATCCGCGTGAAACACCCAGAGACGCCCGTCTTTGTGTTCGGCGGACATAATCATATTCGGGATTGCAAGAGGCCTGATGGGAACAGTATCATCATGGCTTCTGGTCGATATATGGAGACCGTGGGCTGGGTATCGTGAGTGCCTTTTTTGCATTCTCGGACGAGAGAGGAACTCTGAATCGGGGATTCTTCCGTTGCGGCAGAGCGAACATCAGTCGTGGTAAGGGCGGTATGGATGTCACCCGTCGGTACCTGGACAGTAACCGAAGGACGTAAGTCAGTTATCAAGAAATATGGCTGGACTATGCCTTACCGTAACATCGCTTTCTTGTGCAGCTTCAAGTATCACACAAGGACTTTGAAGGGCAAGTCATTTGATACCGTGAGTCTTAGTATACTTATCACAAACGCGCAACAGCATCTTAAATCGTCTCTATCAGGACGCTGGATTGGCCCTGTCGAGAGATCTTTACGACACACATCACAGCCTCAACCTCAGCGTAGTCCTGGGCCATTCGCCACATGATTACTTCCTGTCTCGATATCCCGCTACATCCAATCATTCGGTTCTCAAGAAGCTGATGGACGACGTACTTCCGAATACCGTATACAACGAAGAGCGAGATACGGAGACCTTTCGCCTGTTCATCGCGAATTCTGGTTCACAGCGGTTCGACGTTGTGAGTAGCCAAGCACGAGCATCGACAAGCAAAGTCACTGAATGCATGAGGGACCAGTTCAAAGGACCATTCACCGTGGACGACCAGTTTGTGGTGTCACCCTTTGTTTCCCGCTTCGTTCATTTCAACGTGTCAGCCAAAGTCGGACGTCAACTGGTTTGGAAAATGAACGACGAAGGCGCAAGTCAATTCTTGCCGGCGGAAGAGTCACATCGTTCCTTCTTGGACTGGATGGAAATACAATCACTTTCGGTCACAGCGAACTCCCCCGGTCACCAGCAAGCAGCATTTGAAGCTCATAAAGACATAGATCCGTCTAGATACGGCTATGTCACGGTCGATTCTTGCGGCGAGAAGTGAGTTGTTGCCGCAAAGTATATGGCCTCAATGATTTGTCTGATCGTGCTATCCACGTGCGCGTCTCAGTGGCGATGATATTGAGCACCTGCCCTGTAAGTCATGCGGCTTTTACCCTTTTGTTAATGATGTGAACTCATAGCTTTCTTCCGAAGTCCCATCTCGTGGCAAGATACCGTATGTCGGCCTTGTGTCCACAACAACATCACTTATATGACGCTGATCCTTGCCCTATCTGCAGAGACTATGTGGGGACCACGTTCCCTCTTGACAAGCCCGATGACGAGCCGGTAACAGTGGTTGTTATGGACTTTTTCTTGAATGATATCGGTACGGGATCTTTCTATTCCATCAAACAAATTTGGTTGACGCTGAACTACTTGCGTCGATGGGCTGCAGTCAATGCTGTCAACAAGCTCGACCCCGCCATACAACTCGATTACAGCGCATTCAAGCCGTATGGAGATCCGAAAGTGCAGCTCAAAGACATCTGGGGAATCTATGCTCAGAAGTTCTGGCAAGTCAACTGAGGGGTTGTCAGTGGCAACACGTTGTAAAGTCAATGAAGTCTTCAGTATAAATGGGCATAGCTTGATATAGGCCATAGAGACTAGTACTCGTAACAAGTTAGTTCAAGGCAGCAAAAGGACTTGGCTGTAGGAAGGACACGACCGCGTTAAGTCCGCGTATGATCGATTGCATCCTCCCATGTACCAAAAGTCATATCGTTTGAAGAGTGACTATCCGCTGCAGGTTAGGAAACTCGTCTTGTCATCCCTCCTCTCCATCAACGCCCCCATCACACCATGGTTATGCTCTCGGCCTTGACCTCGCGCTTCGGTCGACTGGCCGTGTGTCACACTCGACAACTCGGCGCATCGACCGTCCAGCAAGCATCTCGTCAGATTCTCGCCGGTCCTTCTAGAATCACACCGGTAACATCAAGGCAGTTCTCTTCTTCTTCGATAGCACAGGCGACGATGAACCAGGGTAAGCGCTACGGAACCGTTCGTGGGGAGTTAGAACCCTAAATCGATGGATTATGTCTCCAGTCGCTCGAGGTTGCCGAAAGAAGGTTCGAAGGTTATCCAAGGCTCCGCTACTCGAAGAATGCTACCAGAAGAAAGCCGTCATCTCCAAGGTCTACACAACGAAACCGAGAAAGCCCAACTCAGCCGTACGGAAAGTCTGCCGAGTCAAGCTGTCGACGGGGAACACAACTATCGCGTATATTCCAGGAGAGGGACACAATTTGCAGGAACATAGCGTAGTCTTGGTCAGGGGTGGAAGGACAAAGGATTTGCCCGGTGTTCGGTAGGTCACGCTTTGCCCTTGCAGAGTCATGCAATGCTGACGGGTGAGATACGCTCATATTCTAGTTACAAGTTGGTCCGGGGTGCGCAGGATTTCGGTGGTGTCGCAAGCAGGACAAAGTCGAGGTCAAAATACGGCAGTAAGTCCCGCCGGAGAGGTGGCCTTGCTCACAAGCTGACAGATTCTCCGGTGCTATTCATGCGACAGCCAAGAAGCCCAAGACCGGATAGAGCTCCTCCTGTTGATGGTCAATTTGGCGGATTGTACTATAGGATGCACGATATATTCTAGCGGCATCAGCAGCTCGCACCGTACGGGGCGCATGCAGACTGTGTGGGCTACCAAAATACTCATCGGAGAAGGTCCTTCTGCTCACAAGGCGTCGATATCATTGTTAAGCTATCCACACTACCGCCAAGTGGCTTTCAGGCCAAAAGTGTGTTACAGCGTTGATTTGACTGATGGCCGAGACACAATGCAATAATGTCGACAATATACAACTATAGAATGCGAATAGATGCGGAATGCGAGCCCCGACAATGTGCGGAATGGACGTGAAGCTGACCGAGACTCCGACGGCGAGTTTTGCCTCTAGTGTTTCCGCTTGGGATTTCTTGCTTCTTGGATTGCCTCGTCCCGATGTTGAGCTCGATTGAGGAGATAGTCCTGCTTCATCCGATCGACACGCTCTACACTCAAGCTGAAGAGCAGAGCCCATTCAGTGTATCTCCCCTAACGAAGCGTCTGGATGAGGACTCACTAATCACGCATACATGACTTCATGTCGTTCAATTTACCATTGCAAGCGTATATCACAGAAAAGGTCCTCCCCGACGCACAATCCGCAAAGTCTGCGTACGAAAACAGGCGCCAGCGAGACCCTTAGCTGGACATCTTTCAGTGTGGTGGATCAGACTTGCCCTTGACGATGTCTTCACAGTGCTTCATGGCCTCCTTCTTGCCCTTTTCCAGCAGATCGCTCTCTTCGCGTCTTGATAGCGTGTCCATGGCGGCGTGTGAGGAATGGATGAAGTCTCGCCGTCCACAAGCAGACTCAGATTCGTGTTGACTATTCTGGAACAACCCTACTTCACTCTCCGAAATCGAAATCTCGACTGGACGAGGCCCGATCGTTTTGCGCTTTCGGAGATAAACGCGCTTCCCGGCCGAGCCATGTTTCAGAGAGTCACTACCCCTCTCCAAGTCAAAAGTGTGGAGAAGTCTTCACCTTTATACCCCTTATCGCTATCCTTCCTCGTTAATCATGGCTGCCGCAATCAAGAGATCCACTCTCAAGTTGGGTATGATCCCCGCCGATGGTATCGGGCGGGAAGTTCTGCCTGTGAGTGCACGTCCATCCCACACTATTGCGTCCACCAGCTCAATTCCAGCTCCTCTGCTCTGTTTAGGCCGCTCAACGGGTCTTGGAAGCTCTAGGATCGTCCATTCCCAAGCCCGAGTTTATTCCTCTGCTTGCCGGTTGGGACCACTTTACCAAGTTTGGTACTGCCCTTCCAGAGGAAACCATTCAGTAAGGGCTGCCCACTTCCACCCCGTATCGAACGAATCGCTTAGTGTCCGTCATTCTCAGGGTTCTCAAGACTGAATGTGATGGTGCCATGTTCGGAGCTGTCAGGTAGGTCGGCTGCCGTCCAACAGATCTTGGACTAATCCCGCAACACGGAACAGCTCGCCCTCGAACAAGGTTGAGGGTTACTCTTCTCCTATCGTAGCATTGCGAAAGCACCTGGATTTGTACGCCAACATCCGACCTGTCGCATCTGTAAGATCCTTGAAGTTTCTCCATTGACCAAGACCTGTGGGTTCATTTCCTGGTACATAGGTCCCCGGTATGGACGGCAAGCAAGTCAACATGGTCATTGTGCGAGAAAACACCGAGTGTCTCGTGCGTTCACTTTCAGCATGTTCCGCGCCCGTACTGACTTTACCGCGGATGCAGTACGTCAAGCAAGAAAAGATGGAAACCTTGCCGGACGGTTCCAAAAAGGCTATTGCCATTCGACAAATCACGGAACGAGCCTCCTCTCGAATCGGCCGAATGGCATTCGAGCTTGCCTTGAAGCGGGCAGAGGAACGAGCCGCTAACCCGGGCGGCAGCTTCTGGCAGGTACGGCGTGGATCGCCGCAAGACTCGTCTCCCTTCTTGACTGATATCTTTGCCTACAAACAGGGCCCTCCCAAGGTCACCATCATTCACAAGTCCAACGTCTTGTCCGTTACCGACGGTCTTTTCCGAGAGACAGTCCGGGCTGTCAAGGAGAAGGATGCGTCAAACCGATACGCGAGCGTTGATCTTGAAGAGCAGATTGTCGACTCGATGGTCTACAGGTAAGCCTGCTGTTCGTGTGCATCGTTGACGACATGACTGACTGCTCTTTGACAGGCTGTTCCGGGAACCCGAGTATGTTGATCTGTACAGTGTTGCTGCCGTAGCAGCACAGACTGATCCAACGCGTAATACAGGATCTTTGACGTGACAGTTGCCCCTAACCTTTACGGTGATATCATCTCGTACGTGGTAATACCCCCGCTATTTGCGCGTGGACTGATGTTGTCGCCGACAGGGACGGCGCTGCTGCCTTGGTCGGATCTTTGGGTCTTGTCCCCTCCATCAACGCGGGTGACAACTTTGCCATGGGTGAACCGTGAGTCCAGCAACTCGATGTTCAGATGACCCTGTGCTGATGTGTGGTATGTAGCGTCCACGGTTCCGCTCCTGATATCGAGGGTAAGGGCATCGCCAACCCCATCGCTACCATCAGGTAGGTCTTCATAAAATGTGGGACGACGTGATAGACTGACAATCATTTTGAATCAGGTCCGCTGCTCTGCTGCTGTCTCACTTGGGCTACACCGCCCCTGCTGCCAGGATCAATGCCGCCGTTAACAGCGTCTTGCTCGAAGGCCAAGTCTCTACCCCAGACTTGGGCGGCAAGAGCAGCACCAACGAGGTCATTGACGCCGTCATTAACAAGTTGTAAAAGCTTGGAGGCCACCCCCAAAACGAGTAGCAAGTCGGCTCAATACACAGGAAGATTGGATTTACAGAGATGAAGTAGACATCGTCGTGCGGCGTGGAGTCTCTACAGGGGTATTCAGAGTACAACTCGTCTGATGCAAGCAAGTGGGCTCCAACTCGTGGAACCCGTTCCCGTCAAGTCCCGCCACGTCCTCCACCACGGAATTCCCTGACATCCACCCTGCCAAAAGTAACCTTTCGTCGAGAAGAGGCGGGAGCGTTTGCAGACTGCGCTGTGACCGCATAAGTCATGCCGCTGCGCGAGGACGTGTTAGGCGAGCTGGCATAGCTAGATGACTTTCGGCTCGCCGTGTAGTGACTCGGGGGCGGAGCAGGAGCTTGCGAGTAGTAAGCATCTCGAGGCGGAGCTCTGGGCGGAGCGACGTACTGCCCCGAGTGAGGCATCCCATAGGTGTACGTGTGTTGCGGGTAGTAGAAGGAAGGTGATATTCCGCCTGAGTAGTAGGCTTGACCAAAGGCATTGCCTGGATGCCACGGTAGAGAGATTCAGCATGTGTCGCGCGCTTGTGTGTTGCCGGGCGGGAACCGACTGACCAGGAGCAACGGGGTATCTCGACGTCGAACAGCCTACTACTCCGCCCTTCTTACGGTTCCCACAGCCAAAGAACCACATTGTGTTCTTACGGAAGGTTACTGTGCAGTCGTGTGCAGTTGAGATCAGGCCAACTCATGTTCCGGATAGTCGGTGAAAGTCCTTGGTGGAAACGTTGCTCACAGGTCGGGTGTGTGTTGATGTGATTGGCAGAAGGGTTGCGTGCGGTGGAGTTGTCAGAGGTTGCAAAGTGCAGTGTGCAGATACGTGGAAGGCACTCAGCCCGCCGGCTGAGGACAGACATGTCGCTGGCGTTATATAGTGAGGGAATTGCAATCGAGATCTTTTCGCCACTGCTTATCCCTGATATGCTACTCGACGAAATGGGACCGGTAGTCGAGTCATGGGTTGTTCGTCCCGGCTATTGGCTGGTTGAGTCATCGTCATCGCCGCCGAGGGGCGATGTGAACCAAGATTATGGAAACCGTCCAATGAACAAGAGTCGCCAAATTGCCTCAGCTTATTCATATAGTCGTATTCGCTTTCTGACTTTCCGTTATCTGGCAGACCGCTCAAATCGGCGCTGCAATGCGGTGCCTCGATAGGAGTTGTGACGATTCCTATGCCGTAACAGGCTTCTACAGCTTTACCCCGACGCTCTTTAAGACAGCCTTGGATCATCGATGACGATGTCGATGCTCATATCCAAGGAAGACCTGCGTATCATTCCTCTCACCTTCCCGGTAGATGAGATGGCGTCTCGATGACTTAGCGAAGGTGCACAGCAATCCTTTGATGCCCGCCTTCGGTACCGAACCGTGTCTCAGGTTGAAACAGGGCCAAGCTCAGGGATGAAACGCGGATGAAGAATGTCATTTGCGTGAGAGTTCAGCTGGTCTTCAGCGACAGTCGCCGCTCTGTTTGCATCGCACATAGCGTCCACATCGCTCCAGCGATGAAATTGGGCTCTGCCCCAGGCATACCCCAAAAGGAAGGGGTAAACTACGCCAGCAAGACCCACGAAGATCCGGCAAGTCTAGTCAAGAGGTCGTATTGGCTGGGGTCAACTTCTTGATGCCTACTTTGGAACAAGCTACAACGAGGCGTCCAATGCGATCGCCAGGGTCTAATCGCTCCTCGGCACATGATTCGGGAACGCCTTCTTGAGGCAGTTTTCCACTTCATTGATCTTGTCCTGCATGACCTTGATGGCTTCCGGCAAGAGCTCTTCCGGCTTGTACGCGCCGGTAGATTCGATGCTATCTGCATTACCAAAGGAGCATCAGCAAGGGATCACAGCGGGCTAATCAGAAGGGGAAAGAGGCTCACAGATAAAGTGATCTCGTATTCTGCTCAACCTGACCCTATCCTTGAACTCGTCATGCCTCAACACTTCCCTGCTAACGGTATCCAATCGCGGGTTGGCGATGACGACCTTTGTCTTTTCCCCTGTACGCTCGTCATAGACGAGATCCACGACGCCCGGCGGGAAACACTGCTGGAATTTCGTGGCGAGTTGTGGGGGGATCTCATCGATGATCTCGATGTGCGGTAGCAGACGGTACGAGGCAGTAGCTATGGGCGATCCAGTCAGCCCGACACTCACACGACCGGTTCCTGTCCGAACTCACCGACAGGCGACCACTTTGCGTGTGTCTTTCCGATTCCCTTGACGCAATACAGCAACAAGTTCAACTGCTGGCCCGGCCTCATCTTGACCAACAAGATATCATCCTGCACCGGTCTCGGCGGCTCGTCAAACTCCCCACCCTGCGGCTCATGCGATTCCCCATCGTCCGTCACATCCACTGGACGCGGCAAGTTCAAATGCTTGTACTGGCGTCCCTTGTGTTGCCACTTGATTTCGGAAGAGTAGACGCTCGCGTTCTCGTACAGTTTCTCAGGGTCGGTTTCGTCCCGCCGCACATCGGCTCTGCGGGAACAGGTGACGGTGAGGCCAAAAACGATGGTGTTTTCATCGTTGGAGGTTTCTGCCACTATAAGAGCGGGGTTCAAATCAGATGAAACGTATCCCGAAAAGGATAGCGGGCAGGAAGTGCTTACATTCGGGCGTAGGCAGAGGCTTCCACTTGACCTTTCTGGGATCCACTTTGATAGGCACCAAACCCAATCTGTGCGCGAGCACCTCGTCCTGTACGATTGACGTGTTGTTGTAGACGTACACGTTCTCGATCGCAACCGTTGGCACCTGAGGGGCGAGAAAGATTTCAGCTCCCGCATTCGTCAATACCGAGGCTCGAGTTGACTCACCTCGGCGATACAGATCCTCCGAAGGGCGTTTGCAATACTGGCGTCGATACCGATCAAATCGAACTCGATTCGCGAGGGCGTCAGACGGT